>JAZKJV010008265.1:0-600000 GCA_037367405.1 Ottelia alismoides
TAGCTACTTTTGACCTCCATTAACCCCCTTTTCAAGCTTCGCCAAACCTCCCCTTCCCCGCGACCACTCTCCGATTATCCTTTCCGATCTTCCACAACCTCTTTCACCTTCCGACCCACCTCCTCCGCCATTCACGACGGAGGAGCTCCGAGCTCCCCACATTCTCCACACCCCTATGAGCTTCCACTTCACCTCCACTACGCACGCACCACAATTAGCTTGCTTCGGCTATGCCACTAACCCTGTAGGTCGATAACTCTTTCAATGGCCGGATGACCATCGGAGCTCACTTCGTCGACGTTGCTACATTGATCCGAGCTCCGATGACTGCAACCAGACACTCCTACGTCTTCGTCAGACCTCCAGCTACATCCCCCAACCCTTAGGGAGCTCGTGGGAGGCCCATGTCGTCCAGGAACAAGAGGCGGAGGAGGAGTTCCTTCGCCGAAGCCCTGTTCTCGCCGCCAATAGCGGAAGAAGACGACGAAGCAGTTGCCGTCGGATGGTCTTCATCCAGCGACCATCTGACGGCCCAGATGAGGCCGCGTCATTGACTTCAACAACCCTTGGATCATCTCGATCCAACGGCCTCCAACAGGCCACGTGGCGTCACCTGAGCACAGCCGAGCCTAAGCGTCCAAACCACGAGGGTTGGAGTTTCCGAACCACATCCGAGCCTGCATCGAGCCCGAGCCAACATACGAGCCAAGCCGAAGCAACCAGCGAGCCTCTGTCGAACCTCAGACTGCTTCCGAACCTGGATGGCACGTGCGTGGCACGTGCTTCCTTGGTTATTTACAGAGTCGCCCACAAAATTCTTTAATATTGCAAACAGGTCCTGAGCACGTGCAACACCTGCGTGCCTGGGACATTTTGCATTTGTACCCTTGCGGGTTTAAATAATTGCAAAAATGTCCCCGCGCGTTTGGTTTATTTACAGGGAAGGACTCACTCTTTATTTTTATTACGTTTTAGTCCCTCCCAGGGATCTGGTTGTAGGTATCTTTTCATGTTTTCTTTCATTAATGCCCTTATCTTCGTTTATGCATATCTTGAGCATCATATGTCCAATTGAGTTGATTTTCAGTTTCATTTCAAAGCTTGTTTGATGTACTTATTAATGGAATATGAAATTTAATATTTTGGACACTTGAAATTTTATGTATTATTTTATTTGCCATGGTGTCTCTTTAAGCTTTAACGTGTGCCTTGTTTAATTTGTCAGTTAAGCTTAAATGTCTAATTGAACCTGAGATCGACTTTAGTTAAGATTGCTCATTTTTATTGACTAGGGCATATTCATTGCATTGCATCGCATTGCATTTATTTGCATGATAAAATAAATAAAAAATGCATGTTTATTTTTAATGCATTGTTGTCTCCTTGCATAATTTGACCTATAGATCTCTAACTCAACACGTAGTTAAATAGATGAAAATCCGAATAATATGAGAGAGGCTCGTGTCCCTGAGTTCGACCTTGGTATCTTACCAAGTAAAAAATTATGACCATCTCATTTTTATCTATTATATACATATTTAAATGAGATGGTTTTTGATGAGCCCGAATTGGCCCGACTGCTACGATAATTCCATGTGCTAAAAACACTCTCTTAAAGGGCCCGATTTTGCGGTTCATCAGACGGCTCATCACGGAGGCTGTGGAGATGGTGCACGGCGGTGTTGGATGCTGGGGCTCTCTCTTTTTTATAAATTTTTTTATGTTTTTTTGTTTTTATTTTGAACTGCAACAACTGTTAGTCAGAAAAAAAAGTATTTTTTTATTTTTTTTGAAGCAAGAGATAAAGATAAACAAAAATTGTAAACAAATTTTTTTCTTTATGTAAAGAGAGATGGTAAAAGAAAATTTTATTATATTATTTTTTTATTTTCCTGCAAAACAAGGGTTAGAAACAAAAACAACTGTGCATTTTTTTTGTTTTTTTATTTTACCTGCAAAATAAATGTTAGAGAGAAAATGAAAGTAAAAATTTTAATATTGTTTTTTTATTTTTCCCTACAAAAATAAATGTGAGATAAATAGGAAAAATTATTTTATATTTTTTATTTATACACAAAAATGGGATGTATGAATGGGCAAATCTTGCGATATGGAAGAGAGATCCGTGACTATGACCACTATGCGTGGTAGGAGGTGAGAGGGTGTGCGAGATAGAATGTGGAGAGATTGCGAGATGAGATGAAAAAATCTGTGTCGGTCATGAATTACGCATGGTGAAATTTTTATGGTTTTAAGACCTAAAGATTAATCTACTACAAAAATTTAAACTACAATCTACCTAAGAATAAAAGATAACGAGAAATAAAATGGATCTCACCCTCGGGGTTTGGAGATGCCATGATGGCCTCGACGAGGGTCGACACGCTGTCACCGGACGACTCGGGGGCTAGGCACCCTATCAACAAGAAAGCTCTCGGAGATCGGGCTCCTCTCCACCAAAGATCGATCAAAAGGAAATGAGGGAGGAGGAGCCCATTAAAAAGAGACAAAAATAAAAATGAAAATATTTCATATATAAGGAAAGTGTTTATTGTGTGAATTAATAAAATAATAAAATTAATAAAATTTAATTAAATAATTAATTACAAAATTCGGAATAAATAAATTAAAATGAAATTAATGAATTAATGAAAATCAATTAACCACCTTAATGGTGGCCATTAAGGTATGAAATAAAATCCTATATACATGGTAGTGTATAAATCAAATAAATCACATAAATCATATAATTAATTTCAATTTCGTAATTAAATTAAATTAGTTAAATACTATAGATAATTAATTTTTTGGTGAATTTTTTAAGGAAGTTAGTTGTATACATATTATACACATATAATACAATATACATAGGTACAAATTGGAAATAATTTTTATAAAACATATTTTTATTTTTATTTTTTAATTTTATTTTTTTTAAAAACAATATTACAATTATATACATTATATAAAAATAAATATAAATAAATATGTATCATAAGTATTGGTTAAACTGCACAAAACACCCCAGAAAACTGACTTTTAAACCGTAACTCCAAAAATTATGAAACCACATCCATTTGAAAGATAATTTAATTTTAGAGTATGACAGAAGTGAGTTTGTTCAGTTTGAGTTCGTATGGAGCCGAGATTGGTATTTCAATTATCGGTTTGCAGCTTTTTCTAGGTGTGATTATTTGCACTATGTACATTATTTTATTTTACACTCATTTTTATTATTACAACACATTTTTTATTTACAACTTTTGTTACAAAAATAATTACTTTGAGGTCAAATTTTGTACAAATTAAATATGGTATGTTTTATACAAATATACATGAAGAATATTTACAAAATATTTTGGTTTTTTTGACAGAAGACCCTATCTCCCCCTACTTTATTCCTGGTCGATCAGGTCATGTCTTGACCTTCTCTCGGGGTTCGGGTCAGTCTGTATTTATTGCATAAACACATCCTTTTCTTTTTCTTTTCTTCTTATTCTTTTATTTATGTCAAAAAGTGTTAAAAATGCATAATTAACTAATGCATGCAAAATGTTAATTTTATGGAATTAGTGGTATTTAGAGGTGTTTGACTAGGGAAATGAGGCTAAAATAAAAGAATAAAGGTGATGAATCGTGGATTCATCAACAATCTATGTTTTTTAAAGGTTTAGGTATATATTATATTTCTATTAGTAATAATAATAAGTATATAACTATTATAATATATATATATATATAAAGTATTAATGTGATTCTATAAATTTAAATATAGCAATATAGAATCAAAACTCAAAAACGAAAATATTTTGTATTTTAAGCATTTTTCTCTATTTTGTGATTTTTTGTATAATTGTTTGCAATTTTTATGAGTTTTTAAGGTATTACATATATCAAAATAGTGAATATAATATATAGGTTGGATTATTTAGTTATGAAAAATAGAAAATAAGTTCAAGAATTCTAAAAACTATTTCTAATATGTAATATATTGTACTTATAAAAATATAAAAAATAAAACTATTTTTTGTAATGTTATAGATTTTTTATAGATTTTTATGATTTTTTATGGTGTTGTAATTTGTAGTGTTTTATTTTTAATTTTTTGAGATTTTGGTCTAAAGTTATACTATATAGAACTATATATATAATTCTTTT
Organism: Ottelia alismoides; assembly: GCA_037367405.1. Taxonomy (NCBI): domain Eukaryota; kingdom Viridiplantae; phylum Streptophyta; class Magnoliopsida; order Alismatales; family Hydrocharitaceae; genus Ottelia; species Ottelia alismoides. Next base: position 4,159 of record JAZKJV010008265.1, read on the forward strand.
TGGAATTTTTAAAGTAAGCTTTTTTATTTTTTTAGGTTTCTATTATGTAAATAAGGATTATTAGCTCCTACTCTATTACTATTACATGAAAAATGTGATAAAATGCCTATTAAAATATATGTGCATGTATAAACATCATATTATGCATTTTCCAGAATTTTTCCAAGATTTATGAAGTACAGGAGTGAATCAATGAAAAATAAAAGAACAAGAAATAAAATACAATGTTTGCATGTGTATTTTTGCAATAAAAATAAAGGTCAAGGGTATGTATGAAAAATATCTTGAAATTTTGCATTATATTATACAATTCTAGTACTAAACATAATAAACAAAAGCCGAAGGGGCCTTGTTGCAATATTTGGAGTGCCTTACGTGACACACCAGGTGAGGCACAAGGTCCTCTTTGAAATATTTATTAAATATGGGGTCCTATTGCAATATATACAAAATATTTTATATTCTATTTAAATATTTACAAGACTAAAATAAAAATAGAAAAAGCAAAGGGGCTTCATTGAAATTTACCCGGGTGAGTGATCAAGCTGATGAAGTAGGAGGCACCTCGTGGCTGATCGTGAGGCGTTAGAGGGCAATGCTTCACCTCAAAATGAGTGGCTTAGTTATGAATCCACAATTCATCATCTTTAATTATTTTATTTTTTGCTTCATTTCCGTAAGTTCAAACACCCTTTAAACCCACTAATTTCATAATTTTACCATTTTGCATGCATTTGTTAAATATGCATTTTTAGCACTTTTTTGATTGAAAATAAAAGAAAAAGAAGAAAAGAAAAAAAAGAAAAATGAAGGATGTGTTTATGCAATAAATACAGACTGACCCAAACTCTGAGAGAAGGTCAAGACTTGAACTGATCGACCAGGATTAAAGTAGGGGGGCTAGAGTCTCTTATTCAAAAATCAAAATATTTTTCTAAATACTTTTCCCCTATATATTTGTACTAAACTTGTATTATTTTATTTGTACATAAATTGACCTCAAATTAAATTATTTTTCTAAATAAAAGTTGTAAATAAAAATATGTTGTACACACTAAATTAATTGTAAAATAAAATAATGTACATATTATAAATAATCACACTTAGAAAAAGCCGCAAAGTAATTATTGAAATACTAATTCCAGCTCCATACAAATTCAAATTGAACAAAACTCACTTCCATTATACTCTAAATTTTAATTATCTTCCAAATGGCTTTGGTTTCATAATTTTCAGAGTTACGGTTGAAAAGTCAGGCTTCTGAGGTGTTTTGTGCAGTTTCACTATATTTAGTGTACATATTTATTCATATTTATTTTTATATAGATACTGTATATAATTGTAAGTATTACTTTCATTAAAAATAAAATCAAAATAATAAATAAAAAATTATTTATTTAAAAAATATAAAAATTATTTTCTTATGTGTACATGTGTATATTATATTATATGTACATAATATTTCTATACAACTAATTTTATTATATAAAAATCACCAAAAAATAAATATCTAACATTAATTATTTAATTTAATTTAATTATGAATTTTATATCCAAATATTTCATTTATATCATTTATTTGATTTAAAGAACCTACCATGTATATAAGATTTTATTCCATACCTTTAATGGCCACCATTACGGTGGTTGATTAAATTTTGGAAATTATTTGATTTATTCATTTTAATTAATTCCAAATTGTTTTATTAATAAACTAATTAATTTATTATTTTATTAAATTCACCCACTAAACACCTTTCCATTTTGCACATTCTTTCCTTTTTGAATTTTCTTCTCTTTTTAGTGGGCTCCTCCTTGTCCTCCTTCTTTCATTCCTTGATCAATCTTTGGTGGAGAGGAGACCGATCTCCGAGAGTCATCTTGTTGAAGAAGGGTGCCGACCTCACGCAACCACGCACTTCCGACCAGGCACGGTGGTCGGAGATCTAGAGCTATCTCTCACCACACAAGATCACACCATTTAGCCCTGCTATTTCGTATATGAATAAATTGATAAATAAAAAATCACATAATTTTTTTCTCCTATCCCTCACATTTGTTTTGCAGGCTCATCAAATATATATAAAACAATAAAAAAAATAAAAAAGAAATTTTGGTGTTTTGTTTATAGTTTCTATTTTAAAAAATATAAAAAACTAAAAAATAAAAAATTCTTATTTCTGCCTTTGTTTGCATAACAAATTAAAAACAAAAAAAAACAAAAAACTGGCAGCCAACAGGTCGGCCAGCCAACCTCACGCCTCCGCCGAGCCCAGTGGCCTCCAAGATCGCACCGCCTGCGGTCCACTATCGCGCCAGCCCATCCACCCACGGCTACGCAGCGTAGCCCTCTGCCTCCTGCTCCGTAGTGCGCCGTAGCATGCCTCCCGTGTTGATGCCCGTCACCTAGTGGCCACAGCGGTCCTCCTCTGCCTGATTGCACCTTGATGACACGCCTCGCGACTCGGGTTAAGTATGTAAATAAACCAATGGCTGTTGTGATCCAAATCACCAAGCACGATCAATCGAGAAAAATTTGTTTTTAACGACATAATGAAATAATCAAACAATCAATGTGTAAATGTAAGCTGTTTTCGCTATTCTATTTACCTGATATAGCGACCAGGGTCGAACACAAGGAGCACGATTTCAAAACTATGTAGTCAATTATCGGAATTAATTTTTAGTGGTTTTTGAATTATTTTTATTTTTTTATTTTCAAAAGAAGCACAAGGAATAAAGAACAAAACACAACACACTTTTTGTATTTTTCACAATAGTCAAAGATGTATAGAAAAGTCTAGAGAAAATACTTTTGTAGTTTATATGTTTTAAAATATTTTTTGGTAATTTTTTCAAATTTTTCTAATATTTTTGCGATTTTATAAAAAATCAAATAGTGAAAATCAAGGGAAACAGTGCACAACCAAGAGTATTTTGCAACTTAAAATACTTTAAGTATCCAATACTCCTGGAAATTATTTTTAAGATAAAGTGCAATTAAATATATACAAATAGAGACCAAGATTAGATTTTAGGATTTTCTAGAAATTCTACCATTTTTTTAAGATTTTTCATTTTCACAATTTTTTGGAGGTTTACAAATGATAAATGTCAAAAATTGGAAAGAAATTAAATGACAATAAAACACATCTACAGTAATTGTTTTGTAAATTTTAGGCTAATTTTCGATTTTTATGAATTTTCTAATTCCAGACAGGCAAAAAGTCATAGTTTTTTATTTTTCAAATATAACAAATGTCAAAAAATGCTATGAAAAATCTAGACAATGTTCACAAGCATAGCATGAGCATACCAATGTTTTTGAGAATTTTTCGAACAATAAAAACATTTATTTCATCAGAGACATCAAGAAAGTTATTATTCTGGAAACATAAGGATGTAAATGTAATTATTTAAAGTTTCTGCCTTTATGTAATAAAAATAAAATTGCAGGTTGAATATTGAAATTACCCAATGATACGAATGCCTAGCACATGACTTGCTCTGGAGGGGGCTTCTTTGCATTTTTGAAAACTTCTAGGTGCGTGAATGCTATTTCCATTTTTTATTTTAAATCAAATCCCTAACCCTCGGTTCTTCTTTGTGTCTTTCTCGTTCTTAGACGACCCCGATGAGGCCACCGTCACCCAAAGTGGAGAGGGTCGCGGAGGAGGCACCTCTAGCGGCGGTGGGCTTCGGGAGGTCGCGAGCAAAGGACATCGGGGAGCGGTGCTTGGAGGGCGGAGGTGCGGCCCACGCAGACACGATGTGGGCTACTGCGGAGAATGAGAAGCGGCAACAGCCAGCCGCACTACTGGAGCGACTGGAGGCGGCGTTGGGCGCGAAGCTTGTCACGCGACGTAAGGCGTGGCATCGACACAACCATTCAGAGGGTCTCGTGCACGAGGAGTGGAGGCGGTCAGGGGAGGCCAGACACGGAGGAGTTACGAGCAGAGCGGGAGGCGCAACCCTATAAAGGTGGAGAGGCAGCCAGAGGGGGATGCAACGGACGATGGTTGCTGCAGGACAGCACCACGCGGTGGCTTGCGGCGGTCGTTGAAGGGGGCATCGATTGCAACTCCGCAAACAGTAGAGGCACGTGCTCGGGCGCAACATCAATGACGTACATGGCTAGTGACAGAGCATGCCGTCGTGGGATGCGAGGTGGTAGGGGTGCTCTTGTCGCGGTGCCGCTGGAGGGCGGTGGTGGGAATCGCTGCCCCCTACTGCCCTTTTTTATTTATTTTTTATCTTTTATTTTTTATGTAAGCAGAGATAATAAAAGATATGTATATATATATATATTAAATAGTAATAATAAACAAAGGGAATTTTTTAACAACAACTGTAAACAAGAGTTGAATAAATTTTTTTTTATTTTCTTTTTTTTTTACTTTTTCCTGCCAAACAATGGTTAGAGAGAAAAGAAGAACATATATTTTTTCATTTTTATTATTTATTCCTGCAAAACACCAATGTTAGAAATAGAGATTCATGTTTTTTTAAATCTATTTATTAACAAGATGGGATGCGAATGTGGATCTGGTGGAAATGTGAGGAATAGATCCGAGTCTCCGGCCATCGTGCGTGGCCGGAGGTGTACGGTTGCGCTAGGTATAATAAGAAATTTAGGGATCAAGAATGAGATTGATAATTTTGGTATCGGAAATGGATCAAAGTGTGATGGACTTTTTTTTTATTTTGGTTATCTAAAGAGTAATAAAATCAGACACAAAATTGTACCTACGATTTATCTAAGAGAAGAAGATGAGCATTAAAATTGGATCTCACATCGGGATTGGGATATGATGTGATGGCCTCGACGAGGGCCGACGTGCTGTCACCGGAAGGCTCGGAGGCTGGGCACCCTTCTTCGACAAGATCGCTCTCGGAGATCAGGCTCCTCTCCACCAAAGAGTGATCAAGAGGAAATGAGGGAGGAAGAGCCCATTGATGAATCCCCATTCATCACTCTTTATTCTTTTATTTTATCTAAATATCTTGGCAGAGATTCATATATATTGTTGTAAATATAATAAATTATCAATAAGCATGCATTTGTTAATATCCAATAATTAGCATGTATTTGTGCAAAAATAAAAGAACAAAAAAGAAAAGAAAAAGAAGGAAATATTTACAATAAATATTGAGTGACCTGAATCCAAGGGAGGGTCCAGCATAGGCCTAATCACCAAATAAAATAAGTAGAGAGAGATAGGGCCACTCTACCTTGTATATATTTATCACTTATAAGTCATTTTTACAAAAATAGAAATAAAAAGGTGTTTTTATTCCTTTGTATATATGTGATGAACCCGAGAAAGGATGAGAGACTAAGGGAGATGAATATCACGGGTCGTTGCGACCTCAATCCCTCGAATCGGACTCAACAAGACGATAAGATCACCAAAAGAAGTAAAACAATCAATGAAACATGAATAGTTGTCTCGCTATTTATTTAACCTGGTATAGCGACCTGGGTCGAACTCAAGGAGGACGGATTGGTCGAATTGTCCTACGAAGTATTCAGATATAAAATAAAATAAAAAAAAGTGATTTTTGGTGGATTTTATAAATTTTTATTTTTTTTGTATTTTTAATTATGAAGAAAATATAAAAAGAAGGCAAAAAGCACACAAACAACTATTTATTAAACACTCCAAAACAACTCAGAAAATTCAAATAAAAATGTTTTTGTGTTTTATATGTTTTTAAGTGTTTTTAGTAATTTTTTTCAGAATTTTATAATTTTTTTGTTGATTTTATAAAAATGGAAAAGTAAAAAATAGTGAACTAATGTGCAGCCAGATTTGAAAGGCTAATTAAAAATATTTAGTTAGCCTCTAAAAATCTAAAGGCAAATTTTATGAAAAATAGAAATAAAAAATAAGCTACAGAAACCAAAATTGCAATTTTTTTTAGAATTTTTAATAATTTTTCTTAGGTTTTTGGGGTTTTTATATTTCTTGGGGTTTTTTAAATCCAAACAAGACGAAAATTATGTTGAAGCTAAAAGAAACTAAAACAAACAAGTCCTAATTTTTTTTTGTAATTTTTGGAGGGGTTTTATATTTTTAATTGATTTTATAAATCAAACAATAGTTAAAATAGGGGTTTCTTAATTTTTTAAAATAGCAAACAGTAATAAAAATGTCCTAAAAAATTTGTGAAATTTTTAAATAGTGGCTGGAGCCACGTGTCCAAATTTCACAAGATTTGGATTTTATTTGGTATTTTATTCAACCAATGAAAAGGGCACAGCACACATGGACCAAAGTACAAAGAAAATAAATTCCAGGGCCAATGGATAACATGTGTAAAAACCACAAGGCCAAAGTTGCAAAAATTCCAGAAACACACGAGACATGCACGTGATTTACACTCACAAGGACTAAAATGTCATTCCTATTTATAAAAGTGTAAACAGTAACAACTAAGAACTATAGGATAAACAATGCAAAAGTTACACAGATCACGTGTCGACACACGTGCACCACATACACAGGGACTAATTCGCAAATAAAGTAAACACAAGGTCCTACATGCAATTTTCCCAAAAAACAACTAGATAAAATATTTACAGGACTAAACCATAAATGCAAAAAGAATAGGGGCCTAAGTGATATTACCCCATTATTACGATCCACGGCTGAAGGGAGGGCCACATGTAAGATCTGACGGTTGTGGATGGTGGTTGTCTCGGCGATGGACATCTCGAATTCGATCCTCAGATGGATCAACGGTCGAAAGCCCCGCGTAGATGAATGGTGGAGATCTAATTTGGAGCGCAGGGTTCGATCGAACGATGCTGGAAGACCCTCGAAGAACAAGTCGCCGGCGACTTTCGCCGGTCCAATATGCACGATCAGGAGGTCCTCTGCTGCTGCTGAGATGTGGGAATGGAAGATTGATCAATCCACGATTCATCATCTTAATATCTTGATCTTAGCAAAATCCCCGAGTAAAATCCCAAATAAATGTCCATAAAATACATAAATTAACAAAATGACTCTTGTAAATAAAATACACTAATTATTGTATATAAGATTGTACAAAATGAATTAACATAAAAAGCCGCAAAAATAAAGGAGTTTTATACATGTAAATAGGCCAAAACTTCATGTATTTTTAATAATTTCATTTCAACTCCTTTTTACCTAATTCTTTCTCTAACTTGTTTATAAAAATGTATATAAAAATACAAAAATACAAAATAAATTTCATCTCAAATAATTGCTCCTAGATCCCAAAGAGAAAAAGCCGTAAAGTCCAACTTCCAAGCTAATTTCCCGCTCCGTATGAACTCCAAATTCACCAAACTCACTTTTAAAGTTCAAGTTAGAAAATTATCTATCCAACAGAAGTGGTTTCATTAAAATCGGAGCTCATTTGCAAAAGTTGGATTTTGGGACCTAGATGTACATTGTACATTATGTATATATTCATTCTTTCTTCATTTTTTATTTTATCTTTCTTAATTAATAAAAATACAAAAAAATCATACTTGTGTTGTATTTTAATTGTAGTATTTTATTGTATTTTCCGTTGTAAATATCCCTTATTAAAAAGATAAAAAAATTACTTATAAGAAAAGCAAACAAAAAAAATTTGTACATGTTGTATATATTCCTTTGTAAATTCTCCACTATTTTTTTCTTCTTTATATTTTTGTTGTATTTAAAGTAGCCTACTTTATTTCATTTCATTTTCCTTTATTTAATAACATTCTCTACAATAACTTCTCTACCACCAACTTCTATTCAACTCCACCATTTTAATAACTCTCATTCCACTCCATATTCTTCCACCAACCTCCCATTCAACTCCACCAATAATACAACTTCCCATTCAACACCACCACCATTCTAACCTCTCTTTCTCTTCTCTTTATATTCATTTGTACGTCCTCATTTTTTCGGATCCGCCATTCTTATAGAAAAAGGAGAGAGCTTGGAACGTGGCGTTGGTGACAGCGGCGAAACATCTTCCTCAAGCGATGACCTCCTTCAGGCGAGATCCGCGGAGCTCCACTCCGCTCCGCGTCACGAGTTCTCCATCGAGCTCGCGTAGCTTCTCCGATTTTGATTTCGCCAATCGGATTGAAGCGACAACAGGAGTCCAGCGTAGCTGCTTCGCCAATCCGGCGAAAATTCAGGTGAGTATTTCTTCTCATATCTCTTATTATTTTGTTTATCTCATATTTTGTTTCCTTATTGTTTTCACCACCACCATCATTTTATTCATCATCACCACATTCCCCATCACATTTTTACAACTATTACCACCATCTTCATCTTTTCCACCATTTCCCTCTACCAATTTTTTCCTTCCTTTTTGTAAACATCCACTTTTGTTTCCCTGTTTAAGAAATCAAAATTTAAAAAAAATTAAAAAAATTTAAACAAAAAACCCTTTTGTTTTATTACAGCAGCATTTTTTTTAAAAAAAAATAAAAAAAAAATGAGCAGGAGGGCGCCACCCGCCGCCCCCCTTCTTCCAACCATCACGCGGCTGCCGCCGCCAGCCGCGGCCGACCACAGCTGCCGGGCACCCGCCACTCATCCAGCAGCGGAGCCGCGCGCCGGCCTCTGTCTCCCACCGCCAACGCCGCGGCCGGCGCTCCAGGTCGCCTCCGCCGCCCAGCCGGCCGCGACCCCCAGGCGCCGTACCCATGGCCTCCATTCTTCACCGGCCACCCGCAGCTCCCTAGCCCCGCCACCGCGCGCGCGTGGGAGGCGCCGCCCCCAGCCCCAGCGGCGAGCCGCGCCGCCCGCCGACTTCTCCCCCTTTGGGTTTACCTCCACGTTTCCACTAGAGAAGAAGGTCCAACTTTTGTTTCTTTTTTTTATTATTGTAAAAATTGCATAATTTTCTTTTTATAGTTTTTGTAATTACTTTTCAGTCCCTATTTATGTTTTCTATTGTCGAATTCCAATTTCTGTTTTGCACAAAGACCCCTATGTTCATCATTAATTTGGACCTTATTTTTGCATCATTTTACTCAATAAAAAATATCATTATGTTGAGCAACTTATCATCTGTCATGTGATTGTTTATTTGTATTTTTGTGGTCCTTGGGTAATTAATTAAAATTATTCAACTGAAATTTAGCATATTTTACCCAATCAGTGATCGTAAAACTTTATCTCACACACAGTTGCTCTACAAATTCCACAAAAATTATATATGATGCCTTGATATGTGATGAACTTACTGTCCAAATTTCATCTAAATTGGAGATGTCTTGTGCCTGAAATAAATTGTAGAGTGTTTTTAGTTTTTGATTTTTCATTAAATCCACGAATATCCTTTTTGCGAAATTTCAAGTCTCTTCGATTCTACTGAAAATATCTTTTTAGGATAATTCGCACTCTGATTAATTTGATAAGATGGATTTATTAGAAATTATTTACTCACTGTCACTCTGACTTCATTTAAAAATCCATAAAAAAATAATAACTTGTCAAAAAATTCCAAAAAAATTACTGAAGCTTTCTTGCATCATGTTTTAATTCCAATATTTTTTTCATAATTTTTGCTTACTGTTTGTATGAGAAATTGCGAAAAAACCCATAAAAAGTGTGCATTTTTCATTATTGCTTTTTAAACCTAAAAAATACAAAAAATGTGTTTTGTGTTCCCCACTGGATTAGGACTTTAGAAAAAATATAATTTGACTGAATTGGATTAATTCAACAATAAAATTAATTTGGCCTTGTTGTATGCTTTCTTAGTGTCTTAATTCACTTGCATTCACCTTTCACCTTTGTTTTTGCATTAAAAAAAATCTAAAAAAATACCGCACTGAAATCTAGACCTAAGTTCTTGAATTAAAACCTAAGTTGTTCCTTTGCCTCCCTGAGTTCGACCCCGGACTTGCCCGGGATATTAATTAAGCCGAGACACTCTTCACGGAGATCTTCTCTCGGTTCTGACCGAATCTCTAAGTACACGTATTACAACGTGACCGAATTATTTATCGTATTTAGCGGCTCGTCAGATGGCGCCGTTGCCGGGGGAGGCAAACGGCTTAGGGATTAGTTTAAAAATTTGGATTTAGTTTTTCATTTCCTCGGGTAGTCTGACCCCCGAGCCACTTGTATTTATTCCATTTTCAATTATTTCTCTTCATATTCTTGTATATATTTTATTTTTATCTCTCTAACATAAATTTTATTTTTCTTGCGAGGGCCCGGTGAACTTGGAGTGCATCGGAGGTCGACGGACGCGACGTGCGCCGACTGCTGAAGAGCAAGAAAATCAATTTATCTTCGAGAGATAAAAATAAAATATATACAAGAATTTGAAGAGAAATAATTGAAAATGGAATAAATACAAGTGGCTCGTCAGATGGCGCCGTTGCCGTGGAGGCAAATGGCTTAGGGATTAGTTTAAAATTTGGATTTAGTTTTTCATTTCCTCGGGTAGTCTGACCCCGGAGCCACTTGTATTTATTCCATTTTCAATTATTTCTCTTCATATTCTTGTATATATTTTATTTTTATCTCTCTAACATAAATTTTATTTTTCTTGCGAGGGCCCGGTGAACTTGGAGTGCATCGGAGGTCGACGGACGCGACACGCACCGACTGCTGAAGAGCAAGAAAATCAATTTATTTTCGAGAGCATTTCTTTTCATTTTTTGTAGTTATTGTGTTGTAATAACTTAGGTAATTCGCTCTTTCCAGCGTCTCTTGTTTGAGAGCTCGCGTTTGTATCCGGACTGGACTTTGGACCCGCTCGTGGTCGTGTAGTTGATTGACGTAGAATAGGACTTGCACTCGCGGCTCTTAGAGCATTTTATTAGATTATCTTGATTACTTGTGCTCGTAATATTTAGGACCACACATCACATTTAATGAGACGCACTTAGTCCGCTGGGCTATTAGTCAAATTTAACTTGTTCATCACTCGCTAATAGAACTGCCTGTCTAGGAACGGTTTTCTCGTTTGCATTCATATAGCATAAAATTTCAATTCTGCCTTGCATCCCGCATGTAGAGCGCGAGGATCACTGTAAGTCTTCTGAACTGGGCATGCATCATTGATTTCATTATTTGCATTGGTTTTTCTCGACTCCCTCCCCTTGGTTTTTGAAACTTAGGTTAAAAGGAAATCGGGACTGATCGTTAGGCGTGCTTTGTTTGGTGGACTAATCAAGTGATAACCAAACTTAAAACCAGGACTGCTAATCAGAGTTGACAAAAAAAACTGATTAAAACTAACACTTGTTTTGGGAGAGCAAAACCCTCATTGTATGCTTGGCTAATTGTGATTGTTGAGAGGTGAGGACGCATCCCTAGGATAGTGCCCAAAACCTACTTTTGAGCCTTGCGTAATTGGATTGATATCTTGATTTATCACCTAACTAACTGAAAAGATAAACAGTCGGACTTTTGCGGCCATCACTGTGTTGAGTAGGTGAACTCATGGTTTGCTCTTGTGTTTGTTTGTTTTGTGTGTTATTTGGTGCACTTGCACGCTTTCTTCCTCGATCCGCTTCATTCTCCCATTTTCCCTCCAAGATGTCAGAATATTGGTCATCATATCCACGTCATTCTTCTTCGACCATATTTCGATCATCTCCACCCTCTCATTCCTCTTCATACCCACACCCCAACCGTGAAGTCAGAACTCTGACTGACTTCCGCACTTCTTCGTCCTTCTCACCTACCCCACATTCTTACACCCATGACCCACAACCACTCTGTATTAACTCACCATATTCTTGTCTACTTGCTGGAATCAAGGAACCAATCGAAGAGCAAGCGACTGCTGAGATGAATGATTGGCATAATCAGTTGACCCCACATACCTCACTTTCACCTCGAGTTGGGACAGAACAACAATTTCCATATACACATCTCGACTTAACCTTAGGGTACAACATGGTCGACCAGACAAACTGAATGGAGAGGCCTACACCGTACGATCTTCCTAACTTGATTGACCTGAGTGATAGAGACCACATTGACCAACCTTCATATCACCCATTCGGAGAGCCTACATATACAGGGCATTGGATTCATGCGACCGATCTACAGACTCCCTGTCTACTGACTCCGCCTTATGAGGCTCCGACCAACATCTGCCATACAGAAGGGCCATACTCAACCCAGTATTACACGCTTGAGTCAAGGTGTGTTGAGTATAAGAGTCTGAATTCTCAGCAGTATCCTCTAATTGCACAGACTTCTCTCATGAGGTGTAATGAGAACTTATTAGAGGATGACATTTGTAAACCGATCAAGAGTCCAGGTATAAATGTGGATCATGGATTTCGTGGATTGAATCTTGAAAACCTGGAAGACACTGGATTGACCACACGTCATGTACAGCTGGAGTCCCTTCTACCTCCCTCTTCTACTAACCACTTTCCCTCCAAACCAGAGTCTGTACATTCTCCTAGTCCTCCTTCACCTACCAAAAAGACCAAAAAAATTGAAAACTCAGAAAATACCATAAAAAATGAAAAAGGAAAAGATCTAAAAAAATTGGATCCTGTGGTTAGGGAAGCACTGGATAGAAAGTTGATTTTTGAGCTTCCCTTAATATTGGCCATTGAGCACTTTCCCGACCTTAAAAGATTTGTGAGAAGTAAATTGATGCCTAAAAGGTCGGGCAATAAGAGAACAAGGACTGAGATACATATAGTGTCTATGGCCACATCTTTGATGATAGGGAGAAAAACCAAGAGCCGCAGAGTAAAGCGGTTACCTAGATTTGATTGTGAAATCAAAGATACCACATTCACCCATGCAAGAATCGGCGATGACTTACCGATTAATATCCTCCCAACCTCCTTGTTTGCCAAGCTCAAACTCGGATCTGCCAAGAAGTCAAGAGAGATCATTCAGTTGGCAGATCGGACCATTAAACGGTCGAGAGGAACCATTTCAATCATCTTCACTTTTCAAGGTGCTCTACTGGAGATAGACTTCACGATCATTGACATTGAGCACCGAGGAGAGTTCACCCAGTCTCCGATCATTCTTGGGAAGCCGTTTTTAGCCTTGGCTAAGGCAACTATAGATTGTGAGACTCGAGAGATCGATTTATCTGCATTGGGAGCACTCTGTCCTCACCCGATCTTTGAGGACACACGATATTCCAAGGTAACCCGTAAAGTTGCAGACAGTCGTGACATTCAAGAGACAGTTGAGTCCCATCTCTCTACTACACCTGAGATACCGACTGTCCAGACGACCATTGGTTTAGAGACTTCCTACAACCACACACCGCCTACTGCTTGCACCACCACCACGACAGCTTCTAGAGAGGACTCACGACCAGAAGCTATCATTGAGTCGGACACGACCTTTGTGGATTGCCTTGATCATTTCGATGATCCGACAGAAGAACCCAACAATGTCAAGCCAATTGAGAACACTGTGCTTTATCAGAGACGTGTGCTGACCCTGCAGGAGTATTACAATGTATACGGTGACTCATCTGATGATGAACCTCTGGTCAGAACCTCACACACACCACATCCAGGCTATACACCAAAGAAGGCAACTTGGACCAAATTGACCAATCTTGATAAATCGGTTGCTCCATCCTCTAGTCGGTCATATGGTAAGAAGAAGACGGGAGTTGATTCCTTGAGGTGTTCCCCCGAACTCCTTAAGACGTATCACTCTCCTCTTCCTCTTGATGCTTCAGGTTCTAGAAAACCGACTAAGAAGGTTACCTTCGAGACTCCAGAGAAGGAACTTTCTGAGGAATCCTCATCAGGTCCGGATGAGGTGATCTACATGAGTGAGCTTATTTCGGCTTATCTGAAGCCATATTTGAGCAAGCAGCCGTGTGTCGACCCTCGTTGGATGTTCCCCACACCTCACTATTATTCCTCCGCGGACGACTCTTACAGCGACACACATGTATACTATCCTCCCCATTGCTCCCGCAAGAAGGACCGTCACAAACCTTCTTGATCCTTGTATATTCTCCCTCCTCCTTGTACATATTTTCCTTCCTTTATTCACCTCCTTCCCTCATGATTCGCATCACTCGCCCCAGTTTCGTATCATTTTCATTTTGTGGCTATACTTAGGATGACTAGATCCTAAGTATAGGGGGGTGAGTGACCCGATTTGCTCCTTCTCTTCTTTTTATTTTCTTTTTGTATATTCTTTCCCATTCTCATCGGTCCCCCATTCTTGTGTTCTTTCTAATACTTAGGCTGACCAGAGCCTAAGTATAGGGGGGCCGATGCCCGTTGTGTATTATCCACATTTTTTTCCTCACTTCTATTCTTTTCACCCACTTATATTTAGTACGAGCTATGGCTTTTTGTCACCTAGTGCCATGAGGACATATCACAAGCTAAGTATAGGAGGGCATGTATATATTACATATATTCTTTACCCATACCTCTTACTTTCATGTATTTTTGTATATATTATACAATAATTATGGGGTGGGTAAAAAAAAGAGAGTTCAAAAAATTAAAAAAATCTCTTAAAAAACTTAAAAAAAACTAATTTCATTATTTGCTTAAAAAAAACTTTTTCAAAAAAAAAGAAGAAGTCATTTCTTATTTACTTTCTTTTTTAAAAAAAAACCTTTTGAAAAAAAAGCAAAACTTTTCTAAAAAAAAACTTCTTTGCCTTTGTTTGTAAAAAAAACCTTTTTGAAAAAAAAAACTTTTTCTAAAACTTTTAAAAAAAATCAATCAATCATATAAAAAAACTAAAAAAAAACTAACTAATAAGTTGGTTTAATCCCTGACACAATTCACTTTCACACAAGACTAGTGATGTTCAAGAACACTAGGTTTACGAGGTCTTGAGATCTTGAGTTAATCAGCCTTAGTCATTAGGGTCCTTGACTTAATTATTCACATTTCCCTAGTTTGAAAGATTTGTGTGCTATATTGCATGCTTAGTCTCTACTTTAAGAATATGATCAGAACCTCACATACACGACTGCTTATGATGAGATGAGTTGAAATTTCACTTGAGGAACTGGGATGAGGGATTTGAGTTTGGACTTAATTTAATGATGCTCGAGGATGGTATAAAATCAATGAAGGCTTCATAAAACCCGAGTGTCAGCACATTTAGCTAGTATGAGAACATGGTTCTTATATTATCTCTTGATATTTACCTATGTGCCAGGGTGTGATAAAATAAAAAAAATGTTGATCAGTGTCCGCCAACTCTTGGTAAAAGCAGCGGAGCTAGCCACAAATACTATAAAGCAAGAAATGTCAAAGAAAAACTCTCATTCCACAAAGTCAATTATCAAAAGAGCTTCCACCAAAGGCGAGCGCTCCCAACCATTTCAAAGTGTCCACTTGGACCACCGCTATTAGGTCCAGGAGTCGGGCTTGCACCAAAAAAGGGCTCTGCATCGTAAATGCTACAAGTCTGGGTGTAGAAGGTACGATAGGTACTCAAAAAAGGCACACCCTGGTGTACTCCCAGGAAAACAAGTGCAGACGGCTCCAACTTCTCTTGACGGACGCACTGATCAACACCAAAAAAAATGCGTT
The DNA here is from genome assembly GCA_037367405.1 of Ottelia alismoides. NCBI lineage: Eukaryota > Viridiplantae > Streptophyta > Magnoliopsida > Alismatales > Hydrocharitaceae > Ottelia > Ottelia alismoides. Next base: position 19,661 of record JAZKJV010008265.1, read on the forward strand.
GCGTAATAAGGCACTTGAGAGGATCCTTGTTCCAATGTGAGGGAGAGAAGAAATGACACAATCCTATGCCCTTCATCAACTGGCCTTCCATCTACACTTTCAAGTCTTACAACTAAAGAGACGGTGGATTGGATGCAAGAAATGATTTATTCCCTAATGTTGAGGATCGATAGGAGAGTCTCTTGGACTGGAACCTTGGGTGACGTTGTGACTCTACTCTTATAACTGCAGTCCACACTTAAAGTCATATCCCTTATATATATGTATACAAAGAGAGTCTGATGATTAGGGGAATTGTGTACCTTTTGACTAGAGCTTGGTTCAGCTTAGATTTTTAGGATCTCTAAAACCGAGAGTTCTTGAACGGATCAAGTCTTGTATTCACATGCACAGTCAGGGGTCAACCCAATTTATTCATTCTTTATTTGATCGAGGACTAGAAAAGTTTAAGTATAGGGGGGTATTGAATCCACGATTCATCATCTTAATATCTTGATCGTAGCAAAATCCCTGAGTAAAATCCCAAATAAATGTCCATAAAATACATAAATTAACAAAATGACTCTTGTAAATAAAATACACTAATTATTATATATAAGATTGTATAAAATGAATTAACATAAAAAGCCGCAAAAATAAAGGAGTTTTATACATGTAAATAGCCCAAAACTTCATGTATTTTTAATAATTTCATTTCAACTCCTTTTTACCTAATTGTTTCTCTAACTTGTTTATAAAAATGTATATAAAAATAGAAAAATACAAAATAAATTTCATCTCAAATAATTGCTCCTAGATCTCAAAGAGAAAAAGCCGTAAAGTCCAACTTCCAAGCTAAATTCCCGCTCCGTATGAACTACAAATTCACCAAACTCACTTTTAAAGTTCAAGTTAGAAAATTATCTATCCAACGGAAGTGGTTTCATTAAAATCGGAGCTCAATTGCAAAAGTTGGGTTTTGGGACCTAGATGTACATTGTACATTATGTATATATTCATTCTTTCTTCATTTTTTATTTTATCTTTCTTAATTAATAAAAATACAAAAAAATAATACTTGTGTTGTATTTTAATTGTAGTATTTTATTGTATTTTTCCGTTGTAAATATCCCTTATTAAAAAGATAAAAAAAATTACTTATAAGAAAAGCAAACAAAAAAAATTTGTACATGTTGTATATATTCCTTTGTAAATTCTCCACTATTTTTTCCTTCTTTATATTTTTGTTGTATTTAAAGTAGCCTACTTTATTTCATTTTATTTTCCTTTATTTAATAACATTCTCTACAATAACTTCTCTACCACCAACTTCTATTCAACTCCACCATTTTAATAACTCCCATTCCACTCCATATTCTTCCACCAACCTCCCATTCAACTCCACCAATAATACAACTTCCCATTCAACACCACCACCATTCTAACCTCTCTTTCTCTTCTCTTTATATTCATTTGTACATCCTCATTTTTTCGGATCCGCCATTCTAATAGAAAAAGGAGAGAGCTTGGAACGTGGCGTTGGTGACAGCTGCGAAACATCTTCCTCAAGCGACGACCTCCTTCAGGCGAGATCCGCGGAGCTCCGCTCCGCGTCACGAGTTCCCCATCGAGCTCGCGTAGCTTCTCCGATTTTGATTTCGCCAATCGGATTGAAGCGACGACAGGAGTCCAGCGTAGCTGCTCCGCCAATCCGGCGAAAATTCAGGTGAGTATTTCTTCTCATATCTCTTATTATTTTGTTTATCTCATATTTTGTTTCCTTATTGTTTTCACCACCACCATCATTTTATTCATCATCACCACATTCCCCATCATATTTTTACCACTATTACCACCATCTTCATCTTTTCCACCATTTCCCTCTACCAATTTTTTCCTTCCTTTTTGTAAACATCCACTTTTGTTTCCCTGTTTAAGAAATCAAAATTTAAAAAAAATTAAAAAATTTAAACAAAAAACCCTTTTGTTTTATTACAACAGCATTTTTAAAAAAAAATCAAAAAAAAAATAAAAAAAACGAGCAGGAGGGCGCCACCCGCCGCCCCCCTTCTTCCAACCATCACGCGGCTGCCGCCGCCAGCCGCGGCCGACCACAGCCGCTGGGCACCTGCCACTCATCCAGCAGCGGAGCCGCGCACCGGCCTCCGTCTCCCACCGCCAACGCCGCGGCCGGCGCTCTAGGTCGCCTCCGCCGCCCAGCTGGCCGCGACCCCCAAGCGCCGTATCCGCGGCCTCCGTTCTTCACCGACCACCCGCAGCTCCCTAGCCCCGCCACCACGCGCGCGTGGGAGGCGCCGCCCCCAGCCCCATCGGCGAGCCGCGTCGCCTCCGACTTCTCCCCCTTTGGGTTTACCTCCCCATTTCCACCAGAGAAGAAGGTCCAACTTTTGTTTCTTTTTTTTATTATTGTAAAAATTGCATTATTTTCTTTTATAGTTTTTGTAATTACTTTTCAGTCCCTATTAATGTTTTCTATTGTCAAATTCCAATTTCTGTTTTGCACAAAGACCCCTATGTTCATCATTAATTTGGACCTTATTTTTGCATCATTTTACTCAATAAAAAAATATCATTATGTTGAGCAACTTATCCTCTGTCATGTGATTGTTTATTTGTATTTTTTTGGTCCTTGGGTAATTAATTAAAATTGTTCAACTAAAATTTAGCATATTTTACCCAATCAGTGATCTTAAAATTTTATCTCACACATAGTTGCTCTAAAAATTCCACAAAAACTATATATGATGCCTTGATATGTGATGAACTTACTATCCAAATTTCATCTAAATTGGAGATGTCTTGTGCCTGAAATAAATTGTAGAGTGTTTTTAGTTTTTGATTTTTAATTAAATCCACGAATATCCTTTTTGCGAAATTTCAAGTCTCTTGGATTCTACATGAAAATATCTTTTTAGGATAATTTGCACTCTGATTAATTTGATAAGATGGATTTATTAGAAATTATTTACTCACTGTCACTCTGACTTCATTTAAAAATCCATAAAAAATTCACAACTTGTCAAAAAATTCCAAAAAACTTACTATAGCTTCCTTGCATCATGTTTTAATTCCAATATTTTATTCATAATTTTTGCTTACTGTTTGTGTAAGAAATTGCGAAAAACCCATAAAAAGTGTGCATTTTTCATTATTGCTTTTTAAACCTAAAAAATACAAAAAAATGTGTTTTGTGTTCCCCACTGGATTAGGACTTTAGGAAAAATATAATTTGGCTGAATTGGATTAATTCGATATTAAAATTAATTTGGCCTTGTTGTATGCTTCCTTAGTGTCTTAATTCACTTGCATTCACCTTTCACCTTTGTTTTTGCATTAAAAAATCTAAAAAAATACCGCACTGAAATCTAGACCTAAGTTCTTGAATTAAAACCTAAGTTGTTCCTTTGCCTCCCTGAGTTCGACCCTGGACTTGCCCAGGATATAAATTAAGCCGAGACACTCTTCACGGAGATCTTCTCTCGGTTTTGACCGAATCGCTAAGTACACGTATTACAACGTGACCGAATTATTTATCGTATTTAGCGGCTCGTCAAAGATCGAGGATGTCCACAGCTCGTGGTGTGTTCCGATGAGGCTGGGAGGACCTGGAGGGTCCCCGGCGACGTCGAGCATCTGAAGCTCCTATCCTGAGTGGATGAGCCTCCAGATGAGGCTCTCAAGCCATGATACCTACAAAGAAAGCAAGAGGGGTCGAGGGAAAACTGCCTCGACCCATTAGCGGGCGAAGGGGGTGATCGGATGAGGCGGAGCGGAGGTCTCTGACGAGGCGACGGTGGAGGAGACCTAAGTCCTGGTTCCGGGGCGAACCAAGATGATCGGAGGGGCGTAAAAGATGTGGAGAGATCTCGTGAAGGTGATGCGACATTCGGATGATCGAAAGGATGGTCGGAGCGTAGTGGAATGGCCAGCGGAGGCCGGCTGCGCAAAATCTAAGAATCAAGATTAAAGCTAATCTAAGGGGTATCAAGGCTACCTGATGGGTGTAAACGTCTATGCTGGAGGTGGGTGACCTCCTGGGGTCCTTGCCTTAATGGAGTGATGACTCCAGAGGCTCGAGCTCCGATGGGCGGAGCACGGCGGCGATGATCATCGGATCTGAACCTACCAACCTTAGTCCTCGCTGCAATTGATCTCTCTCGCTTTCTATCACTCTAGGAGGAGGAAGGGAGGTCCTGGGAACCGAAGGAGATGGCCAAAGATCCATGAAATGGCGGAAGGAGGCAAAGCTATATAGTAGTGAAGGTCTGGGAGGATGGGAGTCGGGCTCGCATCGCGAGGCTCGGATTCCTAAGAAGATGCTCGGGCATGAATCGTGTTTGAAGGAGCTGCAATCGGAGCCATGGGTTTGGTCAAATGGAGGTCGGGCCAAATCGGGAAAATTTGGAGAAATCGGGCACTCGAACAAGATCTGCGAAAAGAAGGTCTGCGAGGGAGAGTTGAGTGGGGGTCCACATCACCCGTGGACCAATTAGAGCATGTCATTTATTAATTATTTGTAAATTAAATTAAAAATAGTAAATGGATTTATTTCAAAATATTTTCAAAATAAAAAATGTTTATTTATTTTCAAGGTATTTTTTTAGTGAATTTTATTTGTTTTTTGAAAAATAATTATGTATTTACAATATATTATATGCAGGTATGTGTACCTATGTATTTTTTATTTTTATTTTTAATTATTTTATTTATGTACAGTTTTTCCAATTTTATAAATTTGCAATATAAGCTAATTTTTATTTGATTTTTTATTAATTATTTACAAGGGTGAAATAAATGTCTTTTATTTTATATACATGGTATATATACACTGAGGAGAGAGAAATTATTTAATTTTATTTTTATTTTAATTTTCCCATTTTTATTTTATTTTTATAATATACAAAATATGGGGAACACATACATATTTTTATTTTTAGCAAATAAAATATTTACACTAAGAGGGGTATTTCTACAAGGCTGAGTCACCCTATCTCTCTCTACTTATTTTATTTTGCGGTCAGGCCCATATTGAGCCCTCCCTTGGGTTCATGTCACTCAATATTTATTCTAAATATTTCCCTCTTTTTCTTTATTTCTTTATTCTTTTATTTTTGCACAAAATACATGCTAATTATTAATATTTACACAATGCATGCTATTTAATAAATTATTTTATTTAGAAACATATATATGGTGTTTTGCAAAGGTTTTTAGCTAAAATAAAAGAATAAAGAGTGATGAATGAGGATTCATCACCCCCCTATACTTAACTTTGCTAGTCCCTTAGCAAACACTTATTTGAAAAAGAAGTGCAAAAGAAAAGAAAAAGAAAAAGAGAGGAAAAATGAATGAATCAATATTGAATATTAAACTTGCCTTCATTAAATTGAAGTATGGATCTCAGTCAGATCTTTTGATTATTAATGTGTCAGAACCTTATTTGGATTTAGGTTTAAAACTTACCAGCCTCTAAGTTCCACTAATCTATAGTCAAGACTCCTCAATAGTCCAGATCAGAACAAGTCTACATACACAAACCCTGAAGACTATGAATCTTTCCGTGTACTGTGTAAGTGAGGTGTAGCTCTCCACCTCAGAAGTAGCAGAATGACAACCCTCCCCAAAAAGGTAACTCTAATGCCCTAGTCTGGTCACACTTTCCTCGAGGAGCAGGGTATTCCCTTCTATGTTCAAGTTCAACCAGCTCAAGAAGAGGGGGAAGAAGAGAATGGACCATGGCTAGTGTAGCCATGTATCCCTGGGAGCTCAACCAGTGTAGCTAAGTCTCCCTGCTGCAAGCTACATAAGATGAAACTTGAGTCTCAAGCTTTGCTTATTGCACTATGTACACTCCGGTGGGATTATCATTTTCTATCAGACCCACCATTTTGTTGGAGTTTTCTTTTCTTTTTGTATTTTTTTGTTGTGCATATATACAACATATCTACAAAGTGCAGCATATGTACATAAGGAGTTTTTCCTCTTGAGCCAGTTAGCTATCCCTCTTTTGAATCATTATTGCAACCCACAACTCATGTCGTTAGACCTCATGGCAACCAGACCAAGTTGAGACGCACTTCCTTCACTATAAGAAGAAGAGAGGTTCCACCTAGAAGTACTACCCTCATATGCTACCCCAAGTTAAGGAAGATTGCCTCCTCACCGTCTCATCTGTAGAGAGCTCGGTGTAAAGTGTGGGTCCAAGTAAAGCCATTGTCTATATGAGTCATGTGTGTGTTGTTAAGTGCTCTACTTAGGCTCATAGAGATGACATATGATCATAGCCTAGTGGACTCAAAGAATTAAGTCACCATGGACCTGAAAAGTCTCAATCCTAAGCCCTATAAGGTTCCTCTTAGATATAGGTGGATTAAGATCTTAACCAAGCTCCATTTTCCAATTTAATTCTAGGCTAGTTTAAATGTCAACTATGATCCCGGAAAAACTATACATTATTTACATATTTTCAAAGATGCAATTTACAAAATTTTTACACATGTGCAAAATTTTTGAAAAATGTTTTGAAAACATGGATGTATGCATGGATGCAAGTTTTGCAAAATATTTACACAAATTTACACAAGGTTTTTGCAAACTTTTGTTTTTCAAAACTTTTTACAAAAATTTTGTACTATATACATAATTTTAATATGAAAATATTTACAAACTATATACATAAAAGCTTTTTACAAACATTTTTACACAAATAATTTGTACACTAGCTATGTATGTGCAATAAAAGAATTTTTACAAAAAAAGTTTTTAATTTTTATGGATTTTTGGGTTTTAGCAATTTTTATTTATTAACACACTCACACAAAGTACGAGTTATGGTTAAAGTATATATGAAATATATACGACGGCCCCCTATACTTAGCTCGAACGATGTCCTCAGAGTCAAGAGAGATGGAGAAGACATAACTCGTGCTTAGTATAGGGAAGTGAAAAGGAGGGCTATATACAAAGGTGAATGAAAGAATAGAAATGCAAGAGATCTCGGGGTTTCCCCCTATACCTAGGATAAAGTAATCCTAAGTATAGCAGGCTGTACACAAAGGGAAATCCGAGTGAGAATGTACAGGGTCTACCTCCCCTATACTTAGGTTAAAATATCCCGAAGTATCGGCAACAAAACAGAGATAGAAATGAATCAAAAGGAACTCAAAAGTCTCACACCCCCTATACATAGGGTAAAGTGCACCCTAACTATAACAACGTCGAAGATGCAAATGGGGTGTTGGACTGAAGAATAATGTGATATGGACAACTGGATCTATACAAGTCAGGGGAATGATGATAATCAGGCGTGAGATGCAATAGATGTGAGTCAAGAGACCACATCTCACACAAAATGAATCGGGGCAATGTCAACGACCAGCGGCTCATGATCTAGATATGGCTTGAGCCGCTGCCCTTTAACATGAAAGGTACTCTCAGAAGACAACTCAGATATATCAATACTCCCATTGTCGTGTACCTTTCTAGCCAAATAGGGTCCCTTCCATTTGCTCTGTAGCTTCCTTGGAAATAATCTCAACCTAGCATCGAACAACCATACTCGCTATCCTGGCTCAAACTGCTTGTGGTTGATATGAGAATCATGCCACTCCTTCACTCTCTCCTTGTACTGTAGGCTGCTCGAAAAGGCTGCATTACGAAGCTCCTCCAGGGCTGCTAACTTTGCCCTCCTCTTATCTCCTACACTCACTGGATCCATGATAATATATGTGACTGCCCAGAGTGACCTATGTATAAGCTCAAGAAGTAAATGACAGGGCTTGCCATAAACGAGGCAAAAGGGAGATGTACCCAACGGTGTCTTGAAGAACGTCTGATATGCCCACAAGACCGAGTCCAAAAGTTACGACCAATCCTTTCGGTCAAGGCAGATGACCTTCTGCAATATAGTCTTGATCTCCCTATTCGACACTTCAGCAAGACCATTGGTCTGAGGATGATACGGTGTGGCTACTCGATGGTCTATGCTGAACTCGCTAGCAAGGGCCTTTACCTTATCGTTGATGAAATGAGACCCCCATCAGATATCAACACTCTAGAACCCCGAACCATGAAATCATATTCTTCCTAAAAAATCTGCAAACAGTCCTAGCATCTGCGGTTCGGGCGGGGATGGCCTCAACCCAACGACTAACATAATCCACGGCCAACTGAATGTACTCAAATCCCTAACTCCTAGGGAATAGACCCATGAAATCGATGCCCCATGCATAAAAAACCTCACAGAAGTGAATGGGCTGCATCGGTATCATATCATGTTATCCACAAGTGCCCATCTTCTGACAATCAGTACACCTCTTCACGAACTCATCAGAGTCCTTGAAGAGGGTAGGCCACCATAGGCCAGATTGGAGCACTATCTGTGTTGTTCTCCTCCTAGAGTGATGTCCTCGTACCTCAAGCTTGTGGCAGTACGTGAGGACGTTGTGGTGCTCCTCTTGAGGAATGCACCTACGCCAGGCACTATCCCCTCCTTCATGATAAAGGATGGGATCCTCCCAATGGCAAAACTTGGCATTCGCAAAGAAGGTTTCAAGTCTCTGCCTGGGCCAATCTTGTGAGAAAGTTCACAATATCAGCGTACCATGGGAGAGAGGCGATATCATGGATCACCTCATCTGGGAAGGTCTCACAAATAGGCTCGATCTGCTCAGAATTCTCAAGATACTCCAATCGGGAGAGATGATCCGCTACCACATTTTTGACTCCAGGCTTGTCCTTAATCTCTATATCAAACTCCTGGAGTAGAAGGATCCATCTGGCCAATCTGGCTTTGGCATCCTTCTTTGCCATTAGGTACCTGATGGTGGTATGATCAGTAAAGACGATCACTCTAGATCCAATGATGTAAGATATGAACTTATCTAGGGCGAACACTACGGCTAGCATCTCCTTCTCAATGATGGTGTAGTTCTGCTGAGCGGCATCCAAAGTCTGGCTAGTGTAGTGAATAGCAAAGGGGACACCATCCCTCCTCTGTCCCAACACGGCCCCTACGGCAAAATCGGAGGCATCCGTCACAATCTCAAATGGGAGAGACCAATCAGGCAGCTGGAGGATAGGAGCCTCTACAACTAGACTCTTGAGAGTCTCAAATGATGCTAGACACTTATCATCCACAATGAACTCGGTGTCTTTCATCAGCAGATCAGTCAACGGTCGGGCAATCTAGCTGAAATCATGAATGAATTGTCGGTAGAAACTAACGTGCCGTAGAAAAGACCGTAACCGTCGCAAGTTGGACGGTGGACTGAGTTTCCTAATGATATCCACCTTGGTCGGATCAACCTCCATGCCCTCGTTGGAGATGATATGGCCAAGCACCATCCCTTGAGTCACCATGAAGTGACTCTTCTTCAAAAAAAGCACGAGGTGCACCTCAATACATCGCTGGAGGATGCGGTCTAGGCAGTCAAGACAAGAATTGAATCCGTCGCCGTAGACCGAAAAGTCATCCATGAAGACCTCCAAGCACTCCCCCACCACGTCCGAAAAGATGGACAACATGCACCTCTGGAATGTCGCCGAAGCGTTGCACAATCCAAAGGGCATCCGTTTGAAAGCATATGTCTCAATGGGACAGGTGAATGTAGTCTTGTCGTGGTCCTCTAGCGCAATGGCCACCTGATTGTATCCGGAGTACCCGTCCATAAAGCAGTAATGGCTCTTCCCTACCAGTCTCTCTATAATCTGATCAATAAAGGCAGGGGGAAATGATCCTTCTTGGTGGCCTGGTTCAATCGTCTGTAGTCTACACAAACCTCTCAAGAAGTGGGTACCCGGATAGCGATCTCCTCTCCAGACTCACTAACAGCTGTGGTGATGCCCGTCTTCTTGGGCACCACATGCAATGGACTGACCCACTTGGAGTCGGAGATGGGGTAGATAAAATCAGCGCTCCACCATTTCGAGATCTCCTTCATGACAACATCTTGAAGGTTTGGGTTCAGCCGCCGCTGGAACTCACACGACGGCTTCGCGTCCTTCTCAAGATAGATATGGTCGGAGCATAGGGCCGGTCTTATCCCCTGGAGATCGGCTACACTCGATCCTATCGCCTTGCGGTTCTTTTCAAGAACCCCCATCAGACGGGATTCATGTTATCCAGTCAAATCTGCTGAGATAATGACATGGTACATCTCATGCTCACCCGCAAAGAACCTATACTTCAGCGATGATGGAAGCGGCTTTAGCTTTGGACAACACAGTGCTGGTGGATCTGGCCTCTGAAAGGTCTGAGAGAATGCGGTAAAATCTGCATGGGAGAATGAGAACTCTCGCTCGCAACCTGTATCTGGTGAAGGTTGCTCAGTTGATGTGTCTCTACTGTGTGTAGAATCAGCCTCCTCCCTAGCTGTAGGATCTGTGGAAGTCAGATACGGTATCAAGTCATCAAACTCAACCTAGTCGAAATCTGACTGCGAGGGATCTGTATCAGAATCACAAAAATCTATCTCACGATCTGGAACCAGCTCTACTACCTGAGATGTATCCTGGACCAGGGGTGCGCTCTCCAAGCTCTCCTCTGCTGTCATCTGTGCATCAGCAAACTCTGAAGGTGAGAGGATGGCACGTGCTACTGGGTCTGCCCAAACTACCTCGTCATCTGTGATCACAAAATCGTAGTCCTGGTGGATGTATCGCTCTGCTGTCATCTGCTCTGAATCTGAAGTCGGCTCGGAGCAAGCTGAATCTATGGATCTAGTCTCCTCAATCGTCTCTATTTGTATACTCTCGCCCTCGACGCGAAAGTATACCTTCCCGCTATCATGATCGGACACTGCCTTGGATGTGGCCAAGAACGGGTTTCATAAATGATGGGGGTAACAGTCACGGACTCTGGGATCTCCATGTCCAACACAACGAAGTCCACGGGGAATTATAGGCCCTGAATCATGACGACAACATCCTTAAGCAACCCCTTCGGCCTCTTAACAGATCGATCAGCAAACTGAAGGACCATCCTGCTCTATTGTAGAGGGCCCAACTCGAAGCGGTCGAGTAGGGTTGCCGGAAGTAGGTTGATCGAAGAACCGTTGTTTAACAGAGTACGATCGAACCTCTGCTCCTGAATATGGCATCTGACATACGGGGCTCCTGCATCTGGCCTCTTGGCTAGCAGGCGGTTCTGAATCACGAAGCAAGTTGCGCAAGTGAGCACATGGATCTCTGACTGGTGGTTCCTCCTCTTCCTCAGAACTATGGTCCTGTCTCTGAGTGATCTCTGGAAGAGAGGGATGTGCTCCAAGGCCTCCTGTAGAGTCAGCTGCATCTGAAATCTGTCCATCATATGATGGCTGAAATCTATCTGGTGGGACTTTTTTGGGTCTTTTTTGGTCCCCTTAGCCAAGCGGAGTGCTTGGGGGAAAGGGGACTGCTGGGTCCTTCTCAGATGAAGGACTAGGAGAGGGTCTAGGCTGCTCAAGAACGACAGAATTTACACATACATCATCATGCAACACAGGTGGATCAGAATAAATCAAACCCTTTCCTTTATTCACAGTAATGTCCTGAGGTACATGCACAGAAGGAAAAACAACAGGACTAGCAGTAGTAGTAATGGTGGCCTCAGCACCACCCTCGGCATCTAGATCCGCGGCATCAGTACCATGATCTAACTCGGCAACAAGTTTGGTGGCATCAGTACCACCTCCTCCATCTAGTGAAATGACGACCTCAGTACCATCGGCTGGATCAACATCCGTGGTGGCGTCAGTACCACCGTCATCATCTCTAGAGGCATCGACACCACTCTCCTCCTCGCCTAGTGCTCTTGAATTAGCATCGAGTCGTTGCTCAGACGAGGCGCCTCATGCTGGAATCCTACCGCTCCTAAGTGCAACAAAATCAGCATCAAACATGTATGTAGACATATCACCAAGTAAAGCACTAGGAGTGGTAATCTCATTGAACTCTACTTGCTCAGACTTCCTCTTCAGACTGTTCGGGTTCAGCTCGATCTAGGCAGGAATGGTGGCCTTCCCTCTCACAATCTCCCTCATCTCCTGATGGAACTCGTCCATCTCCCATTGAAAGGTATCTTGCTGCTCGGACATGAGGCGGGCTAGATCATCCAAGGTGGGGTTCTCATAGGTCGGCCCATGAGAACCTGACGGGTGGCCTCTCTGGTAATGAGGCTACTACTGCTGCTGGTTAGGGTGAGAGGGGTACTGCTGATGATACTGTTGTTGAGGCTGCTCTCGCCTCCAAGGTTGTCCCTGCTTATAGGGACGAGGACCATACTGCTGGTAGTGGGATGGCTGCTGCTGCTGAACTGGGGCTGGGGCTGCTGGTGCTACTCACGTTGCTGGCCGTACTAGCCACCCTGAACTTGAGGTTGCTGCTGGGAACTGGTGCCTTTGGCTGACCAACGGAATCCGGGATGGTCTCATCGGATACCGGGCTGGGGTCGGTCGTACCAAATCCCGTTGACATCCATCAATGGCTTCGGCTCGTAAAAGGGCGAGGGGAGTACTGCCAGGGGCCGATCCGGCTGATATACCACCATCTGAGTGTCCTGGGATGGTGGTGACTGGACATACTGTCGTGGCTGCTGGTACGACTCCTCCTGTACAAGGTGAACCTGTTTAGGATGACTGGACTCCCGGGACGAGCTACAACTTCTGCTCGAATCTCCTCGTGACCTGAGACGGGGTTGAGAAGCCGTCTGTGCCTCCTGGAGACACATGATCTGTGTCTTCAGGTCACTCAACGTCTGTGCCATCTGGTCGATCTGTGTCATGCCCTGACACTGCTTCTTCTCTATCAGCTCGATCTGGTCCAGCTTCTCGCTGATGATGCCCATGTCGGCGGTCGTCGGCCTGTGCTGCTGCTGCTGATGAAGTGGAAGGATCGACATCGACCCGTGCTATCCTCTAAAACTACACAGCCTGTGGCTGGGGGCGTCCCTGAGTGTAGAGTCGGGTCTGGGACATCACAGTGTAGTTCTCGGTCATCTCCTCATAGATGGCCCAGACCTGATCCTCATCTTTGGTTAAGTAGGAACCGCTACAAGAAGCGTTCACAAGCCCTGCAGCTCTGGTGTCAACCCGCAAAAGAAGCTCTGAACTAGGTTCGGCTTCGAGATGTCGTGGTGCGGGCATCTGTCTGTGAGCTCTCTAAACCTCTCCCATGCCTCATGGAATAGCTCGTTGGGTAGCATGGAGAAGTTGCTGATCAGGGCCCTCGCTGCATTGGTCCGCCTGAGTGCATAGTACTTGTTCAAGTACTCGGTGTAGAGCTGCTCCCAGGTAGTCATGAATCTCCCCAAATGGTTCAGCCAGTTGGCTACTCTGTCGACCAGGGAGAACGGGAAGGAAATCATCCGAATGGTATCCTCGCCCACCTGCCGGTTGTGGACGGTGCTGCAGATCATCTCGAATTTCTGGAGGTGGAGATGGGGCTCCTCAGTCGCAAGTCCGTGGAAACGAGGAAGAAGCTGAATCGTTTGTGGGGGGAACTTGAAGTCCCCCACGATCGCTGGAAGAATGATCTACCGGTGTGTAAGCATCGATCCGGGGTTGTGCAACACCCGCATCGGTCTGGCTGATGTTGCTGCCGGCTGGACTGGCTCATCAGGCTGATCTGGTATCTCTGGTGCGTCTCCTGCGAGTCTGCGCTACTCGCGGTCGACTCTCATCCTCTCAATCTCTCTCCTCATCTCCACCATGAAAGATCCTTGATCCCTGATCTGCTGATGCATCATCTCGAGGGAAGCTATCAAGGTGTTATTGATGTCACCCTGGTCCAGTACATATGTCGGCACTGGTCTGGGGCCTCCAGTGCGGTCGTCACTACTGTCGACCATGGTCTCTGCAAAGGCAAAAGACCCAAGCTCAGGTGCCGAAATGTAATCTGTATGCTGCTCTATCTAATTGGGCACCTCAATACTGTCAGGAGAAAGGTGGTCGGGGGGGGGGGGACAGGATGGCCGACGGATGCCGGCAGCGCAAAATCTAAGAATAAAGATTAAAGCTAATCTAAGGGGTATCGAGGCTACCTGATGGGTGCAAACGTCTATGCTGGAGGTGGGTGACTTGCTGGGGTCCTTGCCTCAATGGAGTGACGCCTCCTGAGGCTCGAGCTCCGATAGGCGGAGCATGACGGCGATGACCACCGGATCTGGGGCTACCAGCCTTGGTCCTTGCTGCAATCGATCCCTCTCGCTTGCTGTCACTCAAGGAGGAGGAAGGGAGGTCCGGGGAACCGAAGGGGATGGCCAAAGATCCGTGAAATGACAGAAAAAGGCGAAATTATATAGTAGTGAAGTCTGGGAAGATGGGAGTCGGGCACGCATCGCGAGGCTCGGATCCCTAAGAAGATGCTCGGGCGTGAATCGCGGATGAAGGAGTTGCAATCGGAGCCCGGTGTTTGGTCAAATGGAGGTCTGGCCAAATAGGGAAAATCGGAGAAATCGGGCACTCGAACAAGATCCGCGAAAAGAAGGTCCACGGGGGAGAGTTGACCGGGGGTCAACATCCCCCGTGGACCAATCAGAGCACGCCATTTATTAATTATTTATAAATTAAATTAAAAATAGTAAATGGATTCATTTCAAAATATTTTCAAAATAAAAAATGTTTATTTATTTTCAAAATAAAAAATGTTTATTTATTTTCAAAATAAAAAATATTTATTTATTTTCAAAATAAAAAATGTTTACTTATTTTCAAAGTATTTTTTAGTGATTTTTATTTTTTTTGAAAAGTAAATTTTGTATATACAATATATTATATTATATACAGGTATATGTAGCTATGAATTTTTTTATTTTTAATTATTTTATTTATGTACAATTTTTCAATTTTATATTTTATTTAATTACACCATAAAATTTGGAATATAGACTAATTTTTATTTGATTTTTTATTAATTATTTACAAGGGTGAAATAAATGTCTTTTATTTTATATACTTGGTATATATACAATAAGGAGAGAGAAATTATTTACTTTTATTTTTCTTTTATTTTCCCATTTTTATTTTATTTTTAAAATATATACAAAATATGGGGAACACATAAGTATTTTTATTTTTAGAAAATAAAATATTTACACTAAGAGGGGTATTTCTACAAGGCTGAGTCACCCTATCTCTCTCTACTTATTTTATTATGCGGTCCGGCCCATATTGAGCCCTCCCTTGGGTTAAGGTCACTCAATATTTATTTTAAATATTTTCCTCGTTTTCTTTATTTCTTTATTCTTTTATTTTTGCACAAAATACATGCTAATTATTAATATTTACACAATGCATGCTATTTGATAAATTATTTTATTACAAACATATACAAGGTGTTTTGCAAAGGTTTTTACCTAAAATAAAAGAATAAAGAGTGATGAATAAAGATTCACAATATTCCTATAAAAATAAAAAATTGAAAAAATAAAATAAAATTCTCTCACCTTGTATGTAATACATGTATATTATCATATACCTATTTATCTTACACTTGTAAATAACCAATAAAAATAATTTTTTTTATACTCTCAATATTATGTTGTAAATAAATAAAATATAAAATTGGCGTATTTGTGTAAAAATAAGAAAATACAAGTAATTGTACAAAATACATAGGTATTTTATACTTGTATATAATATAATATATTGTATATTCTTAAAAATAATTAAAAATCATAAAAAATAGTTTGAAAAATAATACATATTTTTCATTTTGAACCCTGTTTAATTTAAAATCATTTTCTATTTTAAATTTATTTTCCAATTCTTTTTGACCGAGCTATTTTCTGACTGGTCCAGGAGGGATGTTGACCCGGTCAACTACCCATCCCGAACCCTCCTAGCGTGTGGATCCGACTCTTTCCCTGGTTTCTCCCACTTTTCTTAATCAGATCCTGCTTACTCTTTCCCCGATTTTGGCGCCCGCATCTTGCCAGTGGATCAGTGATCCTCGCGGATCCCTAGGGAGCTGCGGATCATCCTCGGATTACGCACCCTAAACCGATTGCTCCGACCACCTGTGACATGCTATATAATCTTTCATCGCCTCCCCTACTCATCAGCTCGCGCCGCACCCTTCTCTACTACCCTAGGATCCTTCGCCTTGGTGACAGCAACTGGAGGAGACCTTTGGTGGTCGGAGAGGAGCGCTGCAGCTGACGCTCAAGATTTGTGGCTGGAGCACCGTCACGATGAGCCTCCCACACCTTTCGCAGCGAGGTTGAGGCAAAGACCTCTATCGACAGCACCACCTAGAGCTCAGGATTCAGTTAGGACCTTCAGGTACCCATCTCATTCTCCTCAGCTCCCGTATCAGTTCACTCTTTAGTTTTACTTCCGCTGCACCTCCGTCAGCTCTGACCCGCCAGTCGGATCCTCATGAGTCACCCTCACCCGTTTCAATCGACACACCCACTCATTGTCAACCTTCTTACGCAACCTGATCATCCAAATCTTGGCTATCCGAGCCAAGATTAAGTCCTAGGTTTCCTCTGTCACTTCATCGGAAACCACCTATCCATCCACCGTCTCTTCTCTTTGTTTTCAATCAAATAACCCTGACTGGAGCTCTGCTCCGAGTCTGAGCGTTACCCTGCAGGTCTTAGTACGCGTGGAGACACCCCATATAGCCTTTGCCCCGCTTCGCTGGAGCTCGCCTAGGTCCCAGCCACCTTCCCAGAGATCCGACCGTCCGCGAGTTCATATGTCCCGTCCACCCTACGCAGAGGAGCCCCACGAGTCACTTGCCACCGCCTGATCGTTCATCGGAGCACCGGATCATCGCCGGTGCTCTAGTGAACTTCGCCCAGGTGGAGTTCTTCTAGTGCCCCTCGTCGCCATTGGATCAGGCCCCTCTTACAGATTCTATCCTTGCCGTTCAGTGCCTGCAACTGTCAGCCAGTTAGATCTGACATCTAACGGCCTCGTACTGCCCACGTTCGCACCTTCTTCAGACTGTTAGATCCGACAACTTCCTGCAACAGAGCCGTCCGCCTTCGTCCTCTCAGAGCACACCACCTGTCCACCCCACGCGCTTCGTCACATGCTGCAAGGGTAATTTGCTCAGCCACCCCTGCGTTTATTTCAGTTTATAGATTAGCTTGTAAAATAAAAGTAATACAGAGGACCTTTCTGCAAATTACCATGTAGTTTTCTTTATTTGCATTTTAGTCCTTTATATGTGGCTTCACGTGCTTCGTCACGTGTACTTGTGGTTATTTGCACTCTGTACCTTGAACTTCTTTGCTGTTATGGTTTGAATGCTTAGTTTTCATTATTTGCAATTCTACCCCTTGTGCGTAGTGATTTTGAACATGTGCGGATTTGATGTGAAAATTATAGATAGCACCCCATAGTTTGTGTGTGTGTTATTTATTGGTCCTGAAACTCTTTTTCCTTGCAGATTAGTCCCTATATGCATGTGTTTAGTTTTTGATTCAATAAATAACAAATATTGTCCAAAATTCACGAAATTTTGATACCTGGCTCCTGCCATGGTGTAGGAATTTATGTGAATTATTGGTTTTGTTTTGTTTTCGTTTACTATTTTTAAAAATTCAAAAAACCTAAAAAGTGTCACTATTTGTTTTATAAAATCAACTAAAAATATTAAATGTCTTAAAAAATTCTAAAATTTTTTCAATCTGTGTGTTTTGTTGTATTTTAAGTTTAGTCTAAGTTTCACCTTATTCCCAATTATAAAACCCAAAAAAATTGGAAAAGACTAAAAATTTCAGAAAAATCATTAAAAATTCATAAAAAAATAAAAAAAATATGTTTTCTTCTTCTGTAGTTAGATCTTTGCTAGTAGTTTATCATAAAATTACTGTTGAGATTTTCAGGCATTTTAAATAATTTTAACTTGCCTTTAGATCTCAGTTGTACACTATTTGTTGATTTTGCTTTTATTTCATTTTTAGAGAATCAATTAAAAATTAGAAAAATTCCATAAAATCCAGAAAAAACATTTGAATATTTTAAAAACCCAAAAATATTTTAGTTTGAATTTTTTAGTATTTTTAGTTGGTTAAGTGTTAATTGTTGGTTCCTTTTAGCCTTTTTCTTAATATTAAAAATTACAAAAAATTATGAAAAATTAAAAACCACCATTTTTGATCTTTTTGGGATTCTGGACTACTTTGTAGCTTTTGCATCACGTGCGCCTTGCGTTCGACCTTGGTAGCTATTCCAGGTAAAATAAATTAGCGAGACCGCTATTTGTGCTTGATTGATTGATTTCTATTTTGGTGGTCTTCTTTTTCTTGTTGAGTCTGATACGAGTGATTGATGTCTCAACGACCATTGATACCATTTTACCTTAGTCGCTCGACCCGCTCACCAGAATGTCACTGCTGCTGGGGAGCACAGCTTAGTAGACAATTTCTTTATGTGATTTCTTGTTATATCTTTCTTGCTATATCTGATGCATTTTTAAATATTTGTGGACTGACACAATTTCTGTTCTGTCTTTCTTTCAAGGTCTCGATGAGCGAGGGTGGTAATCTTCAGATAGCCGAGGCACCTGCGTGACTTGGAGGCGACTCGTTTCTGCATCGAGTTGCATGAGAGCGTAGGAGAGGAGGAGCATAAGTTTGGGAGATGTAATGTAGTTTAGACTTAGATTTATTTTTTGCTACAATTATTGTAATAATATAGGACATACACTAGACTCAGAATTGGTGATTGTTTTGGGGTCTTTTTCGCCGAGCACCGGTGTGCTCGGGGGACCTCACCGTGGATTTTCGCTGGATTTGTTTTCTACCATTTTCTTTACTGTCTATCTGATTTTCGAAGATTTTGGCCCCTAGACTTGGTATTTTCTTTGATTGTGACGTAATTAATTAAGGCCCAACCCTAATTATCTGTCTACTCTTATAGATCGATAATTGGACCTTATTAATTAAATCACAAATAAAAAGTTAGTTTAATTAGGCTTGAGTCCACGTGCCGTGAGGAACCACATACAGTGCTGGCAGGACCCGTTGTGGCGGGCACTGAGTGGTTCCCAAGATCGGACTCCGAACTTAGTCTAATTGGCTAGCTACCGTTCTTCGCGTGTAGAAAGTGCTTCTTCTATGGTCGATTTCTTCTTGCATCATATAGGTAGTTTTAATTCTATCTTTAATTTATGCACGGATCACCCTCCATGTAGAGAGCTGGAGTCAAGTATGGATTTCTTACTCTGTATGCTTCATCGTGTTTAATCGTGCATCGGCTTTTTTGACTTCTCCCTCTATTTTGGACTTAAAATAATCAGGAGAACCGAAAAATTCATTACACGTTGTTTGCTTGAAAAACATCTAAAAAGAAAAACTATAAAATTAGGATTGTTAAACGAACTTGATCCAAAAGGACACCTTACTTAAAAATTTGTCTTGGGAGAGTAATACCCTTATTGTATGGTTTGGATGAGCGAGAGAGTGACCCGTACACTAGGATAGAGCCATACCCGAACTCTTGGCAAACTACCAGCCATTTATACGGGACAGTCTGTCAGGAGCATTGGGTTCCTACCTGCTCGCTTAACCGCTCTGAAAGACTGTTTTATCGCCTAATAAAAGTAACAAGATAAAATACCGAGCCTTTACGGTCATGAGCTCTGCGTGAGTAGGTGAATTGGGGGTTTGCTTTCTGATCTTGTGTGTTTTCCAGATCTCATCCACCTTCACTTGCTACATCAAGATGATGGGAAGGAGATCTTTTAGGCAACCTCTGGCCGCACTGCTTTTGAGCATTCCAGCCCGTTCATATAGGTTGGTTCATGAGAGCCGAGACCCGATCTCTGAACCTGAGTTTGACTCCACCCTGTTCCCCCTTGACCACCCTTCTACCAATACTGAGTTGACCGAGCAGAGATCGCAGCAGACAGTAGATGATTTATCGGCACTTGAGTTTGGGTCTTTTGCCTTTGCAGAGACCATGGCCAACTGTAAGGAGCACACCGATGGACCCAGCGGGACACAGACTTACGTACTTGATCTGGGTGCCATCAACAACACCCTGTTAACCTCTCTGCAGACCATGCAACGTCAGATCAGAGACCTGGGAGCTTTCATGGTGGATATGCGCAGAGAGATGGAGCAGATGAGAGCCGATAGAGAGCAGCGCAGAGCCGATGGAGGCAAAGGACCAGAGATTCCTGAGGGTGGAGACCCTGAGTAGCCCGCACAACCCGCAGCACGTGCACGATCGATGTGGGAGTTGCACAACCCAGGTGCAACCCCGACCCACAGATGGATGGTGTTGCCAGCCATTTTGGGAGATGTCAAGCTCCCACCTCAGACGATCCAGCTTCTACCACGCTTCCACAAACTTGCCACAGAGGAGCCACACCTCCATCTCCAGGAGTCTGAGATGATCTGTAGTACTGTCCACGATCACCTTGTGGACGAGGACACCACCAGGATGATGGTATTTCCGTTCTCCCTCGTAGACAGAGCAGCCAACTGGCTGAAGAACTTAGGGAGATTCGTCACCTCTTGGGAACAGCTCCGGAACGAGTACTTGAACAAGTACTATCCACTCGGTCGGACGAATGCAGCCAGAGCCCTAATCAGAAACTTTTCCATACTACCCAACGAGCAAATTCACGAGGTATGGGATAGATTCACGGAGCTCATAGACCGGTGCCCTCACCATGATATATCCAACCCCAACCTTGTCCAGAGTTTCTTCTGCAGGCTTACACCGGAGCTATAGGGGCTAGTGAATGCATCCTGTGGAGGCTCATATTTTGCCAAGGATGAGAATAAGGTCTGGGCCATCTATGTGGAGATGGCAGAGAACTATACGGTGATGTCCCAGACCCGATTATATGCACAGGGGAAGCCCCAACAACAGGCTGTGTCTTATCAGAGGATAGCAGGGGGATGATGACGGTCCTTCTACATCATCAGTAACGGCAGCACAGGCAGAGTCGACAACCGCTAATATGGGGATTATCAGCGAGAAGTTGGTCTAGATCGAGTTGATAGAGAAGAAGCAGTGCCAGGGCATGTCTCAGATAGATCAGATTGCACAAACGCTGAGTGACCTGAAGACCCAGATCATGTGTCTCCAAGAGGCACAGACGACTTCTTAGCCCCGTCTCAGGTCACGGGCAGATCTAGGCAATAGCAGCTCGACCTAGCACTTCAGCCAGCCCATACAGGTTCACCATGTTAAGGCGGAGTTGTTCCAACAGCAGTAGCAGTACTACTAGTCACCACCATCTCAGGACACTCGGATGGTGGTCTACCAGCCAGATCAGCCCCTGGCAGTTCTCCCCCACCCACTTACGAGAAGGAGCCGTTGATGGATGTCAACGGGATTTGGTATGACCGACCTCTGCCTGGGATCCGACGAGACCATCCCGGATTCCATTGGTCGACCGGAGGTGCCTCTTGCCAACACCAGCCTCCAGTTCAAGGTGGCCAGTTCAATCAACACCAGCAGCTGCCCCAGTTCCCACAGCCACAGTCTTACCAGTAGCATGGTCATCATCCCTATCAGTAGGGACAATTCTTGGGGGCAGCAGCAGCAACCTCAGCAGCAATATCATCCGCAGTATCCCTCTCATCCTACCCAACAGCAACAGCCTCACTTCCAGAGAGGCCACCCGTCCGGTTCTCATGGGCCAGCCGATGAGAACCCAGCTCTGAGGATCTAGCCCGCCTTGTTTCTGAGCAGCAGGCTATTTTCAGACGGAAGATGGATGAGTTGAGACAGGAGATAAGAGATATAATGACAGGCAAGGCTGCCATACCTGCACAGATCGAACCGAATCTGAACAACCTGAAGAGGAAATATGAGCTGGTAGAGTTTACAGAGGTTATTACTCCTAGTGATTCACTTGGTGATATTTCTGCATACCATTTTGATGCTGACTTTGTTACACTTAGGAGCGGTAGGATGCCAGCCGGTGGTACCTCATCTGAGCGACGACCACGTGAGGATCCAAGAGTGCCAGATGAGGAGGAGAGCGGTGCTGATGGCGCTCGTGATGATGTTGATGATGGTGGTACTAATGCCACCAAGGGGGTAGACCCAGCTGACGGTACAGAGGCCGTCACTTCACCAGATTTAGGAGGTGGTGCTAATGCCACCAGAGATGATGATGAGCCAGAGTGTGGTACTAGTGCTGCAAGTCCAGATGCTGAGGGTGGTACTGAGGCCACCATTTCTATTCCTGTTGCATTTCCTTCTATCACTGTATCTCAGGACTTTTTTGGTAATAATGGAAAGGGTTTTTCATTTGTGAGTCCATCTGTGATGCATGGAAATGTTTGTATGGATTCTACTTTGCCGCAGTAGAAGCGACCCAATCCTAGCCCTCCATCCGAGGAGGGCCTAGCCATCCCCTTTCCCCAAGCACTCCTCTTGTCTAAAGGAGGCCTTGGATAACCTCCCCCTCTTCCAGAGGAACCTTAGAGAGAGGACCACTATTCGTAGGAAGAAGAGGAGCCACTACGCAGAGATCCATGTGCTCACTCGTGCCACCTGCTTTGCCATCTAGAACCGTTTGCCAGCCAATAGGCCAGATGCAGGAGCCCCCTATGTCAGATGCCACACACATAAGCAGAGGTTCGATCAGACTCTATTAGATAGAGGCTCTTCTATCAACCTTCTTCCGGCAGCCTTAATCGACCGATTCGAGTTTGGCCCTTTCGACAGAGCAAGACGATACTTCAGTTTGCTGATCGGTCTATCAAGAAGCCAAAGGGGTTGCTGAAGGACGTGGTCGTCACAATTCATGGCCTGAAATTACCCGTGGACTTCGTTGTGTTGGACATGGAGATCCCTGAGTCTATGACTGATACCCCCATCATTTTAGGAAGCTCGTTCTTGGCCACAACCAAGGTAGAGTCCGATCATGATAGCGGGAAGGTGTACTTTCGCATCGAGGGCGAGAGTATACAAATAGAGATGATCGATGAGACGAGAGCGCAAGATTCAACTTGCTCAGAGCCACTCACAGATTCAGAGCATATGACAGAGGCAGAGCGAGGCGTCTACCAGGAGTGTGATTTTGTGATCACAGACGATGAAGTATCTTGGATAGACCCCGTTGCACGAGCCATC
Organism: Ottelia alismoides; assembly: GCA_037367405.1. Taxonomy (NCBI): domain Eukaryota; kingdom Viridiplantae; phylum Streptophyta; class Magnoliopsida; order Alismatales; family Hydrocharitaceae; genus Ottelia; species Ottelia alismoides. The sequence continues at coordinate 42,697 of JAZKJV010008265.1, forward strand.
CTCTCACCTTCAGATACAGCTGATGCACAGATTCTAGTAGAGGAGAGCTTGGAGAGAGCATTCCTAGCAGAGGACATATTTGAGGCAGCAGATCGTATTCCTGATAGCGAGGCAGTTGATTTTCCTTCAGATTCAAATTCAGATCCCTCGGAGTCAGATATTGATTGGGTAGAGTTTGATGATATGATTCCATGTCTGATTTCCACAGAGCAAGCAGCTAGGGTGGAGACCGATCCTATTCAGAGCACAGACCTACCAACAGAGCAGTCTTCACCAGATTCCCATGTTCAGCGAGAGTTCTCCCATGCCGATTTGGTCGCATTCATTCAGACCTTTCAGAGGCCAAATCCTCCAGCTCCCAGTTGTCCAGAGCGGAAGCCCTTGTCGCAGTCGCTGAAGTATTGGTTCTTCCGGGCGAGCATGAGATGCACCCAGTCATTATCTCAATGGATTTGACTGGAGAGCAAGAATCTCATTTGATGGAGGTTCTTGAAAAGAATCGGAAGGTGATATGATGGAGTGTAGCTAATCTCCAGGGGATAAGTCTGGTCATGTGCTCCCACCATATCTATCTCGAAAAGGACGCTAAGCCGTCGCGTGAGTTCCAGCGGCGGCTGAACTAGAATACGAGAGGTTCTCATGATGGAAATCTTGAAATGGTGGAGCATCGATTTTATATACCCCATCTCCGACTCCAAGTGGTTTAGTCCATTACATGTGGTGCCCAAGAAGACATGAATCACTACAGTTGTGAGTGGGTCTGGAGAGGAGATCACTACCCGGGAACACACTTCTTGGAGGGTTTGTGTACACTACAGATGATTGAATCAGACCACCAAGAAGGATCTTTTCTCTCTGCCTTTTATTGATCATATTATAGAGAGGCTAGCTTGGAAGAGTCACTACTTCTTTCTTGACGGGTACTCCAGATACAATCAGGTGGCCATTGTGCCAGAAGACCAGGACAAGACCACGTTCACCTGTCCCTTTGGGACATATGCTTTCAAACGGATGCCCTTTGGTTTGTGTAACGCCCCGGCGACATTCCAAAGGTGCATGTTGTCCATCTTTTCGGACATGGTGGGTGATTTCTTAGACGTCTTCATGGATGACTTTTCAGTCTATGGCGATCGGTTTGATGCTTATCTTGAGTGCCTAGACTGCGTCCTTCAGCGATGCATCGAGGTCAATCTTGTGTTATCTTGGGAGAAGAGTCGCTTCATGGTGACTCAAGGGATGGGGCTTGGTTATATCATCTCCAACAGGGGCATGGAGGTTGATTCGATCAAGGTGAATATCATTAGAAAACTCAATCCATTGTCTAATTTGTGACAGTTACGGTCTTTTCTGGGGCACGTCAGTTTCTACCAATGCTTCATTCATGATTTCAGCAGAGTTGCCCGATCGTTGACTGATTTGCTGACCAAAGACACCGAGTTCATTTTAGATGATAAGTGTGTTGCATCATTTGAGACTCTCAAGAGTCTAGTTGTTGATGATCCTATCCTCTAGCCGCCTGATTGGTCTCTCCCATTCGAGATCATGACGGATGCCTCCGATTTTGCCGTGGGGGCTGTGTTGGGATAGAGGAGGGATGGAGTACCATTTGCCATTCACTACAATAGTTGTACATTGGATGCCGCACGACAGAACTACATCGTCACCGAGAAGGAGATGATAGCCGTAGTCTTTGCCCTGGATGAGTTCAGATCATATATCATTGGATCTAGAGTGACTATCTTTACTGACCATACCGCCATCAAGTACCTCATGGCAATGAAGGAAGCCAAAGAGAGACTGACTAGATGGATCCTTCTACTCTAGGAGTTTGATATTGAGATTAAGAATAAGCCTGGAGTTATGAATGTAGTGGCAGATCATCTCTCCCACTTAGAGCATCTTGAGGATTCTGAGCAGATTGATTCTCTACAGAGACCTTCCAAGATGAGACGATCCTTGCTATCGCCTCGCTCTCGTGGTACGTCGACATTGTGAACTATCTTGTTGCCAAGAAAGTTCCACAAGGTTGGCCCAGGCAGAGACTTGAGACCTTCCTAGAGAAGGCCCAGTCTAACCATTGGGAGGATCCCATCCTTTACCACGAAGGAGGGGATAGTGTCTGGCGACGGTGCATTCCTCAGGAGGAGCACCATAGCGTCCTCACCTACTGCCACAAGCTAGAGGCAGGAGGACATCACTCTAGGAGGAGAACGGCACAGAAAGTGATCTAATCCGGTCTATGGACTCCTACTCTCTTCAAGGATTCTTATGAATTCGTGAAGAGATGTACTGACTGTCAGAGGATGGGCACTTGTGGATAGCGTGACATGATGCCGATGCAGCCCATTCACTTCTATGAGGTTTTTGATGCTTGTGGCATTGATTTCATGGGTCCATTTCCTAAGAGACAGGGACTCGAGTACATTCTGTTGGCCGTTGATTATGTGAGTCATTGGGTTGAGGCCATCCCCGCCCGAACCGCAGATGCTAGGACTGTATGCAGATTTTTGAGGAAGAATATCATTTCACAGTTCGGGGTACCTCGTGTTTTGATATCAGACGGGGGTCTCATTTCATTAACAACAAGGTAAAGGCCCTTGCTAGCGAGTTCAGCATTGACCATCGAGTAGCCACTCCATACCATCCCCAGACCAATGGTCTTGCTGAAGTGTCGAATAGGAAGATCAAGACTATATTGCAGAAGGTCGTACGCCCTGACTGAAAGGATTGGTCATAGCTTTTGGACTCAGTCTTGTGGGCATATCGGACATCCTTCAAGACTCCTTTGGGTACATCTTCCTTTTGTCTCATTTATGGCAAGCCTTGCCATTTACTTGTTGAGATTAGGCGCAAGTCACTTTGGGTTGTCACAGATATACTTTTGGATCTAGTGAGTATAGGAGACCAGAGGAGGGCAGAATTGGCAGCCCTGGAGGAGTTTAGAGATGAAGCCTTTTCGAGTAGCCTACATTATAAGGATCGCGTGAAGGAGTGGCATGATTCTCATATCATCCACAAGCAGTTTGAGTCAGATCAGAGAGTGTGGTTGTTTGACGCCAGGCTTAGATTATTTCCAGGGAAGTTGCAGAGCAAGTGGAAGGGACCATACCTGGTCCGAAAGGTACATGACAATGGGAGTATTGACATATCCGAGATGTCATCTGAGTCTACCTTTCATGTTAAAGGGCGGTGACTCAAACCATATCTAGATCATTAGCCACTGGTCGTTGACGTTGCCCCTATTCATTTTGCATGAGATGTGGTCTCTTGATTCACATCTAATGTATCTCATGCCTGATTATCACTGTCTTCCACCTTGTATAGATCCAGATGTCCATATCATTCCATTCTTTAGTCCCACACCCCATCTTCATTCTATGATTATGCTATACTTGGGGTGTACTTTACCCCAAGTATAGGGGGTGTTGGACTCTTGAGTATTCTTTTGATTCTTTTTACCTCTGATTTGCTACCTATACAAATTGAACTTTTGTCCTAAGTATAGGGGAGGTAAACCCTATACATCCTGTCACTCGGATTTCCCTTCATGTACAGCTTGCTATCCTTAGGGTTACTTGATTCTAAGTATAGGAGAAAACACCGAGCTCTCTTCACTCTATTCTTTGATTCGTCATTGTATTATACCATTCCTTTTCGCTTCCCTATACAAAGCAAGAGTTATGTCTTCTTCATCGCTCTCGATCCACTCTAAGGACATTGTTCGAGCTAAGTGAAGGGGGGTGTCGTATATATTTCCTATATACTTTAGCCATAACTCATACTTTGTGTGAGTGTGTTAATAAATAAAATGGCTAAAACTCTTTTATTTAAAAATACATAAAAATTTAAAATTTTTCATTGTACATAAAAATTCTTTCTTACATATACATAGATATTTATAAAAATTATTTTTGTACAAAGTTTTGTAAAAATGTATTGTGTAAAGAGTTTGTAAATATTTGGATATCAAAATTATGTATATAGTACAAAATTTTTGTAAAATATTTGAAAAAAAGTTTGCAAAAACCCTTGTGTAAATGTGTGTAAATATTTTGCAAAACTTCATGCATTCATTCATTCAAACATGTTTCAAAAATTTTGCACATCTTCCAAAAACTTGCAAAAAAACATTTTTGCAGATATTTGTACAGTTTTTCAGAATCATAGTTGTCATTTAAACTGGCATGGAATTAAATCGGAAAATGGAGCTTGGTTAAGACCTTAATCCTCCTAATTGTAAGAGGAACCTTATAGGGCTTAGGGTTAAGACTTTTCAGGTCCATTTGGGACTTAATTCTTTGAGTCCACTAGACTATGATCATATCTCATCTTGTTGAGCCTAAGTAGAACACTTAACAATGCACACATGACTCTCAGAGACAATGGCTTTACTTGCACCAACACCTTACACATAGCTCTCCACAGATGAGGTGGTGAGGAGGCAATTTGCTTTGTCTTGGGGTAGCATATGAGGGCAGTACTTCTAGGTGGAACCTCTCTTCTTCTTTTAGTGAAGGAAGTGCGTCTCAACTTGGTCTGGTGGTGTTGAGGTCTAAAGACAGGAGTTTGCGGATTGCAATAAAGCATCAAAAGAGGGATAGTCTACTGGCTCAAGAGGAAAAACTCCTTGTGTATATATGTTGCACCATGTTGATATGTTGTACATATGCACATCAAAAAAACAAAAAACAAAAAAATGTTCAAAGAAAGAAAAACTCCAAAAAAGTGGTGGGTCTGATTGAAAATAAAATACCAACTGGAGTGTATATAGTCAAATAAAGCAAAGATTATGTTACACACTCCCATCTCATGAAGCTTGTAGCGGGAGACTTAGCTACAATGGTTGGGCTCCCAAGGATACATTACTACATGGTAATGGTCCATTCTCTTCTTCCTCCTCTTCTTGAGCCGGTTGAACATGAACTTAGAAGAGAATACCCCACTCCTCGAGGAAAGAGCTGCCAGACTAAGGAATTAGAGTTACCTTGTTAAGGGGGGTTGTCACTTTGTCATTTCTAAGGTGGGGAGCTACATATCACTTACACAGTACAAGGAAAGATTCATGGTCATTAGAGTTTGTGTATGTAGACTTGTTCTGATCTGGATTGTTGAGGAGCCTTGACCATAGATTGGTGGAACTTAGAGGCTGTCGAGTTTTAAACTTAAGTCCAAATAAGGTTCCCACCCATTAATAATCCAAAGGCATGACTGAGCTCCATACTTCAATTTAATGAAGGCAAGTTTAATAATCAACCTTGATTTCCCTTCTTTTTCTTTTTCTTTCTGTTTCACTTCTTTTTCAAATAAGTGTTTGCTAAGGGACTAGAAATAGTAAAATATAGGGGGGTGATGAATCCCCATTCATCACTCTTTATTCTTTTATTTTAGCTAAATATCTTAGCAAAGCATCAGGTATATTGTTGTAAATACAATAAATTACTAATAAGCATGCATTTGTTAATATTCAAGAATTAGAATGTATTTGTGCAAAAATAAATGAATAAAGAATAAAATAAAAAGAAGGAAATATTTAGAATAAATATTGAGTGACCTGAATCTAAGGGAGGGTCCAGCATGGGTCTGATCGCCAAATAAAATAAGTAGAGAAAGATAGGGCCACTCTACCTTGTATATATTTATCACTTATAAGTCATTTTTACAAAAATAAAAATAAAAAGGTGTTTTTATTCCTTTGTATATATTCCTTAAAATAAATTTTAAATTGAAAAAATAAAATAAGAATAGAATAATATTCTCTCTCGCCATGTATGTAATAGATGTATATATGTATCATATAACTATTTATTTTACACTTGTAAATAACCAATAAAAATAAATAATTTTATACTCCCAATATTATTTTGTAAATAAATAAAATATAAAATTGGGGTATTTTGTGAAAAAATAAGAAAATAAAAATAAATGTACAAAATACATATGTATTTTATACATGTATATAATATAATATATTGTATATACCATAATTTATTTTTCATAAAAATATTTAAAAATCATAAAAAATAGTTTGAAAAATAATAAATATTTTTCATGTTGAAAATTTTTTAAATTAAAATTATTTTCTATTTTTAATTTATTTTCCAATTCTTTTTGACCAAGCTATTTTCTGATTAGTCCAGGAGGGATGTTGACCCTGATCAACTACACCTCCCAGACCCTCCTAGCGCGCATATCCGATTCTTGCCCCGGTTTCTATCATTTTTTCGATCGGATCCTGCTTACTCTTATCTCGATTTCAGCGTCCGCATCTTCCCTGTGGATCGGTGATCCTCTTAGATCGCTAGGGAGTCGCGGATCGTCCTCGCATCGCGAGCTCTTGCCTGGTTGCTCCGACCACCTGTGACATGCTATATAATCTTCCATCGCCTCCCCTGCTCATCAGCAAACGGCGCACCCTTCTCTACTACTCTAGGATCCTTCGCCTTGGTGACAGGAACCGGAGGAGACCTTTGGTGGTCTTAGAGGAGCGTTGCAGCCGACGCTCAAGATTCGTGGCCAGAGCAGCGCTGCGAGGAGCCTCCCCCGCCTTTCGCAGCGAGGTTGAGGCAAAGACCTCCATCGACATCACCCCTAGAGCTTAGGATTCAGTTAGGACCTTCAGTTACCCATCTCATGGTCCTCAGCTTTCGTATCTGTTCAATCTTTAGTTTCACTTCCACCGCACCTTCGCCAGCTCTGACCCGCCGGTACGAGCCTCATCAGTCACCCTCACCCATTTTGATCGACACACCAACTCATCGTCACCCTTCTTACGCAACCTGATAATCCGAATCTTGGCTATCCGAGCCAAGATTAGGTCCTAGGTTTCCTCCGTCGCTTCGTCGGAAACCACCTTTCCATCCACCACCGCTTCTCTTTGTTTTCAATCAAATAACCCTGACCGGAGCTCTGCTCCGAGTTTGAGCGTTACCCATCAGGCTTTTGCCCCCCTTCGTCGGAGCTCGCCTAGGTCCCAGCCACCTTCCCGGAGATCCGACCATCCGTGAGTTCATCTGTCCTGTCCACCCGATGAAGAGGAGCCCCACGAGTTAGTTGCCACCGCCCGATCGTTCATCGGAGCACCGGATCAAAGCCGATGCTCTGGTAACTTTTGCCAAGGTGGACTTCTTCCAGTGCCCCTCGTCGTTGTTGGATCAGGCCCCTCTGCCAGATTCCATCCCCGCCGTTCAATGACTGCAGCTGTCAGGCCGTTAGATCTGACATCTAACGGCCCCCGTACCACCCACTTTCGCACCTACTTCAGATCGTTAGATCCGACAGCTGCCAGCACTAGAGCCGTCCGCCTTCGTCCTCTCAGAGCACGCCACCTATCCACCCAACGTGCTTCGTCACATGTTGCATAGGTAATTTGCTCAGCCACCCCTACATTTATTTCAGTTTATAGTTTAGCTTGTAAAATAAAAGTGATATAGAGGAGCTTTTGCATATTATACCCTGTAATTTTCTTTATTTGCATTTTAGTCCTTCCTGTGTGGCTTCACGTGGATCGTCATGTGTACTTGTGGGTTATTTGCAGTCTGTACCTTTAATTTATTTGTTGTTATGGTTCAAATGCCTAGTTTTCATTATTTGCAGTTCTACCCCTGTGCGTAGTGATTTTGGACATGTACGGATTTGATGTGAAAATTACAGATAGGACCCCGTAGTTTGCATGCATGTTATTTATTGGTCCTGAAAATTATTTTCCTTGCAGATTAGTCCTAGTATGTTGTGTGTTTAGTTTTTGATTCAATAAATAGCAAATATTATCCAAAATTCACGAAATTTTGACGTATGGCTCCTACCATGGTGTAGGAATTTCTATTAATTTTTTATTTTATTTTGTTTTCGATTTTTTAAAATTCAAAAACCCTAAAAAGTGTCTCTGTTTGTTTTATAAAAACAACTTAAAATATTTAAAAGTCTTAAAAATTCTAAAAAAATCCGATTCGTGTGTTTTATTGTATTTTAAGTTCAGTTCAAGTTTCACTTTATTTCGATTTATAAAACCCAAAAAAATTGAAAAAGACTAAAAATCTTAGAAAAAAATCCATAAAAATTCAAAAAAACATGTTTTCTTCTTCTGTAGTTAGATCTTTGATTGTAGTTTATCACAAAATTGCTGTTGAGATTTTTTAGGCATTTTAAATAATTTTAACTTGCCTTTAGATCTCGGTTGTACACTGTTTGTTGTTTTTTCTTTTATTTCATTTTTAGAGAATAATTTTAAAATCAAAAAAATTCCATAAAATCCAGAAAAAACATATGAATATTAGAAACCCAAAAATATTTTTAATTTTAATTTTTGAATATTTTTGAGTCTTTAAATAATTGGTTAAGTGTTGATTGTTGGTTCCTTTTAGCCTTTTTCTTAATATCAAAAATTATTAAAAAAATAAAAAATTAAAAACCACCATTGTTGATCTTTTTGGGATTTTTGACTACTTCGTAGCTTTTGCATCATGTGCTCCTTATGTTCGACCTTGGTAGATATACTAGGTAAAATAAATTATCGAGACTGCTATTTGTGCTTGATTGATTGATTTCTATATTGGTGGTCTTCTTTTTCTTGTTGAGTCTGATCCGAGTGGTTGAGTTCGCAATGACCATTGATACCATTTTACCTTAGTCGCTCGGCCTGCTCTCTACCCATTAAAAAGAGGAAGAAAATAAAAAGGAAAGTATCTAGAAATGAGGAAGGTTTTTATTGGTGAAACTAATAAAATATCTAAAAAAATTAATTTAGTAATTATGAAATTAAGAATTAAATAAATTAAATAAATTAAATAATTTATGCAAATCAGTTATCCTCCTTAATGGTTGCCATTTAAGGTATGGAATCAAATATTATATACATGGTAGGTTATAAAATCAAATAACGAGTCAAATAATTAAGTTTAAATATAATTTTTAGAATTAAATTAATTAATTAATGTGAGATATTTTAATTTTTGGTGATTTTTATAAAAGGAAGTTAGTTGTATACAAATATTATGTACATATAATACAATATACACATGTATAAATACGGAAATATTTTTTTAAAATAATTTTTTATTTTATTATATATATTTTTAAATATTTTATTTTTTAAGAAAAAAAAATATTTTCAAAAACATACATTATGTATATAAAAATAAATATGTACAAAAAGTAAAGGTGAAACTACATAAAACACCCCAGAAAATCGACTTTTTAACCATAACTCCAAAAAATATGAAATCGTAGACATTTGAAAGATAATTTGATTTAGAGTATAATGGAAACGAGTTTGGTTAATTTGCGTCTGTATGGAGCCGAAATTGTATTTCAATTATCATTTTGCGGCTTTTTTTAGTGTCATTATTGGTAATATGTACATTATTTTACTTTACAAATATTTTTATTATTTACAACAGAAATTTAATTTACAACTTTTATTTACAAAAATAATTAATTTAAGGTAAAATTATGTACAAATAAAATAATGTAACATTTATACAAATATACAGGAAGAGTATTTACAAAATATTTTTGGATTTTTGAATGAAAGACCCTATCTCCCCCTACTTTATTTCCAATCGATCAGGTCAAGTCTTGACCTTCTCTCGAGGCTCGGGTCAGTCTGTATTTACTGCATAAACATATCCTTCGTTTTTCTTTTCTATTTCTTTTATTTTTCTTTTATTTAAGTACAAAAAGTGTAAAAATGCATAATTAATAATTGCATGCAAAATTGTAAAATTACAGAATTAGTGGGTATTTACAGGTTTTTACTAAGAAAATGAAGCTAAAATAAAAGAATAAAGCTGATGAATAGTGGATTCATCATTCCCCTATACTTTACCTTTGTTAGTCCCATAGCAAAAACTTATTTGGAAAATGAATGAAAACAAAATTAAAGAAAAGAAAAAGGAACTAAGTTAGAACAATGTTGACTTTGAAACTTATATGCATAAAAATGTAGTATGGACCTCTTGTCGAACCTTTGGATTATTAATGTGTCGGAACCTTAATGGGAAATGGATTTAAAACTTAACAGTCTCTAAGTTTGACAAGACTCCTATTCAGGTCTCCTCAACAGTCAGATAAGAACAAGTCTATATACGCAAATTTTTATGACTATGAATTGTTACTTGTACGGTGTAAGTGAAATATAGATCCTCATCTCAAAAGTAGCTAAGAAATAGCCTCTCCCAACAAGGTAACTCTAATCCCCCGGTCTAGCAACTCTTTCCTCGAGGAGCGAGGATATTCCCTTCTAAGTTCAAGTACAACCAACTCAAGAAGAGGGGATGGAGAAGAGAATGGATGGTAACTAGTGTAGCTACCAATCCTTGGATGCATGACCGGTCTCACAAATATTTGACTTTGAAGCTTTTATTCCTTTATATTCACTTGTATATACACTCTGGTAGGCATTTTAATTTTCAATCAAGTCTGTCTATTTTTGGAGATTATGCATTTCTTCGATTTTTTTGAAAATATATACATGATGCAGCATGTACATAGGGAGTTGTTCCTCTTGAGCCAGTAGACTAGCCCTCTTTTGAAGCATTATTGAAACACCACATCATCCTGTCTTTAGACCTCAACATCACCGAACAAGGTTGAGACGCTCTTCCCTCCCTAGAGGAGGACGAGAGATTCTTCCTAGATGTACTACCCTCGTATTCGACCCCAAGCCAAAAGATTTCGTCCCCTCACTACCTCCTCCATGAAGATCTACGTGTAGAGTGCTTGTCCAAGGTAAGCCGCGACCTTAAAGAATAATGTGTGTGTTGTTAAATATTCTACTTAGACTTATCGAGATGACATGTGAACATAGTCTTATGGACCAAAAGAATTAAGTCACCAGGACATGAAAAGTCTTAACTCCAATTCTTATAAGTTTCCTCTGAAATTAAGTGGATTAAGGTCCAACTAAGCTCCATTATTCGAATTTATTCCAGACATAGTTTAAATGTCAAAACTATACTGAAAAATGCACATGCCACTGCAAGAAAATATGTACAATGCAAAGAAAACAAAATCTTTTTGTGAAACAATTTTCTAAATTTTGAAATTTTTATGGATTTTTAAAAAATGATGCACATGCAAAAGTTTTTTTAATGCAAATAGATAGAAATATATACAAGTATATTTTTTTGTTAAGGTTAGGGATAATATACACATATTTACACAAAAGTGAGTCAATTATTTGCAAGAATCATAATAAAGAATTTACAACTTAAGTGATTTATACATGTATATACATACAGTTGGTTTTTTTAGTTTGTGATGCATATATTCCTCAAATTTATTTGAAAAAATTTTTACAACTAATTTTGAAAACTATAGTCCAAAATAATTTTCACACAACTTTACAATCATTTGAAAACAATTTTGCAAACATTTCTCAAACATTATATATAGATTTTCAAAATAATTTTTTTAACCATTTTTCCAAACATTTGCAAATAGTTTAACAAAATCAATTTTTTCACACAAAGAGAAAAAAATTTTACAAGCCACAATATTTTTACAAAGGTTGAAAATATTTTTCAAACATTTTTCAAATAGTTTTCAAAAGATTTTTCCAATAGATTTTCAAACTACTTTCAAAATATTTTTTAAAATATTTTAACATGACTTATTAGTCAATATGTACAAGGAAAAGTTTTGAGGAAATTTCTGCATCAATTTTTAGTTTTTACCAGTATTTATAGTATTTTAGCCATATTAAAAATATGAAAGTACGAGTTATGGCTAAAGTATATATACAATCTATACGACACCCCCATATACTTAGCTCGAAATATGTCCTCATAGTGATCAAAGAGCTGGAAAGAAAGAAATAACTCATGCTAAGTATAGAAAAGTGAAAACAATAGTATACTACAACGACGAATTAAAGAATAAAATCAATAGAAGCCGGTGATCCCCCTATACTTAGGATCAAGCAATCCAAAGTATAGAAGACTATATAGAAGGGGAAAACCGAGGAGTACCCCCCCATACTTAGGGTAAAATAGCCCTAAGTATAGGCAATAAAATAGAGGTAAAAAGAAACAAATGAATAATCACAAGTCGGACACCCCCTATACTTAGGGTAAAGTACACCCAAGTATGGCATAATCATGAGATGAATAAGGCATGTGAGAAAGAATGTAATATATGGACATACGGGTCTATATAAATGTGAACAATGTTGAGGTGCCTCTCAACAAGCGCTAGAGTTTACTCCCCTAGCTTGGTACAAAGGCTAGGACAACACTGTAGCAAGGTTCAGGACGACATTTGTGAGGCGAATACCGTATTGTCGTTGTTGTCTTAGTGAGAAAACAACAACAAACTCAACAGAGGAATGATGACACCCACGTAAACAATCAGGAGGGTGTCTACTACCAGGTAAATATGTGGGAAGATGAAATCAGGCTCCGGTAGCACAAAAGAAATCGTCAGCTCAAGATCTGAATGTAGTAAAAGGGCAAAGTCGAAGAAGTCGAATGTGGAGAAGGAAGGATCTATCAGTGAATCCTCCACGTCAATCACGTATCGAATAGATAAGGAAGATCATTATCAGGAGACTCGCTATAAAGGCTGATATCTGATGTATGTAATGTAGACAAATCAGTGAAATCATCGAATACCTCAAAGATCGGGTCATCCTCGCAAGGGTCCTCGAGGAGAGAAACCTCAAGCTCATGATCAGAAATATCAAAAGACTCAGTCTCGTGATCCGACAGATCGGATGCACTCCTAAAAAGTGAAACCGAGTATATAGGGTCTGTGGCATTCTCCCGCAGATAACCCTCGGGGAGTAATGACGAATCATCAAGGAACTGGGGATCTATGCTGTCAAAAATCAAGTCCTCTAAAAATATATCAACCTCATCAACTGGGAGGACACAAGGCTCAAATACGATACTATATAGATCTGTCAAATCAAAAATTGATCCCTTATCAAGCTCTCTATTCTGAGATATATCCAAATGTAAATCCGAATATGAGAAGATCTTCTGAAGAATAGATATTGAATCTACTAGACATAGACACTGAAATGACTCAAAGGAGGGTTGAGATGTGGGTTCTTCCTCTATTTCTTGGGCTCCAAATAAATCTAGAATCCAAGAATCTTCTACGTGAAAGAGCGAGACTGGCTTAATATCTGACTGTAAATCCAATGGGTCCTCAACCAATGTCCGGCTCTGGGAACTCAAAGTATATTCAATACATCCATTACATGAAAAGTAGTAGTATCCATATCCTCTGATTGGTATGTGTTGTCTGAAATAACATGATGTGTTACAAACTCAACATGTGTCATCTCTCCCCCATGTGTTGTCCCGAGTAAAACTTCTCGTGTATATGGAATATATGAATGTATTCCCAAGATGGTCTCAAATAAATCTAGGTCAGGACTCTGGTGTGAGCAACCACACGAGGAAATACCATATGCAATCTGCTCTACGGTCATCCCCCTCATGGCGATCTGGACTAAGTCAGTAATAAAAAATCCATGATTTGGAAATCGCCTCAAAAGATCAAGTAACCTTGACTACGAATCTCTAAATAGCTCCTGGGGGTTAGCTGAAAAATCATGACTACAGGACTGCATCATATCAGCTCTACGCTGGGCGTAAAATCTCTGCAAAATTAATGATCGTAAATATCCTTACGTAGCAATTATCATCCCCAACTCTCTATGCCATCTCAAAGCACTAGTCTGAAGTGAGAAAGGGAAGGTCATCAACATCAGATCCTCAAAAGTGATATCAAGGTATGATCGTGATTTACAAAAAATCCTTAAACTCATACATATGCAGATATGGTTCCTCATGCACTCCTCTTGAAAATTTCGGCAATAGATTAATGAAATCTCAATCCAGAATGAAGGGACTCAATGTAGACCTTGATTGAGCTCCTAAGTGTGACTGCTCGTCTCCTAAATAATGTCCAATCATCCTAGAATCGTGATTGTCTAAATATCGCCATTGCTCTCTCTCATCATTCATGGAGTGCAGTGTCATCTCAGTAAGGTGATCACTCGTATCTTGTATTTGTTCAATCTGAACTCTTCGAGCGTCACTCACAGCAAGATCCGAGAAAGAGGTGGGTAGGGAGAGGGTGGGACGTCGATCGGAGTTTCGACCTCCCAATTCAGTGGGCGAGCATGATGGGAATGAAATGAAGAAAACAAGAAATCTAGTTGGACTGGATTGTGACCCATCATGACGAGAGGGAAATGTAGGGAGGGAGGGCGGGATAGAAGAGAGTAAAAGAAAGATAAAGTGATTGCTACATATAGAAGATAAACGTGATCAACTCACGCCAAAGACATTCAAATGCAAAGCAAACCCCCAATTCATCAACTCTATGCAATGTGAAGACCGTGAGATCTGGTCTTTTTTCTTTTCAATTTTAGAGTTATGTGATCAAACAAAAGTTGTAAAAACACTTGGGAGGGTTTAATAGGATTTAGGTACTACTCCTTAGTGTGTACGCAAGCAATTAAATGCACGAACAATAAGGGGGTTGCTTTCCCAATACAATGGTGAATCCGCGATGTTTGATTTTATAAGTAGAGTTCAATTAACAGTCCCAATTTCTTTAAATTTTGATTTTCTATTTTTTTTGGATTTTTTTCAAAGATAACACCTACCGAGCTTTCCGATTTCCTCTTTGATTATATTGAATCAAAAAACAGAGGAAGGAATTCAAAAAATCCAATGTACGGTCAAACATGATGATATATGTAGGGATAGAAATCCGTACCTTGATCCAGCACTCTACATGCAATATGATCCGCGCATAAAATTAAATACTGAATGTTAACTAACTATATGATGCACGAGGATATCGGCCTTAGATAAGCATCTTCTATTTATCATGAAGAACAATAGTTAGATAACCGAATCGAGTTCGGAGTCCGATCTTGGGAGTCACTCGGTGCCCGCCACAACGGGTCCTGCCAATGCAGTTTATGACTCCTCACGGCGCGTGGTCTCAAATTCAATTAAACTAACTTTTTCAATTAATTTTTAGTATGGTTTAATTACTCTCTATAGGAAAAAATAAGCAATTAGGTGTTGGACCTTAGAATATTACATCACAATCAATCAAAATTCATACGTCTAGGGGCTAAATATGCGAGAATCAAATAGCAAGTTATGGTGGTGATATCAAAAACACAGAAAATAGTAGTGAGGTCCCCCAAGCGCACCGGCACTTGGTGAAACAGACCCCGAGAAAAGTGTCCAAGTCCAGAAGTGTTCAACCTAAATTACAAAAACAATTATTATTATCTCAAATAAAATAATAGTTTTCTTCTCGTCCCTGCTCTTCCTCCTGTGCGAGTCCTTTATGGAGAAGCTCCAAGTCGTCCTCCAAGCAGTTTCTCGCATAAAAATCAAAACAGATGATGGTCAGAAAACAATTATAATATAAAGAGACAAGTATAACTAAACTGAAAAATGACTACAAAGCCATGCTCCCTGATGACGGTGCCATTCTGATGAGATAAAATCCAATGCAGTTATAACGGATTAATTATCACAATTTGTCGTTGTAATCAACCACTCGAATCGATCAACGAGAAAATTTTATTTAAAATCACTTAATGAAATAATCAAACAATCAAAGTGTAAATGTAAGCGGTTTTCGCTATTCTATTTATTAGGTATAACGACCATGGTCGAACACAAGGAGCACGATTTAAAAACTATGTAATCAATTTTTGGAATTAATTTTTAGTGGTTTTTTAATTTTTAATTTTTTTTATTTTCAAAAGAAGCACAAGGAATAAAGAACACAAAACCACACTCTTTTTGTATTTTTCACAATAGTAAAAAAGTACAGAAAAGTCCAGAGAAAATATTTTCGAGTTTTATATGTTTAAAACATTTTTGGTAATTTTTTCAGATTTTTCTGATGTTTTTGTGATTTTATAAAAATCAAGTAATGAAAATCAAGCGAAACATTGCACAACCAAGACTATTTTGCAACCTAAAAATACTTTAAGAACCCAATACTAATGGAAATAATTTTTATGCTAAAGTGAAATTAAATATCTAAAAACAAAGACTAAGATCATATTTTTAGTATTTTCTAGAATTTTCTACAATTGTTTTAAGATTTTTTATTTTTCATATTTTTTTGGAGTTTTATAAGTGATAAATACACAAAAATTGGAAAGAAATTAAATGACACCAAAACACACCTACAATATTTTTTTGTGAATTTTTAGGCTAATTTTCGATTTTTTTTATGAATTTTCCAATTCCAGACAGGTAAAAAGTCACTATTTTTTATTTTTTAAATATATAGAATGTCAACAAAGTGCAATGAAAAATTTAGACAATGTTCAAGGGCATAGCAGGAGAATAAACAAATTTTTTGAGAATTTTTCAAACCATAAAAATATTTATTTCATGAGAGAGATCAAGCAAATTACTGTTCTGGAAACACAGGGATGTAAATGTAATTATTAAAAGTTTATACATTAAAATGTAATAAAAATAAACTTGCAGGAGGAATATGCAAATTACCCAATGATACGCATGCCTAGCACGTGACTTGCTCCAAAGAGGGCCTCTTTGAACTTTTGAAAACTTCTAGGGGCATGAATACAATATATCCATTTTTTTATTTTAAATAAAATCCTTAACCCCAGGTTCGTCTTTGTGTCTTTCTCATTCTTGGAAGACCCCAAGGAGGCCACCGTCGCCCAAGAGGTGAGGGTCACGGAGGAGGTACTGCCGTATGGAGTGATGTGTTGGCTGGAGCGAGTGGTGGGCGGCGCTTGGAGCGAAGCGTGCTGTACGGCGTACAACAATGCGTCGACACCATCGTTTAGAGGGGCTCGGCTCGTGCACGGTGAGCGGAGGCGGTGATGGGTGGCCTGATGCGGAGGAGCTGCGAGCTGAGCGGGAGGCGTGGATCTAGAAAGGCAAAAAGGCAGCCAAAGGAGGGATGCAATGGACGGCGGTTGCTGTGGAGGAGCACCGCGTGGTGGTGCGCGGAGGTCACTGAAGGGGGCGACGATTACCGGGGAGTGCCACCAACGGAGGAGGTTTGCACTCGCGCGCGGTGTCAACAACGCATGTGACTGGTGGCGGAGCGCGCCGCCATGTGACACGAGGTGGTAGGGGCGCTCTTGTCGCGGTGCCGCTAGAGTGCGGTGGTTGGCGGCGCTGCCGCCTGCTACCCTTTATTAAATTTTTTATTTTTTTTGTTTTTATGTAAGCATAGATAATAAAAGATTTTTTGTATATATATTTTTAATCAGAAATAGAGAACAAAGGGAATTTTTTAAACTACAATTGTAAACATGAGCCGAATAATTTTTTTATTATATTTTTTTTACTTTTTCATGCAAATAAAAGGTTAGAGAGAAAAAGAAGAACAAATATTTTTTATTATTTATTCCTGCAAAACACCAATGTTAGAAAAAGAGAGGCATGTTTTTTTAATTTATTTGTAAACAAGATGGGATGTGAATGGGGATCTAGTGGAAATGTGAGGAATGGATCCGAGTCTCCGACCACCGTGCATGGATGATGGTGTGTGGTTAAGCAAGGTAGAATAAGAAATGTACGGATTGAGAATGAGATGGATAATTTCGGTTTCAGACACGGATCAAAGTGTGATGGATTTTTTTATTTTGGTTATCTAAAGAGTAATAAAAGTGGAGCAAAAATTGTACTTACGATTTATCTATGAGAACAAGACGAGAAATAAAATAGGATCTCATGTCGGTAATTGGATATGCTGTGATGGCCTGGACGAGGGCCGACGCGTTGTCACCGGACGGCTCGGAGGATGGACACCTTTCTTTGACAAGATTGCTCTCAGCGATCAGGCTCCTCTCCACCAAAGATTGATCAAGAGGAAATGAGGGAGGAAGAGCCCATTTAAAAGAGGAAGAAAATCAAAAGGAAAGTATCTATAAATGAGGAAGGTTTTTATTGGTAAAAATAATAAATTAATAAATTAATAAAAAAATTACAAAATTCGGAATTAAATACGTTAAATAAATTAAATAATTTATGGCAATCAATTAGCCACCTTAATGGTGGCTATTAAAGGTATGGATTCAAATATTATATACATGATAGATTATAAAATCAAATAATGAGTTAAATAATTAAATCTAAATACAATTTTCGTAATTAAATTAATTAACTAATGTGAGATATTTTTATTTTTTTGGTGATATTTATAAAAGGAAGTTAGTTGTATGCAAATATTTTATACATATAATATAATATACACATGTACAAATAAGAAAATAATTTTATTAAATAATTTTTTTATTTTTTAATTTGTATTTTTAAACATTGTTATGATAAAAATAATATTTAAAAAAGTATATTATGTATATAAAATAAAAATGTATAATAAGTAAAGGTGAAACCGCATAAAACACCCCAGAAAACTGACTTTTTAACCGTAACTCCAAAAATTATGAAATCATAGTCATTTGAAAGATAATTTGATTTAGAGTATAATGTAAGTGAGTTTGGTTCAATCTAAGTCTGTATGGATCTAGAATTGGTAATTCAATAACCATTTTGCAGCTTTTTCTGAGTGTCATTATTGGTAATATGTACATTATTTTACTTTACAAATATTTTTATTATTTACAACACAATTTTATTTACATCTTTTATTCAAAAAAATAATTAATTTGAGGTCAAATTATGTACAAATAAAATAATGTAAGTTTTATACAAATATATAGTAAGAGTATATACAAAATATTTTTTAATTTTTGAATGAAAGACCCTATCTCCCCCTACTTTATTCCAGGTCGATGAGGTCAAGTCTTGACCTTCTCTCGAGGTCCGGGTCAGTATGTATTTATTGCATAAACACATCCTTGAATTTTCTTTTCTTTTTCTTTTCTTCTTTATTCTTTTATTTAAGTACAAAAAGTGTTAAAAATGCATAATTAACCAATGCATGCAAAATGCTAAAGATATGGAATTAGTGGGTATTTACAGTTGTTTGACTAAGAAAATGAAGCTAAATTAAAAGAATAAAGGCGATCAATCGTGGACTCATCACACCTCCCCCTCCTGGAGGCACCATCTCCTCCACCCCCACTGTCGGCCTCCCACGATCTCCGCCTGGGGAGGAGCTTCCGCCGCCGGCCTCATCAGACCACTGACCATCTGAAGCCCTCCACTCCGCCCGTAGGAGCAATCCCTCCTCTGTTTGGGTAGAGATGCTGTCACCTGGAGCCCTCTCACTCCCCTCCTTCAACCAGCCACCTGGTGCTGCTGCCTTCTCAGCCACCGTCGTTCTTCGCACTGCCCACACACACACCCTACGCCTTGCCTCCCGCCACCGTATGGGAAGAAGACAAGAAGGGGGTGGCGCCCCTCTTTTCGATTGGGAAGTAATAAGAGATAACAACGAAGAAGCCCAATGAAAATTTTTTTATAATCACTGGGTAAATTGCAGTGCTACCCCAAAAAGTTCTGAAAAATACAAAGAAGCCCCTGTTAAGGAACAACACGTATGATGTACGCCTATACTTGGGTAATTTCTACTTTTCACCTGAAGGTTTTTGCTCTTAATATTTCATGTAGAAACTTCAAATATTTGCATTTTAGTCCCCGGTGTCCAGACTATTTATCTTGCATATTCTTCTTGATGAAAGAAATGCTATTTATTCTCTGAAAATTTTACAAAAATTGTATATACTCCTGACTTGTCCCTCATCATTGTATATAAATTTCATCACATTTTGCTTTTACTGTATTTTTTTCTGTCGGGAATTAGAAAAAATAAAAAATTCGAAAACCACTTAAAAATTATCTAGGAAATTTGAATACATAGATTTTAAATCGTGCTCCTTGTGTTCGACCCTGGTCGCTATACCAGGTAAATAGAATAGCAAAATTGTTTACATTTTCTTATCATTGATTTATCTTTTATTAAGTGGTTAAAAACAAATTTTCCTCACTGACCGAATCGATTGATTATCTGTTCCTAAAGAACGTAATTGGACCTTACTAAAAAAATAATTGAAAAAGTTAGTTTAATTGAATTTGAGACCACGCGCAGTGAGTAGTCACATACAACACTGGTAGGACCCATTGTGGTGGGCACCGAGTGACTCCCAAGATCGGACTTCGGACTAGATTCGATTAGTTATTTATTTTCTTCACGATCAATAGAAGCAGCTTGTCTAAGCCTGATTTTCTCGTGCATCATATAGTTAGTTTACTTTCTGTATTTAATTTATGTGCGGATCATATTGCATATAGAGTGCTGGAGCAATGTACACATTTCTATCCATGCATGCATCATTGTGTTTGACTGCGCATCAGCTTTTTCAACTTACTCCCCCTATTTTGCAATTAAAATAATCAAAGGTAATCGAAACATTTGTTTAGATTGTTGGTTCTTGAAAAAAAATAAAAAGTGAAAGCAATTAATTATGGGAATGCTAAAGCAAACATGACCCTAAGACCCACCTCATCTAAAAATATTTGTTTTGGGGAGAGTTACTGATGAAACCCAATTTCATCATCACAATTTCCATTTACCCCTTGCTTAAGCTATTTGTCAATAAAACACAGTTAATGTCCTTTAATTATCAGAGTCCTTAATAAATTAAAAATCACAAAAAATGGCAAAACAAAAATCTGTGGTATTTTTAGCATTAAAAATACCCTCCAAAATATTTCGAGTCTTTGTTTGATCTCATCTCCAGTTTTGGTCAACATGAAACCTGTAGATCTCTTTGAGATCTACAACTTTCATATTTTGAGTTTTCTCAAATTCGGCCATCTAGCCCTTCAAAAATCAACTGGAAGGTCAGAATAATCTGATTGGGCCACGTGGCTGATGAATCTCGTATTCATCACTCTAAATCTCATTTATTAATCTCAAATCCCTAAAAATCAACAACATTCTAGCATCTTTTCGGCATAATTAGCATTCATGCATGTTTCCATAAGAATGACATTTTAGCACAAAATTCTGCATAAAATAAGAAGCCAAAAATCCAAGCCAAAATGACCTGTAAATAGCCTCACTTCCCAGTTTTTTAACTCATTCATGCTAACCCCGAATAACCCAAAACCACCTCCACTGTGCACATATCACTAACAAGAATAAAGGAAAAATACAAAAAAATAACTAACCCAAATAAGTGGACCAAAAACCCAAACCCTAATTTCAGGATTTTCGGACTAAAAGCCCCATATCTTCCTCATCCAGTGTCCGATTTAATCCTACTCACTTTTGAACTAATGTACATTCAATTACCTTCAAAACAAGACCAATTTCAAGTGAATCGGAGCTCGTATGTGAAAGTTGGGTTTTGGGCCTCTTTTGTACATTGTGTATTTTAGCTATTTTTGACCTAATATTTTATATACATATTTTATCAATTAATAAAAATCCAAATAAATTAGATTAAGGTGCTTTTATTTATCTTTGATTTTTACCGCAATTTTTTCGGATTTTTATCTGATCAAAAAAATGACATAAAAATTACAAAACCCCAAAAATCAAGGTATTCTATGTACATACGATACCCCAAAAATTCACTTTGTGCAAATGATCGATTTTGGTTTTGATGTCTTCATGAATGTTGTAGATCTCATTAAGACGAGCAACTTTCGTGAAGAAACTTTTTTGATCCGAGGTCGTTTACTATTTTTTCTCGATTTTACAAAATATTTATCTTTGGAATTTTCTGGTGCTGACACGTGGCAGCACCTGGTGCCGCCACGTGTCAGCCTTTTTCCGCCTTTTTAATATATCGTTTTTAATAATAAAAAAAATTAAAAAAATTAAAACAGCGCACGTGCAGCGCCCGTGCGGCATCCGCACGCGCACTGCACGTGTGCTCGCCCCGCCCCCTTATCGCTGTGCCACGTGTCTCATCAGGGGCCATCCGATCTCGACCGATCGGACGGCACCTGTGCTTCTTCTTCCTCTGGCCCCCCTTTCCCAAATTAGAGCGCCGCCGCCCCGATTTTTACGCCGCGTATCTCCGCCTCCGTTGATTTCGCCGCCGCCCCACCATCTCTCCGATCTTCGTATCCCCCACGTCTCGCGGCCGCCCCCAATCTCTTCGAATCGCCGATCACCTCAGATCTCTCCCCGCGAATCCCATCAGATCATCACCGGCCATCCCCGATTCGTTTCCTTCTCCGGCGTTCGCACCCCTACCCTATTTAAACCTCCACCATCCTCGAAGCAACCCATCCGCCGATCTTCATCAAAGCCCTTCGTCTCCAGGCGTGACAACCGCGAGGCCTCCACCGGCGTGATCCGAGGACTCCAACTCCTCGTCGCAGCTCCGCCCCGAGCAAGCTGCTCGCTCCGGCCACAACTCGCCGTCAAGCCCGACCTTCAGGTATACCCTTTATCCCTCTCTCTCTCTCTCTCTCTCTCTCTCTCTTCTGCTCTCCGCCTACTTCCAATCATCGTCTCCATCGCCATCCGCCTCGACTTCGTCTTCTTCGACCATCATCGCCAACGTCACCCCATCGTCGACGCTCCTCCTCGTCATCGACCCGTCTCCGCCTTGCCAAGCCGCTACCCCAACGTCCGCCGGCCGTGTGTCGGCCATCGCCGCCCGCAACTCCGTCGACACCACAGCAGAGGCCCACCTCCGCTTCACGCCTCCACCTGCTGGGCAACCTCCACTGCAACAGCAAGCCGCCTCCACCTCCGCCCAACCACCGTAGGAGGCGGTGGTTCTCCAGCTACGCCGCCACCTTGGCCGGCCCTACCTCGACGTCCCTCGGCCGTTTGTCGGCCCCCACCGCCTGCTCCGACCTTCACCGGTGCTCTGCTACTCCACCGCGCGGCCGGGCGCTCTACACCCGAGACCCCGCGCACGTGATCTGCACGTGCGTGGGGAACGACGTCAGCCACACCTCACCCCCAGGTCACGTGCACCGCACGTGACCGTGGGGGAATTGCAGACCGCCCCTCAGAAGTTCACCAATTCACTCTTCGACCCTCGCCTCCAAGGGCACGTGCCTGGCACGTGCCACTTGGACAGTTTGCAGCACTACCCCCTCTACTATTGGTAATTACACAAAAGCCCCCCTCTGCTTTTATATTATTTATTTATTGCATCTGTATCCCTGTGTTCCCATTTCATTTTGAGCATCTTATCTACATTATTTTCTTAATCCAAAAATTGCATGATGTTTGTTAAGTGATTCTCTACTTTTTGACATCTTGTGTGTATTTTTGTGACGGACGGTTAATGAATAAATAATTGTTTTGTGAAAATTTGCGTATTTTACCCATTTCTTGCTCTAAAATTCATAGTTGATTAACCGTTGCTCTGAAAATTCCTGAAAAATCACATCTCGTAGAGTTAATCGTTCTTAACATCGTGCCCAAAAAGAATTGAATTTGCATGCATATTTTATCCTGTAAAAATCATTTTGCATCTTTTAGTATTTAATTTTTAATAGGTATTAAACCCATATTTTCAAGATTTAGGATTTTTCTGAGATCCGTCACCTAGTGAAAGATCTCAGATAATTTTAATTCTTGAAAATAAGTAGGTTTGATATTTATTAAAATTAAATATTAAAAATCATTTTTGTTTGCATTTAAAAATCCCTAAAAAATTCATATTGCATCCAAAAATTCCAAAAAAATTACAGTGCAATTATTTCATCATATTTTACATCTCGGCCAAGTTTCGTATTTTTCGGACTTCGTTTGGACCTAATTCACATTTTAGTCCCTAGAACAGGCCGAATTTGCATGTGCACCCCCTAATTCATTGAAAAATTCCAAAAAAAAGACCACCTCGAAAACCGAACACGATCTTTGATAGACTTAATTCTAGGTTGTTCCTTTGCCTCCTTGTGATTGACCTTGGGACTTGCCCAAGTAAAACAAACATAAAACCACGAGATTAAAAATTGAATAACTTATTTGTGGTATTTTCTTGATCGTTTCCGATTGCCGCCTACAACGCATGACACGATAAAAACAACTTTTTAAAACCGGCATTTCCGGATTCGTCAGTGGCCCATTCTGGGTGAGCCACGTGACCCGTTGCCCTTGTCTTATCCGCTTGCATCTCCAGCCGTCGGATCGTCTCCATAATCCAACGATCATACCATTTCCACGTCCGCTCTTTTCCTCAGCCGTTTGATCTTCCCCCGCCTCTAATCTGATCCGTCCGTGAGCGCCTTGATCAGAGCCTGCCACGTGGCGCATTTTGCGCCCTTCGATCGCGCTCCTGATCTTCCATCTCTGCAGCTCCTTCCTATCACGCGCCTCAGCCATCCGATCTAACCCATCTTTCATCTCAGCCATCCGCTTTCTCTTTATTGCCAAGGCGACATGTGGCGACTCTACGACCCTTTGATCCTATAACCCTAGATCTCATAAGGGCCGTTCTTCAGCACTCAAACCTCCGCCTTTGGATCTTCAGATCCAACGGTCATCAGTCGTCGTCAACCTCCCGAAGACCATTTCTCTCCCACGATCCAGCTCGTGCACCACTCTCCCCCTTCCCTTTTCCTCCTCCAGTCCAGCGACCAACTCCACTCGCCAACCGCCTCACGGTCAACTTCCATCACCCACCACCTTCGCCAGTCACTCGTCAACCCACGAATCTCTTCCATTCATCCCATCTTCCCCTCGAAACCCACGTCTTCACCATTCAAACCACCAACTTCATCTTCAAATACGCCGCCCCCTTCCTCCATGTCCGGCTGTCCACTTGTACGTGGGTGACCTCCCAGCAAGCCACCGCCCCCCGGTGACAGCGAGGGGGCGACGAGGAGCGCAAAGACGGAGGTCTACTCCAGTGACGACCCCTGGCCACGGTAGGCCAGGCCCGCGGAGCTCCGCCTCCGCCAATCTGCTCCCCGTAGCCGGGGGAGTTCAGCGATGACCCCGAGGTCCTCCGATGACCTCGAGCACAGGCCCCGCTCCGCTCACGACCAGGTAAGTCCTTTCGATCCCTTTTGTCTTTTTCTTTCATTTTCTCGTAATTTGGTAGGTTTCTTCACCCCTGTTCCTCCTTCACCGATCGCCTCCCGAGCTCCGCCACGCTCCCCCCTTTCACACGCCGCCTCTCGTTCATCCCCTTCCTTCCTCCAGACCCTAATCATCATCGACCCATATCCTCCGCCTTCCATGGCGGAGGAGCTCCGAGCTCCCATGTTCTTCGCCCCCTATGAGCTCTCACTTCGCTCACACACACACCTCTTAGGCTTCGGCTATGTGCTACTTACCACGTAGGTCCTTCAAACTCGCAATGGCTGGAGCCTCGTCGGAGCCCACTTCGTCACAGCCGCCCTCGACTTCAGTGCTCCGATGACCGACGCCAGAGGCTCCTGAACCTTCCCCGAGTTACCCGCTTCATCGACGACCTTTCCTTGAGCGCGGGGGAGGTCCATCGTGGCCGAGAGCGAGCGGCGGAGCCGGAGCTCCCTCGCCGAAGCTCAGTTCCCGCCGCCAGGCGAAGATGGAGGAGGAAGCACAGATGCCGTTAAATGGTCTTCTCTCAGCGACCATCTAATGACCCAAATGAGACCACGCAACCATTCCAGCAGCCTTTGGATCCTCACGATCCAATGGCCGCTAACCGGCCACGCGTCAACACCAGAGTCTCCCCGAGCCTTCGTCTTCGACCCTCCAGGCTTGAGGCGCCCGAGCCTAATACCGAACCTTCTGGAGCGCCAGAGCCTTCATGAGCCTGCACCGAGCCCAGACCAGGGCCCAAGCCTAGCCGAAGCACCGCGAACCACTACGGAGCCTCATCCGCCCCCCCGAGCCTGGATAGCACGTGCCTGGCACGTGCATATCTGGGAAAAATGCAGAGATGCCCTGCCTTCTTCTCCAATTTGCAGATAGGTCCCTGGAGCACGTGCAGTCCACGTGCACTTGGGTATTTTGCAATTATGCCCTCGCGAGTTTTAATAATTGCAAAAATGCCCCTATGCGTGTGGGTATTTTACAGGGAAGGCCTTGCACTTTTCATATTTTCATTTTAGTCCCTCCCAGGGACCTGTTTGTAGTTATCCTTTTCATGTTTTATTTCACTTATGCCCCTGGCTTCTTTTATGCATATCTTAAGCTACATATATCCGATTGAGATGATTTCAGTTTCATTTTGAAGCTCGTCTCGTCATCTTTCTCATGGCATACTTTAATTTTAGATTTGACACTATTATCTGTAGTGCATTATTTCATTATCTAAGTGTCCTGATTTCCTTGTTTCTCATGCCTACTTGCTATATAAATGAAAATTGCTTCATTATCTGATTCTGTTTGACTCACATATTTTATGGCTTAAGTAATGATCATTTCGGGCATATTTGCATCGCATTTCATGGCATTTACTTACATAATAAAATAAAATAAAAAAATTGCATGTTTATTTATTTAATGCATTGTTGTATGTCTCTTTGCATGTTTTGACCTGTATTGATCTTCAATTCAAAACTTAGTTAAATAGATGGAAATCTGACTAATACGAGAGAGGCTCGTGTCCCTGAGTTCGACCTTGGTATCTTACCAAGTAAAATAAATACGACCATCTCATTCTTATTTGACATATCAATCAGATGGTCTTTTGATGACCTGAATTGGCCCGACTGCTACGACATTTTGAAGTGCTAATTCAGCTTGTTTATTTAATTAAGTGTATCTTTTATATAGGTCAACTTGTTCATTTATGTTGCATTACAAATTTTTCTTCTCTATCGATCTCTAACCATTATTTTTGTGACAGGGCCCTTGATGGTTCAAGGAGGCGAGGAGCAGGATGCTTCCCGCTGCGAGGAGTCGCAAAACATACGAGGAGCAAATAGGGAAGAAAGAAAAAAAATGTGTCTCGCATTTTATTTTTTCATGTCATGTAATAATTCATCTTTTACAGCGGTCTTCGATCGAAGGATCGCGATTGTAATCGAAAGATCGTGGTTGTGTGGGGATCGTCCCCACTTGAGTGTCGACCTAGGACCAGGCACGCGGCTCTTCGAGCTTAGTTAATTTTCGTATTTTTATGTGCTTGCTCGTAGGTAGGACACACATTAATTCAAGACGCATGTATCATCGCTTAACTTAGTCAAATTAAAAGAAAATTTTCCCCGCTAATAGAAGCATGTTAGGTGCGGCTTTCTGATGACTTGCATACATGAGTTTTTGTTTTCAAAACAACCCAAGTTTTCACGTATTTCTCGTCAAATCACTGCATGTTTTCTCGCTTAGCCTAGATAACGGTTTTCATCGAATGCACGGATTTTTCTCGATTTCTCCCTCCTAGCTTGATCACCTAAGTTAATGAAAAAAGGGAATGAACAGTAGACGATGATTTCTTTATTTGTGTGCTAACCTTAATTCAGTGACAACATTAAATAAAAATTAGGACTGTTAATTGCAAGTCAAACCATAAAATGGAGTAAAACTTTGGTTTTGGGAGAGCAACACCCTCGTTTACGCATTGTTTTCACTTCACATTTTCTCCACGTAAAATATCTAATGTTTTATCACCAATAAAACAAACAAGATAATAAACCAACCTCGGTTGGTTTCATGTGTGAGTTGGTGAACCTGAGGGTCTTGCTTGCTTGATTGAGCCATGATTGCTTCGTTACACTCCCCAGAGCCATAGTCACTCCATCCATCTCCGTAGATTCAACCGCTCAATTGTACATCCATCCATCTTCTTCGTTCCCCTTGGGTCCCTCCCAACATCAAATTCCATCTTTATACTTAGGCTAATCTCAGCCTAAGTATAGGGGGGACCTGAGTCCCTGTGATTTTCTCTACTCTCCTTTCCTTGCCTTTATACTTAGGTTATATCTAACCTAAGTATAGGGGGAGCCCCTCTTAGCTCCCGTATATTCCTTTTTATTTAAATGGACCTATGTACTTGTAACATCTAGTGCTATGAGGACATAGCAAAGTTTAAGTATAGGGGGGTATACCGTATACTTACTTTAGCTATAAACTGAAAAATTTGAAAAATTAAAAACTTTTTGGCTAAAGTAATTTCTTTGGACTAAAAGAATTCAAATGATTTCGCGGATTTTCGATATTATGTTAAGCTATTTTTAATAAAAATATTTTTGAAAATGATTTTTCCTTGTTTTGAAAAAAAATTTGAAAATATTTTGAAAAGCTTTTTATTTGTGTGACATGATTTGGAAAAATCTCCATCTCTTTTCAAGGAAAGTTGAGTCTAACTTGTGTTTTAACCTTTGTTAAAATCCATAAAAATGAGAAAACCCAAAAACCCTTTAAGAGCCATTGGTGACTACTAAACCCAATTAAGTAAGCCGCATTCAGTGAGGGTTCGCCCTTAGCAGATTTGATGGTTTAGAGGACATCGCGTAAGGCCCTGTCCTCAAGCAACGGGCTTCGGCCTGTACTTACATCCATACTGGCTGAATTGGAAATGCTCAATTGAGTTTAGGCAGTTCTAATATCTCTTGAAGTTTAAAAAAAATCTTGTTTTTGAATGAAGAAGTTGGATTAATCCTCTACACTTACACTTCCACCCAGGATCTGAAATGATCAAGGAGACTTAGATTTTTGAGGTCTTTGAGATTTTTAGGTTAACCAGCCTTAGCCATCAAGGTCTTAGACTTAATCATCCACATTCCCTAAGGTTTCTAGATTTGCATGCTATATTCCATGCTTAGTCTCAGACAAAAATAATATGATCAGCACATCACATGCACGACTGCGGTTTCGATGAGATGAGTTGATTTTTCACCTTAGGGATTGGGATGAGGAAGTTGATTTGATCTAATGATACTCGAGGATGGGATAAAATCTTTGGAGGCTTCATGAAACCTGAGTGTCAGCAATATTAGCCAGTATGAGAACTTGGTTCTTATACTAATCTCTTGATATTGACCTAAGTGCCAGGGTGTGAAATAAATAAAAAATGTTGATCAGTGTGCGCCAACTCTTGGTAAAAGCAGTGGAGCTAGCCAAAAATTATACAAGTCAATGAAATTCCAAAGAAAAGCTCATTCCACAAAGTCAAATATCAAAGAGCATCCACCAAAGGCGAGTGCTCCCAAACTTTTCAAAGTGTCCACTTGGACCACCTCTATTAGGACCAGGAGTCGGGCTTGCACCCAAAAAAAGGGCTCTGCATCGGAAATGCTACAAGTCTGGGTGTCGAAGGTACGATAGGTACTCAAAAGAGACACACCCCGGTGTACTCCCAGGAAAACAAGTGCAGACGGCTCCAACTTCTCTTGACGGACTGATGAACCGCAAAATCGACCCTTTAAGAGAGTGTTTTTAGCACTTGGAATTGTCATCGTAGTCGGGCCGATTAGGGTCATCAAAAGATCATCTCATTTAAATATGTATATGATAAATCAAAATGAGATGATCATGATTTTTTTTACTTGGTAATATACCAAGGTCGAACTCAGGGACACGAGCCTCTCTTGTGATTATTTGGATTTTTATCTATCTAATTAAGTGTTGAGTTAGAGATCTATAGGTCAAATTATGCAGACACGACACAACAAGGCAAAGCATTATAAATAAACCTGCATTTTTTTGTCAATTTTTATCATGCAAATAAATGCTATGTAATGCAATTAAAATATGCCCTCGGTATAAATTATGAGCAAAATTTAACAAGAGTTAATTTCAAGTTTAATTAAATAGGCAGATATGATGAACAATTTTAAGCAAGGCATCAGTTCAAGCTCGAATAGACACAAGGCTACTACATAATACATAAAAAATTATTGTGTCCAAAACAACAATTAAACATGCCATTAGAAAGATCATCAAACCAACTTTAAAACGAAACTGAAATCATCTCAATCGGATATAGGTAGCTCAAGATATGCATAAAAGAAGCCAGGGGCATAAGTACAATAAAACATAAAAAAGATAACTACAAATAGGTCACTGGGAGGGACTAAAATGTAAATATGAAAAGTACGAGGCCTTCCCTGTAAAATACCCACACGCACAGGGGCATTTTTGCAATTATGAAAACCCGCGAGGGCATAATTGCAAAATACCCAAATGCACGTGGACTGCACGTGCTCCAGGGACCTATCTGCAAATTGGAGAAGATGACGGGGGCTCCCTGCAATTTGCCCAGATACACACGTACCAGGCACGTGCTATCTAGGCTTGGAGGTCGGGTAAGGCTCGACAGGGACTCGGCATAGCTTCGGCTAGGCTCGGGCGTTGGCTTGGGCTCGCTACAGGCTCGGGCTAGGCTCGGAGCATCTAAGCCCGGAGGTTCGGGCGACAAGGTTTGGTGGTGCCCTGGCTCTGACAAGTGGCTAGCTACGAGCCATTGGATCATGCAAATCCAACGACATCTGGAGATGAAGCTTCTGGACGACTTGGCTGCATCAAAACCGTCGGATCTTGAGAATCCAACAGTACTTGGAAGAGGCTGCTTGTTGATGACGTGGGATCTTCTGCGCCGTTGGATGTGCTCTGGAGAGGGGCATCCAACGGTGGCTGCTTCTTCTCCTCCATCTTCAGCTGGCGGTGATTTTGGAGCTCCAGCGAAGGAGCTCCTCCTCCGCCGCTCCATTCTAGGCACGGTGAACCTCCCCCGAGCTCAAGGAAGGATCGCCGATGAAGCGAGAAACTCGGGGATGGTCCAGGGGCTGCTGGCGTCGGTCATCGGGGCTCTGAGGTCGAGGGCGACTGTGACGAAATGGGCTCCGGCGAGGCACCGACCGTTGCACGAATTAGCGACCTGCAATATTAAGCACATAGCCGAAGCGAAAGATGTGCGTGTGTGAATGGAGTGGGAGCTTGATGGGCGGAGAACGTGAGAGCTCGGAGATCCTCCACCGTGGGTGGCGGAGGAGATGGGTCGCAAGTGGACAAGGACTATGGTAGACAAAGATGATGATCGGAGTAGAGCGCGTGGACGGGAGTGATTAAGCGGATCTCGAGAGATGTTCTATGGAGGTCAAGGATGAGCAAAGTGGCCTAGTTAATTACGGGAAAGTAGAGGAAAAATACAAGAAAGAATCGGAAGCTTACCTGAGAGGTGACGAAGCGATTTGGCTTGGGCTTGAGCTTCAGTGAGAAGCTCAGGGTCATCGCTGGACTCCCCCAGCCGTTGGGAGCAGCTTGGCGGCATCGGAGCGCCGCGACTCCTCCATGGAGGGTGGAGGGTCTCACCGGAGGCGCGCGTCGTCTTCGCGCTCCGTCCTACCTCCTCACTGTCACCGAGAGGTGGAGGAATGCTGGGCGTGGCCCCGTGTACAAGTGGACAACCGTGGCAGGCGGTGAGAGCGGCAGATTTAAGGATCGAGCTCGGCGGTTGAAGAGGTGAAGGGCGTGGATTTTGAGGGAGAAATGGGGCGAGTGGAGAGGCGTTCATGGGATAATGGAGTGCTGGCGAGGACGAGGGATGACTGGCAAACATCGTGGGGTGTTTGGTTAGTGGAGGTGGTGGTCGGAGTCGGTGAGATAATAGGAAGGGGGAGAGGGGTGCGCGAGCTGGAGATCGTGTGAGAGAGGGGCAATCGGAGGTAGACGATGGAGCCCAGCCGTTGGATCTGGAGATCCAACGGCGGGTATTTGGGCGCGAACGAGCGGATCTGATGGGATCTGGGCGATGTGAACGAAGGGCAGCGGTTGAGCCACGTGGCGTATCGAGAGCGAGGCACTAAAGGACGGCCACGATGCAGAGAAGGCGTGGATCGAACGGTTGCGAAACTAGCGGATGTGATGGAATGGCCTGAATGCGATCAAGCGGTCTATGAGTCGCCACGTGGCGTGCTTTGCGCGAGGCGCTAACGTGCGGCGATGATTCGAGGCGGGGGAAGATCAAACGACTTAGGATTGAGGAGCACGTGGAGAAAGCAGAACAGTTGGATCTGAAGGAGATCCAACAACTAGGAACGCGGGTGGAAAAGACAAAGAAGATCGGGCCACGTGGCTCATCCAGAACGGGCCACGTGGCCCAATCAGATTATTCCGAGGGTATTTTTGATTTTTGAGGATTAAAATGGCCGAATTAGAGAAAACGCAAAACATGAAAGTTGTAGATCTTTATGAGATCTACAAGTTTCATGTTGACGAAAACTGGAGATGAAATCAAACAAAGACCCGAAATATTTTTGAGGGTATTTATAAGGTTAAAAATACCGCTGCTTTTAGTTTTGTCATTTTTTGTGGTTTTTTATTTATTAGAGAACTCTGATAATTACAGAACATTAACTGGGTTTTATTGACAAAACTTTAAGCAAGGGGGTTAATAATAGAACATTAAGATGATGAAATGGAGTTTCATCACCCCCCTATACTTAAACTATGCTCGTCCTCGAGCATCAAAGAGAATGCCTAAGTTGGATTAACCCCCTTGTGCATTTGAATACAGGATCCAATCCGATCAAGTTGACTCGACTTTAGAGATCCAAAATTCTAGAGTTCAACCCAGCCTTAATCAAGAGGCATCCAATTCCTCTACTTCTCCAGACTCTCTCTGATGTACATATAATCTAAAGGATATGACATTTTAGTGTTGACTGCGATTCTGAGAGTAGAGTCAATTCGTCACCCAAAGTCTTGGTCCAAGAAAATCTCCTAAGGACCCAATCCTCAACACTAGGGAATAAATAAAATCTTGCATTCGATCCATCGTCTCTTTAGTTGTCAGACTTAGAAAATGTAGATGGAAGGCCAGTCATGGAGGGCATGGGATTGTGTCATTTCTTCTCTCCCTCTCATTGGAACAAGGATTCTCTCTAGTGCCTTTTACATAACACATTTTTTTGGTGTTGATCAGTGCGCCCGTAAAGAGAAGTTGGAGCCGTCTGCATTTGTTTTCCTGGGAGTACACCGGGGTGTGTCTCTTTTGAGTACCTGTCGTACCTTCGACACCCAGACTTGTAGCATTTACGATGCAGAGCCCTTTTTGGTGCAAGCCCGACTCCTGGTCCTAATAGCGGTGGTCCAAGTGGACACTTTGAAAAGTTTGGGAGCGCTCGCCTTTGGTGGAAGCTCTTTGATATTTGACTTTGTGGAATGAGAGCTTTTCATTGAATTTCATTGACTTGTATAATTTGTGGCTAGCTCCACTGCTTTTACCAAGAGTTGGCGCACACTGATCAACATTTTTTTTATTTATTTCACACCCTGGCACTTAGGTCAATATCAAGAGATTAATATAAGAACCAAATTCTCATATTGGCTAATATTGCTGACACTCAGGTTTCATGAAGCCTCCAAAGATTTTATCCCATCCTCGAGCATCATTAGATCAAATCCAAACATGACTTCCTCATCCCAATTCCTCAAGTGAAAAATCAACTCATCTCATCAAAAACCGCAGTCGTGCATGTGATGTGCTGATCATATTCTTTTTATCTGAGACTAAGCATGGAATATAGCATGCAAATCTAGAAACCTAGGGGAATGTGGACGATTAAGTCTATGACCCTGATGCTAAGGCTGGTTAACCTAAAATCTCAAAGACCTCAAAAAGCTAAGTCTCCTTGATCATTTCAGATCCTGGGTGGAAGTGTAAGTGTCGAGGGTTTATCCAACTTCTTCATTCAAAAACTAGATTTTTTTGAACTTCAAGAGATATTAGAATTTCCTAAACTCAATTGAGTATCTACGTCTAGCCAGTATGGATGTAAGTACAGGCCAAAGCCCGTTGCTTGAGGACGGGGCCTTACGCGATGTCCTCTAAACCATCCAATCTGCTAAGGGCGAACCCTCACTGAACGCGGCTTACTTAATTGGGTTTAGTAGTCAACAATGACTCTAAAAGGGTTTTGGGTTTTTCTCATTTTTATAGATTTTAATAAAAGTTAAAACACAAGTTAGACTCAACTTTCCTTGAAAAGAAATGGAGATTTTTCAAAACCATGTCACACAAATAAAATGTTTTTTCAAAACATTTTCAAAAGATTTTTTTCATCAGTGAATCCTTGTTCCAATTAGAGGGAGAGAAGAAATGACACAATCCCATGCCCTCCAATACTGGCCTGCCATCTACATTTTCTAAGTCTGACAACTAAAGAGACGATGGACTGAATGCAAGATTTGATTTATTCCCTAGTGTTGAGGATTGGGTCCTTAGGAGATTTTCTCAGACCAAGACTTCGGGTGACGATTTGACTCTACTCTCAGAATCGCAGTCAACACTAAAATGTCATATCCTTTAGATTATATGTACATCAGAGAGAGTCTGGAGAATTAGAGGAATTGGATACCTCTTGATTAAGGCTGGGTTGAACTCTATGATTTTGGACCTCTAAAGTCGAGTCGACTTGATCGGATTGGATCCTGTACTCACATGCACAAGGGGGTTAATCCAGCCTATTCATTTTTCTTTGTTGCTCGAGGACGAGCTTAAAACTCGAGGACGAGCATAGTTTAAGTATAGGGGGGTGATGAAACCCAATTTCATCATCACAATTTCCATTTATTAACCCCCTTGCTTAAGCTATTTGTCAATAAAACCCAGTTAATGTCCTTTAATTATCAGAGTCCTTAATAAAATAAAAATCACAAAAAAATTGCAAAACGAAAATCCGTGGTATTTTTAGCCTTAAAAATACACTCCAAAATATTTTGAGTCTTTGTTTTGATCTCATATCCAGTTTTTGTCACCATGAAACATGTAGAACTCATCGAGATCTACAACTTTCATGTTTTGAGTTTTCTCAAATTCGGCCATCTAGCCCTTCAAAAATCAATTGGAAGGTCAGAATAATATAATTGGGCCACGTGGCCCGTTCTGGGTGAGCCATGTGGCCCGTTGCCCTTGTCTTATCCGCTCGCATCTCCAGCCGTCGGATCGTCTCCATAATCCAACGTCCATACCATTTCCACGTCTGCTCTTTTCCTCAGCCATTTGATCTTCCCCCGCCTCTAATCTGATCCGTCCATGAGCGCCTTGATCAGAGCCTGTCACGTGGCGCATTTTGCGCCCTTCGATCGCGCTCCTGATCTTCCATCTCAGCCGCTCCTTCCTAGCACGCGCCTCAGCCATCCGATCTAACCCATCTTTCATCTCAGCCATCTGCTTTCGCTTTATTGCCTAGGCAACATGTGGCGACTCTACGGCCCTTTCATCCTATCACCCTAGATCTCATCAAAGCTGTTCTTTAGCGCTCGATCCAACGGTCATCAGTCGTCGTCAACCTCCCGAAGACAATTTCTCTCCCACGATCCAGCTCGCGCACCACTCTCCCCCTTCCCTTTTCCTCCTCCACTCCAGCGACCAACTCCACTCGCCAATCGACTCACGGTCAACCTCCATCACCCACCACCTTCGCCATTCACTCATCAACCCACAAATCTGCTCCATTCGTCCCATCTTCCCCTCGAAACCCACGTCTTCACCATTCAAACCACCAACTTCGTCTTCAAATACGCCACCCCCTTCCTCCATGTCCGGCTCTCCACCTGTACGTGGGTGACCACCCAGCAAGTCACCGCCCCCCGGTGACAGCGAGGGGGTGGTGAGGAGCGCAAAGACGGAGGTCTACTCCGGTGACGACCCTTGGCCATGGTAGGCCAGGCCCGCGGAGCTCCGCCTCCGCCAAGCTGCTCCCCGTAGCCGCGGGAGTTCAGCGATGACCCCGAGGTCCTCCGATGACCTCGAGCACAGGCCCCGCTCTGCTTCAGACCAGGTAAGTCCTTCCGATCCCTTTTGTCTTTTTCTTTCATTTTCTCGTAATTTCGTAGGTTGCTTCACCCCTGTTCCTCCTTCACCGATCGCCTCCCGAGCTCCGCCACGCTCCCACCTTTCACGCACCACCTCTCGTTCATCCCCTTCCTTCCTCCAGACCCTAATCATCATCGACCCATCTCCTCTGCCTTCCATGGCGGAGGAGCTCCGAGCTCCCATGTTCTTCGCCCCCTATGAGCTCTCACTTCGCTCACGCACGCACCTCTTAGGCTTCGGCTATGTTCTACTAACCACGCAGGTCCTTCAAACTTGCAATTGCCGGAGCCTCACCGGAGCCCACTTCGTCAGAGCTGCCCTCGACTTTAGAGCTCCGATGACCGATGCCAGAGGCTCCTAAACCTTCCACGAGTTCCCAGGTTCATCGACGACCTTTCCTTGAGCGCGGGGGAGGTCCACCGTAGCCGAGAGCGAGCGGCAGAGCCAGAGCTCGGTTCCCGCTGCCAGCCGAAGATGGAGGAGGAAGCACAGATGCCGTTTGATGGTCTTCTCTTAGGGACCATCCAACGGCCCAGATGAGACCACACAACCATTCCAGCGGCCTTTGGATCCTCACGATCCAATGGCTGTTAACCGGCCACGCGTCAACACCAGAGTCTCCCCGAGCCTTCGTCTTCGATCCTTCAGGCTTGAGGCACCCGAGCCTAATGCCGAACCTTCTGGAGCGCCCGAGCCTTCACGAGCCTGCACCGAGCCCGGACCAGGGCCCAAGCCTAGCCGAAGCACTGCGAACCTCTGCCGAACCTCATCCCCCCCGAGCCTGGATAGCACGTGCCTGGCACGTGCATATCTAGGAAAATTACAGAGACGCCCTGCCTTCTGCTCCAATTTGCAGATAGGTCCCTGGAGCACGTGTAGTCCACGTGTACTTGGGTATTTTGCAACTATGCCCTCGCGGGTTTTAATAATTGCAAAAATGCCCCTATGCGTGTGGGTATTTTACAGGGAAGGCCTCGCACTTTTCAGATTTTCATTTTAGTCCCTCCCAGGGACCTGTTTGTAGTTATCTTTTTTATGTTTTATTGCACTTATGCCCCTGGCTTCTTTTATGCATATCTTGAGCTACATATATCCGATTGAGATGATTTCAGTTTCATTTTGAAGCTCGTCTTGTCATCTTTCTTATGGCATGCTTTAATTTTAGATTTGACATTATGATTCGTAGTGCATTATTTCATTATCTAAGTGTCTTGATTTCCTTGTTTCTCATGCCTACTTGCTATATAAATGAAAATTGCTTCATTATCTGATTCTATTTGACTTGCATATTTTATGGCTTAAGTAATGATCATTTCAGGCATATTTGCATCGCATTTCATGGCATTTACTTGTATAATAAAATAAAATAAAAAAATTGCATGTTTATTCATTTAATGCATTGTTGTGTGTCTCTTTGCATGTTTTGACCTATATTGATATTCAATTCAACACTTAGTTAAATAGATGGAAATCTGACTAATACGAGAGAGGCTCGTGTCCCTGAGTTCGACCTTGGTATCTTAAAAAGTAAAATAAATACGACCATCTCATTCTTATTTGACATATCAATTAGATGGTCTTTTGATGACCCGAATTGGCCCGACTGTTACGACATTTTGAATTGCTAATTCAGCACTATTAAAGGGCCGATTTCGAGGTTCATCAGTTACCCCCTCATTGTTTGGTTTGCTTGAGCGATAGAGTGACACAAACACTAGGATAGAGCCATACTTGAACTTTTGTTAAACGACTGGTCTTGGTGTTAGTCGTTCTCCAGTGAGGATCTCTCCGATAACCGGTAAAGCTGGCCGCAATGTCCTTAACAAAGCGAGTTGAACGGGTAGCCAGTAAACGGTCAGCAATTGTATTGGCTGGGAATTATCTAGCTTTGGGGATTGGGCTAGTCTCATAGGAGCATCGGCTTCCTAACAACTTGCTTACTTGCTCTGCAAGATTGATTTATCACCTAAATAAATTTACAAGATAAACGACCAGTCCTTTATG
Organism: Ottelia alismoides; assembly: GCA_037367405.1. Classification (NCBI taxonomy): domain Eukaryota; kingdom Viridiplantae; phylum Streptophyta; class Magnoliopsida; order Alismatales; family Hydrocharitaceae; genus Ottelia; species Ottelia alismoides. Next base: position 80,315 of record JAZKJV010008265.1, read on the forward strand.
GTCATGAGCTCGTATTGAGTAGGTGAATTAGGGATTTGACTTATCATCTTGTTTGCTTACCAGATCTCATATGCACTCATCCCCACATCACAATGATGGGCCAGAGGTCCCTTAGGCTGCCTTTGTTAGCACCGCTCTCCAGCACTCCGACTCATTCATCTAGGGAGGTTTCGGAGAGCCCAGACCCGCTCTCTGAACCTGAGTTAAATTCCACCTTGTTCTCCCTTGACTACCCTTCTTTTAGTCCTGAGGTGCCTGACAAGAGACCTGCACAGTTATTCATTCATTTGATGGCACTTGAGTTGGGGTCTTTTACCTTTGCAGAGACCAGAGAGATGGCCAGCAGTAACAGACGAACCGATGGACAACCTCAAAGTTCTACGTATGTTCTAAATCAAGGTGCCATCAACAACACCTTGCTAGCATCCCTAGAGACAATGCAACGACAAATTCAGGACTAAGTAGCATTCATCGCAGAGGTCTGTCAACAGTTAGCACAAATGCGAGTCGATAGTGGAGAGCCTCAACCAAAAGTAGCTGGTGGAGAGATACCATGTGACGGAGGAGGAGCATGAGGACATCCAGAAGATCTGTAGGATCCACCAAGACCAGGAAGGCCGATGAGGGAGTTGCACAACCCTGGTGCACCCCTCCCACATCGTTGGATCCAACTTCTAGCTATTTTGGGAGACTTCAAGCTTCTACCCTAGAATATTCATCTTTTTACCAAGTTCCATGGGCTAGCCACCGAGGAGCTACATCTTCACATGCAGGAGTTCGAGATGATCTGCAGTACTGTCCACGACCGATTTGTTGACGAGGACACCGTTATAATGATGGCATTTCTTTTCTCCATAGTTGATAGAGCAGCCTATATTGGCTGAAACATTTGGGGATATACGTCACTTCGTGGGAGCAGCTTCAGACTGAGTACTTGAACAAATACTATCCACTCGGCCGGACTAACGCATCCAGAGCTTTGATCAACAATTTCTCCATGATCCCAAACGAGAACATGAGGCGTGGGATCGATTCCGTGAGCTCATTGTCCGGTGTCCACATCATGATATCTCCAAGCCCAATCTTGTCCAGACCTTCTTTTGTAGGCTGGCACTGGAGTTGCAGGGGCTTGTCAACGCTTCATGTGGGGGCTCCTATTTCACCAAGGATGAAGACCAAGTCTGGGCTATCTATGTGGAGATAGCTAAAAACTATACAGTAATGTCTCAAACCAGGCTCTACGCTTAGGGGAAGCATCAACCCCCGGTCGTGTCCTATCATAGGATAGCATTGGTTGATGCAGGTCCACCCATTTTTTATCAGCAGTAGTAGCAATACAGGAAGAATCTTCAGCTACAAACATGTGTATTATCATCGAGAAGTTGGACCACATAGAGATTATAGAGAAGAAGCAATGTCAGGGCATGACTCAGATAGATCAATTGGCACTGAGTCTTAGTGACCTGAAGACCCACATCTTGTGTCTCCAAGAGGCACAAACAGCTTCTCAACCTCATCTCGGGTCACGTGCTGATCCTAGCAGCAGCAACTCTTCCTAACCTTCTGCCCAGTACCTCCAGGTTCACCACATTCAGGAAGAACCGGTTTAGCAGTTGCATCACCACTACTCTCAGCTACTGCCATCTTAGGACACTCGGATGGTGGTGTATCAGACGGATCAGCCACTAGCTATTCTTCCCCTGCCCCTTACGAGCAGGAGCCATTGATGGAAGTCAAAGGGATTTGGTATGATTGGTAGTAGCTCGGGATACACCATGATCATCCTGGATATAGGTGGTCCAACAGAGGTACCTCATCCCAGCAGCATCATCCAGCCCTAGGTGGACAGAGTAGCTAGCAGCAGCAACCCCAGTACTCATAACCTCGGCAGTATTACAAGTTAGATCCTTGTCCCCACCATCAGGGACAATAGTGGAGGCAACAATAGGGTCAACATTATTCTCATCCCCCTCCCCCATCAGTACCATCACATCAAGCCTCATTTCCAACGAGGCAACCCGTCCATTTCTCATGGACCAGCCTATAAGAACCCATCCCTTGATGACTTAGCTCACCTACTCTCAGACCAGCAGGCACCTTCAAGCGGGAGATGGACGTGTTCAGGCAAGAGACGAGGGAAATAATCAAAGACAATGTCACCATACCCGTTCAGATTGAACCGAACCCGAACAATCTGAAGAGGAAGTCTGAGAAGGTACAATTTACAGAGACCACCACTCCTAGTGATTTATTGGGTGATATTTCTTCCTATGTATTTGATGCATATTTTGTGACACATAGGAGCGGTAGGATGCCAACCGGTGGTGCCTCGTCTGAGCGACAGCAGCATGATAATTCAAGGGCATCAAACGAGGATGATAGCATTACTGATGCCGATGAAGATGTTGATGGTGGTGGTGCTGACGCCACCAAGGATGATGATCCAGTAGACGGTATTGAGGTCATCATTTCCCCAAATGTAGTTGGTGGTACTGATGCCACCATTCGATGTGATGTTGAACTAAAGCGTGGTGCTGATGCCGCAATGACAGATGTTGTGGGTGGTGCTGATGCCACCATTTCTATTCTAGTTGTGTTTCCTCCTATCTATGTATCTCAGGACATTATCATAACAAAAAAAATAAAGGAAAGTTTTCTTCATCTACTCTGAGTCGATATGTGTTGCATGATGATCCTACTATGGGCTCCATTCCTTCACAATAGCAGGAACCTCTTCCTGACCCTCTATCTGAGGAGGGTCCAGCTATCCCGTTCCCTCAAGCACTCTGCTCGGGACAGGGGAAGAAAATAGAAAATCCAAAAAAATCACAGCAGTTAGAGTTCAGCCAGGAGATGATCGACAGCTTCCATATCCAGCTGACTCTATTGGAGGGACTAGATCACATCCCTCTCTTCGAGAAGCATTTGAGAAAGAAGACCATTGTACATATGAAGAAGAGGAATCGTACTGCAAAGATCCACGTGCTGGCTAGAGCCACATGTTTCTCTATTTAAAATCAACAACTAGCTAAAGACCCGATGAAGGAGTTCCATATGTCAGATGCCACATTCATGAGCAGCAATTCGATCGTACCCTATTAGAAAACGATTCTTCGATTAACCTTCTTCCGGCCGCCTTGCTCGATCGATTCGAGTTTGGTCCTCTTAGACAGAGCAGTACGGTCCTTCAGTTTGTTGATAGATCTTTAAGAGGCCAAAGGGGTTACTTAAGGACGTTGTCATCACAATTTAGGGCTTGAAATTCCTTATGGACTTTTTTGTATTGGACATAGAGGTCGCTGAAACAGCGACAGACACCCCCATCATCTTAGGATGACCATTCTTAGTCACAACCAATGCGGTGTCCAACCATGATAGTGGGAAGGTATACTTTCGCATCGAGGATGAAAGTGTACAAATAGAGACGATGAAGGAGACTAGAGCTAGAGACTCAGAGTACTAAGATCATATGACTGATTCAGAGCAGATGACAGATGCAGAGCTAGACATCGACCAAGAGTGCGACTTTATGATTACAGATGATGAAGCAGTTTGGGCAGATCTTGCATCACGAGCTCTTGTCACATCTTTAGATAGTGTAGATTCATATATCATGGCAGATGTGAGTTTAGAGAGCACACTCATGGCACAGGATACAGTGGAGGTTATTTATCATGATTAGGATAGCAAAATAAATTTTGTCTCACACACATCAGACCTAGATCCCTTAGACACAGACACCGACTTTGATTGACAGGAGTTTGATGAATATTTATCGTCTCTGCTGCCTACGAAGCTGACAACTAGGATGGAGAATGAGCCAGGTCAGTCGACTGATATACTAGTAGGGCCATCTTCGTCAGATTTACCATTGCATTGAGAGTTTTCACACACAGATCTGGTAGCATTCACTCAAACATTCCAGAAGCCAGATTTACCAGCTCCCACTTGTCTAGAATTGAAGACCTTACCGCAGAGTATGAAGTATTAATTCCTTGAGGGTGAGCCAGATTTGTTCCCAATCATTATCTTAGCAGATTTGATTGAAGACCAATAATCTTGTTTTATGGAGGTTCATGAAAGAGACCACAAGGCAATAGGATGAAGTGTAGTTGATCTCCAGGGGATAAGTACGGCTATATGCTCCCACCACATTTATCTCGAGGAAGATGCCTAGCCCTCGCGTGAGTTCCAGCGACAGCTAAACCTGAATCTTCAAGAAGTGATCATGAAGGAAATATCTAAGTGATGGAGCACCGATTTTATATACCCCATCTCCGACTCCAAGTGGGTTAGTCCATTGCATGTGGTACCCAAGAAAATGGGTATCACCACAATTGTGAAAGAGTTTAGAGAGGAGATAGCTGCCTAAGTACCCACTTCTTGGGGGTTCGTGTGGACTATAGACGATTGAATAACGCCACCAAGAAGGACCACTTCTCGCTACCGTTCATAGATCAGATTATTAAGAGATTAGCTGGGAAGAGTTAGTACTACTTTCTGGATGGGTTTCGGGATACAGCTAAGTGGCCATAGCGCTTGAAGACCAAGCTACATTCCAAAGGTGCATGCTCTCTATTTTCTTGGACATGGTTGGTGAATTTTTAGAGGTCTTTATGGATGACTTCTCAGTATGGCGACAGTTTTGATGCATGTCTTGATTACCTAGATTGAGTAATTCAGTGCTGCATTGAGGTTAAATTAGTCTTATTTTCGGAGAAGAGTCATTTCATGGTGACTTAGGGGATGGTCCTTGGTCACATCATCTCTAACAAGGACATGGAGGTTGACCCAGCCAAGGTGGACATGATCAAGAAACTCAATCCACCGTCCAATTTACGACAGTTGCGGTCTTTTCTGAGGCATGTCGGTTTCTACCGATAGTTCATACAAGACATCAGCAGGATCCAGAGAGTGTAGGAGATCAGAGAAAGGAAGAATTAGCAGCCCTGGAGGAACTTAGAGACACAACCTTTTCGAGTAGCCTACAATATAAGAACGAGTGAAGATATGGCATGATTCTCACATCAGCCATAAGCAGTTTGAGCCAAACTAGAAAGTATAGTTATTTGACGCAAGGCTAAAACTATTTACAGGGATGTTACAGAGCAAGTGGAAGGGACCATACTTGGTCCGGAAGGTGCATGATAATGGCAGCATTGATATATCTGAGATGCCATCTGAATCCACCTTCCGAGTTAACGGTCAGTTGCCTGAAGCCATATATATATCATGATCCTCTAATCATCGATGTTGCCCCTATTCATTTTGCATGGGATGTGGTTTTTGACTCACATCATTTGCATCTCATGCCTGATTATCACTTCCACCGGCAGTTGTATAGATCCAGATGTCCCTATCGCACATTCTTTTGTCTAACACCCCATCTCCATCTCATGATTTTGCTATACTTAGGGTTTACTTTACCCTAAGTATAGGGGGTGTCAGACTTGTGATTATTCTTTTGATTCTTTTTACCTTTGTTTTGCTGCCTATACTTAGGGATATTTTACCCTAAGTATGGGGGTAAACCTCGTACATTCTACTCCTTGCTTTTCCCCTTGTGTACAGTCTTCTATACTTAGGATTACTTGATCCTACGTATAGGGAGACCACAAACTTCGATTGATTATATTTGTTTATTCATCGTTGTAGTATAGTATTCTTTTCACTTTTCTATACTTAGTACGAGTTATGTCTTCCTTTGCAGCTCTATGATCACTGTTAGGACATAGTTTGAGCCAAGTATAAGGGGGTGTCGTATATATTGTATATATATTTCCATAACTCATACTTTCATTTTTTGAAAATACTGTATAAATATCTGTAAAAAAATCTATCTAATAAAAAGATGTAGAAATTTCCTCAAAACTTTCTTCTTGTAATACTGACTAATAAGTCAGGTTAAAATATTTTCAAAAATATTTTGAAAATGGTTTGAAAATCTATTTGAAAAATCTTATGAAAACTATTTGAAAAATATTTGAAAATTATTTTCAACCTTTGTAAAAATATTGTAACTTGTAAAAAATTTTCTCTTTGTGTGAAAAAAATGATTTTGCAAAACTATTTGTAAAGTTTTGAAAATTTGTTGAAGAATTATTTTGAAAATCTATATATACTGTTTGATAAATTATTAAAAAATTGTTTTCAAATGATTGTAAAATTATTTGAAATATAATTTTGGACTATAGTTTTCAAAAATATTTGTAAAATTATTTTTTTAAAATTGAGGAATATATGCATCACAAAAAAGTTTCCAAATGTATGTATATACCTATATAAATCACCGAAGTTGTAAATCCCTTCACCTGATTCTTGTAAATAATTAATTCACCCCTACGTAAATTTGTGTAAATCATCCATTAACCCTTATTTTAAAAAAACTATATACTTGTATATATTACTAACTACTTGCATTAAAAAAACTTCTTGCATGTGCATCATTTTTCAAAAATCCATAAAAAGTTTAAATTTTGAAAATTATTTCACAAAAAGATTTTGCTTTCTTTTCTTTGCACTGCACATATTTTCTTGCATTGGCATGTGCATTTTTCAGGATAGCTTTGACATTTAAACTAAGTATGTAATATATTTTAAGAATGGAGCTTAGTTGGACCTTAATCAACTTAATTTCAGAGGGACCTTATAAGAATTGGAGTTAACACTTTTCATAACCTAGTGACTTAATTCTTTGAGTCCATAAGACTATGTTCACATGTGATCTTGATAAGTCTAAGTAGAATATTTAACAACACACGCATGATTCTTTCAGACCGTGGCTTACCTTGGACAAGCACTCTACACATTGCTCTTCATGGAGGAGGTAGTGAGGGGGCAGAATCTTTTGGCTTGGGGTAGCATACAAGGGCAGTACATCTAGGCGGAACCTCTCCTCCTCCACTAGGGAGGGAAGTGCATCTCAACCTGGTTTGGTGATGTTGAGGTCTAAAGACAGGATGTTGTGGGGTTGCAATAATGCTTCAGAAGAGGGATAGTTTACTGGTTAAGGAGGAAAAACTCATTATGTACATGTTGCACCTTGTATATATTTTCAAAAAAAAATGCAGAATCTCCAAAAGTGGACAGGCCTGATTGAAAGTAAAATGCCTGCCAGAGTGTATATACAAGTAAAAAAAGAATAAGATATTCAAAGTCAAATGTTTGTGAGCTTGCGGCGGATTACTTGGCTACACTGGTCTTGCATCCAAGGATAGGTAGCTACACTGGTTACCATCCATTCTCTTCTCAATCCCCTTTTCTTGAGTTGGTTGTACTTGAATGTAGAAGGGAATATCCCCTCTCCTCGATGAAAGAATTGCTATATCGGGGGATTTGAGTTACCTTGTTGAGAGAGGTTGTTTCTTTGCTACTTCTGAGATGAGGAGCTATATTCACTTACACCGTACAAGTAAGAATTCATAGTCATAAGAATTGTGTATGTAGACTTGTTCTGATCTGACTGTTGAGGAGACCTGAATATGAGTCTTGTAGAACATAGAGGCTGTTAGGTTTTAAATCCATTTCCCATTAAGGTTCTGACACACTAATAATCCAAAGGTCTGACAGAGCTCCATACTACATTTTTATGAAGATAAATTTAATAGTCAACATTATTCTAACTTCTTTCCTTTTTCTTTTCTTTATTTTTAACTTCACTCTTTTTCCAAATAAGTGTTTGCTAAGGGACTAACAAAGGTAAAGTATAGGGGAATGATGAATCCACGATTCATCGCCTTTATTCTTTTATTTTAGCTCCATTTCTTTCGTCAAACACCTGTGAATACCCACTAATTTCATAATTTTACTATTTTGCATGCATTTGTTCAATATGCATTTTTAACACTTTTTGTATTCAAAATAAAATAATAAAGAAGAAAAGAAAAAGAAAAGGAAAATGAAGGTTATTTTATGCAATAAATACAGACTGGCCCAAACCACGAGAGAAGGTCAAGACTTGACCTGATTGACCAGGAATAAAGTAGGCAGAGATAGGGTCTCTCATTCAGAAATCAAAGATAATTTGTGAATACTTTTCCCTGTATATTTAGACTAAACTTGTATTATTTTATTTATACATAATTTGACCTCAAATCAATTTTTTTTGTAAACAAAAGTTGTAAATAACTGTGTTGTAAATACAAAAAATAATTGTAAAATAAAATAATGTACATATTACAAATAATCACACTCACAAATAACAACAAAACAATTATTGAAATACCAATATTGACTCCATACGAACTCAAATTGAACCAAACTTACTTCCATTATGCTCCAAATTTAATTATCTTTTAAATGGTTGTGTTTTCATAATTTTAAGAGTTACGGTTGAAAAGTCGGCTTTCTGGGGTGTTTTGTGCATTTTCTCCATTACTTATTGTACATATTTATTCATATTTACTTTTATATATATAATGTACATAATTGTAAATATTACTTTCATTGAAAATAAAATAAATATAAATATAATTTAAAAATTATTAATAAAAAAGATATAAAATTTTTTTCCTTATTTCTACATGTGTATATTGTATTATAGGTACACAATATTTGTACACAACTAATTTCCTTATATAAAAATCATCAAAAAAATAGAACATCTAACATTAATTAATTAATTTAATTTAATTACGAAATTTATATTCAAATATTTGATTTATTTTATTTAAAGAACCTACAATGTATATGAGATTTTATTCCATGCGTTTAATGGCCACCATTAAGGTGGCTAATTAATTTTTGGAAATTATTTAATTTATTTATTTTAATTAATTCCGAAATTCATTTTTAATTAAATTAATTTATTATATTATATTATTTTATAATTCATCACTAAACACCTTCTCATTTTGTACATTCTTTCCTTTTTGCATTTTCTTCTCTTTTAATGGGCTCCTCCTCCTTCTTTCATTCCTTTATCGATCTTTGGTGGAGAGGAACCCGATCTCTGAAAGTCATCCTATTGAAGAAGGGTGCCCAGCCTCCAGCCGTCCAGTGACAGCGTGTTGTCCCTCGTCGAGGCCATTATGGCATATCCGACCTCAAGGTGTGATCCAATTATTCTGTCGTTTCTTTAGTGTAACCGTAACTTACTTTTTATTTTCATCAAGCTCTTAGATCTTTAAAACTCCCAAAAATTTCAACCACATATTTTTCAATCTGACCGATTTTTCATCTCATTTTTATGTCCCTCCAATTCTACGTTCTACCTCACGCAACCACGCCTGGTGGTCGGGGATTCGGATCTATCTCTCACCACGCTAGATCCACAACATTCGCGCCTCCTATTTTGTATATAAATAAAATAGATAAATAAAAAATCATATTATTTTTCTCTCCTATCCCTCACATTTGTTTTACAGGCTCATCTAAATAAATAAATAAATATAATAAAAAATTAAAAAAGATATTTTTCCATTTTGTTCACAGTTTTTGTTTTCAAAAATATAAAAATATAGAAAATTCTTATTTCCGCATATGTTTACATAACAAAAAAAAACAAAAAACAAAAAAAAAACTACAGCCAACAGGTCGGCTGCCCGACCTCGCGCCTCTGCCGAGCCCGACGACCTCCACGACCATGCCATCTGTGGCCCACTTACGTGCCAACCCCTCCACCCACATCTGTGTGGTGTTACCCTCCGCCTCCTGCTCCGTAGTGCACTGCAACGTGCCTCCCACATCGATGCCCGCCACTCAGCGGCCATGGCAGTCCTCCTAAGCCTGAAGCACCTCCCCCTCCTGGAGGCGCATATCCTCTAGCCCCATCGTCGGCCTCCCACGACCTCCAGCTGGGGAGGAGCTTCTGCCGACCCCCCATCAGACCACCAGCCGCCTAGATCCATCCACTCGGTCCGCAGGAGCAATTCCTCCTCCGCATTAGGCAGAGTTACCATCACCTGGAGTGCTCATGCTCTCCTCATTCAGCCAGCCTACTGGTGCTGCTGCCTTCTCAGCCACCGTCATTCTCCACAACGCTCGCACACACCCTCCGCCTTGCCACCCTCCACCGTCTGGGAAAATGATAAGAAGGGGACAATGCCCCTCTTTTAGATTGGGAAGCTAGAAGAGACAACAACTAAGAAGCCCTAGAAAAAAAATTATAATCATTGGGCAAATTGCAGTTCTACCCCTAAAAGTTCTGAAAAATACAAAGGAGCACATGTTAAGGAACAACACGTGCGATGCATGCCTATAGTTGGGTAATTTCCGCTTTTCATCTGAAGGTTAATTATTGTTAATATTTCATGTAAAAACTTCAAATATTTGCATTTTAGTCCCTAGTTTCTAGGCTATTTATCTTGCATGTTCTTCACGATGAAAGAAATGTTATTTGTTCTCTGAAATATATATACAAAAATTTGTATATACTCCTGACTTGTCCCTCATCATTTTATATAAATTTCATCTCATTTTGCTTTTAATTATTTTTTTAAAGAAATAAAAAACAATGTATGTTTCTTTGTCGGGAATTAGAAAAAAATACAAATTCAAAAATCACTAAAAAAATTATCTGGGAAATTTGACTACATAGTTTTTAAATCATGCTCCTTGTGTTCGACCCTGGTCGCTATACCAGGTAAATAGAATAGCGAAACTTCTTACATTTGCTTGTCATTGATTTATCTTTTATTAAGTAGTTGAAAACAAATTTTCCTCGTTGATCGAATCAATTAGTTGAGAACAACGACCACTACTTAATTTAATCTGTCTCGACCACGTTAAAATCCGTGTCATCACTTGGATTAAATCGAGGATACACCTTTAAATCCATCGGTGTTCAAGGATGGTGGAAGAACACCAAGAATAACCGACAATGGGGGCTTTGATCGTTGATTCCATCCACCTCTATCATCCAATCCCTTCTTTTTTAAGTGCAAAATACTCCTGGGGACTTCGCCCACCTACAGGTGGGTTCAGTGGGCTCCAGTCCAATCAGAAGGGGCCAAGAGTTCTGTATCACTTGTGGATCTAACTTGGACTTGGGTTCATCTCCAAGGGTTCTCTGAAGCCAAAAACCTGCACAAAAAGGCTCCTTAGCTCATAGCAAAGATCCTTGACCTATTTTGATGCTGATAGCATCTTGGGAATGAAGGAGAGAGTGGGCTCCGATAAAAGGAGGTGAAGGGATCTTATTGGAACTTGATCCTTGGAAGATCGAGGATGAAACAACTGGGAATTGTGGAGAATGTGATAATCTTGGAAAACACAGGTAGCCGGAAACGTCTGTACTTACTCCCATACTGGCTGAGTGCAAGTGATTTTCTGTAAAGACTCGGGCCAGTGTTTTGGAGAAACTATCGGGCACCTATCAGATCGCATCAGCACACGATAAACGATTAGACTTGTTTGCTAATTACAACCCTAAAACCGACAAGATAAAAGACCGAACTCTTACGGTCTTCATCGGGTTGTGTTGGTGAAAGCGAGGTTTGATTTGTGTTTGCTTGTAGTATGTGAGTTACCGCGGCTTTACACATTTTCCCTCTCCTTTGAATCGCAAATCGTGCTCTCCCGATTATTCTCTTGATATCGAAGATGACGTCTTGACGGCTTTTCTGCTCAGACTTCGTGAGCTTTCGACCATCTACCGTCGATCGTACATCTTCACAAGCTTGGGATGACTCTCTTCCCAAGCTGGTCCCATCTGATCTCAAGGAGAGTCAGACCCATACTCCCTCGCCTCCTGGCCAGAATATTGAGGCAGACCCTTGCCTCAATACATCTTCACGATCTCCAGCCGATTTTTTGCTAAGTTCTTACGAGAGCTTTTCTTTCACATACAATCTGAAGCAGATGGCTCATGGCAAAGGACCAGCAAATGAGAGGCCACCAGCTGAGAAGCATCATGAAGGAAGACCAGACTCCGCAGATATCACAACAGGGATTCTCGACATGCTCCAACAGATGAATATCCTGATTCGAGAACAATTCAGAACTCAGAATGAGTTGTGAGCTGAGATAGCCACGCTGCGAGCAGGGGCCGGGAACCAGTTACCGCCTGCAGTGGTTCCCGCTACTTTACGGGAAGAGGATGACCCAGGCGCAAGAACGCTCCATCACTAGATCCGGCTACCGCCGAATCAAGGGTCATACGAGTTGAGACCGTCCTTCATATCACTGCTTCCCATGTTCTATGGGAATGCCACTGAGGAGTCGTTTACCTTTCTACAACAATTAGAGATGATATGTGGTACGGCTAGCTATCCAGGAGTTACGCAGGAGGTTGTTCGCCTCAAGGCCTTTTCCTTTTCCTTAGCTAATAAGGCACTTTACTGGCTAAGTCACCTGGGAAGGGAAATTACTACATGGGACGATCTGAAGTCCACATTCTTGCGTAAGTATTTTCCTTTGGGGAGGACGAACATGATGAGGAGTCAGATCTCCAATTTTACATAGCTTCCGCATGAATCTTTCCATGAGGCATGGGATAGATTCAAAGACCTTACGGAGAGATGCCTGCATCATGAAATAGCGATGAAGGTGCTAGTTTAGAATTATTTTGGAGGACTCCAGTCGGACATCTAGGGGCTAGTGAGTGTCGCATGTGGCGGCAGCTATTTGAACAAGGATACCGAGTCAGTCTGGGCCATCTTCAAAGGGATGGCTGAGAACTCGAGAGTCGTTGACTCTACTCGAGCATTTCAGAAAGCCCCTCATCCACCACATCACCGAGAACATCACAAGCTACTAAAATCTTAGAATCTAAATCCAACACCAACATGGGATTCATTAGCGTTAAATTAACGTTGGTGGATGTAATTCAGAATCAAGTCCACGACTTACAACCATTGCGAGAGTTGGAGATACTCTCATCTCTACCTTAGCAGTTGAGTGACCTTTCGAAGAAGGTTTCTGAGCTTCAACTTCAGTACCAGCAGAGCCAATCTTCTTCGACCGCACAACCAGCACGGAGGATCTTACCCGCTCCACCCACCCGTCAAATTCACTACGTGCAGAGCTAGCCAGAGACTCTGCAGATTGATTGGCATGAGGATTAATCTTTTGCCAATCCCGGCCAGATCACCAGTGCTGCAGAGATGGAGGTTGAGCCGCAAGTCACTCTCAATATTAACGGGATTTGATATACTCCGATTCAGCAACCGAGTATACTGCATCATTAGCAGCAGCCGTACAGTCAGCCGCAGCATGGACGTCTACATTTCCAGCACCGGTAGAATTTCACGCAACAGCAATCTCACTAAAATGTCTATCAGAGACCACAATCATACCAGTATCCTGCTCATTATTCACAGACATATCGTTATTAGCAGTCGTGACAGTCTTCCTCCACACCGCAGAGATTCTCCCAGCCTTCCACCTCTCAGCAATACACACCATGGCAGGAGAGAGGAGCAAGACAGGGCTACCACACCGAACCAAAGATGTCTTCGCAGGCCCAAGCACTAAATCAGAACATGGATATGCTGAGTACGCTCCAGATTGCGCATAAGATCGAGATGGAGCATGTTAACCGTCGTCTGGACGAGTTAACTACACTGAAGACCATTCTTCCAGCCCAGCCTCAGATGAACCCGAACAACAAGAGGAGGAATCTAGACCAGGTAGACAACACTACAGGTAAGATCTTGTTTCCTGAATTTTTATCTAACTTCATTCGTCTCAGGAGCGGTAGATCACCACGAGCACCTGCTGGAGTAGAGGAGAGGGCTCTAGAGGAGCAGGAGCAAATCCATGAGCAGCAAGATTCTAATGCTGAGGAGGAGAACCAGCACGTTGATGAGGACCAATTTAGAGATCCAAGAGAAGGGAGCAATGCCGATACAGTTGATATGGACACTGGCGAATCAGATGATGACATCACGCCAGACCATGCAGATACTCCCGAGAAAAACATATCTTCCCTTGTTTTAGAGAGTTTTGTACATAATTCTGAAACTCTCGATGTACAAGCTGATTTCAATATGAATAAAAATTCTGATTTTTTAATTCCTGACATTGTTCCTTTTCCCGATGCTCTATTTGGAAAAGGAAAGAAAAATAACAAAAAGAATGCTATGACTCCAGATACCGAGCAATTACTTAAAGATCACATCTTTTTTAAGATCCCGCTTCATGATGCCTTAGATTATTTTTCTACGCTTAAGAATCAATTGAAAAACCGATGCACCACGCGTAGGAAATAGAGATCCCGTATAGAGAAACATGTTTTGACTAAGGCTACATCTTGTGCTATTCAGAATAAGTTACCGAAGAAGAAGAAGGACTCAGGTGCATATTATGTCAGATGCAAGATCGCAAATGCTGAATTCGATCGCACTCTCTTAGATAACGGTTCCTCGATCAATCTAATACCCTTTTTTTTACTCGATAAGCTCGAGTCAGGTCCTCTTTACAAATCCCACGCGATCCTTCAGTTCGCTGATAGATCCCTAAAGAGACCTAAGTGTATACTAAGGAACGTTATCGTAACCGTGCAAGGTCTGCAATTTCTAGTGGACTTTACGGTCCTGGACACGAATTGCCCTACATAGTTACACCTTACTCCAATCATTCTTGGGAGGCCTTTCTTGTAGACCGCAAAGGCTCTCTCCGATTATGATACATGGAAGGTATATTTTCGCGCCGAGGGAGAGAAGGTACATATAGAGATGGCGAGAGATTCCAACACATCTAGTGATGCATCTTCTGATTTCTTGAGTTCTTTAGACAAATGCGATTACATGGATGAGGTCTGTCTTGACGACCTCGAAAGATATCAAGTAGGGACCCAAGAGTGTTTAATAGAGGACGGGTCCGAGACTACAGGGGGGATTCTTCAGAAGGTACTTTATATTTTAGTCTGGACGATGAGAAGCAAAGGGATCAGATTTCTGAGGAGCTTATTGTAGACCTTTCAGATTCAGAGTCTTTACACAATTCCTCCACTTCAAATGATCTAGAGACCGAATTTAATTTAGCTGAGTTGTTTTTCTCTGATCAGTCTGAAGATGAGCATAGTAGTGAGTCGGATGATGTCTTGAACATCTTCTGTAGTCCGACTCTAGAACACATTGAGATGGCGGATAACCAAATCAGAGACAAATCCATAATCGATACAGATCCCAGTATACATTTGGATGAGGTTTCAGCAGAGCCAAAATCTACCTTACCAGAATTAAAGACTTTTCCACCAAATATGAAATATGCCTTCCTTGCGGGTCCACATCGACAATTTCTGGTCATTAGCAATTCATCATTGACCGACGAACAAGAATCTCGTTTGATGGAGGTTCTAGAAAGAAACCGCAAGGCTATTGGGTGGACTGTATCCGATCTCCGTGGGATTAATCCTGCTTTGTGTTCTCATCATATATATCTCGATCATGATTGCAAGAAGAAAGAGATTACGAAATGGTGTGATGCAGGCTTTATTTATCCCATCTCCAACTCTGAATGGGTCAGCCCATTACATGTTGTCCCGAAGAAGTCGGGAATTCAGATGATTAAGAATGAGAGTGGAGAGGAGATTCCAAAGAGAGTAACCACGTCGTGGCGGGTATGCGTTGATTATAGAAAATTGAACGCCACGACGAAGGAGGACCACTTCCCGTTGCCTTTTATAGACCAGGTCATAGAATGGCAGGGAAGGAGTACTTCTGTTTCCTTGACGGTTACTTCGGACACAACCAGGTATCAATTGCTCCTGAAGACCAGGAGAAACCACCTTCACATGTCCATTTGACACGTATGCCTTTAGACGGATTCCCTCTGGATTGTGCAACGCTCCAGCTACTTTCCAGAGGTGTATGCTTGCTATTTTTGCAGATATCGTCGGTGATTTTCTAGAGGTTTTTATGGATGATTTCTCGGTCTATGGTGAGTCCTTTGACGATTGTTTAGCGCACCTAGACCACGTTCTTCAAATATGTTGTGAGGTAGATCTCGTTCTGTCATGGGAAAAGAGCCATTTTATGGTTACACACAGGATCGTGTTGGGGCACATCATCTCCCAGCGAGGCATGGAGGTTGACAAGGTGGATGTCATCAAGCGTCTCGAACCACCATCCAACATAAGGCAGTTGCAGTCATTTCTGGGGCATGTCGGCTTTTACCGACGGTTTATCCAAGACTTCTCTAAGATCGCCCGACCGTTAACTGAGTTATTAGGCAAAGACATCGAGTTCTTATTAAATAATAAATGTCTTAATGCCTTCCTCACATTGAAAGAAAAGATTATCAGTGCTCTTATCCTACAGCCGCCTGATTGGTCTCTACCCTTCGAGATCATGACGGATGCTTCAGATTTTGCGGTCTGGGTTGTATTAGGACAGAGGAGGAATGGACTTCCCATCACAATCCACTATGCCAGCAAAACATTAGATGATGCTCAACAAAATAACACAGTAACAGAAAAGGAGATGTTGGCAGTGGTATTCCCTCTAGATAAATTCCGATCATATCTTCTTGGCTCGAAAATCACAATCTACACAGATCATTCATCTATCGGGTTTCTGATGGAAAAGAAGGATGCTAAGGCATGCCTTCTTAGATGGATTCTATTACTTTAAGAATTCGATTTGGACATTAAAGATAAACCTGGGGTAAAGAATCTGGTAGCTGATCACCTCTCCCGATTACAGACAGATCAAACTTCAGATGAGTACACGCTAGAGATTGCAGAGAGATTTCCAGATGAGAGCATCTTTGCAGTTACCGAACTTCCATGGTATGCAGATATAGTTAATTTTCTGGTCACACAGAAAAGTCCTCAAGGTTGGCCAAAGAATCGAGTTGATAAACTAGTTTTTGAGGCACGATACTACCACTTGGAGGATCCGATTCTTTTTCGTGAAGGGTCGGATTGTGTTTACAGGCGTTGTATTCCTCAGGAGGAATATAATAGTGTCCTCACTTTATGTTATTCTTTAGAGGCAGGGGGACATTACTCAGGGAAGAGGACAGCGCAGAAGGTACTTCAAAGCGGATTATGGTGGCCAACTCTTACTAGAGATGCCTGCACATTCGTGAAGAGTTGTCCAGATTGTCAGAGAGCAGTAGGAACAGTCAGTGCTAGAGATGCAATGCCGATGCGACCCGTCATTATTTGAGAGATCTTTGGCGCTTGGGGCATAGATTTCATGGGACCGTTCCCTTCCAGCAGCGGCTTTGAGTACATTCTTCTCGATATAGACTATGTTACTAGATGGGTGGAGGCTATACCCGCACGAACCGCAGACAGTAAGATAGTTTGCAAGTTCCTAAGGGAACACATTATTTCATGTTTCGGGATCCCACGTATTCTTATTTCAAATGGGGGTAGCCATTTCATTAATAAGGAGGTCAAAAAGCTAGTGAAGCAATACAACATTGATCACATAGTAGCTTCTCCTTACCACCCACAGACGAACGACATGGCTGAAGTTTCAAATAGGGAGGTGAAATCAATTCTTCAGAAATTAGTACGACCGGATAGGAAGAACTGGTCACAGCTTCTATATCAGGTTCTTTGGGCATATCGTACTGCATACAATACTCACTTAGGTATTTCGCCATTTAGTTTGGTTTATGGAAAGTCGTGCCATTTGTCCGTAGAGAACATGCACAAATATGAATGGGCTATTCGAGAAATTTTACTGGATGCACAAAAAGCAGGAGCCAAGAGAAAGATAGATCTGAATGAGCTGGTAGAGATTCAAAGTCAAGCATACGAGAACACACTCATTTATAAGGACAAAGTGATGAAATGACATGATAGACATATTCGGTACAAGATCTTTGTCCTGGGGCAGAAAGTCTGTTTGTTCAATGCGAGATTGAGAATTTTTCCTTGCAAAATAAAAAGCAAGTGGGAAGGACCTTACATAGTCAGAACGGTACACGACAATGGAAGTATAGCAATATCATATGTGTCACCTGGTGCAGAACCGTTCGTGGTTAACGGGCAGATGCTGAAGCACTTCGTCGAGATTACTGATCATCTAGCACGTATTGAAGTGATCTATTTTGTACAGGAATCATGATCATTCTTTCACTACATCTCATCCTGTACAAATGCTTTTGAGCCATTCGATTTCTGAAGATCCGCAACACTTGTATATTCTTCGTAGACCACGATCGTCCCCATTTTTGCTCGTCTTCTATGCTTAGGATACCAGATCCTAAGTATATGGGTGACCGATTGTTCGCTGATTAAAGTTTTATATTTTGTTCCAACTCTTTTGTATATCCTTTCTTTTTCACAAATCACTGGTCTCCGATTTTTGGCTACACTCTTTTCTATACTTAGGATGCCTTATCCTAAGTATAGGGGGGACCGAGTGATTTTGATGATTTCGTTTTCTTTATTTCTTTTGTGCCTTCGTTTTATATTCTTTTTACTCAGTCACCTCGTTTTTGCTCTTCCGTTATACTTACGATGACCTGATCGTAAGTATGGGGGGGTTGACTGACTTGTACTCTCTATTATTTTTCACCCACTTTTACTTAGCACGAGTTATGTCCTTTTTCTCTTTTGACGCTATGAGGACATAGCACAAGCTAAGTATAGGGGGGTGCATATATATTGTGTATATCCTTTTGTCCATAACTCGTACTTTTATGTATTTTCTATATCTATAAAATCCATAAAAGTGGGTAAGTGTTAATTTAAAAACTATGTATATATTTATTTATTACTTATAAAATCCTTATAAATAAGTAAAATATGTTTAAAACTTGTATCTAAAATCTGTAATTAAAAAATCATTTAATCCTTATAAAATCCTTTGTAGATAAAATTTGTAAAATACATTAGATATTTAACTCAAATAAAATATATCTTGTAAAACTCATGTACAAAAACATGTGTATAAAATGCAGTAAATCCATAAAAAAATACAAAGTCCTAAAAGTCATAAAAATTACAAAAGCCTTAAAATCCATAAAAATGAGTAAAATTCAGAAAATATACTTCACAAATACATGGTTGCATTTGCATTCACATTTTTCAAAATAAGTTTGATTTCTGGAATTAAGGATTGAGTCTTGTCTAAAGGATGGAGCTTGATTACGGCCTTTAACTTCGTTGTAAGGAGACTAGTTAGGATATGGAATTTAGACTCTTCAGGTCTTGTGACTTAAAATCTTTGGGTTCCATAAGACTATTTTCGGGAAATCAAGTCATATGTGCTTAAGTAGACTATTTGGTGTCGTCCGTACAACTCTACACTAGTGAACCAATCTTGAGCACATGCACTCTGCACTTAGCTCAACTCGCATGGAGTTACGAAGGGAAGTACATCTTGGTAGTGCATTTCTATCCTTATCTTTGCGGCATTGACGTCTAAAGACGGGAGAGATTGGCGTTGCGATAGTTGCTTCGGATGAGGGAAGGATCTGCTGACACAATTTTTCTAAGACCTCAAAAAAGGGACAGAATAAAATGATGCTATATCCGTGGAGGCACAAAAAGATGAATGCAGTGCAAGCAAATTACAAAGTCAAATCAAAGAAGAAGCCACCAAATACAACCACAATGGTCCAAGCTTCCACCAAAAATGCCTGCACATCTTAGTGGAGACTTAGCTACACCGGTTGAGCTTCACAAGGAGATGCATCTACACTGGTCGCACTACAATTCTTTTCTCATTCTTCTACTTTCTCTCTATACTCGATTGTGGACATAGCACGAACTGACCTCAGAAGGGAATACCTCCTTCCCCGAGGAAAGAGTAGCGGGATGAGGAAGCCATAGAAGTGTATAGCCAGGATGGACAGTTTCTTCATTTCTCTAAGCAGAAAGAGCTAAATCAATTCACACACTATACAAATTGACTTCAAGGATGATAGAGTTTCCGATATGAATAAGTGAGTCTCAACTAGCTGATGAAGTGATCTTGAATAAGGATCTGTGGAACATGAGGACTGTTGAGGATAAAATCCTAATCCTAGTTAAGGCTCCGACAAAATGCTTGTTTCAGGCCCGACCGAGCGCTGTCCTTTGTTTGTTCTCATGGATTGATTTAGGAAAACAAATTCATTCTAACTTTCTTTCTTTTTCACTTACTTTTTCAAATAAGTGTTTTCTAAGGGACTAGCAAAGTTTAAGTATAGGCGGTTATCGAATCCATGATTCATTAACTTTTCTGTCGCGTTTTCTCTCAAAACCCTTAACAAATGCATATAAATATCCATTAATTCCCATCTTTTATTCACACTTCATTCATAAATAAATATTCACTTTTAAGCATAAAAATCATGTAAATAAATAAAGAACAAAGAAAAGAAAAGAAGACTGATTGGAGATATGCATATATGTACAATATGACTTATAAATATAAATATAACTGTAATGTATATTTATAGTATAAACCCCGAGACCAAGTCAACATGGATTGGTCGACAAACAAATAAGTAGGTGGAGATAAGGAAAGAAAACCCTAAAACTAAATTAAGTCACACTTCATGTGAAGGATATGGTTAGATCCTCAAGCGCATCACGGAAGCGTGAGCGTCGTATCGAATACGACGAGGAGCGACGAGTCGCACTAGTTGCTTGATGCAGCAGAATTTAAAAAATTTTAATGCAACGAAACCATATGATCCAAGAACACCTCTTGGATCGTTTCATCTAAAGCACAAACACGTAATAGGATTACCTATTGAAGCGTGGTTGCGATTGAGTCTCTAAACGAAGAGACCTTCTGTCTCAAGTCCGATCCGACGGAGGAGACGCTTGTGAGCGCGGGGACGAACCCCGTGCTTATCGCAATCCATGTTGATGATCCAAGCGGCTTTTCCTGATCTCGACACACGAGATCCGACGTCTTCTTCATGAGCGAGGCGCACCGAAGGAGATGGAGATCTACGAGCAGACGATTGGGCAGCATAACGACGACGCTGCGGTGATGGAGAACTTCTCCCTAGGTCATCCATGGTGGACGGCCATGAGAGGAAGAGAGATGGCATGTAGAGAGAAAGAGAGAGAGAGATGTGCTTCTCAAGCATTGTGTGTAAAGAGAGCATGGTATGCCTCTCTATTTATAGGGTTTTGGGATCCATGGATCTCAATCCATGGGACATATAAAATCAATGGATGAGATTGATTTATGTCAATCTAATGGTCAAGATTGTTGTTGGTAAAAACCAACAACTTATGATCTAATTTAGATTAAAATATATTTGACAAAATCAAATATAAATCAATCCTAAATTACACAAATCAAATAAGGAGAGAATGTATATGGAGATCACATCTCCATATACTTTCCATGTGGACGGCCACCCATTCTAATTAGGAATTGGGTGCCGCCCACTTGATTCCTCATGGAGGTAATCTCATGAGATTTCATGATATTGCATATCTCCATGGAAATCTCTCTCATTATTTATTTCCAACAACTTTTGTTGGGATTTTATTCACCAAAAATAATTCACAATTAATTTTGAGAATATTGCAATCTTGACATTGGAAAATTGTGAATCACATTCACAACCCAAAACAAAATATAATTTACATTTTCAATTAATTAGACAATGTGTATCCAATACACATTAATAATTAATCAACAAATATAAATTATAATTAGATCTTTCTAATACACTATAAATCACATTTATAATATATTATGAATAATTGGATATTATTATCCACATTACTCTTGTCCACAATAATTAAATCACATTTAATTACATTGGATAACTTATTCTCATGTGCTCAAATAATATGAATCACATTCACATTATTCACATCTTTGATAGTCAAATCTCATTTAATTATCTAAGATAACTCTCCTTATAATATGAATCAAATTCATATTAGTCATGATAATTAAAACACATTTAATTATCCATTTTCTCAATGCTCGGATACATTTTATCAACAATGAAATTATCTTGAACTCTTTCAAGGATAATGCGCTTTCTCCGCGAAAACTTGGAGATAAGGACAGGGCGATTGTGTTGTTCCACGTATAGTGACTTGGATATTGATATTACATCTCAAATCCAGATCTCGGGCCTCCCATAGATGCTTGATTAAATCAAGACCGCAAATCTAATCTTCTCATTGTATCTGAATCACATTCAGATCAATGTCCAACATTTGGATCAAGATCAGATTACTTCTCTACTGAGAGGAGTCACTAAAATCCAGACCCGTTCCATCACTCCCTAGGAATGGAAGCGTCATGGTTATACAATCGTTTATGATCACTTCACCCTCAGGTATTCCTAATACATGTACATCATGCATACTGGAAGACTCAGAATAAACCCGAAGTATTAGATCAACTTTATACTGTCTACTTCAGGGTTTTATCATTAAGTTTCTCATTTTGATCATTGGGAGTTGGTATCGATCATATACTTTCCAAAAGCATATATCATACCTAGGTTTTGATCATATACTTTCCAAAAGTATATATCAAACCTGCAAATTCAGTCAAGCTTTCAAAGCGAGACGACCGTACGCACGGAATTTATTTCTTCTCAATATCTCATGAGTGAGCTCATGTCTTCCGATTCAGTAGTCAACCTGTATGATCCCTTTGAGAGATCGTATTACTCATATGCCCTTATATGCACACCAGCGCGTCGGTGTATAGACCTTGGTTAGGTCATCAACCTATTGGTCTGGCAAATGTACATACTCAGACATATAGTAACACATCTGTCTCCGGTCAGAGGATGCGTGCCTATATCATGACATCATACGATATAGGACTTTGGTTATCTCGATCTCGTTAAGTAAACTCTTTGACCTAACTAATCTGACACCTCCGAATCTGTATTCCTATGCAGAGGACCTGGATCAAGAGGTCGGTCAGATATCAGCCTAACTGAGAAAGGATTTCCATCTCCTACTCAGGCTGGAGATCATCTCTTAATAATCACTTGACGGTGCTTGATGAGTCCTCAACCTAACTCTTTAGATATTCATCTAAGCACCAGCCTCTATGATTCAATACTTGAATCAACAGCTGTATGATCATCAAGATGGCCATGGTACATAACCCTAATTGTACTAAGGGACCTATTATGCAAATTATGTATTCTTTATTTCAGATCAAGGAATGATATTTGCAATAACATTTACTGCATAATGGCTCGCCGTGGGCTCGCATGTCCAACAATCTCCCACTAGACCAAAGAGCCATTAATGGGCTAATCATTTAAGCCCACACTCATGTGACAATCATATGCTATTTGGAAAATAGCTAGGTAAGCTGATCAGTCACTCTGTTCCCAAGAGACTATGCAAAGTCCTTTTACGGCACTTGCATATCCCCTAGTAACAGTATTCGCATCCAATGCGAATGTTGCATCTTATGCAACCAATACTCAATTTTGTTATAGTGTCCTTGATACTATAGCTAGATAATTATTGTAACCAGTATGTCCATAATCCTTATCAGAATACCTTTATTTATAGAGATCTCTATCTTCTAAGGTATCTACAGTTAATATCCTTATAGATCACTATCTACAAGGTCTTAAAGTTTTGAAGATAAGACTTTGAGATCACTATCTCTGAGTTTTATCATCTTTGAAGATATTGTTATTACTGCAATCTAGTGTTTTATCTCCATAGTAGGATTAGTAACAACTTACTACTCCCACTGCATGGCAGACATCTGGCTCTTTTGCACATGTAGCATACACTCAGCTTTTCGTAACTGATGCACAAGTGCAAGCAGTTCTAGCATTCACTTCCTCAACTCTCTGAGGTGCTATCCCTTTAGATAGGTCACCACCATATCTTACGGAAAGGAAGCCTTTCTTGGATTTATCTAGAAAATGAAATAAGTCCAAGGTGTACTACTAATATGACGATCCCAATACCCTCTTCTCTTTGCTTATGAACAACTTAAGAACTAAGATCTAAGAGGTATACTTGAGATCATATCTCAAGGTATGGGATAACCAGATTATAAAACACTTATTATTATCATCCTTAGATCAATCCAAATGATTAGGATAATATCTACATTTAGCACGATGAACACAATGGCACTCCCACTAAACTTCACATGGTTCATCAAGATTTTATCTGAAATCATAACATTTATAATTTCATCAAATCTTGTGTTCCAACTACAAGAAGCTTATTTGAGTCCAAAGATGAAGTTCTTTAGCTTGCACACCTTGCTTTCCTCAACCATGAAGCCCTGGGGCTACTTCATATGAATATCCTCAAAGAGGTATTCATAGAGGAATGCAATCTTGACTCACATCATGAAGATGTCAAAGTCAAGTTGTGTAGCTATAGCTAACAACATTCTGATGGGTTAAAGCAAGGTCACTGGAGAGCAAGTCTCATCGCAAGCGATGTCTTCTCTTCGGTGTGTAGCTCATTGCTACGAACCGTGCTTTGAAGGTCTCTACTTTCTCATCAGGTTCCCACTTTCTCTTGAAGATCCTTTTACACCATAATGGGTCTAACCCATATAGTTGGATCCTCGAGGGTTTATATACAACATTTGTATATGAAGTATACTTTAGATTTTCATTGCTAACATCCATCTTTCCATGTCATGATCCTCAGGAGCTTCATCACATGAAGTCCGATCATTTTCACATGGAATACATCCTCAAACTTATTTGAAGAAGTATTAGTGTTTCATCTTCATTTATTATTTTAGTTTCCGATTTAAGGAACCTCATTATCTTTTCATGATTAAATGAGTTCCTTTACTTCATTTTTATCTTGATTCTTAAGAGAGTCATCTTCTAAGAATCACATTCTCAGAGATTAGATCCTTTAAGAATCTCAAGGTCATAAAGTAGGTATACAATACCATCCTTTATTTTCCTAATGAAGTAGCACTTTCCAGTGCCATATTCTAGCTTAATCGCATGGAACCTTATTAAGGATATATATAATGTAGTCTCTACCACATATATATACTTGGAAACTGAGGTAATTATGCTAAGATTAATCATTGACCAAATCATGTCATACATGATCAGTTGTATCTCCCTACAACTCTACTGAGTTAAGGTTCATTAGGAGGATTGAGATAGGAATGATATCCACATCTCTATAAGGTATTCCTTGAATTCATCTAATAGGTACAAGCTACCTTGGTTAGATCAAATTCATTTCATCTTCCTTTAAACTTTGGTTCTAAACCAAAATTGAGAAATCTTTGAACATTTCAAAGGTTTCTTAGGTGAAGAGAAGAAATTTCATAACACAAATAATCATTAATAGATATCACATATCCGTAATGTTTATTCTGATATAGATGATTCACATACATGAATATGTATGAGATCTTGAATACCTTAACATCTTAAACCATTCCAAAAGAATGGTGCATTGGATATTTTTACTTTGAATACAATATTCATAAGTGTGCAAGTTTTTAAATTTTAGACATTCTAAATTTTCATCTATTACTTGTCCGTTGATCTCATCAACAAACATATGTCCAAAACGTGATGCCAGATCATTGTCAAATGACCTTTATCTTCCTATTGATCTTTAAAAGTTTAATTTTTAGTATTAGAAATCTTAATGAACCATTCATTAATTTTCTAATTTAGTAGAGTCCACTAGATTTTAGATTACTATCTGAAATATCTCCATCATAACTCTTTATGATATATTTATTACAGAATTCATGTTTATATCCAACAATTAGAAATAAACATTGAGTGTATTCTAATATCTAGGTCATAGAGATATTCTCTAAGACTAAGGGCTCCCACTGAAAATATGATGTCTATTGATCCAATGGAAATTGCTGCAACAATTGCATCACTTCCAACAATGGTTTCTAAGTGTCAATTTCAATGATTATATGTAGATTATTCTGATGTACTATCTGATTCCTTCTCTAAGGATTCTAGATAGATTTAATAGTCATAATTTTAACACATCAACATATTGCAGCATTGGCACTCATCCAACTCTTTGGATGTCACATGGAAGTCACAAAAGTACAGTCAACTCTTTGACTTTCCTTCATACTTGGGTCCAACCCATGCTTACACTGCGCTCCCTTTATCTATAAGCAACCATTGATCAAGACCAAGGTCTCTTATGTTAAAATCAAAAAATTTCACTATAAGAGTACATGCTTCATTCAATTCACACAATATGAAAATTATGAAGTTTCATGAATGACTTGAGTATAGATAGTAGAATGATGACACTCATCTTGTCCACATTCATTTAAACTCTTAAAACTTAGGTTCAGGTAGGTACTCAAACAATTTGAATACATCATCTCCTATATAGCCACCATTCTGCATAAAGAAGAGAACCATGTCATTCATGATTATATGTCGAGAGCACATATGTATGCCAGAACATCTTCTTAGATTTTATAAGGACTATTTGATAATTACGATCATTATCGACATGTCACTTCAAAAGTACATTCGATGAGATCAAGACTTATAGAGACATACAAACCCTAGGGTTTTAGTTCTATTGTCTATTTAATTATCATTCCTCATTATTATGAGGAAACTTGCACATTGCAACCACATACATTATGTGTTCAATTGCAAGTACAATAGCTGGATCATAGGTCCGATCCATGATATTCTACTGGTTGCTATTGACTATAACATTGGGTGGGATTAAAGAAGGATTATATGAAATAAGAAATTTGCATAAACTTATATAAATATATAATTTACTTTGATTTAGGAATTGTTATATCAAAGTTCTCTTACCATGTCAACAATGAAAGTTCATTCCCTTAATCACTTTCAATGTAAGAGATATACTTACCAATATATCTCAAGAAAGATCTGGGATCTCCTTCCTTATCTTTGTTGCATCCCAATAATATGAGAACCTGTAACTCGGATAAAAAGAAGCGGGAACACATTCTGCCTTGCAAGTCCAACTTGCATCTCCCATTTCGGTCTTTAATACCCGGGCCCACCACCCTTAAGGTGATGTTGACCCGTCATTAATTGAATCAACCGTCAACAGGAATACAACTCGCTATGCGCAATCCAATATCGCCCCAATAATATGAGGACCTGATGTTGGGGTCACTACGCATACGTCCTTACTCTTTTGAGTAGCGATGAGCCCGATCCAAATGGATCATATGCAGGAGCTGTCACTTCGGACAGGCGTCTCCTACATACAATATCTAGCGATGGAACCCTTCGCCTTGATGGGAGACCATAGATGTCACTTATGTGATCCTCCAAATCATATTCAAATTCTAATTAATCATTATGAACCATATTCATTATGATTAATTCTTCCAAAGGGAAATAACACATCTATTCATAATAGAGTGTTTTTAATTTGGATATAATTAACTTAATCATATTAAATTAATTACCAATCCAATTCAATCAACAAAGTTGATTTTACTTGAATATATGGTATTATCTCAAAATACGTATTAATTCGAATTTTAATAATTAGAAAAATACATCATGATCTCTCATGCATCATTCGTTCCCTACCCGCTGTCATGGCCAGTACCGGCGGGAGTGGGACGGACCGCATACGTTGCAACCCGCTATCCCAGCGATCCCCGACTAGACACCATATCCGCATCGGGAAAAAATAATGCCGAGTAAATCACTTTGTACTTGAGATGATCATCAGTTCTTCAACCGAAATTATACCATATAGTAATAATCAAAACATTTTTGATTATAAGGAAATTTGCTACACAAATTCCCAATCCTATTCAAGCAAGGAGTTTGTTGATTAAGTTTCCAATTTTGATCTAGATTAAATATAATCAATTATTGGTTGAGGCCAAGTCAATTAAGGAAGTAATCATCATACAATATTTCTCAAATATTTTCCATAATTATTTCATGAAATTAACAATTAATTTCACTAATTGACAATCACATGGTTCTTGATTAGGAAAGTAACTTCAGCAGTGGCCTCTACCTACAAAAATTAGCATATCTCAATCAATTTAAATCCAAATTAAGCAAAGTAAGTTTCCAAAGTTTGCTAATTTGATTTACAACAGAACCTACATGATTTGCACGCATTTTAAGGTGTTTGTAAAAAGTAATTAAATCTTTAATTATGTTAAGATTCGCAGTTCCCGTAACAGTGAATACTTGTTCATTAAAACTACCATATTTAGAGCAAACGGAATCCAAATTACGTAAACTCAGATCCTATGGTTTCCTTATTTAATGGGGAATAAAATCCAAGTGTTATTTTCGTGTTTAAACAATTTAAACAGGGCCAATAATTTCACTAAATAGATAAGCGAAAATGAAATGCTATAAAACTTTCGCAATCTTAACGAACACAAGTCGCCTTCGATTTTATGGATCGTATCCAAAAACTTTGACCTAAGGCTCTGATACCACTTGAATGATATGGTTAGATCCTCAAACGCATCACGGAAGCGTGAGCGTCGCATCGAATACGACGAGGAGCGACTAGTCGCACTAGTTGCTCGATGCAGCAGAATTTAAAAAGATTTCTTGCGACGAAACCATATGATCTAAGAACACTTCTCGGATCGTTTCGTCTAAACCACAAACAAGTAATAAGATTACCTCTTGAAGCGTGGTTACGATCGAGTCTCTAAACGAAGAGACCTACTGTCTCAAGTCTGATCCCACGGAGGAGACGCTTGCGAGCGCGGGGATGAACCGCGTGCTTCTGGCAATCCATGTTGATGATCCAAGCGGTGGATCTCCTGATCTCGACACACGAGATCCGACATCTTCTTCACGAGTGAGGCACACCGAAGGAGACGGAGATCCACGAGCAGACGATCGGGCAGCATAACGACGACGCTGCGGCGATGGAGAACTTCTCTCTAGGTCATCCATGGTGGATGGCCATGAGAGGAAGAGAGATGGCATGTAGAGAGAAAGAGAGAGAGAGATGTGCTTCTCAAGCATTGTGTGTAAAGAGAGAGCATGGTATGCCTCTCTATTTATAGGGTTTTGGGATCCATGGATCTCAATCCAAGGAACATATAAAATCAATGGATGAGATTGATTTATGTCACTCCAATAGTCAAGATTGTTGTTGGTAAAAACCAACAACTTATGATCTAATTTAGATTAAAATATATCTGACAAAATCAAATACAAATCAATCCTAAATTACACCAATCAAATAAGGAGAGAATGTATATGGAGATCACATCTCCATATACTTTCCATGTGGACGGCCACCCATTCCAACTAGGAATAGGGTGTCGCCCACTTGATTCCACATGGAGGCAATATCATGAGATTTCATGAGATTGCATATCTTCATGGAAATCTCTCTCATTATTTATTTCCAACAACTTTTGTTGGGATTTTATTCACCAAAAATAATTCACAATTAATTTTGAGAATGTTGTAATCTTGACATTGGAAAATTATGAATCACATTCATAACCCAAAACAAAATATAATTTACATTTTCAATTAATTAGACAATGTGTATCCAATACACATTAATAATTAATCAACAAATGTAAATTATAATTAGCTCTTTCTAATACATTATAAATCATATTTATAATATATTATGAATAATTGGATATTACTATCCACATTACTCTTATCCACAATAATTAAATCACATTCAATTACATTGGATAACTTATTCTCATGTGCCCAAATAATATGAATCACATTCACATTATTCACATCTTTGATAATCAAATCTCATTTAATTATCTAAAATAATTCTCCTTATAATATGAATCAAATTCATATTAGTCATGATAATTAAAACACTTTTAAATATCCATTTTCTCAATGCTCGGATACATTTTATCAACAATGAATATATCCCTCAACTCTTTCATGGATAATGCGCTTTCTCCGTGAATACTTGGAGATAAGGACTGGGCGATTGTATTGTTCCATGTATAGTGACTTTGATATTGAGATTACATCTCAAATCCAGATCTCGGGCCTCTCGTAGATGCTTGATTAAATCAAGAACGCAAATCTAATCTTCTCATTGTATCTGAATCACATTCAGATCAATGTCCAACATTTGGATCAAGATCAGATTACTTCTCTACTGAGAGGAGTCACTAAAATCCAGGCCCGTTTCATCACTCCCTAGGAATGGAAGCATCATGGTTATACAATCGTTTATGATCACATCACGCTTAGGTATTCCTAATACATGTACATCATGCATACTGGAAGACTCAGAATAAACCCGAAGTATTAGATCAACTTTATACTATGTACTACAGGGTTTTATCAGTAAGTTTCTCATTTTGATCATTGGGAGTAGGTATCGATCATATACTTTCCAAAAGCATATATCATACCTAGGTCTTGATCATATACTTTCCAAAAGTATATATCAAACCTGCAAATTTAGTCAAGCTTCCAAAGCGAGACGACCGTGCGCACGGAATTTGTTTCTTCCCAATATCTCATGAGTGAGCTCATGCCTTCCTGTTCAATAGTGAACCTGTTTGATCCCTTTAAGAGATCGTATTACTCATATGCCCTTATATGCACACTAGCACGTCGGTGTATAGACCTTGGTTAGGTCATCAACCTATTCGTCTGGCAAATGTACATACTCAGACATATAGTAACACATCCGTCTCTGGTCAGAGTATGCGTATCCATATCATGCCATCATACGATATAGGTCTTTGGTTATCTCGATCTCGTTAAGTCAACTCTTTGACCTAACTAATCTGACACCTCCGAATCTCTATTCCTATGCAGAGGACCTGCATCAAGAGGTCGATCAGATATCAACCTAACTGAGAAAGGATTGCCATCTCCTACTCAGGATGGAGATCATCTCTTAATAATCATTCGACGGTGCTTGATGAGTCCTCAATCTAACTCATTAGATAATCATCTAAGCACCAGCCTCTATGATTCAATACTTGAATCAACAGCTGTATGATCATCAAGATGGCCATGGTACATAACCCTAATTGTACTGTGGGATGTATTATGCAAATTATGTATTCTTTATTTCAGATCAGGGAATGATATTTGCAATAACAATTACTGCATAATGGCTCGTCGTGGGCTCGCTTGTCCAACATCATGTACTTTCCACTATTTATCAAATAAATACAAAGCTTCAATGATTTTTAATTAATTCATATGTACATATTTTTCACCAAACACTTTTCCTAATTAGTTCTAAAAATGTATATAAAAATATAAAAATAAGTTAAAAATACTACCATGTATGTATTCCAAGAAATCCCACTTGTAAATTGTCAAAATCTCAACTTCCGAACATCAGAACTTCTTCATACGAATTCAAATTTCATTCTACTCACCTTTAAAGTTCATAAAATAATATTCTCTAATTAATAAAGGTGGTTTCATTGAATTTGGAGTCCGTTTGCAAAAAGTCAGTTTTGGGATCAAGTGACAATGGGGTTTCTGGGCTATTTATTTTATGTAGAACACATTTTTATGATTTTATTAATTTTATAATTTCTAATTTTTTTCATGATCTTGTAATTTCACCTTGATTTATTTCATAATTTTTGGAGCTTATTTATTGTTTTAATAAAATCAAAAACCCTAAATTATAGGTAAAAATGAACTGGATAACTTATACCTATATTTATTAATATATGTAAATTAATTTATTAAAATCCCTAAAAAATCACATAACTCTTATTTATGATTATAATAATTAAGAGAATACAAAATAATTTTTAATTATTTATTTATTAAATGAAAATTCAAAAACCTATTTATCTATACATATTTATTAATATAATTTATATTTCGAATAATATTTATTATTTATAAAAAGTAATTATTCCATAATTTAGATAAATTAATTATTTACCTGTCTTGTTTTTATAACTATTTACAATAACATTATTTACTATTTAATATTGAATTTATAAAGATTTTTGCGCATCTGGCCAACCAGGTGCTGACACTTGTCAGCACCTGGTTCATCTTCTTCAAGAAGGATGTTAGCCTTTCTGTTCTAAACATCCATCTTCACTTATTTTTCTCACGTGCATCCTAACACTCTCCGACGATGTAATCCGTTGATTTGCTTCCCCTAACAACCATGATTGTCACCAACCCTTAGATCTAACTTGGGGATCACGAAATTCTTCTATATAAAGCCCCAAAGTTAGCATTTCGCAACTAACTCTCCAATAACCAACTGAAACCCTGTGGTCGACCCCCTCTTCCTCGCCTCGCTCTGCTTGTCCAGGAGGTGACAACTCCAAGCTACAGTGCCCGTGTGGAAGAAGGACCTTCGGGGAGGAGTTCCAAGGCAAAGCTCCGCCTTGCATCGCTGCCTAGCGCGTCCAGCTCCGGCGAAGATCGACCGTCGCAGCAGCTACCAGAGGTAATACACCTCTATTTTCCCAGATCTACTCCTCCATCTTTATCAAATTTGTTCTCGATCGTCGTGCCATTATTAGCGTGGCCAATCCCATTATTAGTTAGCCTAAACATCTAGTTTACACGAACACTCGAAATCAATTCCCAATTCATTTCAAATCCATCCAAATTGCGTTCCCTTTTTCATATATTTTGCATGCAAATTTTATAAAAGTCTGGAAACACCATTTTTGAGATTGTAAACATTTAATCCTTCGGCTGATTTCTCGTGAATCGAGCACGCACAATTCTTATTTGCTTGTTCGTCTTTAATTTGGAGCAACTTCGAGTCATCTGGAAGCCTTAAATCCTTAAGAAAATCGCGATTCAAAAGAGGCGTAACAAACTCCATTAACCTCCGGGAGCAGAGAACGTCCAATTTCATCGAGCTTCCACCGCCTCTCTGCGCCATCTCTGCCTGACATCCACCGCGGGCGAGATCAAGGGTTAGAGGAGCTAACCCTCTGGCCTCGCCGGAGACCCTAGCTCATCGCCATCTGCCCAGGGAAAATAAGAGAAGGAGCCACCTTCGTCATCCTCGCGAAGAACCTGAAGCACTTCAAGAACAACCAGTGCATTGGCTGTTGATACGTGGAGGCAGCGGACGGTTTGGATTGCATCGCACGTTATAATCTCAGCTGTCCATTTGAACCGGTGGAAAAATTGCACACTAAATCCAGATGAGTTCCATATTTACAGAAAGCTCCGAAGTTTTCAGATATTACATTTAGGTCCCCGTGTAGGGACCTAAATGTAAACATTCTTATTTTCATTTCAAAACAATCCCTGTCTGAGGACCTTTTTGCATATTTTTTGTTTCTTTTTCTTGCACTTATACCCCTGGCCTGTAGGGGAGTTTTGGACACCTTTTTGACATAATTTTTCGTAGATTTTTTTAGGGTAGTTACGCAACTACCCCAACAAGGTTTCCAGTAATTTTTCGTGCATTTTTGTCGTGTTTTTATCGTGTTTTCATTTGTCGTAAATTGTCTCCGTTTTGATTTGTTTTCGTGTGTTCTTCGAGCCAGTTGCTCGACTGTTTCACAAACTATATAGTATCACATATATTTCACCTATATTCCACCTATTATAAGGTAGGTAAATTGTATGAAAAATATCACTTTGAAAAATAAAGAAAAATTGGAAAAATATATAATCAAATAAAAATTAAAAATAAAAAATCCCATAAAAATTGTAGCTTTTTCCTTGATTGCTTTAAGAAGAGATAAAAATAATCACAAAAATATTTTCTCTTAAAAAATTCAAAATACCCTATTCTGCCTCCTTGTGTTCGACCCAGGAACACTTCCCTAGTTAAATATTTAGTGTAAGGTTTTTCTTAAAAAACGGATCTTTGATTGATTGACTAATATTCTTTTGCGGTTTCTACACCGACAACCTCTTCTTTTAAAAAGTCGCAAACCGATTCTAGCTCGCATCAGCGATAGAGCTATCGCTCTCCCTCTCATCTTTCTGGAGCTCACTGGAAGGTGGAGTAGCGAAAATGGCAGATACCCGATTTTGAGGAGGGAGGTGTTCCTTATATATGAGAGTTTTTGTAAGATCCAAGGAAGTGGGTGCCGTCACGAGCTAGGTGGGGGCGATACCATAGGTCTATTGGGCAAACATCCTAATGGTCGTGCCGTTGGTCGGAGAAAGGAGAGAGTGAGTATATAATTAATTAAATAAATCAATAAATTAACAAATAATTGAATAACAATTAATTAATTCAAGAAATAAATAATTAATTTAAAATAAATTATGATTTATTTTAATTTAAGAATAGAGTATAAATAATGTATATAAATATAATACTAAATTAAGGTACATTGTACATTATATAGAAATACATTCTGAAACCCACATTTTACATATGAACTCTGATTTTAGCGAATCATTGTCATTTGATAGATAATTAGATAAAAAGAACTTTTAGATCGAGTTTGCCCAATTCGTAGTCCATAAGTCAGGGTACGAGATCTGGAAAATTTAAGTAACAACTTCGTTACCTTGAGATTTATTAGCATTTTATCTCAAAATATATTTTATTTTTTCTAATGATTTTTAGAAGTGATTTAGAAAAGGGATTAGGTTAAATAAAATTACAGTTAATTAATTATAAAATCGGGAAGTTTATGTGTATAGTACATTTACACAACGGGGCCTAAACGGGAAAACTCACCCGCTTTATTTTAATATTTTTTTGATATTTTTATTAAATAGTGTATTTTGTATAAAACAACATTTGAAGTGAGTTTAGTCGATTTAAAGTTTTCTATAAATAGTTATGAACCTCGAAAGTCGACTTTTACTGCCTTTTCAATTTATATTAATATTTTATTTTATATGGAACGATTATTCTAGTATTTTGTGTAAAATAAAATAAATTTTTTATAAAAAAACTCGTGTAAAGAAAGTATTTTGATTTGAGATTATCTTTATGATGAAAAAATTAGGTGAAATATTTACAAGGTAAAAAATGTGCAAATAATGTATTTTTTTTATCTTCATTGTTAATATTTTTATAGGTCAGGATCCTTATCTCCTCCTACTCATTTATTTTGTCGATCTAGTGAAGTATGCATATATATTATATATATCCTTCGTTTTATTTTTTTTCTTTTTCTCTTTATTAATTTATTTTGGATAAAATAAGTGTTAAATATATAATATTAAGATTTATTGTTAGAATATGAATTAGCGGGAATTAGTGATTATTTACATGCATTTTACTAATGATTTTAGCCAAAAGAAAGCGTAAAGGTGATGGATCATATATTCATCATTCGACCCCAATTACTTTGTCATTATACACATTTTTGTAGGGTATAATAAATTTCACATGCATTTCTTTATTGTTTTATCATACAACGTAGGTTGATTGTTTCTCTGTTTGATTGAGTTGTGCACCGAGTGCTGTGAGAGCGGTCAATATAGCGATTTCTGGA
Organism: Ottelia alismoides; assembly: GCA_037367405.1. Taxonomy (NCBI): domain Eukaryota; kingdom Viridiplantae; phylum Streptophyta; class Magnoliopsida; order Alismatales; family Hydrocharitaceae; genus Ottelia; species Ottelia alismoides. Next base: position 115,507 of record JAZKJV010008265.1, read on the forward strand.
TCCGACCTGTCGGACATCGCAGACCCTCCATGACCAAACGTTAGGTGCATCGTCTCTTTCAAACAACAAGTTATCAATTATATGTATACATTTTAACGAATATGCCAATAGAAAAATCTTCTTTATTGGAACATTGGATAATGAATCTAGCATTTGTATCTAACTACCCTGAAAAAAAGATAATTTGACAACGAATAACAATTGTTTTTATATGTTGAACATGGAAAAATTGCAATGAATATTAAAATTATTCGATGCATGCCTTAGATCAATATTGTTGTCGTACGATATTCCCATCTTATAGTTATTATACAATGTACAATGGGATAGTAATACATATATCTTATATTCTAACGGTAGATTGAGGATCCAAATCTTATATATTATAATTAAATCGAATTCGGTTGTCCAAATGAAATTTAGAAAAAGAGAGAGGAGGGGAAATTTGAACAAAATAGAGAAGAAAAGTAAGAATCAGAACCCCCTTGACATCATATTGCAAGAGTCCACTTTCCCAAATTAATGTTGATTATATCTGATTAACTTCGGCATTATTTTCATCTCTGACTTCACCAACAACCAATAAACGTTCAACCTTCATCTCAAAATCTTCAGTCAAACTAACAGTTTCATTTACTTCTTTTTGTCTTTAATTTCCTCAAAGTCATGGTTACGAAGGCGCATTGTGAACTACCGCTAACTCCCATGCAGACTTTCAACGAACACGCAATTCCAATGCTTTACACCTCCATCTATAAATTCACATCAACACACCGCACAACCTCAAGAACACACCAAATCAATAGTTAGTGTGCTTGGAAATGAGCAGCATGGGGCTTAGAATTGCCATGGTGGTGTCCTTCCTCTTCTGCAGTGTCTACGCACAAGTGAAGATCCCTCCGAGGCCGATGGGGTATGTGTACACCAACAAACTGGTGAGGGATGAATGCACCGTGATCGATGCCTTCATCGACGTAATGTGCCCGGAGGTCAGAGACACATGGCCTGACCTCATCAAGATCGTCAAGGAGTACTACCCTCACATCTTCCTCCATGTCCATCTAATGCCACTCGGGTAAGCTAACCTCTTCGATCAAAAAGAGATGTCGAGAGGAGTTCACTGATATGGATCAACCGGACTAACGAACATTCTTCAATATATAGGTTTCACGATAACGCATACGTTGCCGCCCGTGCAGTTGCGATCGCCAACCGCTTGAATCCCTCCTTCACGTTCCCAATTATTGAAGCCCTGATCTTCAATCAGGTCTGTATTATCCTTTAGTCATCTACTTCACCTGCAGTTTTGCTGTCTTATCTCAATGCCATCCATGTTGAACTAACTAATTAATTATCTCAATGATCGGTGTGGACAAACAGGATGGTTTCCATTCACCAGGCGTCCTAAATCTCACTGGTAACCACATCATCAAGAACCTGATCAACATCACAACAAGCGTCATAGGCAAAGATTACAAATTTGCAATGCAATCTGCCTTCGAGGACCGGTCCACTGACTTGCCTGTGAGGACTGCTTTGAAGGTAATTGCATATATACCGTTAAAAATTATTAATTGCTGGAGTAGGTATCTGCAAAGCCTATATATTGAATTAATAGGGTCGTCCTTTGTTTAAATTTGCAGTATGGGAACTCAAGGGGAGTGGTGGCAACACCCGCTTTCTTCCTCAATGGATTCATCCTGCCCGGTTCTGGTGAACCGTTGGCGTACAAGAACTGGAAGACCATCATTGAAGCGTTATTGGTCAATGGAACATATTCGACTTACGGTCCAGATTTTTGATGTCCATAGAGAGGAGTGACGCGATCCTTCTTTACAGATAACAGAGTGCAACGGACAATAGGCTCGTTGTTGTTGTGATTTTCGCCTACTTATTATCATGGGTTCGTTATATAAACGTCCTGAGAACCTGTTGCAATTTCATATCTCTCTCTCTCTCAGCCTGTTATAGTTGGGAACTCAGCCTGTTATATAAACGGACAATAGGCTCGTTGTTGTTGTGATTTTCGCCTACTTATTATCATGGGTTCGTTATATTTAAAAATGAATTGGAAGGTCTACCAGTCTACCACAATGTAGTGCAAGAATGTAGGTTATGTACTAAAAAAACCAAATGGCTAACTTGGATTGTTTCACTTTAGTTATAATTAATCTAGATATGTATTTATTTATCTAAAATGATAAATTAGCAACTGAACACTTTATAATAATCCTCAAATGCCAAAAACGTAAAATTAAATAGATACATTTAAAAGCATATACATGCACTGATATCAGTTCTTATTTTATGCATTAGATATGGATATTTAATGGATTTGTTATCTATCCATTTTATTAGCATGCACTGCAAATGTTAAACAATATTTTCATGTTGGTCATTAATGATCAGGGGCAATAATAGATGCAAATATAGTAGTATTTTATCACAATTGTTGTTACTTTGTACATATTTTGATTTTTCGTATTAATTTAAAAATAGATATGGATATTGATATCACATTTATATATGTATATATATATATATCCATGTTAATGAGAAAATATATTTTTATTTTTATACATAATTGTATTGAACAGAATTTTATGCCTTCATTCACAATAGTTTATGATATTTTAAGGAGAGAAATACAATCAGTGCAGTTATTTCTTATAAAAGTCATGAAATACAAGACATATTATTTTAATCTATTGCTATTCATATTTCATTTGTAATCATTTTATATTCATGTCCAGTCTTATGAATACCAGAACACATTTTTTATTAGTACTACTAGAAAATGGACCTAAGCTGACGGGTGATTTAATATTTGTTGTCACATCACTACAACTAAATTGGCCTAAGACAACATATAATTTAATATTTGTTCTCATGTCTTTGGAAGTTAAATTTATATGAACGAATCCTATTTGTTGTTTTATTCTTTAAACTGACAACTATATATTACTTGCAATAAATCACATAACTATGGTTATTTTGTTGACTTTTTTTGCTAATCGTTATTAAAGTTACGATGAATCTCCATTTCATTACCTTTATTCATTCATTTTAGCCTTAAATCCATAGCTAAATTCATGTATATAACTCTAATTTGAAAAAAAATAACACTCAATAATTGTATGAATTTAATTCCAAAATAAAAGAATAAAGGAATTACAAGAAAAGTAATGGAGTGTCAATAACATTGGAAGGCCCTAGCCCCGAGACTTTGTCATCATGTTGATTTGGTCCACAAGGAATAAACTAAGAGGGGATAGGGTAGATAAATTATAGAAAGTCCACTCACAACCCTAATTTTTATTACTCATTAAATGGACATTTGATCCCTATTTTATTTTTCTCTTTTATACATCAATAATAAAACCCTCAACATGAAAATTTACATAAAAATACAAAATTGATTTCACATTAAAATAATGCATAGTGCACCCGAGACACTCAGAACAAAAGCCCGCAAAAAAACATCCAAGATTGATATCTCCTCCATATAGACTCAAAATTGACCAAACTCACCTTCATTATTCATAAAATTAAATTATGTATTTAATGAAGGTGGTTTCATCTATTTGGGGTTGAGATGCAAAAGTTAGCTTTTGGGTCCCTTTTGTAATATATACCTTTATATTATATTCAATATATTCATTCTTTATATTTTTATCCTTTTTATATTTTATACACTTGTAAATAATATTTGAAACATATTTATTTATAAACATAAAAAACTTAAAAATGCATCAAAATAAATAAGGGTTAAAATATATGGGTAACCTATACCTATAATATATAAGTAAAAAAATAAAAAAATACAAAAAAATAAATGTGTAATCAAACTAGTTATAACTATGTGAAATATGTAAATACAATATTAATATATCAAACAAAAAATAAAAATAAAATACTCTAAATATATTTATATATACATATGCATATACAGGTAAATATTAACATACAATAAATAACTTTGCAAAATATAAAAATTATAATAAAATACTACGTAAATAACAAATGGTTTCTATGTTCTAATATAGAACTAAATAAACTTATTTAATGTTTTTAAATAAATTTTTGAGGGAATTACTTCCCTAAATATTCTGATTGGTCCTTTTGGAACCGACTATTGAGGGCCCAATCAAACGTCCAACCTGCCCATCTTCCTTATTAGTATCCACCAACCCCCTACCTTCTCAATTTTTGGCTTTCATCTACATATATTAAGACCTCGAGCCCTTCAACTCATCTCTTCCCCGTACGACCAACTATTTTGCCATAACCTCTAATCGCCCAATCGATCACTCTACCTCGCTCCATCTCGTGATCTCCACCAACTCCTTTCATGTGTTTAAATAAAACACAATCCATCCCCATGTGAATTTGATCCCCCTCTTGTCTCTGTATCCCCAATAGTACCTCAAGATCGAGAGAGCTTAGTGACAACAACTCTTGCTCCTCCTTGTCAGTGAGGATAAAGCAATATAGGTAGCGGTCCAGCTCACAAGAGCATTTCCAGCGAGCTTCTTTGCTCATTGATATTCCATCACATATGATCCGTTAGGAGTAGTTATTTCAATAGCACTTTCGATTCTTAGCATATGTTTAAATCTAGTTATGTTAATTTTCCACTAGTTTTTCTAAATTTTGAGGACGGAGCCTTGCGCAGTGTCCTCTAAACCTCCCACTCTGCTAAGTAAACCCGGACCATTTCCGGCTACACGAGCATACCCACTGAGGAACAGTGATTAGGTGCATAGACTAAGTAGTATTTCGCGAGAAATACGAGGTTTTGGCTCTAGCCTTATGGGTCGTCTCTCGCTCGTGCACTTTGAGAAAATGTGCGGGGATTACTCTCAAAAATCAGATGTACCGTTACATTTTTTAGGTCAGATATCTTTAGCATTCCCGATTTTATTTTGGGGTTTTATAATTTTTTTGAGTTTTTTCAATCAAACGTCTGATTTTTTATAAGAATCCTAAAATCATGCACCTAAGTTGCAAGTCCTAAGACTAACTACGTAAGCACAATCAGATAGAATAAAAAACCTAAGCAAACATCTACCGGAAAAGCCGCAGAAAAACCGTCGAGGTGAGAAAACCGCGCTGGGTGCCCTGATCCTACGAATACACGATACTCGATGAATCAGACCTTAGAAAAAATTGGGAGGGGGGAAGTACAAGTCGGGATGTCCTTAGTTGACCCCTTCTACTAGAGTTCAATACAACTTCTCTCTCACTTTCTCTCTCTTCTACAAAGTTACACATTAATTTTTGCCCTCTACATCCGACTCGTAAAGAAGGAATCAGGTTAGCGGCTAAAGAAGATCGAGAAATGAGTCGAGAAAAGCCGTAACAAAAAACCCGAAGAAAAACTACGAGAAACAAAATAAAAAGAAGAGAGAAAATAAAATCACAAAATATGTAAAAAAAATCAAAATACACTAACGCCTCCCTGTTTCGACCCAGTAACACTTCCCTGGTTAAATAATTAGCGTAAGGTTTTTCTTAAAAAAACCTATCTTTGTTTGATCGACTAGGATCCTTTTGCGGTTTTCTACATCGACAATCTCTTCTTTTAAAAAGCCACAAACTGATTTCTAGCTTACAACCACTATACATACAGTGTAGTATAGTGGTGAGTATTCCCGCCTACACGCGGGTGACCCGGGTTCGATCCCCGGCAACAGCTCCATTTTGATGCGAGATAGAAATCGGTTTGCGGCTTTTTAAAAGAAGAGGTTGTCGGTGTAGAAAACCGCAAAAGGATCCTAGTCGATCAAACAAACATCGGTTTTTTAAGAAAAATCTTACACTAATTATTTTACCAGGGAAGTGTTCCTGGGTCGAACACAAGGAGGCAAAATAGGGTATTTTGAATTTTTTAAGAGAAAATATTTTTGTGATTATTTTTATCTCTTCTTAAAGCAATCAAGGAAAAGCTACAATTTTTATGGGATTTTTATTTTCAATTTTTATTTGATTATATAATTTTCCAATTTTTATTTATTTTTCAAAGTGATATTTTTAACACAATTTACTTACCATATAATAGGTGGAATATAGGTGAAATATATGTGATACTGTATAGTATGTGAAACGGTCGAGCAATGGGCTCGAAGAACACACGAAAATAAATCAAAACGGAGACAATTTACGATGAATCAAAACACGATAAAAACACGACAAAAATGCACGAAAAATTACTTAAAACCTTACTGGGGTAGTTGCGTAACTACCCTAAAAAAATCTACGAAAAATTATGTCAAAAAGGTGTCCAAAACTCCCCTACAGGCCAGGGGTATAAGTGCAAGAAAAAGAAACAAAAATTATGCAAAAAGGTCCTCATACAGGGACTGTTTTGAAATGAAAATAAGAATGTTTACATTTAGGTCCCTGTGCGGGGACCTAAATGTAATATCTGGAAAACTTCGGAGCTTTCTATAAATCTGGAACTTCTTTGGATTTAGTGTGCAATTTTTCCACCGGTTCAAATGGACGGCTGAGATTATAACGTGCGATGCAATCCAAACCGTCCAATGTCTCCACGTGTCAACAGCCTGTGCGTTGGTTGTTCTTGAAGTGCTTCAGGTTCTTTGCGAGGATGACAAAGGTGGCTCCTTCTCTGATTTTTTCTGGGCAGTTGGCGACAAGCTAGGGTCTCCAGCGGAGCTAGAGGGTTAGCTCCTCTAACCCTCGAGCTCGCTCGCGGTGGATGTCAGGCGGAGATGGCGTAGAGCAACGGCGGAAGCTCGATGAAATTAGATGTTCTCTGCTCCTGGAGGTTAATGGAGTTTGTTACGCCACTTTTGAATCGCGATTTTCTTGAGGATTTAAGGCTTCCAGATGACTCGAAGATGCTCCTAATTAAAGTCGAACCTGCAAATAAGAATTGTGCGTGCTCGATTCATGAGAAATCAGCCAAAGGATTAAATGTTTGCAAGCTCAAAAATGGCATTTCCAGACTTTGATGAAATTTGCCTGCAAAATATATGAATAAGGGAACGCGATTTGGATGGATTTGAAACGAATTGGGAATTGATTTCAAGTGTGCGTGTAAACTAGATGTTTAGGCTAACTAATGATTGGATTAGCCACACTAATCGTGAAACGACGATCGAGAAGAAATTTGATAAAGATGGAGGAGTAGATCTGGAAAAATAGAGGCGTATTACCTCTAGTAGCTGCTGCGACAGCCGATCTTCGCCGGAGCTGGACGCGCACTAGGCGGCGATGCAAGGCGGAGCTTCGCCTTGGAACTCCTCCCCGAAGGTCCTTCTTCCACGTGGGCACCGTAGCTTGGAGCTGTCACCTCCTGGACAAGCAAAGCGAGGCGAGGAAGAGGGGGTCGGCCACTGGGTTTCAGTTGGTTATTGGAGAGTTAGTTGCGAAATGCCAACTTTGGAGGTCTATATAGAAGAATTTTGTGATCCCCAAGTTAGATCTAAGGGTTGGCAATAATCTTGGTTGTTAGGGGAAACAAATCAATGGATTAGAGGGTTAGGATGCACGTGGGAAAAATAAGTGAAGATGGCTGTTTAGAATAGAAAGGCTAACAACCTTCTTGAAGAAGATGAACCAGGTGCTGACACGTGTCAGCACCTGGTAGGCCATATGCATAAAATTCTTTATAAATTCAATATTAAATAGTAAATAATGTTATTGTAAATAGGTATACAAACAAGAAAGGTAAATAATTAATTTATCTAAATTATGGAATAATTACTTTTTATAAATACTAAATAGTATTCTAAATATAAATATTATATTAATAAATATGCATAGATAAATAGGTTTTTGAATTTTAATTTACTAAACAAATAATTAAAAATTAATTTTATATTTTCTTAATTATTAGAATAATAAATAAGATTTATGTGAATTTTTAGGGATTTTAATAAATTAATTTACATATATTAATAAATATAGGTATAAGTTATGCAGTTCATTTTTACCTATAATTTAGGGTTTTTGATTTTATTAAAATAATAAATAAGATCGAAAAATTATGAAATAATTCAAGATGAAATTACAAGATAATGAAAATAATTAGAAATTATAAAATTAATAAAACCATAAATAATGTGTTCTATATAATAAATAGCCCAGAAACCCCGTTGTCATTTGGTCCCATAACCGACTTTTTCCAAACAGACTCCGAATTCGATTAAACTTTTATTAATTAGAGAATAATATTTTATGAACTTTAAAGGTGAGTAGAGTGAAATTGGAGTTTGTATGAAGAAGTTATGATGTTTGGAAGTTGAGATTTTGACAATTTACAAGATGGATTTCTTGGCATATATACAGGGTAGTATTTTTAACTTATTTTTATATTTTTATATACATTTTTAGAACTAATTAGGAAAAGAGTTTCGTGAAAAATATGTAAATATGAATTAATTAAAAATCATTGAAGTTTTGTATTTATTTGATAAATAGTGGAAAGTACATGATGTGTGACTTAATTTATTTTTAGGGTTTTCTTTCCTTATCTCCCCCTACTTATTGGTTTGTCGACCAATCCATGTTGACTTCATCTCGGGGGTTAGGCTATAAATATACCTTACAGTTATATTTATATTTATAAGTCATATTGTACATATATACATATCTCCAATATGCCTTCTTTTCTTTCTTCTTTATTTATTTACATGATTTTTATGCTTAAAAGTGAATATTTATTTACGAATGAAGTGGGAATAAAAGATGGGAATTAATGAATATTTATATGCATTTATTAAGGGTTTTGAGACAAAATGCGACAGAAAAGTTAATGAATCATGGATTCATCAGTCGCTCCTTTGTTGAGCGAGGTTGAGAAAGTAGTTCTGATATGATCGACTCATCAGTGTCGTGTTCCACCTCTACCGTGTGACCCACCCTCTGCAAGGTGCCATGGTGTCGAGGTGACGACAACGAGGGGCTCTGCTAAAGCTCCAACCCCAGGCATCGAAATACATCAACAACATTTCACTTACTTTGCACATCCATTTTTCCAGGTTTGGTGATGAGCCGCAAAATCAAGAGACTAAGGGAGAAGGTATCAAGGGTCGTTGCGAACTCAACCTCTCGAGTCAGACTCAACAAGAAAATCCAAGACCACCAAATCAAAAGAAATCAAGCAAGTAGCACAAATAGCGGTCTCACTATTTTATTTAACCTGGTATAGCGACCAGGTCGAACTCAAGGAGCACGGATTGGCTAAGAGCCTACGAAGTAGTCGAGACTCAAAATAAAATAAAATATTTTTTTGTGGATTTTTAGGTTTTTAATTTTTTTATGGTTTTCTAATTATAAAGAAAATATAAAAGAAAGCTAAAAAGGGCACAATCAAGGAATTATTAAACACACAAAAACAAGTCAGAAAATTAAAATAATTTTTTTTTGGATTTTATAAATATTCAGATGTTTTTGATATTTTTCTCAGATTTTTCAAATTTTTAGTTGATTTTATAAAAATGAAATAAGGCAGGAAGTGAAAGCTACTCTACAGCCAGGCACTGAAGGCTATTTAAAGATAAAAAAATAACTTATAAAAAATCTGGCAACAATTTTATGAAAAACTACAAGTAAAAACCTAACTACAGAAAAAGAAATTATATTTTTTTATTTTTTCGTTATTTTTAATGATTTTTATGAGTTTTTTTAGTGTTTTTAGATTTTTAGGGCTTTTATATATCCAAAATCAAGCAAAACTTGCATAGATTCAAAAAGAAACAAAATACATAAACCACAATTTATTTAGAATTTTTAAAGGCTTTTTAATTTTTTTAATCGATTTTTCAAATTAGACAATAACAAAAATAGGGGTTTTTCAATTTTTAAAATTAGAAAATCAAAACAAAACTGTTCCAAAAAATCGATGAAATTTTTACACAGTGGTAAGGGCCACATGTCCGAATTTCAAGAGATTTGGAATTAATTTGTTGTTTTATTCAACCAATAAAACATGCATAGCACACAGGGACCTAAGTGCAAATAGTGAAAACTAATCAGCCAAGTAATAACACGTGGAAAACTTCAGGGCTAAAAATGCAAAAAGCTCAGGCACGCACGAGGGAGGCACATGATTCAGACACAAAGGGGCATAAATGTAATTACATTTTATGAAGATGTAAACAGTAACAGCATTAAACTCCAGGGTAAAACATGCAAATATCCCCAAAGCACGTGTCTATGCGCGTACACCATACAAAGAGGACTGAAGTGCAATCAATAAAGACAGTAAGGGCTACTATGCAAAATGTCGCAGAGAGCTACTTTTTTTAATAGACTGAACAAGAACTAAAATAAACTACATGGGGTCTGGCATAAATTACTCAGCCAAAGCGTGCGGGTCACGTGGGTGATAGATGGCAGGTGCTGATAGGCTGATGGATGTGTGGCTCTAGTGCTGCCTCTTGGCAGATCGGACAGTCCTAATGATATGGCAGACGTGGGGCATACATGGCCGTTAGATCTGGTATCTAACAGCCTGTCAGTAGCAGGTCACGAACGACTCAGATGGCGTCTGGAAGGGAAGTGTGATCCGGTGGTAGAGAGGAGGTCTGGATGAACACCTCCCTGGTGAAGTTCGTCGGCGAACTGGGGGCTCTCCGGACGCCCGATGGTCGATCAGAAAGGGGGGTTCGTCTTGCGATGATGTTCTGCGTCGGGTGGTAGTGGCTGATGGAGCTACCAATGGTCCGATCTTCCGGCGAGGGCGAGGGGACCTGGGCGACTTCAGCGAAGTGGGTGAGAGGCGAGATGGGGGTGAACTTGCGCTTATTGACCTGCAAAGGAAAGTTTATGCTCAGAGGAGTTCTTCGGCATAGGTTATTTAATGAGCAGCAAAGGGATGTGGTGTGGAATGGCGGAGGAAGGTTCCGGAAGAGGTGGCGGAAGGAACCTAGCTCGATCTTCGCTCGGATAGCCAAGATCGAAATGATCAGGCTATGGAAGGAGGGGTAACGATGGGACAACGAATCGATCTATATGGATGAGACTGGTCGATGGAGCTCCGGCCACTAGGGCGGAGCCGGCGGAGCAGAAGAAGGAAAATTAGAGATAACAGGGACTCAGATTGATAAAAGGTCGACCTGATGAACACAAATCGATTCTGAGCTCCAGGAGGGTGTGGCGAAGGTGGTCGTCGCCTCGACCGAGCTGCGGTGGGCTAGGAGGCTCTTACGTGGCAGCGCTCCAGCCACGTTCATCGAGCGTCAGCTACAAGCACCTAATCTGGCCACCAAGGAGTGGTTCCGGTCGCTGTCACCGAGAGGAGATTCTTAAGGGTAGGTTTAGGGTTCGTTTGGTTGCAGGGTTGGGAAGGTTTGGGTTGGTCCAACCCAGGGTACCCCTCCTTCCAACCCTCCCAATCCTCCTCATAGTTTACTATTCACAGGGGTACCCCAACGCAACCCAACCATGCCCAACCCTATAACCAAACAAACGCTTAGGGCTTGCGGCGCGAGCTGGAGAGCTGGGAATCGAAGATTAGGTTTTATAGGATGTCCCTGGTGACAGGAAAGAACAGGCGCGAGTGTGCAATCCGAGGTCGATCCAATCCCTCTTAGGGATCCGCAAGTGTTCCTGATTTAGGAGGAAGAGACCGGCATAGGAATCGGGGCGAAAGACGGTTGGATCTGCTCCAGATAATTGAGAGATGTCGGGTCGATGAGCAGATCCACAGAGAATGGGTTCGAGGGGGAGAGTTGACCGGGGGTCAACAATCCCCCGTAGACCAATCATATAATTCCAAGTCAAAATTATTTGTAAATTCAAAATAAAATAAAAAACGGTTTTATTTAAAAATATTTACAAAATAAAAAAATGTTTATTTATTTTCAAACTATTTTTTAGTGATTTTTATTTATTTTTTTAAAAAATAAATTATGTTATATACATTGTATATTATTATATACAGGCATAAAATACCTACGTGTTTTATACTTTTATTTTTATTATTTTATTTTTGTATAAAAACCCCAATTTTATATTTTATTTAATTACAACATAAAATTTGAGATATAAAATGTTTTTTATTTTTTATGTTATTTATTTACAAGGGTGAAATAAATAGTGAATTATTGATATATACATGGTATATGTACAATGTAGAGAGAGAAAGTACTTTATTTTTGGTTTTATTTTATTTTTCTCACTTTTATTTTATTTTTAGAAATCTATACATAAGAGGGGGTTTTACAAAATGTTGAATGGCCCTATCTCTCTCTACTCATTTTATTTAGCGATCAGGCCCAGATTGGGCCCTCTCTTGGGTTCAGGTCACTCAATATTTATTCTAAATATTTCCCTCTATTTCATTATTTCTTTATTCTTTTATTTTTGCACATAAACATGCTAATTATTGATAATTACACAAAGCATGCAATTTGGTAATTTATTATATTTACAACTATATACATGGTGTTTTGCAAAGATAAATAGCTAAAATAAAAGAATAAAGAGTGATGAATGAGGATTCATCACCCCCTATACTTTACTTTTGCTAGTCCCTTAGCAAACACTTATTTGAAAAAGAAGTGAAAAAGAGAAAAGAAAAGAAAAAGAAGGGAAAAAGAATGAATCAATGCTGATTATTATACTTGTCTTCATTAAATTGAAGTATGGAGCTCAGTCAGATCTTTGGATTATTAATTTGTTGGAACCTTATTTGGACTTAGGTTTGAAATTCAACAGCCTCTAAGTTCCACTAATCTATAGTCAAGCCTCCTCAACAATCCAGATCAGAACAAGTCTACATACACAAACTCTGATGACCATGAGTCTTTCCTTGTACGGTGTAAGTGATGTATAGCTCTCCACCTCAGGAATAGCAAAGTGACAACCCCCCTCGACAAGGTAACTCTAATACCCTAGTGTGGCAACTCTTTCCTCGAAGAGCGAGGTATTCCCTTCTAAGTTCAAGTTCAACTGACTCAAGAAGAGGAGGAAGAAGAGAATGGACCATGGCCAATGTAGCCATGTATCCCTGGAAGCTCAACCAGTGTAGCTAAGTCTCCCCGCTGCAAGCTTCATGAGATGGGCATGGATAACATAAGCTTTTTTTTATTGCACTATATATACTCTGGTGGAATTGTCATTTTCTCTAGACCCACCACTTTTTTGGATTTATTCTTTTCTTTTTGCAATTTTTTGGCATATGTACAACATATCTACAGAGTGCAGCATATATACATAAGGAGTTTTTCCTCTTGAGCCAGTACACTATCCCTCTTTTGAAGCTTTATTGCAACCCACAACTCCTGTCGTTAGACCTCATGGCTACTAGACCAAGTTGAGACACACTTCCTTCACTATAAGAAGAAGAGAGGTTCCGCCTAGAAGTACTACCCTCATATGCTACCCCAAGTCAAAGAAGACTGCCTCCTCACCACCTCATCCGTAGAGAGCTTGGTGTAAAGTGCTAGTCCAAGTAAAGCCATTGTCTATAAGAGTCATGTGTGCATTGTTAAGTGTTCTACTTAGGCTCATCGAGATGACATATGATCATAGCCTAGTGGACGCAAAGAATTAAGTTACCATGAACCTGAAAAGTCTCAACCCTAAGCCCTATAAGGTTCCTCTTAGAATTAGGTGGATTAAGATCTTCACCAAGCTCCATTTTTCAATTTAATTCCAGGATAGTTTAAATGTCAACTATGATTCAGAAAAACTATACAAATATTTACAAACATGCAAGTTTGAAATTTTTTGAAAGTATGCAAAATTTTTGAAAATGTTTGAAAACATGGATGTATGCATGAATGCGATGTTTGCAAAATATTTATACATATTTACACAAGGTTTTTGCAAACTTTCTATTTTTCAAACATTTTACAAAAAATTTGTACGCTATACATAACTTTTGATATGAAAAATATTTACAAACTATTTATACAAAACATTTTTACAAACATTTGTACAAAAATAATTTGTATAAATAGATATGTATGTGCAATAAAGAATTTTATTTACAAGAAAAAATTTTAAATTTTATGGCCTTTAAGGTTTTTTAGCCATTTTTATTTATTTACACACTCACACAAAGTACGAGTTATGGATAAAGTATATATGAAATATATACGACACCCCCTATACTTAGCTCGAATGATGTCCTCAGAGTGAATCAAGAGCGATGAAGAAGACATAACTCGTGCTTAATATAGGGAAGTGAAAAGAAAGTCTATATACAAAGACGAATGAAAGAATAGAAATGAAAAGAAACTCGGGGTTTCCCCCTATACTTAGGATCAAGTAGTCTTAAGTATAGTAGGCTGTACACAAAGGGAAATCGAAGTGGAGAATGTACAAGGTCTACCCCCCCTATACTTAGGGTAAATTATCCCTAAGTATAGACAGCAAAACATAGGTAGAAAAGAATCAAAAGGAAATCAAAAGTCTCACATCCCCCCTATATTTAGGGTAAAGTGCACCCTAAGTATAGCATAATCAAAGATGGAAATGGGATGTTGGACTGAAAATTAGGGTGATATAGACAACCGGATGTATACAAGTCGGTAGAACAATGATAATCAGGCGTGACATGCAATGGATGTAAGTCAAGAGACCACACGCAAAATGAATAGGGGCAACATCAACGACCAGTGGCTCATGATCTAGATATGGTTTGAGCCGCTGCCCGTTAACACGAAAGGTACTCTCAGATGACAACTCAGATATGTCGATGCTTCTGTTGTCATGTACCTTTCGGACCAGATAGGGTCCCTTCCATTTGCTCTGCAACTTCCCTGGAAATAAATGAAGCCTGGCATCGAACAACCATACTCTCTATCCTGGCTCAAACTGCTTGTGGCTAATATGAGAATCATGCCACTCCTTCACTCTCTCCTTATACTGTAGGCTGCTCGAAAAGGTTGTATCATGAAGCTCCTCCAGGACTGCTAACTTTGCCCTCCTCTAATCTCCTACACTCACTGGATCTAGAAGTACATAAGTGACTACCCAAAGTAACCTGTGTCTCAGCTCAACAGGTAAATGGCAGGGCATGCCATAAACGAGGCAAAAGGGAGATGCACCCAAAGGCATCTTGAAGGACGTCCGATATGGCCACAAGATCGAGTCCAAAAGCTGTGACCAATCCTTTCGGTCAAGGCGGACGACCTTCTGCATAATAGTCTTGATCTCCCTGTTCGACATTTCAACAAGACCATTGGTCTAAGGATGATACGGTGTGGCTACTTGATGGTCTATGCTAAACTCGCTAGCTAGGGACTTTACCGTGTCGTTGACGAAATGAGACACCCGATCAGATATCAAAACTCTAGGTACCCCGAACCATGAAATGATGTTCTTCCTCAAAAATCGGCAAACAGTCCAAGCATGTGTGGTTCGGGCGAGGATGGCCTTAACCCAACGACTCACATAATCCACGGCCAACAGAATGTACTCGAATCCCTGCCTCTTAGGGAATGGACCCATGAAATTGATGCCCCATGCGTCAACAACCTCAATGAAGTGAATGGGCTGCATCGGCTCATATCACACAGCCCATAAGTGCCCATCCTCTGACAGTCAATACACCTCTTCATGAACTCATTAGAGTCCTTGAAGAGGGTAGTCCACCATAGGCCATATTGGAGCACTTTCTATGTCGTTCTCCTCCCAGAGTGATGTCCTCCTGCCTCAAGCTTGCGGCAGTAAGTGAGGACGCTATGGTACTCCTCTTGAGGAATGCACCTATGCCAGACGCTATCCCCTCCTTCATGATAAAGGACAAGGTCCTCCCAATGGTAGAACCTGGCCTTCACGAGGAAGGTCTCATGTCGCTGCCTGGGCCAATCTTGTGGAACTTTCTTGGCAACAAGATAGTTCACAATATCAGCGTACCACGGGAGAGAGGAGATAGCAAGGATCACCTCATCTGGGAAGGTCTCACAAATAGACTCAATCAGCTTAGAATCCTCAAGAAACTCCAATCGGGAGAGATGATCCGCCACCACATTCTTGACTACAGGCTTATCCTTAATCTTTATGTTAAACTCCTGGAGTAGAAGGATCCATCTGGTCAATCTGGCTTTAACATCCTTCTTTGCCATGAGGTACCTGATGGCAGTATGATTAGTATAGATGGTCACCTTAGATCCAATGATGTACGATCTGAACTTATCTAGGGCAAAAACTACAGCTAGCATCTCCTTCTCAGTAATGGTGTAGTTCCACTAAGCGGCATCCAAAGTCCAGCTAGCATAGTGAATAGCAAAGGGGACTCCATCCCTCCTCTGTCCCAACACGACCCCTATGGCAAAATCGGAGGCATCCGTCATGATCTTGAATGGGAGAGACCAATGAGGCAGATGGAGGACAGGAGCATCAAGAACTAGTCTCTTGAGAGTCTCAAATGACACTAGACACTTATCATCCACAATGAACTCTGTTTCGTTCGTCAGCAGATCAGTCAATGGTCGGGAAATCCTACTGAATACACGAATGAATTGTCGGTAGAAACCGATGTGCCCCAGAAAATACCGTAACTGCCGCAGGTTGGATGTGGAATGAATTTCCTAATGATATCCACCTTGGCCGGATCAACCTCAATGCCCCTGTTGGAGATTATATGGCCAAGCATCATCCCCTGACTCACCATGAAGTGACTCTTCTCCCATGAAAGCACAAGGTGAACCTTAATGCATCGGTGAAGGACGCGGTCTAGGTAATCAAGACAAGCATCAAACCCATCGCCATAGATCGAAAAATCATCAATGAAGATCTCCAAGCACTCACCCACCATGTCCGAGAAGATGGACAACATGCACCTCTGGAATGTCGCCAGGGCATTACATAATGCAAAGGGAATCCGTCTGAAAGCATATGTCACAAAGGGACAGGTAAATGTGGTCATGTCTTGGTCCTCGGGCGCAATGGCCACCTGATTTTATCCGGAGTACCCGTCCAAGAAATAGTAATGGCTCTTCCCTGCTAGCCTCACCATAATCTGATCAATAAAAGGCAATGGGAAATGATCCTTCTTGGTGGCCGGGTTCAATCGTCTGTAGTCCACACAGACCCGCCAAGAAGTGGGTAACCGGGTAGCGATCTCCTCTCCAGTCTCAGTAACAACTGTGGTGATGCCCGTCTTCTTGGGCACCACATGTAGCAGACTAACCCATTTGGAGTCAGAGATGAGGTAGATAAATCGACGCTCCACCATTTCGAGATCTCCTTCATGACAACATCTCGAAGGTTCAGGTTCAGCCATCGCTGGAACTCATGCGACGGCTTCGCATCCTCCTTGAGATAGATATGGTGGGAGCACATGGCCGGACTTATCCCCTGGAGATCAGCTACGCTCCATCCAATCTCCTCGTGGTTCTTTTCGAGAACCCCCATCAGACGGGATTCTTTCTCTCTAGTCAAATCTGCTAAGATAATGACTGGGTACATCTCATGCTCGCCCGCAAGGAACCTATACTTCAGCGATGATGGCAAAGGCTTCAGCTCTGGACAACTGCGTGCTGTCAGATCTGGCCTCTGAAATGTCTGAGTGAATGCTACCAAATCTGCATGGGAGAATGAGAACTCTCGCTGACAATCTGAATCTGGTGAAGGATGCTCTACTGGTGTGTCTCTGCTCTGCGCAGGATCAGGCTTCACCCTATCTGTAGGCTCTGTGGAAGTCAGACACGGTATCAAATCATTAAACTCTGCAAAGTCTATATCTGACTTCGAGGGATCTGTATCAGAATCAATAGAAGAATCTGCATCACGATCAGGAACCTGCCCTGCTGTTGGAAGTGTATCCTGGACCAGGAATGTGCTCTCCAAGCTCTCCTCTGCTGGCATCTGTGCATCATCGAACTCTGAAGGTGAGAGGATGGCCTGTGCTGCTTGATCTTCCCAAACTACCTCGTCATCTGTAATCACAAAATCACAGTCCTGGTGGATGTCTCGCCCTACCTCTATCATCTGCTCTGAATCTGAATGCGGCTCTGAGCAAGCGGAATATCTGGCTCTAGTCTCCTCGATCGTTTCTATTTGTATACTCTCGCCCTCGACGCGAAAGTGTACCTTCCCGCTATCATGATCGGACATTGCCTTGGCTGTGGCCAAGAATGGGTATCCTAAAATGATGGAGGTATCAGTCACAGACTCTGGGATCTCCATGTCCAACACAACGAAGTCCATGGGGAATTCAGGCCCTGAATCGTGACGACAACGTCCTTCAGCAACCCCTTCAGCCTCTTGACAGATCTATCAGCAAACTGAAGGACCGTCCTGCTCTGTCATAGAGGGCCTAACTTGAAGCGATCGAGTAAGGCTGCCGGAAGTTGGTTGATCGAAGACTCACTGTCTAATAGAGTACGATCGAACCTGTGCTCATGTTTGTGGCATCTGACATAAGGGGCTCCTACATCAGGCCTCTTGGCTGGCAGACGGTTTTGGATCGCAAAGCATGTGGCGCAAATGAGCACATGGATCTATGACTACTGGTTCCGCCTCTTCCTCCGAACTGTAGTCCTGTCTCTGAGGGATCTCTGGAAGAGAGGTATGTGCTCCAAGGCATCCTGTAGAGTCAGCTGTATATGAAATCAGTCCATCATCTGCTGGTTGAACTCTAGGTGGTGGGACTTTTTTGGATCTTTTTTGGTCCCCTTAGCCGAGCGGAGTGCTTGGGGAAAGGGGACTGTTGGGTCCTTCTTGGATAATGGACTAGGATCGGGTCTAGGCTGCTCAAGCAAAGTAGAATCCACACAATCATCAATAAATAACACAGGTGGATCCGAAAATGATAAACCCTT
The DNA here is from genome assembly GCA_037367405.1 of Ottelia alismoides. Classification (NCBI taxonomy): domain Eukaryota; kingdom Viridiplantae; phylum Streptophyta; class Magnoliopsida; order Alismatales; family Hydrocharitaceae; genus Ottelia; species Ottelia alismoides. The sequence goes on from JAZKJV010008265.1 coordinate 134,256, forward strand.
TCCTCTATTCACAGAAGTGTCCTGAGATACATGAACTGATGTGAAAACAACAGGAAGTGAAGAACTGGAAATGGTGGTTGATGAATCTCGGATTCATCACTATAAAACTCATTTATTAAGCTCAAATCCCTCAAAATCAACAGCATATCTGCATCTATTCTGCATAATTAGCATTCATGCATGTTTTCATAAGAATTTCATTTTAGCACTAATTTCTACACGAAATAAGAAGCCAAAAATCCAAGTTAAAATTGACCTGTAAATAGCCTAACTTCCCAGATTTTTAACTCATTCATGCTAACTCCGAATGATATAAAACCACCTCCATTTTGTACATATCACTAACAAGAATAGATGAAAAATACAAAAAAATACTAACCCAAATAAGTGGATCAAAAACCAAATCCCGAGTTCTAGGATTTCCGGACTAAAAACCTCATATCTTCCTCATCCTGTGTCCGTTTTAATCTTACTCACTTTTTAACTAATGTACATTCAATTACCTTCAAAATGAGACCAAGTTCAAGTGAATCAGAGCTCATATGTGAAAGTAGGGTTTTGGGCCTCTTTTGTACATTGTGTATTTTATCGATTTTTGACCTATTATTTTATGTATATAACTAATCTATTTTAGTTCATTTCTTTTCCATTTGTCTTCTTTGATAAAAATTTTATTAAAATACGTAAAAATCCAAATCCAAATTGAGCTTGAAATCAAAGAAACAAATTGAGTCCGAGTCTTCACTAACTGACTGTACAAAATTTGTCTTCTTCATATTTTATTTTATTTCTTCTTTTTTCTTAATTAAAAAATCCAACAAAAATAAAATTAATCTGTAAATATTTATTCTTGATTTTACTATATTTTTTCCGGATTTATATCTTGTTTAAAAATGACAAAAAAATTACAAAACCCAAAAATCAAGGTATTCTATGTACAGGGGATACCCCAAAAATATCACTTTGTGCAATTGATCGATTTTGATTTTGATGTCTTCATGAAAGTTGTAGATCTCATCGAGACGAGCAATTTTTGTAAAGAAACATTTTTGATCCGAGGACGTTTACTATTTATTTTGTATTTTACAAAGGATTTAAATTCTGATTTTTGAGGTGCTGACACGTGGCTGCTCCTGGAGCCGCCACATGTCAGTCATTATTCAACTTTTTATTTACTCGTTTAAAAAAAAATAAAAACACCCCCGCACTTGTGAGGTACGTTACACGCAGGCATGCGCCAATCACGTGCGCTACCACCTCTCCCTCTAGGCCGCCACGTGGCGATTCCTGGCCGCCCGATCTCGGCCAATCGGATGGCCGAGGAGCATCGTCCTCCTCCCACCAACTTTTCCAGTACTGGTCGTACTTTCCTAATTTTCCAGCGTTACCTCCACCGATATCATCGGCTGCCTTCCATCTTTGCTCCGCCGCCGCATCCAATCGGATCCCCTTCTCGCGCATCTCGCCATAAAATCGATCACTCCGATCTCCGATTGATCCCTCTCCCATCGAATCTCGTCAGCCTTCCTTTCCTTATCAGGCACACCTAACCCCCGACCTATAAAGAAAATGCGGCCCCTCGACTTCCAGCATCCACCGATTGCCATCAGTTGAGGGAGGAGCCCAGGTCCAGCCGGTGGTGACAGCACCGTGCTCCGGTGTTCACCCTCAAATGTGCGGCGAGATCCAAGGCAGCCACACCTTGTCGTAGACAGCCCTCCAGGCGTACTGCCAAGCACTGGCCCTCCTTCAAGTCGTCGAGCCAACGTACCACCTCCAACGATGACATCGTCCACCGTCTTCACTCTTCGTCGACAACAACCTCCTGAAGCCTTTGCTGCTCCGGTCAACGATCATCTCCGCCGCCTACTCCGCCTTCCTTGGCCAACCCCCAACACCTCCGCAACATCACCAGCTACGCTTACACCATATCCGACTACTTCATCGCCAACGCCCGAGCGCCACCAGCTCCGTACGACTCCGACGTCCTTCAACGATCATCTCCGACAACTCCAGAACTCCGCCACGCCGCACTGCCCCGCACGCGACCATCGCCAATGCCTTTCGCCCCTCTGCCTCTCGCAAGTCACCGGCCAGGCATGACGCTCGAGACCCTCCTCACATGCTATGTACGTGGGAGAGGGGACAAATTTCAACAAAGCCCCAAGTGCTTCCCAGAAGCACAAGAAGCCCTAGCGGTCACATGCTGCGCACGTGACTGACTGGGTAAATTGCAAGAAGCCATAGCAGTTCTCCCATTTGCGCGCAGCCCCCACCGACCAGGTCACGTGCTTGGCACGTGAGTTGGTGACCGTTTTGTAAAGCACCCCCAAGGTTTTAGGTCATTACGTGTATACCCTTGTTCTACATTATTTTATTTTATATTGCATTGTTACCCCTGTCTCTCCCTATTATTCTGGACCTCCACATGATATTATTTTATTATTAAAAAAATAACATGATGTTCTTCAATTAATTCTCTACAATTTGATATATTGTGGATATTTTTGTGATCAATGATTAATTAAAAATTAATTGTTTTGTGAAAATTTGCGTATTTTGTGCATTTTGTTCTCTGAAATTTTAAATTGATTAACCGTTGTCTAAAAATTCCCGAAAAATCATATATTGTAGAATTAATTATGCTTGACATTGTGCACAAAAAGATTTGCATTTGCATGCATAATTTGCCCTGTAAAAATCATGTTGCATATTTCAATATTTGATTTTTAATAGGTATTAAAACTTGTATTTTCGAGGTTTAGGATTTTTCTAAAATCAATCACCAGGTGATAGATATTAGAAAATTTTATTCCTTGAAATAACTAGGTTTAATATTTATTAAAATTAAATATTGAAATTCATTCTGTTTACAATAAAAAATTCATAAAATTTTTATATTGCATCTGAAAATTCCAAAAAAATAACAGTGCATTCACTATGTCATAGTTATCATAATGACCAAGTTTCATATTTTTCAGATATCGTTTGATCGTAATCTATATTTTAGTCCCTAAAATAGGCTGAAATTGCTTTTTGCATCCTTTATTACATTAAAATTTTTTAAATAAAAGACCACCTCGAAATCCGCGCACGAATTTTGATAGACATAATTCTAGGTTGTTCCTTTGCCTCTTTGTGTTCGACCTTGGGACTTTCCCAAGTAAAATAAACATAAAACCACATTTATTAAATTGACGAATGTTTTGTGTGGTTATTTTCTTGATCGATTCCGATTGTCTCCTACAACGAACGACAATATCAAATCATCATTATTTTTACGCATGATAAAATATAACATCATCTTTTTAACGTGGCGATATCGAACTCGTCAGATGGCGCCGTTGCCGGGGAGGCAAACAACTTAGATTTTTGTCTTAAAAATTTTTGTTCGGTTTTCTGCATTCGGGTAGTCTGACCCACGAATTTTTCATTGTAAATTCCATTTTTTTCTGCAATTATTTTATTTTATTTTTCAGCGTTTATTTCTCTTATTTTATTTTTGATTATATTTGAGTCACTCTCTTACATTTTCTCTCTTATTTTTCTTGCGAGGTACCCGGTGCACGTGGAGTGGTTTTTCAAGAAACCGAAGCATCTTCACCAACTTCCGAAAAATAAAGCCGTAAATAAATTAAGATCGAGTCGAGTCGTGAGAGAGCGTAGAGTTTAGGATTTTATTTTCTGCAATTTTATTTTCTGTAATTAATTGCTCATTTATAGCGATGCCGTTTGGACTCTCGTGTGTGTAAAAGACCTCTAACATTCTTCTGTGGTGTGTCGTGGCCTGTTTCACTCTCCAGTGAGGGTGGGGCCCGACTTGAGTGGCTATTAGGATAGACCTGCACATACGGCTCTCAAAGCATTTTAATTTCTTGATTGTGTTCGTAGGAATTAAGCCACACTTCACTTTAATTGAGACGCACATAGATCATTCTATTTAGCCAAAATTTAACTCAATTCTTCCCCGCTAATAGAACTTTCTGATTAGGTGTGGTTTTTCATCGGCTTGCATCCAAATAGAATAAATTTTCAATTTCTGTATTGCATCACACATGGCGATTGCGAGGATTCACTGTAAGTCCTCTAACTGAGCATACATCATCGTTTTTTCGTGCATCGGCTTTTCTCGAATTTCTCCCTCTTGTTTTATCACATAATTTTAAATGAAATTGAGACTGGACGGTAGACGTGTTTCTGCTCACTTAATTCTTCAGTGATCACCAAATTAAAATTGGGATTGCTAAATATAGCCGACTCTAGATAACCCTTAAAATCAAGAGTTTTTGCGGGAGAGCAACCCCGACCTTGGATGATTTTATTTTTCTGAGTGAGCGATATACGACACTTAAGGCTAGAGCCCAAACCCGGATTTTCATATTGACTACTGATTCTACCCAAAACGATTAGCTACTTCTTAGTGAGGATCTACGGGTAGCCGGTAAATGGTCCGTATTTCCTTAGCAAAGTGGGTGGTTTAGAGGACACTGCGCAAGGCTCCGTCCTCAAGTAATGGGTAGCCATTCTACGGTCCGTACTTACTCCCATACTGGATGAAAGTAGGTACAACTAGTCGTAAGAATTCAGTCCAGTCATTACGAAAATTTCAGCAACTAACAACTCGCTAAATTTTTGCCAAGATTGATTTATCACCAACTAAAATTGAAAAGAAAATAGCCAAACTCTTACGACTTCATTGTGTGAGTTGGTGAACTTGGGGTTTGATTTGTGTTTGCACTGGTGTGCGTGAACCGATATCAAAGATCAATAGCTGCATATTTGATAAAAATTCTTTTGACGATCCCGTGCAATCATCTCTCTCCTTTCTTGATTTAAACCTCATCATGGAACTCTTGTCCAAAAACTCTTGCAGACCCAACACCTCATTCCTTTCAGCTCTCTCAAAAATGGCCGAACATTTATCTGAGAATCCATCAGAGGTATACTATGAAAATGAATTTGTCTTGGTTAGGCCCAAATCAACTAAATCCTCTTTTTTCAATAATCCTCCAATATTTACGAGAGACTTTCACAAGCTAATGAATTCGACCGCCTCATTCAATTCCTACTCGAATCATCTGACCGCACATGACCACCTACCATCTTGGACTGAACCGAGAATATGAGTAGAAATTTTTAGAAAATAATGATCATATGTCTGATATTCTGAGAAACTCTCCTCTCAGCACATACAGAAAAATGGAAGATGAAATTATGGAATCGCAAAAACACACATCGACTGCTCCCATGATTGATCATGAACGGAATTTTGAGGATGATATTTCGAGGATAAATAAAAGATTTGAATTAATGTAGGATAGATTTCAAAAAATTACCGACCGATTAATCTCAATCTCTCGTGGCTCGGACATAAAAATGTACGAGTAAATGATTGGATATAAGATAGAAAAATTTGAGGATATTCAAAAACCTAGGGATGATTCTAACATCAACACTTCTGCATATTATTCCCCAAGAAATGACTATGCCTATGACTCGTACTCTGAACATCAAAGTCCCTTCTCATCTAAGGAACACACCACATCACTACACCACACAGAAAATACCAAAAAAATGGGAATACTCAAAAACACCAAAAAATCTAAAATCCAGAAAATTTCATAAAAATAGAGACTGAAAAAGATCTAAAGAATTTGGATCCTGCTGTATGGGAAGCTCTGGAGAAAAGATTAATGTTTGAACTTCCCTTTATAAATGCCATTGAACACTTCCCCGACCTTAAAGGATTTGTAAGGGATAAATTAATGATGAAAAAGTCGAGCAGGATACAGACAAAGACTGAAAAACATATCATGTCAATGGCCTCCTCCTCGGTGTTGAGGAGAAAAACGAAAAGCCGCATAGTGAAGCGGTTGCCCAGATCTGACTGTAGAATCAAAGACACAATTTTCACCCATGCTCGGATTGATGACGATTCACCGATCAATATCCTCCCGACCTCTATATTTCACGAACTCAAACTCGAACCGATTTGGATGATACGAGAGATTGTTCAATTGGATGATCGATCGATAAAGCGACATAGAGGAATCATTTCTGTCATCATGACATTCCAAGGTGCTCCGCTCAAAGTAGAATTCACGATCATTGATATTGAACATCAAGGAGAATTCACGCAGTCTCCAATTATTCTCGAAAAACCATTCTTGACATTGGCTAAGGTAATTATTGATTGTGAGACACGGGAAATCAATTTTACAGCATTGGAAGCACTTTGATCTGACCCTGTCTTTGAGGAACCACAATTTTTTGAGGAAACCCACGAAGTCCCCGACAACCGTAATCATGAAGTGGTAGAAGAGCCCTACTCCGCTACGACACCTGAGATAGCGGTTGTTGATGAGACTATTTGTTTAGAGAATCTCCCACCTGCTCCATTCCCCGCTGCTCTCACCATGGATAATCAATTACATGAATCATATGACCCGGAGACTTATGCATGGGCACACCCTGGGTCAACCTATTCTGACTACATGGATCACATCAACTTGAAACAGGAATTCTCCAATGTCAAATCAATTGAGAATGAACATGCGGAGACTCTCCCCAGTATTTCAATTCTCGAAGATATCAAAATAGACAAATCTTTCTTCTATGGTCCTGAGACATATGCATGGTCGCACCCAGGGGCAACCTAGTCTGAATATCTTGATTAAATCATCCCAAATCGAGATTGTACCAACATTCAAAAGACTAAGAACAAACAAGCAAGACAAACACCAACCCAAGAGAAGAATTCTAATGGTTATTCATCCTGATACTCAAGTGAACCAACACCCTCATGAAGCAAGAAAAAGAAAGTCACCATTGACCTTTGGGAAGAGGAATCGTTTGATGATCCCTCATCAGGTCTGGAAAAGGTAGTCTACATGAGTGAAGTGTGTTCGGCAGCTCTAAAGCCATATCTTCGCAAGGATCCAAAATTTGATTCTCGTTGGACAACTCCTGTTCCTAACTACTACTCATCCAAAGCTAATGCTCATGCCCTCTTCAAGTACACTGGAATTATTTCTTATGAGCTGAATGAGACCGGTGCTTCTGAGTATTCATCTGAGGACAAACCACCTGATCCCAAAAAGGAACGAATTTTGAGGAAACAACTGAAGAAACAAAAAGACCAGAATATTGGAGTATTTCCACTTTCGAATACTACTCCTCTGAGGATAATTTCGATGATGGATATCTTTCATCTGACTCAAATGTTTCATTTACTATCCATCATGATTTTTCTGAGGATGACACTAATAATAGTTGGGAATCATATGCTTCATCTCCATCTCGTTATACCGATATCCCATCACAGGCTCACAAAAAGATAAGCCGAAAACCACCTTAATCATCAGCTACCCACCCTCCCTCCCGAACCACATCGGTCTCCTTGTACAGCTTCTTCATTTACTTAGGCCAAGGCCTAAGTATAGGGGCGGGATCGATGCCATTTGTATTTACCATTTCCCTCATCATACTCCTTCTCACAATCGCTCCATTTCCAACCTTCACTTATACTTAGGCTAACCAGAGCCTATGTATAGGGGGAACCGATACCCATTTGTATATACTCTCCTCATTCACATACCCCGACCGCTTCAATTTTTTCCGCTCTTCTTCTATACTTAGACTGTTCATAGTCTAAGTATAGGGGGCGGTTCTATAAATCTTGTTCTTTTTCTTTTCCTTTTTCACTCTCTTACTCTTAGTCCAAGCTATGTCTTCTTTACACTTCTTGTGCTCTGAGGACAAAACACTCGCTAAGTATAGGGGGGTCTGTATATATATACTACGTATCTATTTTACCCATATCTCGTACTTGCGTGTAAGTCTATATGTATTTACAGGGTGGGTAATTAACTTAAAAAACAACAAAAAAAAGAAAAAGAGTTTTGCTACTAACGGTAACTATGCCCAAAAGTTTTGAAAAAATGGCTTCTTATTCATTTTTGCAAAAAAAAAACCAAAAAAATCTTGTAAAAAAACACAAGAAAAAAAATTGTGTCTGCATATCACACACTTGCACTTCATCCAGCATCGCATTCATTTGCATCTGTGAAAAGTCATTGGGTTCTGAACCGAGTTGTGAGCAGAAACCGAGAGTGGTCTGGACTTGACCTTAATCCACCTATTTTCAGAGGAACTTCACTGAGAAATAGGATTTTAACAGCTTCAGGTCTTTGACTTAATTCTCTAAGTTCCACATGACAATGTGCAGCGTTTGACTCTTAGTGTCTAACCTGGTCTCTTCATTCTGGGTACAACTCTGGAATAGGGAATTAATTTGTACTCTCGCACTATGCACTTAGCTCAACTCAGACGGGATGTTGGAAGACTGTGTGAGTTTCTTTTCTGGTAGCATGGAAATATAAAGACCAGAGTACGGGTTGAAATAAAACTTCGGAAAAGGGATGGACGACTGGGCACAATTTTTTCTAAGACCCCAATAAATGTACGAAAACAAAAAAGATTCTATATCTGTAGGGGCACGACAAGATCCAAGCAGAACCACCGAAAATTCCAAGTACAATGAAGCAACTACCAAATAAAATCTGACCAAAAAGGTCCAAGCTTCAAGAAACTTGCAGATCTTGGTGGAGACTCGGCTACACTGGCCATCTTCACAAGGAGAGGTGACTACACTGGCCACCCTCTAGGTCTTTTACTTTCTTCTATCTTCTCCCACAATTCAATTGCGAACACAGTGCGACAGACCTTAGAAGGAAATACATGACTCCCCGAGGACAAGTTACTGGAGAGGAGAGGAGCATGGTAGTCCGGCATTCTGTATGGTAAGAGCTAAAACCTTTCACTCACATGAGTCGGTTGTTCAATGTTCATAGGGTATACTTTGGGAAGAGGATTGATCTAAGATGACTTCTAAGACGAAAATGTAGCAATGATGTGTAGAACTCGAGGGCTGTTGATTTTAAAATTCCAAGTCTCACAAAAGTTCCGCCACACTAATAATCCAAAGATCGAGTCTAGTTTCACTTTCACCTTTAGCTCATTGTCTTGGTATGGAACTTAATCTCATTTTACCTCATAGCATTTCCTTTTCATGCTCAAGGAAGAACATGGTTTAAGTATAGGGGGATGATGAATCTCGGATTCATCACTCTAAATCTCATTTATTAAGCTCAAATCCCTCAAAATCAACAACATATCTACATCTATTCTGCATAATTAGCATTCATGCATGTTTTCATAAGAATTGCATTTTAGCACTAATTTCTGCACGAAATAAGAAGCCAAAAATCCAAGTTAAAATTGACCTATAAATAGCCTAACTTCCCAGATTTTTAACTCATTTATGCTAACTCCTAATGATTCAAAACTACCTCCACTATGTACATACCACTAACAAGAATAAATGAAAAATACAAAAAAATCACTAACCCAACTAAGTAGACCAAAAACCAAAACCCGAGTTCTCGGATTTCCGGACTAAAAACCTCAGATCTTCCTCATCCTGTGTACATTTTATCTCTTTTGAACTAATGTACATTATTTTTTCTTCAAAACAAGACCAAGTTCAAGTGAATCAGAGCTCATATGTGAAAGTTGGGTTTTGGACCTCTTTTGTACATTATGTATTTTAGAGATTTTTGACCTATTATTTTATGTATATAACTAACCTATTTAGTTCATTTCTTTTTCATTTATCTTCTTTGATAAAAGTTTTATTAAAATGCATAAAAATCCAAATCCAAATTGAGCTAAAATTAAAGAAACAAATTGATTCCGAGTCTTCACTAATCGACTGTATAAAATTGGTCTTTTCATATTTTATTTTATTTTATTTCTTCTTTTTGTAAATTAATAAAAAATCCAAAAAAATAAATTAATGTGTAAATATTTATTGTTGATTTTACCATATTTTTTCCGGATTTTAATCTGGTTTAAAATTGATTAAAAAAAATACAAAACCCAACAATCAAGGTATTCTATGTACATGGGATACCCCAAAAAGATCACTTTATGCAATTGATCGATTTTGATTTTGATGTCTTCATGAAAGTTGTAGATCTCATCCAGACGAGCAATTTTCATGAAGAAACTTTTTCAATCAATGCCGTTTACTATTTATTTTATATTTTACAAAGGATTTAATTCTGATTTTTGAGGTGCTGACACGTGGCAGCTCTTGGAGCCATCACATGTCAGTCATTTTTCAACTTTTTATTTACTCATTTTTTTAAAAAAATAAAAACACCCCTCGCACGTGCGAGGCACGTGCCACCCAGGCACGCGCCAAGCACATGCGCTACCGCCTCTCCCTCCAGGGTGCCACGTGGCGATTCCTGGCAGCCCGATCTCGGCCGATCGGACGACCGAGGAGCATCGTCCTCCTCCTACCAACTTTCCCAATCCCGACCGCACTTTCCTAATTTGTCGGCGCCGCCTCCACCGATATCGCCGACCGCCTTCCATCTTTTTTCCGCCGTCGCATCCAATCGGATCCCATTCTCACGCATCTCGCCATCAAATCGATCACTCTGATCTCTGATTGATCCCTCCCCCATCAAATTTCGTCAGCCCTCCTTTCCTTCTCCGACACACCTAACCCCAGACCTAAAAAAGAAATGCCGCCCCTCGACTTCTAGTATCTGTCGATTGCCATCAGTTGAGGGAGGAGCCTAGGTCCAGCTGGTGGTGACAGCACCGTGCTCTGGCGTTCACCCTCAAGTGTGTAGCGAGATCCAAGGTAGCCACGCCTTGTCGCAGATAGCCCTCCAGGCATACTACCAAGCTCTGGCCCTCCTTTACACCGTCAAGCCAACGCTACCACCTCCAACGAAGACATCGTCCACCGTCTTCACTCTTCATCGATAACAATCTCCTGAAGCCTCTGCTGCTCCGGTCAACGATCATCTCCATCGCCTCCTCCGCCTTCCTTAGCCATCCCCCAATGCCTGCACAATGTCGCCATCTATGCTTATGCCATCTCCAACTACTTCATCGCCAACGCCTGAGCGCCACCAGCTCCGTATGACTCCGACGTCCTTCAATGATCATCTCCGACAACTCCAGTACTCTGCCACGCCGCACTGCCCCGTGCGCGACCACCGCCAACACCTTCTGCCCCTCCGCCTCTCGCAAGTCACCGATCGGGCACGACGCCCGAAACCCTCCTCACGTGCTATGCATGTGGGAGAGGGGACGAATTTCAACAAACCCCCCAGCGCTTCTTAGAATCACAAGAAGCCCCAGTGGTCAAGTGCTGCGCACGTGACTCACTGGGTAAATTGCAAGAAGCCCACATCTGTTCTCCCATTTGCACGCAGTCCCCCACCGACCAGGCCACGTGCTTGGCACATGAAATGGTGACAGTTTTGCAAAGCACCCCTAAAGGTTTAGGTAATTACACGTGTACCCCTATTCTGCATTATTTTATTTTATATTGCATTGTTACCCCTATCTTTCCCTATTGTTCTAGACCTCTACATGATATTATTTTATTATTCAAAAATAGCATGATGTTTTTCAAATAATTATCTACATTTTTACATATTGTGGACATTTTTGTGATCAATGGTTAATTAATAATTTATTGTTTTGTGGAAATTTGCGTATGTTGCCCATTTTATGCTCTGAAATTTTTAATTGATTAACCGTTGCTCTAAAAATTCCTGAAAAATCATATATCATAGAATTAATTGTGCTTGACATTGTGCCCAAAAAGATTTGCATTTGCATGAATAAGTTTCCCTGTAAATATTATTTTGTGTATTTCAATATTAGATTTTTAATACGTATTAAAACTTATATTTTCAAGGTTTAAGATTTTTCTAAGATCAATCACCTAGTGATAGATCTTAGATAATTTTATTCCTTGAAAATAATTAGGTTCAATATTTATTATAATTAAATATTGAAATTCATTCTGTTTGCAACTAAAAATTCAGAAAAAAAACATGTTGCATCCAATATTTATTATAATTAATTATCATCACGGCCAATTTCCATATTTTCCGGACATCGTTTGATCGTAATCTATATTTTAGTCCCTAAAATAGGCTGAAATTGCATTTTGCATCCTTTACGGCATTAAAAACTCCAAAAAAAAGACTGCCTCGAAAACTGCATATGAATTTTGATAGACATAATTCTAGGTTATTCCTTTGCCTCCTTGTGTTCGACTTTGGGACTTGCCCAAGTAAAATAAACATAAAACCACATTGATTAAATTAACGAATAATTTGTGTGGTTATTTTCTTGACCGATTCTGATTGCTGCCTACAACGAATGACAAAATCAAATCATCATATTTTTTTACGCACGATAAAATACAACATCATCTTTTTAACGCGGTGATATCGGACTCGTTAGATGCGCAGCGCCACCATTGGCATCGGGAATAGCGGCATCAGTATCATGCTCTGGATCAGCAACAATGGTGGCATCAGTACCACCTCCTCCATCTGGTGAAGCGGCAGCCTCAGTACCGTCAGCTGGATCAACGTCCGCGATGGCGTCGGCACCACCATCATCATCATGTGTATGAGCGGCATCAGCACCGCTCTCTTCCTCGTCTGGCGCTCCTGAAGGTGTATGGGATCGTCGCTCAGACGAGACGCTGCCTGCTAGTATCCTACCGCTCCTAAGTGCAACAAAATCAGCATCAAACATATATGCAGCAATATGACCAAGGGAATCACTAGGAGTGGAGGTCTATGTGAATTATACTTGCTCAGACTTCCTCTTGAGGTTATTTGGGTTCGGCTCGATCTGTGCAGGAATGGCGGCCTTCCCCTTCACTATCTCTCTCATCTCCTGTCTAAACTCATCCATCTCCCGTCTGAAAGTAGCCTGCTGATCGGAGATGAGGCGGGCTAGGTCATCTAAGGCGGGGTTCTCATAGGCGGGCCCATGAGAACCTGACGGGTAGCCTCGCTAGTAAAGGCTGCTGTTGGTGGTGAGAGAGGTAAGGGGGCTGATACTGCTGGGAGTGATACTGTTGAGGCTACTGAGGCTGCCTCCAAGACTGTCCCTGCTGGTAGGGATGAGAACCATGCTGCTGCTGTTGCTGTGATGGCTGCTGGTGTGACAGGAACTGGGGCTGCTGGTGAGTCTCTCGCTGCTCGCCTTACTGGCCACCCTGAACTGGAGGCTGCTGCTGGGAATTGGTGCCTCCAGTCGACCAATGGAATCCAGGATGGTCTCGTCGGATATCGGGCTAGGGTCGGTCATACCATATCCTGTTGACATCCATCAACGGCTCCTGCTCATAAGTGGGTGGTGGGAGTACTGCCAGGGGATGATCAGGATGATACACCATCATCTGGATGTCCTGAGATGGTGGTGACTGGACATACTACTGCTACGACTGCTGCTGATATGGCTCTTTCTGAACATGATGGACCTGTCGGTACTGGGAGGAGGACTGGGTCATGCTGTTGTTGCTGCCTGGGTCTGCCCGTGACCTAAGACGGGGCTGAGAAGCCATTTGTGCCTCCTAGAGACACATGATCTGTGTCTTTAGGTCACTCAGCGTCTGTGCCATCTGATCTATCTGTGACATGCCCTGGCACTGCCTCTTCTCTATTAACTCGATCCGATCTAGCTTCTAGTTGATGATGCCCATGTCGGTAGCTGTTGACTCTGCCTGTGCTGCTGCTGTTGACGAAGTGGAGAGACCGGCATCGACCCGTGCTATCCTCTGATAAGACACAATTTCTGACTGGGGCTTCCCTTGTGTGTAGAGGCGTGTTTGAGACATAACAGTATAGTTCTCGGCCATCTCCTCGTAGATGGCCCAGACCTGGTCCTCATCTTTGGCGAAATACGATTCTCCACAGGATGCATTCACCTACCCCTACAACTCGGGTGTAAGTCCACAAAAAAAGCTCTGAACTAGGTTTGGCTTCGAGATGTCATGGTGCGGGCATCGATCTGTAAGCTCCTTGAAGCGATCCCATGCCTCATGAATCTGCTTGTTGGGTAGCATGGAGAAGTTGCTAATCAGGGCCCTCGCTGCATTGGTCAGGACGAGTGGGTAATACTTGTTGAGGTACTCGTTCCAGAGTTGTTCCCATGTCGTCACAAATCTCCCCAAAGGCATCAGCCAGTTGGTTGCTCTGTCAACGAGGGAGATGGGAAATGCCATCATCTTGATGGTTCCTCGTCCACCTGGCTATCGTGGATGGTGCTGAAGATCATCTCGAACTCCTGGAGATGAAGATGTGGCTCCTCGATGGCGAGTCTGCGAAAACGAGGAAGAAGCTAAATCGTATTTGGCAGGAACTTGAAGTATCTCGCGCTGGCTGTCAGAACAATCCATCTATGAGTTAGAGTTGCACCAGGGTTGTGGAACTCTCTCATCTGGCGTGCTCCTGCTGCTGGCTGGACTGGCTGCTCTCTCACAAGTATATCTCCTCCACCGGGTCTGCGTTGCTCTCTATCGGCTCTCATCTGCTCCATCTCCCAGCGCATGTCCACCATGAAAGCTCCCTGGTCTCGAATCTGTCTCTGCATTATCTCTAAGGAAGCTAACAGGGTGTTGTTGATCGCACCCTGGACCAACACAAATGTCTGCTCGGCTCTGGGACCCTTGGTGCGGTCCTCGCTGCTGGGCATGGTCTCTGCAAAGGCAAAAGTCCCAAACTCAGGTGCTGATAAATCAACTAGCTGCTGCTCTCTCTGATTTGGCTCTGGCACCTCAATACTGGTGGTAGAAGAGTGGTCAGGGGGGGACAGGATGGAATCGGACTCGGGCTCGGAGAGCGGATCTCGGCTCTCACGAGCCAACCTAGATGAGTGGGCCTGAGTGCTCAAAAGCGGTGCATCCAGAGGCTGCCTAAGGGACCTCCAACCCATCATCTCGATCTGCCGAGTAAGGCGGATGAGAACTGGAAAGCAAACAGGATCAGACAAGCAATACCCCCAATTCACCAACACAACACAGAGTTGATGACCGTAAGAGTTCGGTCTTTTATCTTGTCTTTTTTATTTTGGTGATAAGATAGTCTATCAGAGCGATTAGCGAGCTGTTAGGAATCCAACGCCCCCAAGAGACAGTCCCGATCCCAAACTAGATCTTTCCCAGCCAGTACAAGCCACTGACTGTTTACCGGCTACTCGATCGGCTCGATCTGTTAAGAATATCGCGGCTCGCTTTACCGGAGACCATAGTGATCTTCACTAGAGAAGGACTAGCTCAAAATCAGTAGTCTGAAAGAGGGTTGGATATGGCTCTATCCTAGTGTGCGTGTCACTCTCTGGCCCAATTAAACCATCCAATGATGGGAAAACTCTCTCAATACAATTTTTGGTGAGGTGATTTTTAGGTCCAATTTGCTTTAGCAGTCCCAATTTTATGGTTGCTCTTTTTTAGGTATTTTTCAAATAAAAAACAATCGCCTAACGAGTTTTTCGATTCTCCTGATTTTATTAAATCCAAGAAAATGGGGGGAGAAGACGAAAAAGAAGATGTGCGATGAAATCAATGATGCATGCTGAGTAAGAATGCGTACCTTTCCTCCATCTCTCTACATGCAAAATGATCCACACATAATTGAAAGATAGAAACTAAATCTAACCTAAATATGCAACGAGGAAAACGACCTTAATAGAAATTTCTACTCGTAAAGAACAAGAGCTAACGGGTAAACGGGAGGGGTCAGAGTCTGGTCTCTGATGCCGATCAATGTCCGCCACGACGGATCCTGCCAGTGTTGTATATGGACTCTAGCGGCACGTGACCCCTCGAGTGACCATGTTAGCTTTTATTAATTAATTAATTAAGGTATAATTAAACGGTCTATAGGAACTGCGGTCTAATTAGGCTCGGGCCCTAATCAATTACGTCACAGAGCAATAAAAATTCCTAGGTTAAGGCTAAATCCTCGATAAATCAAATAAAAATAAAAATTGAGAAAACAGAAAGTCGGCGAAAAACCATGGAGAGGTCCCCCGAGCACACTGGTGCCCAGCGAAATAGACCTCGGCAATCACCGTAAGTTTGATAGTTTTGTTTGAGTCTGTCTGTCCCTGTATTATTACAATAATAATGATCTGAAAGAGAAAGCTAACTAAACTAAGCTACAACTAAACTCCCGAACACTTCTGCTTCCTCCCTCGCACTTTCCTGTGACTCTATATAGAAAAGAGCCACCTCCGAGTATTGCGGCTGCGTCGGTTTTCCAAAGAAAGCTGCCTCGATCCTCGGGCCCTTGCAAAGAAGTCAAGAGGTGCATCAGTCCACAGTTATTATAATAATGAAATACAAATAAAAATAAAATGACAAATATGTGCAAAAAATAAAAAAACAAACACAAATATATTAAAAAGAAATAAAAAACAAAAACAAAAAGAAAAAGAAAACAAATAAAGAAAACTAAAAGAAAATAAAAGAAAAAGAAAAACTGCGAAAATCGTGAAAGAAAGAAAAGCCGTGAAAAAGCCGCGAAACTAAAATCGAAAAAGAAAAAGACTACTAAGCTGTGATCCCCGACAACAACGCAATTCTGATGAGCCGAAAAATTGAGTGACTAAGGGAGAAGGTATCAAGGGTCATTGTGACCTCAACCTCTCCAGTCGGACTCAACAAGAAAATCGAAGACCACCAAATCAAAAGAAATCAAGCAAGTAACACAAATAGCGGTCTCACTATTTTATTTAACCTGGTATAGAGACCAGGGTCAAACTCATGGAGCACGGATTGGCTGAGAGCCTATGAATTAGTCGAGACTCAAAAAAAAATATTTTTTGGTAGATTTTTTGTTTTTTAAATTTTAATGGTTTTCAATTATAAAGAAAATATAAAAGAAAGCTAAAAAGGGCATAATCAAGGAATTATTAAACACACAAAAACAAGTCAGAAAATTAAAATAAAAATATTTTTGGATTTTATAAATATTCAGATGATTTTGGTATTTTTCTCAGATTTGTCGGATTTTTAGTTGATTTTATAAAAATGAAATAAGGCAGGAAATGAAAGCTATTGTGCAGCCATACTCTAAAGGCTATTTAAAAATAGAAAAATAGCCTATAAAAAATCTAGCAACAATTTTATGAAAAACTACAAGTAAAAACCTAACTAAAGAAAAAGAAATTATATTTTTTTGATTTTTTCTGAATTTTTAATCATTTTTATGAGTTTTTTAGTGTTTTTAGATTTTTAGGGCTTTTACATCCAAATCATACAAAACTTGCATAGAATTGAGAAGACAACGAAACACACAAACCACAATTTTTTAAGAATTTTTAAAGACTTTTTAATATTTTTAATGGATTTTTCAAATTAGACAGTAACAAAAATAGGGGTTTTTGAATTTTTAAAAATAGAAAATCAAAACAAAAATGTTCCAAAAATTCACTGAATTTTTTACACAGAGGCAGGATCCACGTGTCCAAATTTCAAGAGATTTGGAGTTAATTTGCTATTTTACTGAACCAATAAAACATGCATAGCACACAGGGACCTAAGTGCAAAAAGTGAAAACTAATCAGCCATACAATAACACGTGGAAAATTTCTGGGATAAAAATGCAAACAGTCCAAGCATGCACGAGGGAGGCACATGATTAAGACATAGAGGGCATAAATGTAATTCCAATTTATAAAGATGTAAATAGTAACAGCACTAAACTCCGGAGTAAAACATGCAAATATCCCCAAAGCACGTGTCGATGCACGTGCACCATACAAAGAGGACTGAAGTGCAAATAATAAAGAGGTAAGGGCTAATATGCAAAATGTCCTAGAGTGCTACTTTATTTAATAGACTAAACAAGAACTAATATAAATTGCAGGGGGGTCTGGCACAAATTATCCAGCCAAAGCGTGCGGGTCACGTGGGTGACAGATGGCCGGTGTTGATAGGCTGATGGACGTACGGCTCTGGTGCCGCCTCCTAGCAGATTGGACGGTCCTAACGATATGACAGACATGGGGTGCACATGGCCGTTAGATTTGGTATCTAACAACCTATCAGTAGCAGGTCACGAACGACTCAGATGGCATCTGGAAGGGAAGTGTGATCCGAAGGTAGAGAGGAGGTCTGGACGAACACCTCCCGGGCGATGTTCACCGGCGAACTGGGGGCTCTCCGGACGCCTGATGGTCGATCAGAAAGGGGGGTTCATCTCGCGATGATGCTTCACGTCGGGTGGTAGTGGCTGATGGAGCTCCAACGATCCGATCTTCCAGCGAGGGCGAGGGGACTGAGCGACTCCGGCGAAGTGGGTGAGAGGCAATCTGGGGTGTGAACTTGCGCATATTGACCTGCAAAGAAAAGCTTATGCTCGGAGGAGTTCTCCGGCGTAGGTTATTTAATGAGCAGCAAAGGGAAGTGGTGTGGAATGGCGGAGGACGATTCCGGCGGAGGCGGCAGAAGGAACCTAGCTTGATCTTGGCTCGGATTGCCAAGATCGAGATGATCAGGCTATGGAAGGAGGGTGATGATAGGACGACGCATCAATCTATACGGATGAGAGTGGTCTATGAAGCTCCGGCCACTAGGGCGGAGCCGGTTGAGTGGAAGATGGAAAATCAGAGATTACTGGGACTCAAATTGATAAAAGGTCTTTCTGATGAATGCAAATTGATCCTGAGCTCCAGGAGGGTGCAATGAAGGTGGTCATTGCCTCGACCGATCTGCGGCGGGCTGGGAGGCTCTTATGTGGTGGCGCTCCGGCCACGTTCGTCGAGCATCAGCTACATGCACCTAATCTGGACACCAAGGAGTGGTTCTGGTCTCTGTCATTGAGAGGAGACTATTTAGGGTAGGTTTAGGACTTGCGGTGCGAGCTGAAGAGCTGGGAATCGAAGATTAGGTTTTATAGGATGTCCCAGGTGATAGGGAAGAACGGGCATTGGTGTGCAATCCGAGGTCGATCTGATCCCTCCTACGGATCCGCGAGGGTGCCTGATCTAGGAGGAGGAGACCGGTAATGGTTGGATCCGCTCCAGATAATTGGGAGAAGTTGGGTCGGTGAGCAGATCCGCGGAGAATGGGTCCGAGGGGCAGAGTTGACCGGGGGTCAACAATCCCCCGTGGACCAATCAGATAATTCCATGTCAAAATTATTTGTAAATTCAAAATAAAATAGAAAATGATTTTCTTTAAAAATATTTACAAAATATAATTTTTTTTATTTACATATTTTTTAGTGTTTTTTTTTATTTTTTGAAAAATAAATTATGTTATATACATTGTATAATATTATATAAAGGTATAAAATACCTATGTATTTTATACTTTTATTATTTTATTTTATTTTTATATAAAACCCCAATTTTATATTTTATTTAATTACAATATAAAATTTGGGATATAAAATAATTTTTATTTTTATTTTGTACTTTATTTACAAGGGTGAAATAAATAGTGAATTATTTATATATACATGGTATATGTACAATGTAGAGAGAGAATTTTTTTGTTTTATTTTATTTTCTCATTTTTATTTTATTTTTAGAAATATATACAAATTATGAGAAACACAATTTTACTTTTATTTTTATGAAAATAAAATATATACATAAGAGGGGGTTTTACAAAATGTTGAATGGCCCTATCTCTCTCTACTCATTTTATTTGGCGATCATGCCTAGATTGGGCCCTCTCTTGGGTTAAGGTCACTCAATATTTATTCTAAATATTTCCCTCTTTTTCTTTATTTCTTTATTCTTTTGTTTTTGGCACAAAACACTGCTAATTATTTATAATTACAGAAAGCATGCAATTTGGTAATTTATTATATTTACAAGTATATACATGGTGTTTTGCAAAGATAAATAGCTAAAATAAAAGAATAAAGAGTGATGAATGAGGATTCATAATTAGGTCTCCATCTTCTCTCTTCGATTCTATCCTCATTTCTCTGTTCTACTTCTCCCTTTATCCATTTCCTCAACTTGAATTTCATTGATACCCCATCCACAACATACGCACATCACCAATGATCTAATCCGATTTCTCCTCGAGAATCTCTAGAGATCCCTTATCCTACCATTCCTTACGTACATAACGATTATCTGACATCATCGACTTCGAGCCGATTCATCCTTGCAGGTTACAAATGGAGCACCTCTACTGACCGTGAACCTCAACTGCATTTGATTCGATCGAAAAAGAGAGACCATCGCTATTGATTGACATCGAGGCTTCCGACTCGGAGTACCTGTGGTGAGCAACCTACCAACTAGGGTTAAGTATCAAGATAAATCAATGGTCGTTGTGACCCCAATCGATAGGCGAACTCAACAAGAAGAATAGAACCACTCGATAAAAATGAAACAAGTAAGCACAAAATGTAAGCAGTTTCACTATTTATTTTTACCTAGTATAGCAACCAGGGATGAAGACAAGGAGCATGAGAAAACCTAGAATCTCGAAAATGGAAGACATAATTTTGGTGTTTATAGATTTTTGCAAATTTTTATATTTTTTATTAAGAAGCAAAAAAACAAATAAGGAAACCAAAGCATAGACAATTTTTTTATTAAAAACACTCAGGAAAATTATGATAAAAAGATTTTCGGGGTTTTAAATGTTTTGAAGTAGTTTTTGGTAATTTTATGGGTTTTGAAAATGTCTTTATAATTTTATAAAAAGCAAATAGTGGATAAAACTACAAATAGTGCATGGTGAGGAATAAATTGCAAAATTAAAAATTACTTAAAAAATCCCAAAGTCCTAAGGAAATTTTATGCCGATAGAGAGAAAATGCTAAAAAACAGAATTGAAATGATATTTTTATTATTTTCTCAATTTTTTTTATTTTTATAAGTTTTCAAGTATTTTACAATATACAAGGTTCTTAAAAGGGATTTTCAAACACAAATGATGTCGAAGACAAAGCACACAAAAATACGCAAACAGGAATTTTTGTAGAATTTTTAATGATATTTAACATATTTTTATGTATTTTCCAAAATAGATAGTCCATTTTTTTATAGGTTTTCGATTTTTTTAAAAATAATAAATGTGACTAAATTAATCCATAAAAATATTATATAATTGTTGAGTCAACATGAGCCAATACTAATTTTATGAAAATTTGGGATTAATTTAATATTTATTTAATAATAAAAGACAAGCATTTCATAGGTACCTACTTGCAAGTAAAGCATAGTTTGGGCCAAGCAATAACACATATGCTACGTATAAGGCCTTAAATGCAAAAAGTCCAAGTAGTCATGTGCGCAACACGTGAACCAGGCTCACATGGTTAATACATGTCAAATATCAAAAACTTTCCATTCATTTCATATCATCGTAAGAGATCAGGCAGAAATATGCAAATAACCAAAAAAGTTGGTTAACAAATAGGACCAAAGAGCGAATGTGTTAAAGTAAGGGGTCCAAACTACAACTTGTCCAAAGTAAAATAAACTAAGACAAATAGTTACATGTCTTGGAAATAAAAGCAAAACATAGAGGGGCCTTAGTTATATTTACCCCTTATTAAGGCGTTATCCAACAGCCGAGGGGTCTCCACTAACAGATGGATGGTCGAGATAAACAGGTGATGAACGATGATGGAATGATCCTCAAATGGATCTAATGGTCCAGGCTCCCTTGCTGGCGAATAGTTGAGATTAGAACTGGGGAAGCCTAGATTGGACGGTTGGAAGACGCCTGGAAGGACTAACGAAGAACTCGCCTCCAGTGAGTTTTGAACGGTCAGTACGCATGGCAAAAGCATCCTCAGAAGATGCTCTGATGGGGGAAATGTCGCTCTCGTCAGTCCGCAGCTGTTGGGATGCTCAGAAGGGTCCAGGACCAAGGGGGCGATCCTGGAGAGGAGTGGGGTTCTCGAGCAATTGTTTCTTGCTCTTTGACCTCCAGATGAGGTTCTTAGGTGATCCAACCTACAAGATAATGGGTGTGTCGGAGAGGAGGCTCTGGCGAAGGGTTAGAGCACCAATGTTTCTCGAAAACAGGGGAGACGTGGATGGACAAGGTCTTCAGTGGGGTGGAGGAGTCGACCTGCTGCTTGATTCCAACCCAATGGTTGGAATCATCAGGGAGATTACGGAACTCGATGTAGAAATGGAGGAGAGTCGTGTGAGTGCCTACAAGGGCTGGAATGACGAACAGGGGAGTGATATGGTCATCAGAGTGAAGATACAATGGGAGTGAATGATCGATTCGAGCTGGAAATGAAGGGTCAAGGAAGTACCTAAGAGTGAATGCAATTGCCTGGGGCTGGTGAACGAAGTGAACGATGGTGATATCCTCGATGAGCAGCGTGTCCAGAGGCTGAAGCACCTTACGGTGGAGTTGAGATGAATCTCACCGGACCTGAGGGGTGCAACGCTCCAAACATCACCTCACCCTCTCCTTCTCTCGCTGTCAATTTAAAAAGGAAAAGGCGGGTGTAGCGGAGGTGGTTGAGCAGCCGAAGGTGTAAAAAAGGGGAGGGTGGATGGGTTTTATAGGGGTTCAAAGTGTGGGAAGAATGGGAGAGAACCCGTAAACCGAGGCACTGATCAACAGGGGAAAGGTCGGGCGTGGATTAGGGATTTGCGCCTCTTAATCGAGGCTTACAATTGGAATAAAAGGTGGTAGGATCGGGTCAGGAAAATGGGCAAAGATCGGCAAAACCTGATTTGGGAGAAAAGGATAACGAGGGGACTAGTTGATCGAGGTCAACATAGCCGATGTGATCCAATAAAAAGTGGCTGAAGAGAGACATAAGACGTTAAAAGACAAAAAGGGACAAAAATAAAAATAAATGAATTAAAAATAATATATTAATTTAAATTAAAAGTGTATAGAATATAATTTATTATGATTTTTCATAGTATTTTTCTAAATTTTTTTTAATTATGTCTATGAAAAATAAATTAATGTATATACAATATATAATATTATATACTAGTACAATATACATATTTATTATGTACAAGTATTTTTGGTTATTTTACTTTACATAAAATCCCTTATTTTATATTTTATTTATTTAAAACATATTTTTATGAGTATAAAATAATTTTTATCTTATTTTGTAAATTATTTAAGGTGTATAATAAATAGGTGATGTAGTACATACACATGTGTTTTGTGCAATGAATGGAGAAATTTTTATTTATTTTTTCTATTTTTATTTTTTTTGAGCTATTTTTAGGAACATATGTAAGGGAGTAAAAATAATAATTTTATTTTATTTTGTCAAAAATAAATATATAGTTAATAGATACAAGTATAGCTAGTACATATAATACATAGTGGACCCTATCTCTCTCTACTTATTTTATTTTGCGATCAGGTCAATTCTTGACCGTATCTTGGGGTTTATGTCACTCTGTATTTACTCTAAATATATCATTCTTTTTCTTTTCCTTTATTCTTTTATTTTTTCCAAAAATACGTGCTAAATATGCAACGTTAACATTATCATGCAATTTGTTAAGTTATTGTATTTACAAGAATTTAGATGATGTTTTTCCAAGAAAAAGTGCTAGAATAACATAATAATGAGAATCAGATATTCATCACCCCCTATACTTTACCTTTGCTAGTCTCTTAGTAAACACTTATATGAAAAAGAAGTGAAAAGAGAAGGAAAGAAAAAGAATCAAGGTCAATTATTCAACTTATCTTCATTAAATTGAAGTATGGAGCTCAGTCAGACCTTTGGATTATTAGTTTATCGGAACCTTATTGAGATATAGGTTTAAAACTCAATAGCCTCTAAGTTTCAATATTCTATGGTGAAGACTCCTCAATAGTCCATATCATAACAAGTCTACATATGCAAACTCTAATGACTATGCATCTTTCCTTGTTCTATGTAAGTTATATGTATCTCCCCACCTCAGAAATGACAAATAAATAGCCTCCCTCAACAAGGTAACTCTAATTCATTAGTCTAGCATCACTTTCCTCAAGGAGCGTGGTATTCCCTTCTAAGTTTAACTGCAACCGGCTCAAGAAGAGGGGGAAAGTAGAGAATGGACCATGGCCAGTGTGGCCACGTATCCCTGGGAGAATAGCCAGTGTAGTTGAGTCTCCTGTTGCAAGCTTCATGAGATGAAAAGGTGTAATACAAAAGCTTTGCTTTATTTCATTATATACAGTACGACAGACATTTTCTATTCAATCAGGCATGTCCACTTTTTTGGAGTTTTTCTTGATTTTTCCACTTTTTTTATGTGTGCATATGTACAACCTATCTTCAAGGGGCGTCATATACTTAAGGTTTTTTTCCACTTGAGACAGTAGACTATCCCTCTTTTGAAGCATTATTGCAACCCACAACTACTATCTTCAGACCTCATCACCACCAGAAAAAGTTGAGGTGCGTATCCCTCCCTAAAGTAGGATGAGAGGTTCCTGCTAGTACTATCCTTGTAGGCTACCCAAAGCCAAAGGATTCTGCCTCCACCCCACCTCATCCATGTCGTATTGGTCCAAGTAAAGCCCATTATCTCTGAGAGTCGTGCATGTGTTGTTAAGTGTTGTACTTAAGATCATCAAGATGACATGTGAACACAGCCTAGTGGACTCAAAGAGTTAAATCACTAATGGACATGAAATGACTTAACCCCAATCAAATAAGGTTACTCTAAAAGTTAGGTGGATTAAGGTCTTAACCAAGCTCCATTTACCAATTTAGTTCCAGACTAGTTCAAATGTCAACTATGATTCAGAAGAAGATACAAGAATTTGTACAAAACTCTTTTTGATGTAATTTTCAAAACATGCAATATTTTTGAAAATGTTTGAATGCAAGAGAGATAGGAATGTTTTGCAAACTATGTACAAACATTTACAAATAGACTTGTGCGAACTTTTATTTTTCAAACAATTTCAAAAATTTTGTATTATATACGTAATTTTGATACAAAAATATTTACTAGCATCTTAAAATCAAAACATTTTTACCAAATTTTGTACAAAAATAATATTTACAAATAAGTCATTTACAAACATGTATATCCAAGAAAGACTTAGAAAAATTTTAAAGTTTTCGTGACTTTTAGCTTGAAGTTTTTAGCCATTTTATTTAGATGGCTAAAGTATATATACAATATATATGACACCCCCCATTCTAGTGAGTGACCACCAACTAGGGTTAAGTATCAAGATAAATCAATGGTCGTTGCAACCCCACTCGGTAGGGGAACTCAACAATAAGAATAAAACCTTTCTATAAAATCAAACAAGTAGGCACAAAATGTAAGCAATTTCGCTATTTACTTTTACTTGATATAACAACCAGAGTTTAACACAAGGAGCACGAGAAAACCTACAAAGTAGTCAAATCACATAAATGGAAAACAGTTTTTTTGATTTTTTTTAATTTTGGAAATTTTTATAATTTTCAATTTAGAAGCAAAACAAAAAATAAGGAAACAAGGCACATACAGATCTTTTTGTATTTTTATAGTAAAAAACACCCAGAAAATTAAGATAAAAATATTTTTGGGTTTTAAATGTTCTAAAATGTTTTTGGTAGTTTTGTTGGAGTTTTACAAATGTTTTATAATTTAAAAACATCTGATAAAACTACAAGTAGTGCAAGGCTAGGAATAAATTGCAAATTAAAATTACTTAAAATGCCCTAAAGTTCTGGGAGCAATTTTATGCCAAAATAGACATAAAATGCTCCATACAGGAACTGAAACGATATTTTTTTATTCTTTAATTCTATATGATTTTATATAATTTTAGGTCTTTTACAATTTTTTTTGATTTTATAAGAGATTTTCAAACACAAACTATATTGAAGACAAAATGCACAAAAATACACAAACAAGATTTTTTGTAGAATTTTTAAGATAATTTTTCGAATTTTTCTATATTTTCCAAAAATAACAGACCACTTTTTATAGGTTTTGATTTTCCCAATATAATAAATGTGACTAAATAAGTCCACAAAAATTACTATAACTACTATGTGTCAAGAAGAGACTACAGTATATTTTAGGAATCTTTTGGTATTAATTTTTATTTATTTAATTAAAAAAAGACATGCAATTCACAGGGACCAACTTGTAATTAAAACACAATTTTGGGCCAAGCAATAACAGAAATGAGAAGTACAATACCTCAAAAGCAAATAGTCTAAGTAGTCATGTACGCAACACGTGAACCAGGCTCACATGGGTATAAATGTAAATATCAACAACTTTTCATTCATTCCTTAACATCATGAAATATCAGGAAGAAAAATGCTAATAACCCTACGAGTCATGTGGGACTACACGTGAGTTCAAACTAATTGGACCAAAGTGCGGATATGTAAAAGTAAGAGGTCCAAACTCCAACTTGTCCAAACTAAAATAAATTACGACAAATATTTAGGGGTCTTCAAAATAAAAGCAAAACCGATAGGGTCCTGAGTGATATTTATACCTTATTAAGGCATTATCCAACGATCGAGGGGTCTCCACTAACGGTTGGACGGTCGAGATCAATAGGTACCCTTTTGACGATGAACGACGATGGAATAATCCTTAGATGCATCTAATGGTCCAGGCTCCCCTACTGGTGGATGGCTAAGATTAGAACTAAGGGAAGCCTGGATCGGATGGCTGGAACATGCTTAGAAGAACCGACGAAGAACTCTCCTCCAACGAGTTTCGATCGGTCAATACGAACGGTAGAAGCATCCTAAGGAGCTGCTATGATGGGGGAAATGTCACCAAAGTTGGTCCGCAACTGCTGGGATGCTCGAAAGTGTCTAGGACCAAGGAGACGGTCCTAGAGAGGAGTGGGGTCCTAGAGATACCATTCCTGTCTATTTGACCTCCTGATGAGGTCCTTAGGTGCTCCAACCTGCAAGATAACGGGTGTGCTCGGAGAGGAGGCTCCGGTGAAAAGTTAGAGCACCAATGTTTCTCGAAAATTGGAGAGAGATCGCTGGACTAGGTCTTCGGCAGTGTGGAGGTATTGACCTGCTTCTCGATTCCAACACGGTGGTTGGAGTCAAGGGGGAGATTGTAGAGCTAGATGTAGAAATGGAGGAGAGTCGTGTGAGGGAGTACGAGGGTTGGAATGAGGTGGCGAACAGGGGAGTAATATAGTCGTCGGTGTGAAGATACCATTCAAGTGAATGATCGATTCGAGCTTGTAATGAAGGTTGAAGATAGTACCTAAGAGTGAATTCAGTCGCTTGGGCTGGTAAAAAATTCCATGACAGTAATAGCCTCGATGTGTGACACATCCAGAGGATGAAGCTCCTGATGATGGAGCTTAGATGAATCTCGCTGGACCTGGGGGTGCAACATTCCAAATGCCACCTCACAATCTCGCTCTCTCATTGTCACTCTGAAAAGGAAAAGGAGGGTGCAACATAGATGATCGAGTAGTCGAAGGTGTTCGAAAGGGGGGGGGGGCGAATGGGTTTTATAGGGGTTCCAGGTCCGGGATGATCGGGAGAGAACCCACGAACCAAGGAGTGAATCAACAAGGGAAAGGTCAGGCATGGATTAGGGATCCACGCCTCTTAATCAGCTCTTGCAATTGGAGGAAATGGTGGTAGGATTGGCTAACGAAAAATGGGCAAAGATTGGCAAAACTCGATTTGGGAGAAAAGGAGAATGAAGGGACCAGTTGACTGAGGTCAACATAGCCGATGTGGCCATATCAAAAGTGGCGGAGGTAAAAGACAAAAGATACTAAAAGACAGAACAAGGAGAAAAATAAATATAAATGAATAAAAAAATAATTGAATTTACTTTAAAATTGTATAAAATAAAAAATGTTTATTATTTTGAAAAATATTTCTCAGTGATTCTTAATTATTTTTATGAAAAAAATTATTGCATATATAATATATAGTTTATGTACTTGTATAGTATACCTATGTATTATGTATAAGTATTTTTTTATTTTTTTAACCCAAATTCCATTATCTTATATTTTATTTATTTAAAAAAATTAGGAGTATAAAGTAATTTATTTTATTTTGTAAATTATTTAAAGGTGTATAATAATAAGAGGATGTATTATGTACACATGTGTTTTGTACAAAGAATGAAGATATTTATTTATTTTTTTTATTTTTATTTTATTCTATACTATTTTTAGGAATATACACAAAGGATTAAAATTAAAAATTTAATTTAAATTTGTCAAAAATAAATATATAGTTAATAAATACAAGTATATATAGTAAATATAATACATAGTGGATCGTATCTCTCTCTACTTATTTTATTTTGCGATCAAGTCGAGGCTTGACCTTCTCTTGGGGTTTGGGTCACTTTGTATTTATTCTAAATACATCATTCTTTTTCTTTTCCTTTAATCTTTTATTTTTTCCAAGAATACATGATAAATATGCAATTGACGTGCAATTTGTTAAGTTATTGTATTTACAAGAATTTACAACATGTTTTGCAAAGAAAAAGAGCTAAACTAAAAGAATAAAGAGTGAGAATCAGAGATACGTCACCCCCAATACTTTACCTTTGCTAGTCCCTTAGCAAACACTTATTTGAAAAAGAAGTGAAAAGAGAAAGAAAAGAAAAGAAAAATAATCAAGGTTGATTATTAAACTTATCTTCATTAAATTGACGTATGAAGCTCATTCCGACCTTTAGGTTATTAGTTTGTCGGAACCTTACTGAGATATAGGTTTAAAACTCAACAACCTCTAAGTTCCACTATTCTATGGTCAAGACTCCTCAATAATTCAGATTAGAACAAGTCTACATACGCAAACTCTAATGACTATGCATCTTTCTTAGTATTGTATAAGTGATATGTAGCTCCCCACCTCAAAAATAACAAAGAAACAATCTCTCTAAACAAGGTAACCTTAATTGCTTAATCTAGCAGCTCTTTCCTCAAGGAGTGGGGCATTCCCTTCTAAGTTCAATTGCAACTGGCTCAAGAAGAGGGGGAAAGAAGTGAATGGACCGTGGCCAGTGTAGCCATGTATCCATAAGAGCCTACCCAGTGTAGCTAAGTCTCTCGCTGCAATTTCATGAGATGAAAGGTGTAATACATAAGCTTTGCTTTATTTGACTATATACACTGCGGTAGGCATTTTATTTTCAATCAGGCCAATCCACTTTTTTGGAGTTTTTTTATTTTTGCACTTTTTTTATGTGTTCATATGTACAACATATCTACATGGTGCAACATATACATAAGGACCTTTTCTTCTTGAGCCAGTAGACTATCCCTCTTCTGAAGCATTATTGCAAACCACAACTACTTTCTTTAGACCTCAACACTGCCAGACCAAGTTGAGGTGCGCATCCCTCCCTAATGGAATACTAGACGTTCTGCCTAGTAGTACTACCCTCGTATGCTACCCCAAGCCAAAGTATTGCGTTGTTAAGTGTTCTACTTAGGCTAATCAAGATGACATGAGAAATAGCCTAGTCGACTCAAAGACTTAAGTCACTAATGGACCTGAAAAGTCTTAAACCTAAATCCTATAAGAGTCTTCTGAAAGTTACGTGGATTAAGGTTTTAACCAAGCTCCATTTTCCAATTTAATTCCGGAGTAGTTTAAATGTCAACTATGGTTCAGAAGATGATACAAGGATAAGTACAAAATTTTTTTTGATGCAATTTTCAAAACATGCAAAATTTTTGAAAATGTTTGAGTGCAATAAAGAAAGGAAAGTTTTGCAAACTAGTTAGATATATTTACAAATAGTTTTTTGCAAACTTTTATTTTTCCACCATTTTTCAAAAATTTTGTACTATATAAATCGTTTTGATACAATAATATTTACGAGCATTTTGTAATCAAAATATTTTTACAAACATTTGTACACAAATATTTTTTTATTTTTTGCTTGAGGTTTTTAGCTTTTTTATTTATTAACACGCTCACTCAAAGTATGAGTTGTGGCTAATGTATATATACAATATATACGACACTCCCATACTTAGCTCCAACGATGTCCTCAGAGTTATCAAAGAGCGGTGAAGAAGACATAACTCGTGCTCAGTATTGGGATGTGAAAAGAAAGGCTATACTTCACCGACGAATAAAAGAATATAATGAATAGAGATTGGTGATCCCTCTATACTTAGGATCAAATAATATTGAGTATAGAAGTTTGTACACAAGGGAAAAACCGAGGGTTAGAATGTACAAGTTCTACCTCCCCTATACTTTGGGTAAATAACCATGAGTATAGGCAATAAAACAGAGGTAAAAATAATAAAAAAATAATAATCAACAATCTGTACCAACCTTATACTTAGGGTATGGTACACCGTAAGTATAGCATAATCATAAGTTGAAGATGGGGTGTTAGACAAAAGAATGTGTTATATGGACAGCTGGATCTATACAACTATAGGGGAGAAGTGATAATCAGACATGAAATGCAAATAATTTGATTCAAAGACCACACATGCAAAATGAATAGGGGTAACGTCAACGATCAACACATCACGATCTAGATATGACTTCAAGAACGAACCGTTAACTTGGAAGGTGGAATCAGACGACATCTCAGATATGTCAATGCTACCATTGTTGTGCACCTTTCAGACCACGTATGGTGCCTTCCACTTGCTCTACAATTTCCCTAGAAATAATCTCAACCTGGCATCGAATAAGAATTACTCTCCGGTTTAGCTCAAACTATTTATGGCTAATAGAAGAATCGTGCCATATCTTCACTCTCTCCTTATAATGTAGGCTACTCGAAAAGGTTGTATCTCTATGCTCCTCCAGGGCTGCCAACTTTGCCTTCCTTTGATTCCTACGCTCTCTTGATCTAATAATAACTCAGTGACTTCCCATAGTGACTTGTGCTTTATCTTCACAAGTAAATGGCATGGCTTGCCATAAATGAGACGAGATGGAGACATACTGATGAGTTCGCTGAGCACGATATATAACTTACATACGTTGTAGTACGTGTACTTAGCGAATCAATCAGAATCGAGAGAAGATCTCCGTAAAGAGTGCCTCGGCTTTAATTTATATCACGGGAAGTCTGGGGTCGAACACAGGGAGGCAAAGGAACAACTTTGAAGTTAATTCAAAAATTTAGGATTAGATCTCCAATGCATTTTTTATATTTTTTTATGCAAAAAACAAATTCCAATGCAAAATGCAAGTGAATTAAGTTAATAAGAAAGCACAAAACTTAGCCAAATTAAATTTAATGCGAAACTAATCAAATTTAGCCAAATTATATTTTTCCAAGAATCCTAATCAAGTTATGAATGCAAGACACCTTTTTTGGAATTTTATGGGTTAAAATGCAACAACGAAAAATGTATACTTTTTATGGGTTTTTACGCAATTTTTCACACATACAGAATGCAAATATTACGAAACATTCACTGGAAGTTAAACAAGATGAAATGAGATTATGATAAATTTTTTAGAATTTTTTGACAAAATATGAATTTTTTATGTATTTTTGTAATCAGAAAAGAGTGACAGTGATTAGATGATTCCTCACAAATCCACAATAGCAAATTAGGCAGAGAGCGAATTATCTCATATAGATATTTTCATATGGAATCCAAGAGACTTGAAATTTTTTGACATGGATGTTTGTGGATTTAATTAAAAATCAAAATGAAAATCACTCTTCAATTTATTTTAGGAACAAGGTAACTCCAATTAATGTGAAATTTGGATAGTACTTAAAGCACTCTTCAAGACATCATTCAAAATTTTTGTGAAATTGTTCGAGCAACTATGAGTGAGATAAGAATTTATGGGTCTAGATTGGGTAAAATATGAAATATTTCAATTAAACAAATTTGAAATAATTACCCAAAGATCACAGAAATCCAACTAAATATCCAAGTTGAAGAGAATTAGTTGCTCGACATCATGCTATTTTTCATTCAAATAAATGATGCGAAATTGAAGTCCAAACTAAAATTGAAATACAGGGGTTTGCTTGCAATTTCAGAAATTGAAAACTTGCAAACAACTATGTATAGGGACCATTTTGCAATAACATGAACATGTAATATACTTAGTGCAATTTTTACAAAAAAATTAAAATGCACCTTCTTCCTCCTACGGAGCTCGAAGAGGGGGAGGGGGCTGGGGCCGACGTCGACGGCCCAAAAAGAGGCCGAGGGGCTGGGGTCGATAGCCGCAGCCTGGAGAGGGGCCGAGGGGCGTGTGACGTGCGGAGGCCGCGAAATTGGCGCAGGGCGACGACGTCGAGGGACACGCGGCGGCCGCGAGCAGCAGCGCCGGCGCAGTTGGAGGAAGGGGGAACGACACGGGTGGCACGGGGTGGTGTGCGCGACCGCTGGAGGCAGCGGCGGTGGCCGGCTGGCGGCGCCCGGCTGGGCACGGAGGAGGAGAGGGGGGTGGGGCGGCAGCGTTGGAGCTGTTGTTCCTCCCCCCCCTCTTCTATTTTTATTTTAAATTTTTTTGCTGTACTAATTTTTTTGTTTTAGAATTTAATTTTTTAAATTTTCTTTAAACAGGGAATGAAATAAATGTGGAAAAAAGGGAAATGTGGTGATGGTGGTGTATGATACAAATATAAACAAATGAATGTGTTGTGGAAGTGAATGTGATGTGCTAAAAAAATTACAAAGATAAAAAACTATGACAAGATGAAAATAAAAAAATTACCTACGATGTAAGCGAATCTCTTGGGGAGTGCTTACGAGGAGCATGATCTTCGCTCAAATCACCGTCGAGCGATGAGCTCCAGTAGCGCATGGGTACAACTGCGATGTTGGCCAAAAAGCCAACAGATCTCACATGAGAGAGGGCTTTCGTCGCTCGACCGCGGTTGCATCGCAATCACCGATTCAACTCTGGGAACTAAGCTCTCTTCACATAAAGATGGAGAGTCCGATAGGCCTACAAGACTGAGTCCAAAGGTTGTGACCAACCATTTCGGTCTTGACAGACGACCTTTTGCATTATTGTCTTCATCTCCCTATTCAGTACTTCAGCAAGACCATTTGTTTGAGGGTGATATGGTGTGGCAACTCGATGGTCTATGCTAAACTCGTTAGCAAGGGACTTTACCTTGTCATTGATAAACTGAGAACCCCTTCAGATATCAAAACTCTAGGCACCTTGAACAGTGCAATGATATTTTTCCTCAAAGATTGGCAAACAGTCTTATCATCTACGGTTCAGGAGGGAATGGCCTCAGCCCAATGACTGACACAATCAACAACAAGCAAAATGTACTCAAATCCCTTACTTTTAGGGAATGGATCAATGAAATCAATGTTGCATGCATCAAAAACCTCGCAGAAATAAATGGGCTGCATCGGCATCATGTCACGCTATCCACGAGTGCCCATCCTCTGACAGTCAGTACACCTCTTCACGTATTCATCGTAATCCTTGAATAGGGTAGGCTGCCATAGGTTGGAATGGAGAACTTTTTGTGGTGACCTCTTTCTAGAATGATGCCCTCCTGCGTCAAGCTAGTGGTAGTATGTGAGGATGCTATGATGCTCCTCATGAGGAATGCACTGACACCATAAGCTATCCCCTCCTTTATGATAAAGGATGGGATCCTCTCAATGGTACAACTTGGCCATCGCAAGGAAGGTCTCAAGTTGTTATCTGAGCCAACCTTGTGGAACTTTCTTGGTAATAAGATAGTTCACAATGTCGACGTACCAAGGAAGAGAAGCGATAGCAAGGATCGCCTCATCCGAGAAGGTCTCTATAATAGGTGCCATATGTTCTGAATCCTCAAGGTTCTCTAATCAGGAGTGGTGATCTGCCACCACATTCATGACTCCAGGCTTATCCTTAATGTTAATATCAAACTCTTGGAGTAAAAGGATCCATCTGGTCACTATTGCTTTGGCATCCTTCTTTGCCATGAGGTACCTGATGGCGGTGTGATCTGCAAAAATGATCACTTTGAATCCAAGAATATAATATCTGAATTTATCCAAGGCAAAGACTATGGCTAGCATCTCCTTCTCTATGACAGTGTAGTTCTGCTGGGCGACATCCAAAGTACGTCTAGCGTAGTGAATGGCATAAGGTAATCCATCTCTCCTCTGTCCAAGCATAGCCTCTATGGCAAAATCATAAGCATCCATCATGATCTCGAATGGGAGAGACCAATTAGGAAACTGAAGGATGGGATCCTCAACAAATAATCTCTTGAGATTCTTGAAGGATGCTAGACACTTATGATCTACAATGAACTCGGTGTCTTTTGTTAGGAGATTGATAAGCAGTCAGGCTATATGACTAAAATCCCAAATGAATCGTTGGTAGAAACAGACATGCCCCAGAAAAGAATGCAACTATCGCAAATTGGATGGTAGATTGAGTTTCCTGATGATATCCATCTTGGCTGGATTGACCTCCATGCCCTTGTTGGAGATTATATAACCAAGTACCATCCCTTGAGTAACCATGAAGTGACTCTTCTACCAAGATAATACTATATGAACTTGGATAGAATGCTGAAGTACGCAATCTAAGCAGTCAAGACAAGCATCAAACCCATTGTCGTAGACTGAGAAATCATCCTTGAAGACCTCTAAGCAATCACCCACCATGTCCGAGAAGATGGACAA
This sequence comes from Ottelia alismoides, assembly GCA_037367405.1. NCBI lineage: Eukaryota > Viridiplantae > Streptophyta > Magnoliopsida > Alismatales > Hydrocharitaceae > Ottelia > Ottelia alismoides. The sequence continues at coordinate 168,694 of JAZKJV010008265.1, forward strand.
CATGCACCTTTGGAATGTATCCGGGAAATTACATAGACCAAAGGGCATCCATCTTAAAGAATATGTTCCAAACGGACATGTGAATGTCATTTTGTCCTGGTCTTCGGGCGCTATGGCCACCTGATTATAGCCAGAGTACCCGTTAAGAAAATAGTAATGACTCTTCCATGCTAATCTCTCAAAAATATGATCAATAAATGCAGCGAGAAATGATCCTTCGTGGTGGACTGATTCAAAAACTTGTAGTCCACACAGACCATCTATGAAGTGGGTACCTGGGTAGTTATCTCATCTCCATACTCGCTCACGACTGTAGTGATTCCCATCTTCTTGGGCACCACATGTAATCAACTAACCTACTTGGAGTCAGAGATCTGGTAAATAAAATTGACACCCACCATTTTCATATTTCTTTCATGACCACTTCTCGATGATTCAGGTTCAGCTGTTGCTGGAACTCATGCTATGGCCTAGCATCCTCTTCGAGATAAATATGGTGAGAGCACAAGGCCGGACTTATCCCCTGTAGATCAAACACACTCCATCCAATCACCTTGCGGTTCCTTTGAAGAACTTCCATCAAATGAGATTCTTGCTTTCCAGTTAAATTCGTTGAGATAATGATGAATGATATTGGATAATCCTCAAGCGCATCACGGAAGCGTGAGCGTCATATCGAATACGACGAGGAATGACTAGTCACACTAGTTGTTCTATGCAGCGAAAATTAAAAATTTTCATGTGATGAAACCACATGATCCATGAACTCTTCTCGGATCGTTTCATCTAAATCACAAATAAGTATTAGGGTCACCTCTTGAAGCATGGTTGTGATCAAGTCTCTAAACGAAGAGACCTCCTGTCACAAGTCCGATCCGACGGAGGAGACACTTGCGATCGTGTAGATGAGATGCGTACTTCTCGCAATCCATGTTGATGATCCAAGCGACGGATCTCCTGATATCAACACACGAGATCCAACATCTTCTTCACGAGCGAGGCACACCGAAGGAGACGGAGATCCACGAGCAAATGATCGAGCAACATGACGGTGATGCTGCGGCGATGGAGACTCTCTCTAGGGCACCCATGATGGACGACCATATGAGAGAGAGAGAGTTGGCATGTAGAGAGAAAGAAAGAGAGAGAGAGACTTATGTTCTCTTATGTGTATAGAAGAGCAAAGGGGTGCCTATCCTTTTATAATATTTTGGGATCCATGGATCTTAATCCATGGACAACACAAATCCAATGGCTCGCATTGATTTGTGTTCCTTTTAATGGGCAAGATTTGTGTCGGTAAAAACCGACAACAATTAATTTAATTTAGATTAAATATATATTGATAAATCAATATAATTTAATCCCAAATTAAATCAATCAAGCATACATGGAGATATTTGGACGGAGATTTCATGCAATCTTGGAAATCTTATGCAATCTTGTGAGATTGCATTATTTCTTGGAAATCTCCATGATTTTGACAACAACACTTTTTGTAAATAATTCAACAACAATAATTCATAATTACTTTGTGAATATTGCAATCTTGCCAATGGAAAATTGTGAATCACATTCACAACCCAAAAATAAAATGTAAATTACATTTTTAATTTAATGTCCAATGTGAATCCATTCACATCAACATTTAATTATCAAATGTAAATTACAAATAGCTCTCTCTTATATATTATAAATCACAATTATAATATATATATATATGTTTAATATGGATAGTATTATCCACATTATTCATATCCATAATAATCAAATCACATTTAATCATCTTGGATCTCTTATTCTCATGTGCCCAAATAATATGAATTACATTGAAATTATTCACATCTTTGATAATTAAATCACATTTGATTATCTTAAATAACTCTCTTTATAATATGAATCAAATTTATATTATTCATATTAATTAAATCACATTTAAATATCATTTTTCTCAATGCTCGGATATATAATATCAATAATGAAATTATCCTGAACTCATTCATGGATAATGCGCTTTCTCCGCGAATACTTGGAGATAAGAACATGGCGATTGTATTATTCTACGTATAGTGACTTGGATAGTGAGATTACATTTCAAATTCATATCTCAGGCCTCCCATAAATGCTTGATTAAATAAAGATCGTAAATCTAATCTTCTCATTGCATGGGAATCACATTCAGATCAATGTCCAACATTTGGACCAAGATCAGATCACTTGTCTACTGAGAGGAGTCACTAAAATCAAGACCAGTTTCATCACTCCCTAGGAATGGAAGCGTCATGGTTATACAATCGTTTATGATTACATAACCTCAGGTATTCCCAATACTTGTACATCCTGCATATTGGAAGACCTAGAATAATCCAGAAGTATAAGATCAATTTTACACTGTCTACTTCAGGGATTTATCATTAAGTTCCTCATTTGACTATTGGGATTTGGTATCGATCATATACTTTCCAAAAGCACATATCATACCTAGGTGTTGATCATATACTTTCCAAAAGTATATATCAAACCTACAAATTCAGTCAAGCTTCCGAAGCAAGACGACCATGCACGGAATTTGATTCTTCCCAATATCTCATGAGTGAGATCATGTCTTTTGGTTCAGTAGCTGAACCTGTATGATCCCTTTGAGAGATCGTATTACTCATATGCCCTTGTATGCACACCAGCGCGCCGGTGTATAGACCTTGATTAGGTCATCAACCTATTGGTCTGCCAAATGTACATAATCCGACATATAGTAACACATCAATCTCCGGTCAGAGGATGCGTGCGTATATCGTGACAACATACGTCATAGGACTTTGGTTATCGCGATCTTGTTAAGTCAGCTCTTTGACCTAACTTATCTAACACCTCTGAATCTCTATTCCTATGCAGAGGACCTCCATCAAGAGGTCAGTTAGATATCATCCTAAATGAGGAAGGATTTCCATCTCCTACTCAGGCTGGAGATCATCTCTTAACAATCACTTGATGATGCTTGATGAGTCCTCAATCTAACTCTTTAGATATTCATCCAAGCACCAGCCTCTATGATTCAATAATTGAATCAACATCTGTTTGATCATCAAGATGGACATGGTACATAACCCTAATTGTACTAAGGGACCTATTATGCAAATTATCTATTCTTCATTTCAGATCAGGGAATGATATTCGCAATAACATTTATTGCATAATGGCTCGTCGTTGGCTCGCATGTCCAACAATCTCCCACTAGCCCAAAGAGCCATTAATTGGCTAATCTTTAAACCCACACTCATGTGACAATCATAGGCTATTTAGAAAATAGCTAGGTAAGCTGATCAGTCACTCTGCTCCCAAATAGACTATGCCAAGTCCTTTTACGACACTTGCATATCTCCTAGTAACAGTGTTCGCATCCAATTCAAATGTCGCATCTTTTGCAACCAATACTCAATCATGTCAGTCCTAGTGTCTGTGACACTAAACCTCAATAATTATAACCATTATGTAATTTCTATTATCCTTATCAGAAATTACCACTGTGTAATTTCTAATTATAACCATTATGTTACTAATAGAATAAGTGCAGGTTGGCTAAAGTGGAGAGGAGCCTCTGTTGTTCTCTGTGATAAGAAAATTCCTTTAAAAATAAAGGAATGTTTTACAAAGCAGCCGTGAGATCTGCTATGCTCTATGCATCTGAATGTTGGCTTGTGAACCATAGACATGTGCAGATAATGGTTGTAGCAGAAATGAAAATGCTAAGGTGGATGTGTGGACACACACGTAGAGATCAGATTCGGAATGATGTCATCAGAAAGAAAGTTGGTGTTGCGCCGATCGAGGATAAGATGCGAGAAGACTATTTAAGATAGTTTGGTCATTTGCAAAGAAGACCATCTGATGCACCAGTTAGGAGATACGAGTGTTGGGATGTTGAGCCGGCTAAGAGAGGGCGGGAACAACCCAAGAAGTGTTGGAAAGAGACCATACGAAGGGATCTTTGTTTTATGGATATAAACCCGGGATTGACCCAAGATAGATTTGAATGGAGGAGAAGAATCCAAGACCCTACTTAATTGTGGGAAAAGGCATTGTTGTTGTTGTTGCTTATCAGAATACCCTTATTCCTAGAGATCTCTATCTCCTAAGGTATCCATAGTTAAGACCTTTTAGATCACTATTTATAAAGTCTTACGTTTTTGAAGATAAGATGTTTTGAGATCACTATCTCAAAAAAAATCTTGTCATCATTGAAGATATTGTTATTACTGCAATCAAGTGTTTTATCACCATAGTAGGATTAGTAACAGTTTACTACTCCCCTTGCATTAAAGACATCTGGCTTTTGTACACATCTAGCATACACCCGAATTCTCGAAACTGATGCACAAGGGCAAGCAGATTTAGCATTCACATCCTCAACTATTTGAGGCGCTATCTCTTAGATAGGTCAGTACCATATCTTGAGGGAAAACTCCTTTGTTGGAATTTTCCATGGAAATGTCCAAGGTATACCATTAATGTGACGGTCCCAATACCCTCTTCTCTTTGCTTCTGAACAACTTCAGAAGTAATATCTAAGAGGTATCCTTGAGATCATATCTCGAGGTATGGAACAACCAGATTGTAAAACACTTATTATTATCATCCTTATATCATTCCAAATGATTAGGATGTTATCTACATTAAGAACGATGAACACAATGGCACTCCCACTAAGCTTCACAAGATTCATCAAGATTCCATCTGAAATCATAATATTTATAATTTCATCGAATCTTATGCTCCAACTACAAGAAGCTTATTTGAGTCCAAAGATGGAGTTCCTTAGCTTGCATACCTTGCTTTCCTCAATCATGAAGCCCTGGGCTACTTCATGTGAATATCCTCAGGAGGTATTCATAGAGGAATGCAGTCTTGACTTACATCTTAAGGATGCTATAGTCAAGTTATGTGGCTATAGTTAGTAATATTTTGATAGGTTCAAGCATTGTCACTGGAGAGCAAGTCTCATCGCAAGCGATGTCTTCTCTTCGGTGTGCAGCTCATGGCTACGAACCGTGCTTTGAAGGTCTCTAACTTCTCATCAGGTTCCCTCTTTCTCTTGAAGATCTATTTACACCTAATGGGTCAAACCCTTATCGGTGGATCCTTGAGGGTCCATATACAACACTTGTATATGAAGTCAACTTTAGACTTTATTGCTAGCATCCATCTTTCCATGCTATGATCTTCGGAAGCTTCATCACATGAAGTAAAATCATTGTCAGATTCAACTAACACATGGAATCCATCTTCAATTTTCTTTGAAGAGGAATTAGTGTTTCATCTTTAATTGTCTATTTAGTTTCCGATTTCAGGAACTTCATTATCATCTCAAGATTAAATGAGTTCCTTCACTTCATTTTCATCTCGATTCTCAAGAGAGTCATCCTATAAGAATCACATTCTCAAAGATGAGATCTTTTAAGAATCTCAAGATCATAAAGTAGGTATCCAATACCATCCTTTATTTTCCTAATGAATTAGCACTCTCCAGTGCCATATTCCAGCTTAATCACATGGAACCTTACTAAGGATATATAATGTAGTCTCTACCACATATATACCTGGAAACTAAGAGATAATTATGCTAAGATTAATCATTGATAAAATCATGCCACACATGATCAATTGTATCTACTACAACTCTATTGAGTTAAGGTTCATTAGGAGGATTGAGATAGGAATGATATTCACATCTCCATAAGCTATTCCTTGAATTCATCTAATAGGTACAAGCTACCTTGGATAGATCAAATTCATTTCATCTTCCTTCAAACTTTGGATCTAAACCAAAATTGTGAAATCTTTGAACATTTCAAAGGTTTCTTAGGTGAAGATAAGAAATCTCATATAATACATAATCATCAATAGATATCACATATCCATAATATTTATTCTGATATATATGATTCACACACATCAATATGTATGAGATCTTGAATACCTTGACATCTTACACCATTCCAAGGAAGGGTGTATTGGACATTACTACTTTTGAATACAATATTCACAAGTATGCAAGTTTTGAAATTTTAGACATTCTAAAGTTTCATCTCTTACTTGCCCATTGATCTCATCAACAGACATATGTGCAAAACATGATTCCAGATCATTATCAAATGATCTTTATCCTCCTATTGATCTTTAAAGGTTTAATTTTCAGTATTAGAAATCTTAAGGAACCATTCATTAATTTTCTAATTTAGCGGAGTCCACTAGATGTTAGACTACTATCGGAAATATATCCATCATAACTCACTATGATAGGTTTATTATAGAACTCATGTTTATTTCCAACATTTAAAAATAAACTATGAGTGTATTCTAATATCCAGGTCACAGAGACATTTTCCAAGACTAAGGGCTCCCACTGAAAATATGAAGTCTATCAATCCAAAAGATATTGTTGCAACAATTGCATCAATATCCATGTGGATGACCATTAAACCTTTAATATTAAATTTCTAATTTTCTAATATATATGCAACCAGCAAGTGTCATTATAAGACTGAGATAAAATTATTAGACTTTATCTTATCAAATAAGTAAGTCAATCTCAATGATTATATGTAGATTATTCTAATGTACTATTTGATTCATTCTCTAAGGATTCTAGATAGATTTGATAGTCATACTATCAACACATCAACTTATTGCAGTATTAGCATTCCAACTCTTTGAATGTCATGTGGAAGTCACAGAAGTATAGTCAAATCTTTGACTTTCCTTCTTACTTGGGTCCAACCAATGCTTCCCTAATGGAAGACTAGAGGTTCTGCCTAGAAGTACTACCCTCGTATGCTACCCCAACCCAAAGGATTGCATTGTTAAGTGTTCTACTTAGGCTAATCAAGATGACATGAGAAATAGCCTAGTCGACTCAACAAAATTAAGTCACTAATGGACCTGAAAAGTCATAGCCCTAAATCCTACAAGAGTCTTCTGAAAGTTACGTGGACTAAGGTTTTAACCAAGCTCCATTTTATAATTTAATTCCAGACTAGTTTAAATGTCAACTATGATTCAGAAGACGATACAAGAATAAGTACAAAACTCTTTTTGATGTAATTTTCAAAACATGTAAAATTTTCGAAAATGTTTGAGTGCAATAAATAAAGAAAAGTTTTGGAAACTAGTTAGATATATTTACAAACAGATTTTTGCAAACTTTTATTTTTCGATCATTTTTCAAAAATTTTGTACTATATACATACTTTTGATACAAAAATATTTACGAGCATTTTGCAATCAAAACATTTTTACAAATATTTGTACAAAAATACTTTCTTTGATTTTTTGCTTGAAGTTTTTAGCTATTTTATTTATTTACACGCTCACTCAAAGTATGAGTTGTGGCTAATGTATATATACAAAATATATGACCCCCCGTAATTAGCTCGAACGATGTCCTCAGAGTTATAGGAGAGCGACATAGAAGACATAACTCGTGCTCAGTATCGGGAATTGAAAAGAAAGGCTATACTTCATCGACAAATAAAAGAATATAATGAATAGATATTGGTGATCCCCCTATACTTCGGATCATTGAGTATAGAAGTCTGTACACAAGGGGAAAACCGGGGGTTAGAATGTACAGGGTTTACCTCCCCTATACTTTGGGTAAATAACCCTGAGTATAGGCAACAAAATAGAGGTAAAAAGAATACAAAAGTATAATCAACAATCTGATACCACCCTTGTACTTAGGGTATGGTACACCGTATGTATAGGATAATCATAAGATGAAGATGGGGTGTTAGACAAAAGAACGTGTGATATGGACAACTGGATCTATACAACTGCAGGGGAGAAGTGATAATCAGACATGAGATGCAAATAATGTGAGTCAAATAACACACATGCAAAATGAATAGGGGTAACGTCAACGATCAACACATCACGATCTAGATATGGCTTCAAGCACGGACCGTTAACTTGAAAGGTGGAATCAGACGACATCTCATATATGTCAATGCTACCATTGTTGTGCACCTTTCATACCAAGTATGATCCCTTCCACTTGCTCTACAATTTCCCAAGAAAAAATCTCAACCTGGCATCGAATAACAATACTCTCTGGTTTGGCCCAAACTGTTTATAATTGATATGAGAATCATGCCACATCTTCACTCTCTCCTTATAACGTAGGCTACTCGAAAAGGTTGTATCTCTAAGCTCTTCCAGGGCTGCCAACTTTGCCTTGCTTTAATTCCTATGCTCTCTTGATCCAATAATAACTCAGTGACTTCCCATAGTGACTTGTGCTTTATCTTCACAAGTAAATTGCATGGCTTGCCATGAACGAGAAGAAATGGAGACATACTGATGAGTTCGCTGAGCATAATATATAATTTACGCACGTTGTAGTACATGTACTTAGCGAATTAGTCAGAACCGAGAGAAGATCTCCGTGAAGAGTGCCTCGACTTTAATTTATATCCTGAGCAAGTTTGAGGTCGAACACATGGAGGCAAAGGAACAACTTTGAGGTTAATTCAAAAATCTAGGATAAGATCTCCAATGCATTTTTAATATTTTTTATGCAAGATGCAGGTGAATTAAGTTAACAAGAAAGCACAAAACTTAGCCAAATTAATTTTAATGTGAAATTAATCCAATTTAGTAAAATTATATTTTTCCTAGAATCTTATTCTAGTTATGAATGCAAGACACTTTTTTTTGGGGTTAAAATGCAACAACGAAAAATGCACACTTTTTATGGGTTTTTATACAAATTTTCATACATAAAGAATGCAAATATTACGAAAAATTCGCTAGAAGTTTAACATAATGAAATAAGATTACGATAATTTTTTTAGAATTTTTTGACAAAATATGAATTTTTTATGTATTTTTTAATGAAAACAAAGTGACAGTGATTAATTGATTCCTCATAAATCCACAATAGCAAATTAGGCAGAGAGCGAATTATCTCATATAGATATTTTCATATGGAATCCAGGAGACTTGAAATTTTTTGAAAAGGATGTATGTGGATTTAATTAAAAATCAAATATGAAAATCACTCTTCAATTTATTTCAGAAACAATATAACTCAAATTAATGTGAAATTTGGATAGCACTTAAAACACTCTTCAAGACATCTTTCCTAATTTTTGTGAAATTGTTCCAGCAACTATGAGTAAGATATGAATTTATTGGTCTAGATTGGGTAAAATATGAAATATTTCAATTAAACAATTTTAAAAATTACTCAAAGATCACAGAAATCCAACTAAATATCCAAAGGAAGAGAATTAGTTGCTCAACATCATGCAATTTTTCATTCAAATAAATGATGCGAAATTGAAGTCCAGATTAAATTTGAAATACAGGGGTATGCTTGCAATTTCAAAAATTGAAAACTTACAAACAACTTTGTACAGAGACCTTTTTGCAATAACAGAAACGTGAAATATACATAGTGCAATTTTTACAAAAAAATATAAAATGCACCTTCTTCCTCATTCGGAGCTCGAAGAGGGGAGGGGGGCTGGGGTCGACGTCGATGGCCCAGAGAGGGGACGAAGGGCTGGGGTCGACGGCCGCGGCCCGGACAGGGTGGCGACGTCGAGGGACACCCGACGGCCACGAGCAGCGGCGCCAGCGCTGCTGGAGGAAGGGGGAATGACACGGGTGGCGTGGGGTGGTGTGCGTGGCCTCTGGAGGCGGCGGCGGTGGCCGGCTAGCAGCGCCCGGCTGGGCGCGGAGGAGGAGAGGGGGGTGGGGCGGCGGCGCTCTAGTTGTTGTCCCCCCCCCCCTCCGCTATTTTCTTTTGAATTATTTTTGTTGTACTATTTTTTGTTTTAGAATTTAATTTTTTAAAATTTCTTTAAACAAGGAATGAAATAAATGTGGGAAAAAAGGGAAATGTGGTGATGGTGGTGTATGATTCTGGTATAAACAAATGAATGTGTTTTGGAAGTGAATGTGATGTGCTAAAAAAATTACAAAGATAAAAACTATGACAAGATGAAAATAAAAAAAATTCCCTACGATGTAAGCGAATCGCCAGGGGAGTGTTCACGAGGAACACGATCTTTTCTCAAATCGCCGGCGAGCGATGAGCTCGAGCAACGCGTGGGTGCGGCTGTGATGTTGGCCAAAAAGCCAACGGATCTCACAGGAGAGAGGGCTTTCGTCGCTCGACCGCAGTTGCGTTGCTATCACCGATTGAACTCTGGGAACTAAGCTCTCTTCATATAAAGATGGAGAGTCCGATAGGCCTACAAGACTGAGTCCAAAGGTTGTGACCAACCATTTCGATCTTGACGGACGACCTTCTCCAATACTGTCTTTATCTCCCTATTCAATACTTCGGCAAGACCATTGGTTTGAGGGTGATATGGTGTGGCAACTCTATGGTCTATGCTAAACTCGTTAGCAAGGGACTTTACTTTATCATTGATAAAATAAGACCCCCGTCATATATCAAAACTCTAGGCACCCTGAACAGTGCAATGATATTTTTCCTCAAAGACTTGCAATCAGTCTTAGCATCTGCGGTTCGGGAGGGAATGGCCTCAACCCAATGACTGACACAATCCACGACAAGCAAAATGTACTCAAATCCCTTACTTTTAGGGAATGGATCCATGAAATCAATGTTGAATGCATCAAAACGTCGCAGAAATAAATGGGCTGCATCAGCATCATGTCATGTTATCCACGAGTGCCCATCCTCTGACAATCAGTACACCTCTTCACATATTCATCGTAAAACCAGAATAGGGTAGGCCACCATAGGTTGGATTGGAGCACTTTCTGTGATGTCCTCTTCCTAGAATGATGCCCTCCTGCTACAAGCTAGTGGTAGTATGTGAGGATTCTATGATGCTCCTCCTGAGGAATGCACCGACACCAGACGATATCCCCTTCTTTATGATAAGGATGGGATCCTCTCAATGGTACAACATGGCCATCGCAAGGAAGGTCTCAAGTCGTTATCTGAGCCAATCGTGTGGAACTTTCTTGGCGCCAAGATAGTTCACAATGTCGACCTACCAAGGAAGCGAAGCGATAGCAAGGATTGCCTCATCCGAGAAGGTCTCTATAATAGGTGCCATATGTTATGAATCCTCAAGGTTTTCTAATCAGGAGTGGTAATCTGCCACCACATTCATGACTCCAGGCTTATACTTAATGTTAATATCAAATTCTTGGAGTAAAAGGATCCATCTGGTCAATCTTGCTTTGGCATCCGTCTTTGCCATTAGATACCTGATGGCGGTGTGCTCTGTAAAAATCATCATTTTGGATCCAAGAATATAAGATCTGAATTTATCTAAGGCAAAGACTACGGTTAGCATCTCCTTCTCTATTACAGTGTAGTTCTGCTGGGCGACATCCAAAGTACGTCTAGCGTAGTGAATGGCATAAGGTAATCCATCCCTTCTCTATCGAAGCATAGCCTCTATAGCAAAATCATAAGCATCCGTCATAATCTCGAATGGGAGAGACCAATCAGGCAACTGAAGGATGGGAGTCTCAACAAATAATCTCTTGAGATTCTTGAAGGATGCTAGACACTTATCATCTACAATGAAATAGGTGTCTTTTGTCAACAGATTGATAAGCAGTCGGGCAATACAACTAAAATCCCAAATGAATCGTCGGTAGAAACTGACATGCCCTAGAAAAGAACGCAACTGTCGCAAATTGGATGGTAGATTGAGTTTCCTGATGATATCCATCTTGGCCGGATTGACCTCCATGCCCTAGTTGGAGATTGTATGACCAAGTACCATCACCTGACTAACCATGAAGTGACTCTTCTCCCAAGATAATACTAGATGGACTTGGATAGAATGCTGAAGTATGCAGTCTAAGCAGTCAAGACAAGTATCAAACCCATTGTCATAGACTGAGAAATCATCCATGAAGACCTCTAAGCAATCACCCACCATGTACGAGAAGATGGACAACATGCACCTTTGGAATGTAGCTGGAGCATTACATAGACCAAAGGGCATCCATCTAAAAGAATATGTTCCAAACAGACATGTGAATGTCGTTTTCTCCTGGTCCTCGGGCGCTATGGCCACCTGATTATAGCCAGAGTACCAGTCATGAAAATAGTAATGACTCTTCCAAGCTAGTCTCTCAAAAATATGATCAATAAATGCAGCGGGAAATGATCCTTCTTGGTGGTCTGATTCAATCATTTGTAGTCCACACAGACCCTCTAAGAAGTGGGTACCCGGATAGCTATCTCATATCCAGACTCGCTCATGACTTTAGTGATGTCCATATTCTTGGGCACCACATGTAATCAACTAACCTACTTGGAGTTAGAGATTGGGTAAATAAAATTGACACTCCACCATTTTGATATTTCTTTAATGACCAGTTCTCGATGATTCAGGTTCAGCTATTGCTGGAACTCACGCGATGGCTTAGCGTCCTCTTCGAGATAAATATGGTGAGAGCACAGGGCCGGACATATCCCCTGTAGATCAGACACACTCCATCTAATCGCCTTGCGGTTCCTTTGAAGAACCTCCATCAAACGAGATTCTTTCTTTCTAGTTAAATCCGCTGAGATAATTATGAAGGATATTGGATAATCCTCAAGCGCATCATGGAAGTGTGAGCGTCGTATCGAATACGACGAGGAAGGACTAGTCGCACTAGTTGTTCTATGCAGCGGAAATTAAAAATTTCCATGCGATAAAACAACATGACCCAAGAACTCTTCTCAGATCATTTCATCTACATCACAAACAAGTATTAGGGTTACCTCTTGAAGCATGGTTGCGATCAAATCTCTAATCGAAGAGACCTCCTGTCTCAAGTCTGATCCGACGGAGGAGATGCTTGCTAGCGTGTGGATGAGACGTGTGTTTCTCGCAAGCCATGTTGATGATCTAAGCGACGGATCTCTCGATATCGACACACGAGGTCCGACGTCTTCTTCACGAGTGAGGCGCACCAAAGGAGACAGAGATCCACGAGCATATGATCGAGCAGCATGACGACGATGTTGCGGCGATGGATACTCTCTCTAGGGCATCCGTGGTGGACGGCCATATGAGAGAGAGAGTGTGTGCGCATGTAGAGAGAAATAAAGAGAGAGACTTATGTTATCTTGTGTGTATAGAAGAGCAAAGGGGTGCCTCTCCTTTTATAATATTTTGGGATCCATGGATCTCAATCCAGGAACAACACAAATCCAATGGCTCACATTGATTTGTGTTCCTTTTATTGGCCAAGATTTGTGTTGGTAAAAACCAACAACAATTAATTTAATTTAGATTAATTATATATTAATAAATCAATATAATTTAATCCCAAATTAAATCAATCAAGCATACATGGAGTTATTTGGATGGCGATTTCATGCAATCTTGGAAATCTCATACAATCTTGGAAATCTCATGCAATCTTGTGAGATTGCATTATTCCTTGGAAATCTCCATGATTTTTACAACAACACTTGTTGTAAATAATTCAACAACAATAATTCATAATTATTTTGTGAATATTGCAATCTTGCCAATGGAAAATTATGAATCACATTCACAACCAAAAAATAATATGCAAATTACATTTTCAACTTAATGTCCAATGTGAATCAAATTTACATCAACATTTAATTATCAAATGTAAATTACAAATATCTCTCTCTTATATATTATAAATCACATTTATAATATATATGTTTAATATGGATAGTATTATCCACATTATTCATATCCATGATAATCAAATCACATTTAGTCATCTTGGATCTCATATTCTCATGTGCCCAAATAATATGAATCACGTTGATATTATTGAAATCTTTGATAATTAAATCACATTTAATTATCTTAAATAACTCTCTTTATAATATGAATCAAATTCATATTATTCATGATAATTAAATCACATTTAATTATCAATTTTCCCAATGCTCAGATATATAATATCAACAATGAAATTATCCTGAATACTTTCAAGGATAATGCGCTTTCTCCGCGAATACTTGGAGATAAGGACATGGCGATTGTATTGTTGCACGTATAGTGACTTGGATATTGAGATTGCATCTCAAATCCAAATCTCGTGCCTCCCATAAATGCTTGATTAAATCAAGACCATAAATCTTAATCTTCTCGTTGCATCGGAATCACTTTCTGATCAATGTCCAACACTTGGACCAAGATCAGATCACTTCTCTACTGAGAGGAGTCACTAAAATCCAGACCTGTTTCATCACTCCCTAGGAATGGAAGCATCATGGTTATACAATCGTTTATGATCACATCACCCTCAGGTATTCCCAATACCTCTACATCCTGCATACTGGAAGACCCCGAATAATCCTGAAGTATAAGATCAACTTTACACTGTCTACTTCAGGGATTTATCATTAAGTTTCTCATTTGACTATTGGGAGTTGGTATCGATCATATACTTTCCAAAAGCACATATCATACCTAGGTGTTGACATATACTTTCCAAAAGTATATATCAAACACACAAATTCAGTTAAGCTTCCAAAGCGAGACGACCATGCACAGAATTTGATTCTTCCCAATATCTCATGAGTGAGCTCATGTCTTCTGGTTCAGTAACTGAACCTGTATCATCCCTTTGAGAGATCGTATTACTCATATGCCCTTGTATGTACACCAGCGTGCCAGTGTATAGACCTTGATTAGGTCATCAACCTATTGGTTTGCCAAATGTACATAATCAGACATATAGCAACACATCTGTCTCCGGTCAGAGGATGAGTGCCTATATCGTGACAACATACGTCATTGGACTTTGGTTATCTCGATCTTGTTAAGTCAGCTCTTTGACCTAACTTATCTAACACCTCCGAATCTCTATTCCTATACAGAGGACTGGCATCAAGAGGTCGGTTAGATATCAGCCTAAATGAGAAAGGATTGCCATCTCCTACTCAGGCTAGAGATCATCTCTTAACAATCATTTGACGGTGCTTGATGAGTCCACAATCTAACTCTTTAGATATTCATCCAAGCACCAGCCTTTATGATTTGATAATTGAATCAACATCTGTATGATCATCAAGATGGCCATGGTACATAACCCTAATAGTACTAAGGGACCTATTATGTAAATTATCTATTCTTAATTTCATATCAGGGAATGATATTCGCAATAACATTTATTGCATAATGGCTCATCGTGGGCTCGTATGTCCAGCAAATGAGTGGGTATATCTCTGGCTCACCCATAAGAAATCTAAACATCATCGATTGTGGTAAGGTCTTCTACTCCGGGCAACTGGGAGCTCGCAATTCTGGCTTCTTGAATGTCTGTAACTCTCGTTGTAAGTCAATGCACGATGAAGACTGCCTTGCTGTTGTGTCTTTAGTTTGGGCTGGTTCAATCTCCACCCTAGCTGTCAGCTTTGTGGGAATAAGACAAGGTAATATATCATAAAAATCATCCCAATCAATCACTTAATCTGAGGGATATGAATCAGAGTCACATGAAATATACTTTACTTTGCACTTCATAGCATGATTGTCAGCCTCAAATGTGTCCTTAGCCAAGAGTATGCTCTCCAAACTCTCATCAGCTAGAATATGTGAACTTGTAGTGTCTGGAGGTGCAACAAGAGCTCATGAAATGGGGTCAACCAAACTGCTTCATCATCTATGATCACAAAATCACACTCCTAGTGGACGTCTCGCTATACATTTGTCATCTTCTCTACATCGTTGAACTGCTCAGAGCAAGCTTGATCTTGTGCTCTGGTCTCGTCGATTGTCTCTTTTTGTACACTTTCACGCTCAACGTGAAAGTATACCTTTCCGCTACAATGATTGGACACCGTCTTGTTTGTGTCCAAGAATGAATGTCCTAGTATGATTAGGGTATTTGTCACTAACTCAGGGATCTCCATGTCTAGTACAACAAAGTCCACAGGGAATTTCATGCCCTAAATTGTGACGACCACATCCTTAAACAACACATTCGACCACTTGAAAGATCTATCAACAAACTGAGGGATTGTACTGCTATGTCGAAGAGGGCCATACTCGAATCAATCGAGTAAGGCTGCCGAAAGATGGTAGATGGAAGAGCCATTGTCTAGTATAGTTCGATCGAACCGCTGCTCGTGAATATGACATATGACATATGGAGCTCATGCATCTAGCCTCTTGGCTAGAAAACGGTTCTGGTTGGAGAATCTGGTGGCACGAGTGAGCACATGGATCTCTGCATTATGGCTCCTTCTCTTCTTGTGGATAATGGTCTTCTCTATCAAGTTGTTTTGGAAGAGAGGGATATGCTCAAGTGCCGTGTCTAGAGTCAGCTGAATTTAGAATTTGTCCATTATCTGTTGGCTGAACTCTAGCTGTTGTGTCTTTTTTGGATTCTGTTTCTTATTCTCCTTTGCCAAGCGGGGTGCTTTAGAGAAGAGGATAGCTTGACCCTCCTCATATAGAGGGTTAGGAAGAGGCTCCTATGTCAGTGAAGGAACGGAGTCCATACCAAGATAACCATGCAGCACATATGGACTCGAAGAAGATAAAGAAACCCTTCCTTTATTTGTATTTTTGGTCTTTTCTATTTTTATATTTTTTGGATTTTTATGAAGTTTTCCAAAGATAGATGAGGGGATAATACAACATAAGAAAAACATGTTGCATCAGTACCACTCATAGCGTCTGTCTTTGTGGCATCGGCACTGCGCTCTGGCTCATCCTCAAGTGAAATGGTGGCATTTGTACCAGCGACTACATCAGGAGATACAACAGCCTCAATACCATCAACTAGATCATCATCCTTGGTGGCTTAAGCACCTTTGTCATCAACATCATTAGCAACAACAACATTGATATCCTCCTCGTATGGCACTCCTGGATCCTCATCTGTTTGTCGCTCGAATGAGGCAACACTAGTTGGCATCCTACAGCTCCTTAGTGTCACAAAATCATTATTAAATATGTCATAAGAAACATCACCCAAGGAATCACTAGGAGTTGTGGTCTCTCTGAATTGTACCTGCTAAGACTTCTTTTTAAATTATTCAGATTCAGCTCGATCTGAGCAGGTATAGCGGCCTTTCACTTGATTATGTCCCTCCTCTCCTACCAGAACTCATCCATCTCCTGCTGGAGGGATGTCTACTGGTCTGAAAGTAGGCGAGGAAGATCATCAAGGGCTGGGTACTCATAGATGGGTCCATGAGAACCGGGCAGGTTGTCTACCTCACTGGAAATGAGGATTATTGTGATGGTACTGGTAAAGAGGAGGTTGAGAATAGCGTTCCGGCTGTTACTGCCTCCACTACTATCCCCGATGGTAGGGACGAGGACCATGCTAAAACAAGGGCTACTGGTATATCTCCATTGGTCAATCTCTGTTGTGGCTCTCCTTTTTCATCTCGTATATGCGCTAACTCTGAAAATACATTTGCCATAAATGCTCCCTAATCTCTAATCTATCTCTACATCATTTGCAGAGAGGCTAGGAGTGTGTTGTTAATGGCACCTTGATCAAGAACATATGTTGAACCCTAGGGCTGCTCATCGGTGCGTACCTCGTTGTTGGCCATATCTCTGATCTCTACAAAGGCAAAAGACCTCAACTCAAGTGCTGTCAAATGGAAAAATAACTATGCCGTCCTCTGCTCTAGCACCTCAGTACTAAAAGAAGGGTGGTCGAGGAGGAACATGGTGGTAGCGAACTCGGATTCGGAGAGTAGGTCTAGGCTCTCTGAAACCTCCATAGATTAATGAGGCAGAGTGCTCGAAAGCAGTGCTACCAAAGATAGCCAAAGGGATCTCATGCCCATCATCATGATATGGAGAGTAATGTGGATGAGATCTGGAATGCAACCAAGATAAGAAGCCAAAACCCTAATTCAATTACTCAACATGAGAGCTAATGACCGTAATAGTTCGGTCGTTAATCTTATCAATTTTATTTAGGTGGTTGTTGAAGCGAGAAATCGGACGGTCGTACGGTTTCACAAGGCGAAACCGCAGTCGATGCGGTGACCGCTCGAAAATCCTGATTCAAACAACAATTAACCCATGGCAAATATATCAAGCAATGAAAGTAAATGTGCGGAGTTAAAATTTATTATAACTATACAACAAGATGTGTATAGGTGCAAGTATTGTAGAGGTCGAACACAGGGAGCAGAAAGGCTATATCGGGGCAAAAATGCACAAGTGTGTGAATATGATCATGTTCTCTATTAATGCTATTTTTTTGTGGGTTTTTAATTTTATATATATATTTTTTAATTTTCAATTTTATAAATTTGTATTTTGATTTTTAATTTACTGATTTTATTATTTTATTTTTATTTTTTATATTTTTCTATTTTCTTTTTCAATATTGGAAAATAAAGACAAGGTAATTAAAGGGAGAAAGAGATATTTATAAAAAATAGATAAAATGTTCAAAAATTAGGAAATAAAGTCTTTTTGGTCTTTTTATACATTTTTACTATTTTTGTGATTTTTGGGTAATTTTTAGAGTGATTTTGGTATTTTTAATTAGCAAAATAGAGAAAACGGTAAATAAAAGGCAAGGCTGAAACTTAAAATGGAGAAATAAAATGGAAAACAGTAACATAAATTCTCCAACTCAATTTCCAATTAAAGATAATGAAATAAGGAAAATTTAGGCACAAAGCTTATATTTTTAGGATTTTTGAGGAATTTTTAGGATTTTTATCGAGGTTTTTGGAGTTTTGTGATTTTTTGGAGTTTTCTTTTATATTTTTTATTGATTTTTGGTCTGGAGCTGAAACAAACTAAATTAGACAAAATATATTTTTTTGGGATTTTTCTGGAGTGTTTTATATTTTTTATGTATTTTATAAGCTAGACAGTGTTGAAAATGGACGTTTTTTATTTTTAATAAATATGAAAAATGCAATAATATGAAAAATAAAAATATGATGTTAAACTACACTATAGCAGGAGCTTAATGTGATTTTTGGAGATTTTTTTCGGTTTTTATAGACACATGCAAAAATTAGAGCAACATAAGGAAAAGGCACACACGCAGGGGCATTTTAGAAATATTCAGAAAATCCGAGGGCCTCTTTGCAATATTTCCAGAGACTATTTAACTAATTAACAAATTTTAAGACTAAATACAAAAACGCAAATCCGCACAGTTATCTCTGCCAAACGTCCACAAACACGTGCGCAGGCACATGATGTTGCAAGGAGCAATTCGTAATTTCCAAAACAAACACGGGCTGAGGCGTAAAATTACCAAAAGTATACAACGTTACAAATATGCTTTAGGACTGCATAAAAAAAACACGAAACAAAAGACCCTTGCTTGCAAAAAACCAAGCGCACGTGCTCACGCACGTGCGCCTCGCTGGCAAGGGCGGGAATGGAATTCTAGATAGTCCGAGGGTCTATTAGTAAATGATGCAAAAGTTATACGCAACAGATGAAAGTTTTAATGCCTAATAGAAAATACAAAACTTCGCGGGTGAGATATACAAAATACCCACGAAAGGGGCGCGATCCAACGGCAGAAGATCGGTCACTTAGCCACGTGTCGTGCCCCGATGGTCCGATACCCCTTTAGTTGCTGACGGTCCAGATTAGATCCTCCAAATAGAATCAACGGCTGACAGAGGGCTGGAACCAACGCTCACTGCTTCTCGCCAAGAACTGGTCGAGATCGAACGGTCCCCAGGCCCTCTGGATGAACGCGTGAAGAGCACTCCCTGGAGTTCATTCGATCGACAAAATCGGGCGCCTCCGACCCCCAAGACCGCTGCTGTGATGCTCAGAAGCTTGCTGGAGGAGGTCCGTAGCGCTTGGAGGACTCAAGCCAATCCGATCGCCATCGGTGGGGGGGGCTGGAGCTCTCTGCACCTGGAGGGTCTATCCGAGCAAAAAGGAGAAGCACAGGAGCCTCCCTTGAGTCCTGCAAGAGTCAAACAAAACGCAGCAGCAACAAAAATTGCAGAACCCAGCTCATGGAGATGAAAAGTTGGCGACGTGGAGTGTGAGGGTGGTGGCCGGAGTGGAAGCTCCGGTCAAGTTGTTTGAATGGTTTTAAAGCAAATCGCTACAGGTAAAACCGCGTTGGGATGTAAGGAATGAAACCTCAGGCCTACAGGTAACCAAAGAAAAAAAACGAAGAGAAGCGACCTCGAGTTGGCCAAAAGACCAACGAGATGTGACCTCGACGGCCGGAGCCGAAGGTGGGAGGTGGAGACGCCCAATCACCACGCAAATCGCCGCCTTGATGGCTGGAGGTGGTGTTGTCACCACCACCAGTCCGGAGCTCAAGCAAGGGGACCAGGAGCGGGTCAAATGGGGTTCAAAGGAGCAATGGAAGATTTGGATCGGTTTTTGAAACATGGCCAAGAGGGCTCCTTCGACGAGGTGCACGAGGTGCGTCAGAGGCCCAATCCCCTAGATTATCTATGGGCGAGTAAGTTCAATGGTAGGGGAGAAAAACTCGTGAAGGAATCGACCCCAAATGGCGAAAGGTGCGGCCTCCAAAAATCCGTGAAATCCAAGAAAAGTTGTGTTCTGACACAGCCCAGACCCGGGGCAGAGAGTTGACCTGCGGTCAACTGTTGTTGCCTCCTGGTTGGTCCATGTGGACCAACCAGAAAAAGGTCTGAGGAAAAAGATTGGAAAATTAATTAAAAATAGATAATGATTTTATTAATTTTTAATTATAAAATAAAAAATGTTTATTTTTAAATAAATTATTTTATATGATTTTTAATTATTTTTATGAGATGTATTTTTACAAGTTTGCATTTATGCCCTTTATAGGTATATATATCTATATATTTGATTATTTGATTTTTATTCTGTGTATTTTAATTCTATTATTTTTGTTTCTTATTTTATAAAATTACAAAATACTTTTATACACTTAAATATATTTTTATTTTTTCTGATATGTTTTGTATATTTAATAAAATATAAATAGTTATTATGTAGGTATGGGTATAGTAATATACCTATGTATCAAATATGTATGTATTTTTTTTAAGTTTTATTTAGGTTTTTATTCTAATTTTAATGTACATAATTATTATAAGTATTAATTACAACATTATAAAAATATAAAATTATAAAATAATAAATAAATAATAAATTGAATATTTTAATCTGTACTATGTACAATGTGGGTCCAAAACTCAACTTTCAAATCGTAGCTCCGCCAAATGCGAAACCACCGCCATTAAATAGCTTATTTTCTTCTTTATACAATTAAAGGTGAGTATGCGGCATTTGGAGTTTTCGTTTATGAGATACGGGTCTGGGAAGTTGGCATTCTGGATTTTTATTCAGACCATAACTTTTTATCTTTACATTATTTTTCAGTGAAATCAATTTTGTATTTTTCTTTATTAAATTATCTACAACTTTCATGTACAAAGTTTCTTTATTTGAGGTATAAAAAGTGGAACCAAAAATAGGTCCCAAAATGAATAAAAAATGAATAAAAGGTATAGGTATTTTATCTGTATTTCTGACCTTATCTCCCCCTACTTTATTCCTTGTCGACCTAGTCATCAAGATGCCTAGGTCTCGGGGTTTCGGGTCATAAAATATTTACAATATTTTATTCTTTTTCTTTTCTTTTCTTTATTCTATAATTTTGGCATTAAAAACCGTATTTTATACAGTATTTACACACATATGCATGAATGCTAAAATGCATGAATTAATGCTATTTACACGCTTTTACTAGGGTTTTTAAGGCCAAAAAGATAAAATAAAGATGATGAAATGTGGATTCATCATCCCCATATACTTGCCTTTGCTAGTCCCTAGCAAACACTTATGCAATAAGCGCAGAAAAAGAAAAACAAAGAAAAGAAAAAGAAGAAAGATGGATGAAGTTTAATGATCAAACTTGTCCTCTCAAAATCAAAGTTTGGAGCTTAAGTCGGACCTTTGGAATTTTAGTGCTGGCGGAACCTTATTGAGAACCGAATTTGAAATCCAACAGTCCCTGAGAATCCCAGAACTCTGCTCAAGTCTTCTCAACAGCCAGGTCAGAAATACTTCAACTCATAAGCAAACTCTTACGACTATGAATCTGACTCGTACAGTGTAAGTGATGGTGGCTCTCCCCAACTAGAGTGACAAAGAAACTGACTTCTCCAGTACGACAACCCAATGATTCCCCAATCCAGCAACTCCATCCTCGAGGAGCGGGGTATTCCCTTCTAAGTTCAAGTGGCAACCAGCTCAAGAGGAGGGGGTGAAGAGAAGAATGGACGGTAGCCAGTGTAGCTACCTATCCTGGGATGCAAGACCAGTGTAGTCAAGTCATCCAGCTGCAGGCTCACATGATATGACTTTGGAACTCAAGCTTGCTTATTGACTTTACAACATATGTACATACTTTGCAGGCTTTTTATTTTTGTACATGCCTGAACTTTTTTTTCTTTTTTTTTTCTTTTTTTTTGAAATACTATTCACAGCAGCATTTACATAAGGAGTTTTTCCTCTTGAGCTAGTAGACTATCCCTCTTTTGAAGCTTTATCGCAACCCACAGCCTCCTGTCTTTAGACTTCCTAATCACTGGACGGGCTGTGGTGCACTTCCCTCCCTAGAGGAGGACAAATGTTTCCACTTGTGTGCGTCTCATACCGGCAAATCCAATCCCCTCACCACTCCAACTGAGTTGAGCCATGTGAAAGGTGCAGATGTCCAAGTTAGGTCATTATCAACAAGAGTCGTGCGTGTGCTCCGAAATACTCTACTTAGGCAGTCAAGAATCCATTGAACTAAGTCTCGTGATCCTCAAAGAATTAAGTTAGCTAGACCTGAAGTACCTCAAACCCAGTTCCTATAAGGTTCCTGTTATTAGGTAGATTTTAAGGTCCAATCAAGCTCCAATCTCCGGATTTTACTTAGACTTGTTCAACTATCAAACTCAATCCGAAAAATGCTCATGCCATGCAATGCAATGCAGAAAATATTTTTGTGATGCAATTTTCAAGATTTTGAACTTTTTATGGATTTTTGAAAATATGATGATGATGCATATGCAGATGCAATTTTTTTGTATTTTTCAAAGAAATTTTTCAGATGTTTTTGGATTTTAGTTTTGCAAATGTTTTTGGTATTTTTGAAAACAAAAGGTTTTGGCTAAAAACTAAGTGAAAAATATGTACACGGGAGTGCTTCTTCATATATACAAGAAGTGCATTTTAAGAATTTACAAGGGCAAGTGGTCAATTTTATAAGTATATATATATAGTGGATTTTGGTGAGATGTCTATATTCCTCAAACCTATTTGAAAACAATTTTTTCAAACAATTTTTGAAAACTATAGTCCAAAATTAATTTTTACAAACATTTTTGCAAACATGTACACACATTTGAAAATCATTTTGCAAAGGTTTTTCAAACAGTATATATAGGTTTTTCAAATATTTTTGCAACCATTTTTCAAACCATTTGCAAATCATTTTTCAAACATTTTATTTCACACAAAGAAAATAAATTTTACAATCCACACATTTTTACACAGGTTGAAAACATGTAACAAAATATTTTCAAAATAGTTTTCAATAGATGTTCACAAAGATTCCCAAACTATTTTTCAAACATTTTGCAAAAAACATTTTCACCTGATTTATTAATCAGTAAATACAAAAAGAATTTGAGGAATAAAACACCTTTTTAGTAGGGATTTTTAATGAATTTTAAAGAATTTTTAGCCATATTATTAAGAAAATACGAACGCGCGAGTTATGGCTAAAGTATATACGTAGTATATACGACCCCCCTAAACTTAGCTTGATTTATGTCCTCATAGATCAGAGAGAAAAGAGAAGACATAACTCGTACTAAGTATAGACAAGTCTAAAGAATAAACAAAGGAATGGATGAACAAACGAATGAGAAGTTGACCGTCCCCCCTATACTTAGGATCAAATAATCCTAAGTATAGCAGACTGTACACAAAGCAGGGAGGGTCAAGGGTGGGAATGATCGGATTGTACTCAGATTGTCTCCCCCTATACTTAGGGTACGATATCCCTAAGTATAGACAAGAAGAGGAGATAATGGAGAGGATCAAAGAATAGAACAACTCGGGGTGTACACCCCCCTATACTTAGGACAAGGTACGTCCTAAGTATAGAAGACTGACAAAAAGGGGCGGCACCTTTCGGTGATGAAGAAGATAGAAGAGGAAAAGAAGAAAAGAAGAAAAGAAGAAAAAGAAATCAAAAGATAGATGAAGAGATCGTGAGGATGTACATACCACTCCCCCTATACTTAGGGTAGAAGAAGCCCTAAGTATAGGCAACAACAGGAGTGATGACACGGACAAAGAAAGAACACTCGACTCGTCCACCCCCCTAGACTTAGGACAAAGTACGTCCTAAGCAAGGCAAACACGAGAATGGGTGAATGAGCAATACGGGAGAGACAGAGATGAACAAAAAAAGAATGTACAACAGAGGTGGATGTACATATGATCAAGAAGGTAGAAAGCGAACCTTCTTGCGGGACTGCTGAGGGATAGATCTAGTGTGGTGCAGGTCGACATCGGGGTCCTCATATGACAGAAACCGATCAGGGTCGACAGGGTGATGGTCCTCAGTGGCCCTAGGGTGTAGAGGCACAGACGAGTGAGTGGAAGAAGTACGGCTAGGTCTGGCCTTGGGAGTCTCGCTGATATCAAAGTGAAAAGGGATGAACTCATCATCATCGGAAGTAGTGTACTCAGTGTCGTCCTGCGAGGTCTTGTCCAGGTCAAAATCAAAAGGCACGAACTCATCGGTGGAAGTAGTCGAACTCTGTTCGTCCTCAATAATCTCAACCAGATCATCTTTCTCATCAAAAGGCCCGAATTTCTGAAGAAAAGCAATCAAATCAAATTCGGCCTTTAGCTCATCAGTATCTATGTGAACAGGAACGAACCCATCGGTGAAAGAAGTCGAAACCTGTCCGTCCTGTATAGTCTCTAAATCTGCCCTCCGCTCAATGGTGTCAATCGTGTAGATCCCTCGGATGTCATCAACACAACGCCAAGTCCCAGAAGAAGGAACGTCGAGGTCCATGCTTTCCGAGTTTTCCTCAAGCGGGAGGAATTCTCGGGTCTCAGTTGAATCCAATAGACAGCAAAATTCTCTGATAGTATCGTCAAGGTCCTGGTCCTCGAGGTCATCCAAGATAGGTGAAGTCGCATCAGGTGCAAGTCTCTGGTCGGCAGTGGGTGCGGTGATCGAAACTTCGCTCTCATCAGCAGGGCGAAAGCGAATCTCTCCTGATCCATAGTCAATAACGACCCTCGCAGAGGCGAGGAATGGTCGTCCCAGGATGATTGGAGAGTGCTCCCCTGTGGAGGTCTCCATGGGCAATACGACAAAGTCAACAGTGTAGCTCATGCCCTGAATCGATATGACGGCATTTTCAATGATACCCTTCGGCCTCTTTATTGATCCATCAGCAAATTGTACGAACATCCTGGTCTTCTTGAGAGGCCTTAAGTAAAGAGATTGTACCAACGAGAAGGGTAGTATGCTAATCGAAGCACCGCCGTCTAGGAGAGTGTGATCACATGTATGGTCAGAGATGGTGCAACTAATGAATGGTGTGGCAGTGTTCTTCTTCCGAGGAATGGGACGATGAGTGATGGTGTGGGCAGTGGCCATGGTCAAAATATGTCGCTCAGATCTGCTCCTCCGCTTTCTCTTCTTGGGAAGATGATGAACCTGAAATCCACCTCTTTCAAAATAAGGAATTGTAGTATAGGAGGCGAATTTCGGTCGATCAAAACACCACAAGCTTTTAATGTTGTGGAAAATTTTACTTGGCAAGTTTACCAAGGTCGAACACAGGGAACGGTGATTTTTAGTTGCTTGGTCTTAAATCAAATTAAATAATTAATTAATGGTCGATTAATTTCTGTGTCGAAAAATATATGCAATGCCATAAGAATGTTATGCAACAAAATTTATGCTCAGGATCTTTGATTTAAAAGATTCAAACCTCAATGAATTTTATCAAATAATTCTCGAAAGACTATCACAGATCAAAAGAGATCATTAACGCCCCAGAAAATTCATCAACTCCAAGTTACAGAAAAATAGATTTATTCGATGAATGAACTTAACGAAAATTCCATGTAATATGCTCCTCAAAATTAATCATGGATCGGACCAATAGAGAGTTACATAATTAATCCTCGATTTAACCCCTGTAAAGATGTAATTATTGTGAATAATCAGCCATGATCACAATGGGTTAGTCAAATTGAGATCCTCAACTGAACTCCTGCAAAAGATTTATCAATAAATTCCCAAGCATCAATATGTCAAACGTAGCCTACAAAAATCAACAATGATCCTCAAATAATAATTCTCAATAGATGACCACAGATCTGGTCACAAGCTAAGCTAATTTGTAGAGCATGAAAATAGCTTCAAAATGACATATTATACGCTAAAAACGGAGTCTGTATGACAAAGATATGATAAAATGAATTTTCAGGGACTAAAATGTAAATAAAATAAAGTTTTTCTTTCAAATAGGTCCCTGGAGGGGCTTATCTGTAATTTTTGAAAGTCGTAGGGGCGTCTCTGCAATTTACCCCAGGCGGGGGTATTCTTGTAATTTCAGAAAGTGCCAGGGGTATGGCTGCAAATTACCCCCCAAAGCACGTGCGGCGCACGTGCGTGCGGAGGCTCGGGGACGAAGCTGGAGGCTCGGGTGTCGAGCCTAGAGGTTCAGGCCGGACCTGAGGCTCGTATCCGGACCTGAGGCTCGGGTGAAGGGGCGGAGGTTCGGGAGCCCCGAGCCTCGAG
Source organism: Ottelia alismoides (assembly GCA_037367405.1). Classification (NCBI taxonomy): domain Eukaryota; kingdom Viridiplantae; phylum Streptophyta; class Magnoliopsida; order Alismatales; family Hydrocharitaceae; genus Ottelia; species Ottelia alismoides. The sequence continues at coordinate 195,478 of JAZKJV010008265.1, forward strand.
GCTGGGGCCGAGGCTCGGGGGGGGGGGGGGGGGCTGACGTGGCAGGCTCTCAGCCGTTGGATCAAGGGCTGAAGGCCCGATCCAACGACGACTGGAAGTCGCGGAAGGGGGCTGTGCACACAGGGCGGCGCCTCCGCACGCGGAGGCTGGGCGGAGGCGTGGCGGTGGCGGTAGTCGTGCGTGACGGTGGCGGTGGCGGTGGCGAGTGGCGGGATGAAGGCGGAGAAGCGGTGGCCGAGACCGAGGGGTCTCGTGGGCGGAGGGGCGAGGTGGAGACGGAGGGCCCTGGGCGGAGGAGCGGTGGCCGAGACCGAGGGGTCTCGTGGGCGGAGGGGCGAGGCGGAGACGGAGGGCCCTGGGCGGAGGAGCGGTGGCCGAGGTTCCTGGGCGGAGGTGGTGGCGATCTGCGGAGGCGAGCTGGCGGTGCTTCCTGCAAGAGTTAGCAAAAAAAACGAGGGGGGGGGGAAGGTGGGAAAGGGAGGATGTGCGCGGTGATGGGAGGGGGATCCCGGCCTGTGCAAGGCCGGCGATAGACGCACAGGAGGTGTAGATGCGTTGGAATACCTGGGGATTGGTGGAGCTTCGAGCTCAGTGAGAGCCGCGAAGTTGCCGCAAAGCTATGGAGCTCAGGCAGCGAGGTGGGGCTTGCTGCAGCACGAAGGTCATTTGTGGATCACGCCAAAGGGCCGTCGCCCACTGCTGTCACCAGTAGGGCGGTAGCTTCAGAAGATGGCGGATGGAGAAGAAGGCCGGCGAGGTTGGGGTCTTATAGAAGGGTCTCGTAACGGCCGGAGGCGAGGAGGAGGCGGCGGCAGGCGTTATGGAGGAGGAACGGTTGAGGGTCACGTGCTTGGCACGTGACCCGGGGTGCGCCTGGAGAGAGGAAACAGCGGGGTGCCACGTGGCACGCCCTGGAGCTGCCACGTGGCACCAAAAAAAATTTCTGATTTTTTAAAGGGGGAAAGAGATAGAAGATGACCTCGGATCGAAAAATTTTCTTCACGAAAGTTGTTCGTCTCGTCGAGATCTACAACTTTCATGAAGGGTCCGGGAGCAAAAGAGGTCACCTGTGTGAAGTGGTATTTTTGGTGGCTTTCCATGTGTACGAAAAACCGTTTTTTTGAGATTTTGTATTTTTTTGGTGATTTTAGAGAGGATAAAAATTCTAGAAAAAATACGATAAAATAGAGGAAAATTATTTACACATTAATCTATTTTTTTTGGATTTTGAAAAGATAAGAAAATAGGAAAATAAAATAGAAGTGAGAAACGCACAACTTTTGTGCAGACCGACATCGGACACTTGGACTTGGTTAGTTTCTTTGATCTCAGTTTTGATCTGGATTTGAATGTTTGCATTTCTTATTAAAACTTTCATCAAAGGACACAAATGAAAAAGAAATAAAATTAAAAGAGTTTATTATTCACATAAAATCTCAGGTCAAAATTAGTAAAAAGTTAAAATGCGCAAAAGAGGCCCAAAACCCAACTTTCACATATGAGCTCCGAATTTTATGAAATTGGTCTTGTTTTGAAGGTATTTGAAAATGGAGTACTTTAAAAGTGAGTAGACCAAAATCGGACATTGTATGTGGGAGATATGCTCATTTTAGTCCGTCAGATGTGAAATTTGACTTTGGGATTATTTGACACTTATTGGGGTTAGTAATTTTTTTGTATTTTTTATTTAATAAGGTTAGTAATATCTACACAAAGGAGTGGTTTGGGGTCAATCGGAGTTAGGATGAATTAACTAAAAATGTGAGAAGTTAGCGGCTTTTTGGACTAATTTACACTGGAAATTTTTAAATGCAATTATGCATGATGAAATGCAGATATTATTTACACATGCATGATGGCTAATAATGATCTATTAATGAATAATTACAGGTGGATGATGGGGGACAGAGCCTAAATGACTGATTTTAGCATGATGAATACGAGATTCATCATACCCCTATACTTAGACCATGCTCGTCCCTGAGCATGAATGAATGACTTAGTTGAATACATCCCTGACTGTGTATGTGAATTTTCAAGGCTTAATTCAGAGAAGACCCTTAATTTGAGTGATCCTAAAATTCTGAGCTCACCCAAGCTTTAATCAAAAGGAACCCAACTTCTCTAATCTTCAGACTCTCTGTTTGTACATATAATATAAGGATATGATTTTAAGTGTACTGCATTTCATGAGAGTCGAGTCGGGGCATCACTCAAAGTTCCAATCCAAGAGACTCTCCTCTAGACCTGACCCTCAACCCTAGGGAATAAGTCTATTCTTGCTTCAGTCAACCATCTCATTAGTTTGCCAGACTTGAAAGTGTAGATGGACGGCCAGTTGATGGAGGGCACAGGATTGTGTCTGATTTTCTCTCCCTTTCATTGGAACAAGGTGCCTCTCGAGTGCCTTATTACTCAACACAAGTATATTTTATTTTGTTGATCAATGTGTCCGTCAAGAGAATTTGGAATCGTCTGCATTTGTTTTTCTGGGAGTACACCGGGGTGTGTCTCTTTTGAGTATCTAAGATACCTTCGACACCCAGACTTGTATCGCTTACGATGCAGAGCCCTTTTATGGTGTCAGCCCGACTCCTTGGTCCTAATTAGCGCTTGGTCCAAGTGGACACTTTGAAAATGTTTGGGAGCGCTCGCCATTGGTGGAAGCTCATTTGTCTTTGGATGATAGAGCTTTTCTTTGACATCTCTTTTTTCTTTTTTGGCTAGGTCCACTTCTTTTACCAAAAGTTGGCGCACACTGATCAACAATTTTCATTAAGTTTCATCACACCCTGGCACTTAGGTCAATATCAAAAAATAGCATATGAACTTGTTCACATACTGGCTGGGTGTTTGCTGACACTCAGGTTTTCTGCAGCCTTCATTAACTTTATCCCATCCTCGAATATCATCAGATCGTGTCTAAACTCAAATCCCTAGTCCTAGTTCCTCAAGTGATATCTCAACTCATCTCATCAATAATGCAGTTGTGGAAGTGATTTGTGCTGATCATATTCTTTGAAGGTAGAGATGAAGAGTGCAATATAGCGCTCAAATCTTTCAAACTAGGGAAGTGTGGATTATTAAGTTCTAAAAACCCTAATGACTAAGGCAGGCTAACTCAGAATCTCAAGATATCAGAAATCAAGTGTCCTCGATAATCCTCAAGCCTTGAGTGATTGTTAATGTGTCAGGAATATATCGACCAAGGAATGCATGAAATGCTTGATGAAATGCAAGACCATGAGTGATGATTTTTTTATGCCGAAGTTTGTTTGTTTTTTTTTGTTTTTTTTTGTTTTGTTTTTTTTTTAAAAAACAGGTATTATACACACTACTCGTACCCACCCCTGATGTTAGATAAAAACGAATAAAGTACGAGCTAAGGATAAAGTAGATAAAATATGTACATGTACTCCCCCCTATACTTAGCTTGTGCTATGTCCCCATGGCACAAAGTGAAATGTTGACATAGCTCGTACTAAATACAGAAGGATTAAAAACAAAAGAAGAGAAGTGAAGTATAAACAACGGTAGTGGTCCCCCTATACTTAGGCTCAGGTCAGCCTAAGTATATTCCGATAAATACAGATGGGGAACCGGGTAGATTTGCGGATGTACAAGATCAAGGAGGTTTCGGAGAGGTCCGTTATCTGGGCAGATCAAATTTTTCATCAAAACCTATGCCCTGAGTGAATGAGATCTGTTCAACTTGTACTAATTGCTCATTGGATTCGACAAAATGTTTAAGCAGCTGACCGTTAACTATAGATGTTTGCGTGCTATCTGCGGTCTCTGAGATCTCCACACTCCCATTATTGTGTACCTCTCTGACAATGAAGGGTCCCGTCCATTTTGATTTCAATTTTCCTTGGAAAATTTTCAACTTTGCATTAAATAGCCAAACTTTCTGTCCTGGGACAAAGTTCTTTGTTCGAATGTTCTTGTCATGCCATCTCTTTACTTTTTCTTTGTAAATGGTGTTGTTTTCGTAAGCATGATTTCGGATTTCAGACAGTTCATTCAAATTCATGTCTCGGTTCTTCTTTCCTTGGTGACAGTTCCAATTAATCTTTTTGATTGCCCATTCTGATTTATGTACGAGCTCTGCGGGCAAATGGCATGGTTTCCCATATACCATTCTAAACGGGGAGGTGCCCAATGGGGTCTTATAAGCCGTCCGGTAAGCCCACAGAACTTGGTCCAGGAGTTGGGACCAGTTCTTCCTGTCAGGGCGAACGAGCTTCTGTAAAATTCCTTTAACCTCCCTGTTTGACACCTCGGCCATGCCATTGGATTGTGGGTGGTAAGGAGTAGCGACACGGTGCTCGATGCCGTATTCCTTAGTCAACTTCTTCACCTCCCGGTTTACAAAGTGGCTTCCCCCATCAGATATTAAAACTTTTGGAATTCCAAACCTCGAAATAATATGATCTTTCAAAAACTTGCAAACAGTTTTGCTATCTGCAGCTCGAGTAGGGATAGCCTCAACCCATCTAGATAAATAATCTACCGCGAGAAGAATATATTCAAATCCTTGACTATTAGGAAATGGGCCCATAAAGTCAATGCCCCATGCATCGAATACGTCACAGATGATCACTGGTTGCATAGGCATGGCATCTTTGGAACCAATGGTTCCTCCCATTCGCTGACAGACGGGGCACGACCTCACAAAATTGAAAGCATCCTTAAACAAGGTCGGCCAGTAAAATCCACATTGCAATATTTTCTCGGCGGTCCTCTTCCCAGAGTGATGTCCTCCCGCCTCCATGGTATGGCATAGATTAAGGATACTTTGATATTCCTCTTGAGGAATACATCTTCTCCATATGCAATCCGGTCCTTCAAAGAAAAGGAAAGGATCTTCCCAATGATAGTGTCTCGCTTCAGATATGAGTCGATCGATTTTGTTTCTGGGCCAACCTTGAGGAACTTCATTGGTGACGAGATAATTCACTGTGTCTGCATACCAAGGGAGTGAGTCAATAGCAGAAATTGACTCGTCTGGGAAGGTTTCACGGATGGATTCAGATTCCGGAATTTTGTTATGTTCAATTCGTGATAAATGATCAGCCACGACATTCTTAACGCCAGGTTTATCCTTAATCTCCAGATCAAATTCTTGTAGCAGTAGAATCCATCTCAGAAGTCGTGCTTTTGCGTCCTTTTTGGCCATTAAATAACGAATGGCAGAATGGTCTGTGTAACTGTCACCTTAGATCCTAGAAGTATTGATCGAAATTTTTCCAAGGCAAAAACTACAGCAAGCATTTCTTTTTCGGTCACAGTGTAATTTTTCTGAGCAGGGTCTAACACTTTGCTTGCGTAGTGAATAGCATACGGGATTCCATCTTTTCGTTGTCCTAATACAGCCCCTACCGCAAAATCAGAGGTGTCTGTCATGATCTCGAAGGGAAGAGACCATTCGGGAGCTTGTAGGACAGGAGTCTCAATGATCCTTCTCTTGAGTAATTCGAATGCTTCTAGACACTTATGATCTACCACGAATTCAGTGTCTTTCCCCAGAAGGTCAGTTAGCGGTCGGGAAATTTTTGAAAAATCTTTGATAAATCTCCTGTAAAATCCGACATGCCCTAGAAAAGACCGTACTTGTTTCACATTTGTGGGTGGCTCAAGCTTTTTAATCACATCTACTTTGGCAGGGTCAACCTCCATTTTCTTCTTGGAGATGACATGCCCCAGTACAATGCCCACTTTTACCATGAAATGGCTTTTTTCCCAAGAGAGCACCAGATTCACTTCCCTACACTTTTGGAGGACTCGATCCAGGTGCGCTAGACAATCATCGAATGAATCACCATGGAACGAGAAGTCATCCATGAAGACTTCCAGGAAATCCCCGACCATGTCGGCAAAAATCGCAATCATGCACCGCTGAAAGGTGCCAGGGGCATTGCAAAGCCCAAAAGGCATTCGCTTGAATGCGTATGTGCCGAAGGGACATGTGAAAGTAGTCTTTTCCTGGTCCTCGGGGGCGATGGCTACCTGATTGTAGCCCGAGTACCCATCTAAGAAACAGAAGTATTCTCTCCCTGCCAATCTCTCCAGGATTTGATCAATAAAAGGCAGCGGAAAGTGATCCTTCTTCGTTGCAGCATTCAGGCGCCTGTAATCCACACAGACACGCCACGACGTAGGTACCCGTGTCGTAATCTCTTCTCCCTCCTCATTGGTGATAATTTGGAGTCCTGACTTTTTAGGGACTACATGCAAAGGTGACACCCATTTGGAGTCGGAGATGGGATATATGAACCCAGCTTTACACCATTTTTCGATCTCAGTCTTAACCACTTCCCGTAAGTTTGGATTCAATCTACGTTGGCATTCACGGGAGGGTTTAGCATTATCTTCCAAGTAAATATGGTGTGAGCACAGGGATGGGTTAATCCCTGGAAGATCAGACAATTTCCAGCCTATAGCCTTGCGGTTTTTCTCCAAAACATTAAGCAGGCGGATCTCCTGCTCTTTGGTCAGTTGTGAGCTGATAATGACCGGAAATTGTCCTTTTTGTCCTGCAAGGAAGGCATACTTAAGTGTAGGGGGCAATGGTTTGAGTTCAGGTAAGTCAATGATGTTTCTCGAATCTGGTTCTGTCTGTGATGTTTGTTTTTGTGATGTGGATGCTTGTAGTGTATCAATGTTGACCACCCTCATGGTTGTATCATGGATCGGATCGCTAATGATGGAATGAGTTGTGGCAGTCGCCGCGTCCGATCGGTGTACCTTACTCAAGGATTGTCCATAAGGAGAATGGACTGACAGGTCTAAAGTGGCCTCTTAGTCTCCAAGAGTATAGGTAGATGCATGGATGAGCTGGCAGACTAAGTCATCAACAATTTCCTCACCAGATGAGGTTGATTCTATCATAGCGGCTGGGTTTTGTCTCCAGGACCCAGCTGTTGGTTCTGTAATTTCAGTTAGTGCCAGGGGTATGGCTGCAAATTACCCCCAAAGCACGTGCGGCGCACGTGCGTGCGGAGGCTCGGGGACGAAGCTGGAGGCTCGGGTGTCGAGCCTAGAGGTTCAGGCCGGACCTGAGGCTCGTATCCAGACCTGATGCTCGGGTGAAGGGGTGGAGGTTCGGGAGCCCCGAGCCTCGAGGCTGGGGCCGAGGCTCGGGGGGGGGGGGGGGGGGGGGGGCTGACGTGGCAGGCTCTCAGCCGTTGGATCAAGGGCTGAAGGCCCGATCCAACGGTGACTAGAAGTCACGGAAGGGGGCTGTGCACACAGGGCGGTGCCTCCGCGCGTGGAGGCGTGGCGATGGCGGTAGTCGTGCGTGACGGTGGCAGTGGCCGTGCGTGATGGTGGCGGTGGCGAGTGGCGGGATGGAGGCGGAGAAGTGGTGGTCGAGACCGAGGGGTCTCGTGGGCGGAGGGGCAAGGCGGAGACGGAGGGCCCTGGGCGGAGGAGCGGTGGCCGAGACCGAGGGGTCTTGTGGGCGGAGGGGCGAGGCGGAGACGGAGGGCCCTGGGCGGAGGAGCGGTGGCCGAGGTTCCTGGGCGGAGGTGGTGGCGATCTGCGGAGGCGAGCTGGCGGTGCTTCCTGCAAGAGTTAGCAAAAAAAACGAGGGGGGGGGGGAAGGTGGGAAAGGGCGGATGTGCGCGGTGATGGGAGGGGGATCCCGTCGTGTGCAAGGCCGGCAATAGACGCACAGGAGGTGTAGATGCGTTGGAATACCTGGGGATTGGTGGAGCTTCGAGCTCAGTGAGAGCCGCGAAGTTGCCGCAAAGCTATGGAGCTCAGGCAGCGAGGTGGGGCTTGCTGCAGCACGAAGGTCGTTCGTGGATCACGCCAAAGGGCCGTCGCCCACTGCTGTCACCAGTAGGGCGGTAGCTTCGGAAGATGGCGGATGGATAAGAAGGCCGGTGAGGCTGGGGTCTTATAGAAGGGTCTCGTAACGGCCGGAGGCGAGGAGGAGGCGGCGGCAGGCGTTATGGAGGAGGAACGGCGGGGGGGGGGGGGGCGTAATGGCTGGATGGAGAAGATGAAGGAAGGTCACATGCTTGGCACGTGACCCGGGGTGCGCCTGGAGAGAGGAAACAGCGGGGTGCCACGTGGCACGCCCTGGAGCTGCCACGTGGCACCAAAAAAATTTCTGATTTTTTAAAGGGGGAAAAGAGATAGAAGATGACCTCGGATCGAAAAGTTTTCTTCACAAAAGTTGTTCGTCTCGTCGAGATCTACAACTTTCATGAAGGGACCGGGAGCAAAAGAGGTCACCTGTGTGAAGTGGTATTTTTGGTGGCTTTCCATGTGTACGAAAAACCGTATTTTTGAGATTTTGTATTTTTTTGGTGGTTTTAGAGAGGATAAAAATTCTAGAAAAAATACAATAAAATAGAGGAAAATTATTTACACATTAATCTAATTTTTTTGGATTTTTAAAAGATAAGAAAATAGGAAAATAAAATAGAAGTGAGAAACGCACAACTTTTGTGCAGACCGACATCGGACACTTGGACTTGGTTAGTTTCTTTGATCTCAGTTTTGATCTGGATTTGAATGTTTGCATTTCTTATTAAAACTTTCATCAAAGGACACAAATGAAAAAGAAATAAAATTAAAAGAGTTAATTATTCACATAAAATTTCAGGTCAAAATTAGTAAAAAGTTAAAATGCGCAAAAGAGGCCCAAAACCCAACTTTCACATATGAGCTACGAATTTTATGAAATTGGTCTTGTTTTGAAGGTATTTGAAAATGGAGTACTTTAAAAGTGAGTAGACTAAAATCGGACATTGTATGTGGGAGATATGCTCATTTTAGTCCGTCAGATGTGAAATTTGACTTTGGGATTATTTGACACTTATTGGGGTTAGTAATTTTTTTGTATTTTTTATTTAATAAGGTTAGTAATATCTACACAAAGGAGGTGGTTTGGGGTCAATCGGAGTTAGGATAAATTAACTTAAAATGTGAGAAGTTAGCGGCTTTTTGGACTAATTTACACTGGAAATTTTTAAATGCAATTATGCATGATGGAATGCAGATATTATTTACACATGCATGATGGCTAATAATGATCTATTAATGAATAATTACAGGTGGATGATGGGGGACAGAGCCTAAATGACTGATTTTAGCATGATGAATACGAGATTCATCAGAAGAGGAGTAGATAAATCGGTCATGGCCTGCTGAAGTGGGGCACGGATAATCTCATGTATGGTGGCCACCACTTTGGGTTCAGTCAGCATTTTTTTGAATTTTTGGACCTCCTCCATACAAGGGAGAAGGTCAGAATCAGCATATACACGAGGCTTGCCAAGAGCAGTCTGTACAGCGGCATCCTCGGGGTCAAAGGTGGGACAAAGTGTGAGAGGTTGTGTGGTCAAAGGATCTGGCAAGTGGTACCTCTCCTCACAGTCTGACTCGATCATGTGTCTCCCGAACTCTTTTTGTATTTTTAAAATTTTCTCATTTTTTTGTTATTTGGGCGATTGCAAGCTCTCATGATAATCCTCAAATGATTCCATATCCTCAAAGACTGGAGCGACATTCTGATGCTTATTTAAACTAGTAAGATCAGTGATCCTCGAATTCATATGCTCCATCATCTGGTTCAAGGTCTCAAGTGTGGATATCATGAAAGGTGACTCCAAAATCTCAGGATCGGGTGAGTCGAATGTGGGCGGTGGGTGTGGACAAAAATCACATTCCGGATCAGGATACTTAAGGAAGAGCAGGTTGTCGAAATGTGTAGGCGATGGTGGTGGAAATGACTGGTGAAGGTCAAAGTCCGGATCCTGAAATAGTGGGTTGGTCGGATATGTACAAAAATCAGGAGCAAAGTCCTCCTGGAAAAAGTGAGGTGGACCGGCTGGAGCGGACGAGGGATCCACAAAGTCCGGATAGAAAATGCTCCCGGGGTCCATCTCGAAAACAAAAGGAAAATGATAGGGAGAGCACGACGGTCAAGTCAAGAGAGTAGAAAAGAAGGCGCAAATGCGCAGTGATGATTTAGGACACACACAAAACAATCACAACCAAAAATGAAAATAATGCAAACCCTCAATTCACCTACTCAACTCGGTAGAGACCAAAAATTCGGTCTTTTAATCTTGTCTTTTTTAGAGTTATGTGAGAAGTCCAAAATTACGCAAACACTTAGGGGGCTGAAGATAGGATTTTGGGCTCTAACCTTAGTGTGTGCGCGAGCAAATAAAAGCGAAGACAATGAGGGGATTACTCGCCCCAAGACAATATTTTCTTTTTTTGGTCGGTTTTAGGGTCAAGTAATATTAGCAGTCCCAATTTTATTGATTATCACTTTTTTTTTGGATTTTTAGTGAGAAATGCACGATCCTCTCGAGGAGTCAATTCCTTTGAGCACCTAGGTTGGCAAAATCAGAGGGAGAGTCGAAAAAGCAATGCAAGCGTCAAATCAATGATGGATGCTAAAGAGAAATGCTCACCTTGCCTCCAGCACTCTACATGCACGGATGCTCAGCATAATTGAAACCTATCTATATGCAGATGCAAGCCGATGAAATCGCCCTAAGTTTCAGAAATTGCTATTATCGTGAAGAACCACAAGCTGACCACCAATCCTCAACCCTAGAGTCCGGTCTAGGCTCACCCCTCCTCTGCTCAACACACTTGAGTTTAGGAGAAAGCGCTTTGCGGGGAGAGCTCGCGGCGCGACGGATTGAAGGTGATGATCAACTGTTTAAAATTTGACTAAGTCCAAATGAGACTATAGGTGCATGCAAAGGTATTAGGTGTTTGGCCTTAATCTAACGCAAGCAATCCTAAAACTACAGGCTCAATCACACAAAAGAAATAAAATCGAAAAACAAAACAAAATAAAAAGAATGCGAAGAAAGCCGACGAAAACCGCGGCGAGCCCCCAGGTGAACAGACACCTGGAAGTTAGGCTCGAATGTCCAAGTGTCCGAGGGTACCTGTATTATTACAATTAATAGTCTCTCTCTCACTACAAATTACAAAAAACAAATACGAGGAAATATATGCAACAACTACTGTGGAGCTCGGTCTACAAAATTCCTCTTCGTCTCCTCGGTGCTCGGCTGGCAGATGCCGGCTTCACGTGGGTGCGTAGGCGCCTAGGGTGGAGCGCCTCCCTCGATCCGTGGTTCCTCGCACGAAGTCAACAAAAGAGAAGGTTAGACAGCTCAAGAGATATATCAAAAATAAAGAAAATAAAATAGAAAAAATAAAAGCCGCAAAAATAGACAATAAATCACAATCACAAACAAGAACCGAACTAAGTGCTGTTGCTCCCCGGCAACGGCGCCATTTGTTGAAGCGAGAAATCGGACGGTCGTACGGTTTCACAAGGCGAAACCGTAGTCGATGCTGTGACCACTCGAAAATCCTGATTCAAACAACAATTAACCCACGACAAATATATCAAGCAATGAAAGTAAATGTGCGGAGTTAAAATTTATTATAACTCTACAACAAGATGTGTATAGGTGCAAGTATTGTAGAGGTCGAACACAGGGAGAAGAAAGGCTAGATCGGGGCAAAAATGCACAAGTGTGTGAATGTGATCAAGTTGTCTATTAATGCTATTTTTTTGTGGGTTTTTAATTTAATATACTTTTTTTAATTTTTAATTTTATAATTTTGTATTTTGATTTTTAATTTACTTATTTTTTGTTTTCTTTTTATATTTTATATTTTTCTATTTTCTTTTTCAATATTGGAAAATAAAGACAAGGTAATTAAAGGGAGAAAGAGATATTTATAAAAATAGATAAAATTGTTCAAAAATTAGGAAATAAAGTCTTTTTGGTCTTTTTATACCTTTTTACTGTTTTTGTAATTTTTGGGTAATTTTTAGAGTGTTTTTGGTATTTTTAATTAGCAAAATAGAGAAAACAGTAAATAAAAGGCAAGGCTGAAACTTAAAATGGAGAAATAAAATGGAAACCAGTAGCACAAATTCTCCAACTCAATTTTCAATGAAAGATAATGAAATAAGGAAAATTTAGGCACAAAGTTTGTATTTTTAGGATTTTTGAGGAATTTTTAGGATTTTTATCGAGGTTTCTGGAGTTTTGTGATTTTTTGGAGTTTTCTTTTATATTTTTTAATGATTTTTGGTCTGGAGCTAAAACAAACTAAATTAGACAAAATATATTTTTTTTGGATTTTTCTGGAGTGTTTTTATATTTTTTATGGATTTTATAAGCTAGACAGTGCTGAAAATGTACGTTTTTTATTTTTAATAAATATGAAAAATGCAATAATATGAAAAATAAAAATATGATGTTAAACTACACTATAGCAGGAGCTTAATTTGATTTTTGGAGATTTTTTTTGGTTTTTATAAATACATGCAAAAATTAGAGCAACATAAGGAAAAGGCACACATGCAGGGGCATTTTAGAAATATTCAGAAAATTTGAGGGCCTCTTTGCAATATTTCCAGAGACTATTTAACTAATTAACAAATTTTAAGACTAAATACAAAAACGCAAATCCGCACGGTTATCTCTGCCAAACGTCCACAAACACGTGCGCAGGCACGCGACGTTGCTAGGAGCAATTCGTAATTTCCAAAACAAACACGGACTGAGGCATAAAATTACCAAAAGTATACAACGTTACAAATGTGCTTTAGGACTGCATAAAAAAATACACGAAACAAAAGACCCTTGCTTGCAAAAAACCAAGCGCACGTGCTCACGCACGTGCACCTCGCTGGAAAGGGCGGGAATGGAATTCCAGATAGTCTGAGGGTCTTTTAGTAAATAATGCAAAAGTTATACGCAACAGATGAAAGTTTTAATGCCTAATAGAAAATACAAAACTTCGCGGGTGAGATATACAAAATACCCACGAAAGGGGCGCGATCCAACGGCAGAAGATCGGTCACTTAGCCACGTGTCGTGCCCCGATGGTCTGATACCCCTTTAGCTGCTGACGGTCCAGATTAGATCCTCCAAATAGAATCAAGAGCTGACGGAGGGCTGGAACCAATGCTCACTGCTTCTCGCCAAGAACTGGCCGAGATCAAACGGTCCGCAAGCCCTCTGGATGAACGCGTGAAGAGCACTCCCTGGAGTTCATTCGATCGACAAAATCGGGCGCCTCCGACCCCCAAGACCGCTGCTGTGATGCTCAGAAGCTTGCTGGAGGAGGTCTGCAGCGCTTGGAGGACTCAAACCAATCCGATCCCCATTGGTGAGGGGGCTGGAGCTCTCTGCACCTGGAGGGTCTATCCGAGCAAAAAGGAGAAGCACAGGAGCCTCCCTTGAGTCCTGCAAGAGTCAAACAAAACGCAGCAGCAACAAAAATTGCAGAACCCAGCTCATGGAGATGAAAAGTTGGCAACGTGGAGTGTGAGGGTGGTGGCCGGAGTGGAAGCTCCGGTCAAGTTGTTTGAATGGTTTTAAAGCAAATCTCTACAGGTAAAACGGCGTTGGGATGTAAGGAATGGAACCTCAGGCCTACAGGTAACGAAAGAAAAAAAACGAAGAGAAGCGACCTCGAGTTGGCCAAAAGACCAATGAGATGTGACCTCGACGGCCGGAGCCGGAGGTGGGAGGTGGAGACGCCCAATCACCACGCAAATCGCCGCCTTGATGGCTGGAGGTGGTGCTGTCACCACCACCAGTCCGGAGCTCAAGCAAGGGGACCAGGAGCGGGTCAAATGGGGTTCAAAGGAGCAATGGAAGATTTGGGTCGGTTTTTGAAACATGGCCAAGAGGGCTCCTTCGACGAGGTGCACGAGGCGCGTCAGAGGCCCAATCCCCTAGATAATCTATGGGCGAGTAAGTTCAATGATAGGGGAGAAAAACTCGTGAAGGAATCGACCCCAAATGGCGAAAGGTGCGGCCTCCAAAAATCCGCGAAATCCAAGAAAAGTTGTGTTCTGACACAGCCCAGACCTTGAGCAGAGAGTTGACCTGCGGTCAACTGCTGCTGCCTCCTGGTTGGTCCACGTGGACCAACCAGAAAAAGGTCTGAGGAAAAAGATTGGAAAATTAATTAAAAATAGATAATGATTTTATTAATTTTTAATTATAAAATATAAAATATTTATTTTTAAATAAATTATTTTATTATGATTTTTAATTATTTTTATGAGATGTTTTTTTACAAGTTTGCATTTATGCCCTTTATAGGTATATATATCTATATATTTGATTATTTGATTTTTATTCTGTGTATTTTATTCTATTATTTTTGTTTCTTATTTTATAAAATTACAAAATAATTTTATACACTTAAATATATTTTTATTTTATTTTTCTGATATGTTTTGTATATTTAATAAAATATAAATAGGTATTATGTAGGTATGGGTATAGGTAATATACCTATGTATCAAATATGTATGTATTTTATTTTAAGTTTTATTTAGGTTTTTATTCCAATTTTAATGTACATAATTATTATAAGTATTAATTACAACATTATAAAAATATAAAATTATAAAAATAATAAATAAATAATAAATTGAATATTTTAATCTGTACAATGTACAATGTGGGTCCAAAACTCAGCTTTCAAACCGTAGCTCCGCCAAATGCGAAACCACCGCCATTAAATAGCTTATTTTCTTCTATATACAATTAAAGGTGAGTATACGGCATTTGGAGTTTTCGTTTATGAGATACGGGTCTGGGAAGTTGGCATTCTGTATTTTTATTCAGACCATAACTTTTTATCTGTACATTATTTTTCAGTGAAATCAATTTTGTATTTTTCTTTATTAAATTATCTACAACTTTCATGTACAAAGTTTCTTTATTTGAGGTATAAAAAGTGGAACCAAAAATAGGTCCCAAAATGAATAAAAAATGAATAAAAGGTATAGGTATTTTATCTGTATTTCTGACCTTATATCCCCCTACTTTATTCCTTGTCGACCTAGTCATCAAGATGCCTAGGTCTCGGGGTTTCGGGTCATAAAATATTTACAATATTTTATTCTTTTTCTTTTCTTTTCTTTATTCTATAATTTTGGCATTAAAAACCTTATTTTATACAGTATTTACACACATATGCATGAATGCTAAAATGCATGAATTAATGCTATTTACACGCATTTACCAGGGTTTTTAAGGCCAAAATGATAGAATAAAGATGATGAAATGTGGATTCATCAGTGGTCAGTCAATCTATCAGAGCGATTAAGCAAGCTTTTAGGAATCCAATGCTCCCTGGAGACTTGCCCAATCCCACAGTTAGTTTTTTCCATCCAGTTGAATTGCGGACCGTTTACCGGCTACCCGATCAACTCAATCTACTAAGCAAGTCCCAGACCGCTTACCAGCTACCCAGAGAAGTCATCGCTGGAGAATAGCTATCCACAAGACCAGTAGTCTGAAAGAAGTTCAGGTATGGCTCTAGCCTACGGTGCGGATCACTCTCTCACTACAAACAAACCAACCAATAAGGGGATGACTCTCCCCTAAACAAAGTTTTTTAAGTGAGGTGAATTTTATGGTCAAGTTTGCATTAGCAATCCCAATTTTATTGTTTTCACTTTTTTTTTGGTATTTTTAAATGTTAAAGAAACGTCTAATGAATTTTTCGATTTCGTTGGTTATTTTGAGTCGAAAAAACTGGGGGAGGAAGTTAAAAAAAGCCAATGCGTGATCAAACACAATGATTCATGCAAAGATAGGAACATGTACAAGTCTCTAGCACTATACATGTAGGGTGATCCACAAATAAATTTAAAGATAAAAATTAAACTAACTATATTATGCAAGAGGAAATCGGCCTTAGACAAGCTACTTATATTGATTACGAAGAACAATAGATAGCTAATCGAATCGAGTCCGGAGTCTTATCTTGGGAGTAACTCGGTGCCTGCCACAATGAGTCCTAGTAGCGCTATATGTGACTCCTCACGGTGCATGGTCTCAAATCCAATTAAGCTAACTTTATTTATTTATTTTTTAGCTAGGTCCAATTACGATCTATAGGTACATGCAAGCAACTAGATGTTGGGCCTTAGCTAATTACATCACAATCAATAAAAATCCTAAGTCTATGGGCCAAATATGCGAGAATTAAATAGAAAGTAAAGGGATGAAATCAAAACATGAGAAAATCATGGTGAGGTCTCCTGAGTGCACTGGCACTCGGTGAAACAGACCGTGAAATGTGTCAAGTGACCAAGAGTTCAAGTGTCTCAAATGTTACAATTATAGTTTTTTGCTGAAAATAAACTGCTCTATAGGCTATAACTACTCTCTGTTGCTCCTCCTCCGGTGCAGGTACTTCAACAAACAACCGAAGCATCGTCGGGCAGTTCCTCACACAAAAAAAACAAAAAGTATGTCAGAAAATATTTATAACAAATAGAGGCAAAAATATGAAAACTGACTACTAAGCCATGCTCCCTTGCAATGGTGCAATTCTGTTGAGTGACTTACCAATTAGGTTTAAGTATCAAGATAAATCAATGGTCGTTGCAACCCCAATCGGTAGGCAAACTAAACAAGAAGAATAAACCCACTTGATAAAATCAAACAAGCAAGCAAAAAATGTAAACGGTTTCACTATTTATTTTTGCCTGGTATAGCAACCAGGGTAGAACACAAGGAGCACGAGAAAACCTATGAAGTAGTCAATTATAAGAATGGAAAACATAGTTTGGTGTTTTTTTAAATTTTTTCAATTTTTTATATTTTTTAATAAAGAAGCAAAATAATAATTAAGGAAACAAGGCACACACAATTTTTTTTGTATTTTTTATAATAAAAACACTCAGAAAATTAAGATAAAAATATTGTTGGGTTTTAAATGTTTTGAAGTGTTTTTGGTCATTTTTTGTGATTTTGCAAATGTTAATATATTTTTTTAAAATCAAATAATGGAGAAAAATACAAATAGTGCACGACTAGGACAAAAATGCAAATTCAAATTACCTAAAATGCCCTAAAGTCTCGGGGAGCAATTTTATGTCGAAATAGAGAGAAAATGCTACAAACAAGAACTGAAATAATATTTTTTTTATTTTTCTTTAATTTTATGTCATTTTTATAAGTTTTTAGGTCTTTTGCAATTTTTAAGGTTTTTATAAGCGATCTTCAAACACAAATTATACTAAAGACAAAACACATAAAATCACACAAACAAGAATTTTTGTCAAACTTTTAAGGCATTTTTTGGAATTTTATGTATTTTCGAAAATAGACAGACCACTTTCTATAGGTTTTTTATTTTTCAATAACAATAAATGTAACTAAATTAATCGACAAAAATTTCTATAACTACTACATGTCAACAAGAGTGAACACTAATTTTTAGGATTTTGGGATTAATTTAATATTTATTTAATTAACTAAAGGACATGTAGTTCAAAGAGACCTACTTGCAATTAAAACACAGTTTTGGGCCAAGCAATAACACATATGAGAAGTAGACGGTCTTAAATGCAAAAAGTCCAAGTATTCATGTGCAACACGTGAGCCAGGCTCATAGGGGTATAAATGCAAATATCAAAAACTTTTCATTTATTCCATAACATAGTGAAAGATCAAGAAGAAATATGCAAATAACCCAATGAGTCACGTGGACTACATGTGAGTTCAATGAAATAAGACCAACGTATGAATATGTAAAAGTAAGATGTCCAAATAGCAACTTGTCCAAAGTCAAATAAACTATGGCAAATATTTACATGTCTAGGAAATAAAAGCAAAATAAAGAGGGGCCTAAGCGATATTTAACCCTCATTTAGGCATTATCCAATGGCTGAGGGTCTCCACTAATGAATGGATGGTCGAGATCAATGGGTACCCCTTCGAAGATTAACAAAAATAGAATGATCCTCAGAAGGATCGAACAGTCCAGGCTCCCTTGGTGGCGGATGGTTGAGATTAGAACTGGGGGAAGCCTGGATCGGACGTCTGGAAGATGCCTGGAAGAACTGACGAAGAACTCGCCTTTGACAAGTTTCGATCGGTCACTACACTAGCTTGAAGCATCTTTCGCAGATGTTTTAATGGAGGAAATGTTGCTGTCATCGGTCCGCAACTGTTGGGATGCTTAGAATGGTCCAGGATAAAGGAGACAGTCCTGGTTAGGAGTGGGGTCCTAGAGCTGTTGTTCCTGGCTCTTTGACCTCCAGATGAGATCCTTAGGTTCTCCAACCAGCAAGAAAACAGATGTGCTCGGAGAGGAGGCTGCGACGAAAGGTTAGAGCACCAATGTTTCTCAAAAATAGGGGAGAGGTGGATGGACTAGGTCTCCGATGGGGTAGAGGAGTCGTCCTGCTGCTCGATTCCAACCCGGTGGTTAGAATAAGGGTGAGATTGCAGAGCTCGATGTAGAAATGGAGGAGTGTCATGTGAAGGCATACGAGGGTCGAATGAGGGGGCCAAGAGGGGAGTGATATGGTCATTAGAGTGAAGATATGATGCAAGTGAATGATCGATTTGAGCAGTAAATAGGTGATGGGAGTACCTAAGAGTGAATGCAGCTGCTTGAGGTTGGTGGACGAAGTCCATGACGGTGATTGCCTCAATTGGCAGTGCATCCAGAGGATGAATCTCCTCACGGCAGAGCTGAGACGAATCTCGCCGGACCTGGGGGATGAAATGCTCCAAACACCACCTCACCTTCTCCCACTTTCACTGTCACTATGAAAAGGAAAAGGCGGGTGCAACGGAGGTGGTGGAGCAGCCTAAGGTGCTGGATAAGGTGACGGGTGGATGGGTTTTATAGGGGTTCCAAGTCCAGGATGATTATCAGAGCACCTACGAAACAAGGTGCAGATGAACAGGGGAAAGGTCGGGCGTGGATTAGGGATTCGTGCACCTTAATCGGTGCATACAATCGGAGTAAAAGGTGGAAGGATTGGGTTAGAAAAAATGGGCATAGATTAGCAAGACCCGATTTGGGAGAAAAGGAGGAGGGGACCAGTTGACCGAGGTCAACATAACCGATGCGGCCTAGTCAAAAGCGGCGGAGGAAAATGACAAAAGATGATAGAAGTCAAAACATGGAGAAAAATAATAAATGAATTTAAATTAAAAAGTGTATAAAATTATTATTATTATTTTCAAATAATTTTTCTGTGAATTTTAATTAATTACATGAAAAAACATTAATGTATGTACATTATATAGTATTATATACATGTATTGTATACTTATGTATTATGTACAAGTCATTTTATTATTTTATTTTTACACAAATTCCCATACTTTATATTTTATTTATTTATGACATTATTTTAGGAGTATAAAATAATTTTTATTTTATTTTGTAAATTTTTTAAATGTGTATAATAAATAGAGGATGTAGTATGTACAGATGTGTTTTGTATAGCGAATGGGGAATTTTATTTTTTTATTTTTAATTTTCTAGTTTATATTTTACTTTATACTCTTTTTAGGAACATATACAAGGGAGTAAAATTATAATTTATCTTTATTTTGTCAAAAATAAATATATAGCTAATAGATACAAGTATAGATAGTACATATAGTACATAGTGGACCCTATCTCTCTCTACTTATTTTATTTTGATGTCTGGGCAAGGCTTGACCTTCTCTTGGGGTTTGGTTCACTCTATATTTATTTTAAATACATCATTCTTTTTCTTTTTCTTTTTCTTTATTCTTTTATTTTCCCAAAAATACATGCTTCTAAAAATACAAGGTAAATATGCGATGTTGACATTGACATGCAATTTGGTAAGTTATTGTGTTTATAAGAATTAACATGATGTTTTGTCAAGAAAAAGAGCTAAAATAAAATAATAAAGTGTGAGAATCAGAGATACTTCAACCTGCAACATACATTGCCTAATAGCGAGCATTCACTTGGAAGCCAAATAACAGTTGGAGACACGAGTGAAAATCTAAATCAAGCAAACATACCTGCACTGACATATACTTGGACCCGATTAATATGAAGTAGCACTGACCACGATCTCCTCTATGGCAGGAAAATCGGCCACCACCGTGCCTCCAGATCAATCACTGCATGTGTTCTTAAGGAAGGGGGATAAACATTCATTTGTCCAACTTATACAGGGACCATCAATTACAATTAGATCGCATGATCGTCATTCTTCCACGCAGAAACACCATGACATACCCACGTCTTAAGTTTTAAAGCAATGCACGTACGTTGCATGTGCATATAGATATTTGTTGTGGGACAAATTGTAGGGTCGCCCTCGGTGTTCTCTGAAATCCCAAGCAGGTCAAGAGGGTGAAGAACATGTGATCTGCACGTGTTTACTGGGAAATTTGTGACGATACTCCCCACTAGATTTTGCCCATTACAAGCAGATCCCTAGTCGATGGAGATCACGTGAGGCATCATGTGAAGTTTGGAGATATTGCGCCAATGTCGTCAGCTTATTACATAAATTCCCTATACACTATATATAAACGTTATACTTTCATAATACATAATAAATAAAATACAAAACATAAAAGTACAATAAATTTTTTTTACAAATACCATATATTATACTATATATAGTATTAACTCATATTTTGAAAAAGAAAATATTTTCTATTCTTAATAAATCATTAAAAAATACAAATAATATAACAAATTTTAAAAATCATAGAAAAAATAGAAATCTTAAAAATCTAATAAAAATTACCCTTAGAATGTTTTAATATATTTTACACAATAAACCAAAAACAAAATAAAAATGAAATAAAATCTCTTAAAAAATATAAAACATATAAATAATTCAAAAATTCATAACTAATTTAATAAAATTCACAAAAACATGCACAACCTAACATTTTGAATATAATTTCACCTACTTTCTAATAAAAACAAAATAATACATTTTGGTCCTGTTTTCATTTTAAAAATAAAAAATACTTCACAGTTTTCAATAAAAAAAATTATTTTTAACATTAAAAATAATTCAAAATCCATAGAAATATTAGAAACTTCTTAAAATTCATAAAAATGGGAAAACAAATTAAAAACATAAAAATGGTAAATTTAAAATCAAATTAAAAAATTACAAAACACATAAAAATCATAAAAACAATATAAAAATCACAAAATTTAAGTATAAATGCAGAAAAATCCATAAAAATAAATATGAAAAATTAGAAAACCTGTTAATCCTTAATGTTTTATGCTTTAACCCTAGTTTCCAACAGTTTTCCTTCACGAGTTCGACACTCACGTACTTAATCGCTATAAATCAATATTTAGGAATATAAATAAGACAAAAATATCTTTTTTACACAAATTCACCGGGTCGATTCAGGGATTCTATTCTAATTTTGGAGTAGTATATTGGGTGGTTTTTTAGATGATGTCATTGTTGACGACTTCTTATTTCTGATTTGTGTAGCACTGGTTTCAAGCAGCACAACTAAGAACCGACGAGCCAGTTTATTATTATTATTATTATTATTATTATTATTATTATTATTATTATGTAACCCGTATAAAAAAATCAAGGGCACTTGCATGTTTTGTTTTGTAGATAGGGCCCCATAAGGTCATTGATGAATCCTTGATTCTCACTCTTTTTTCTTTTATTTTAGCTATTTATCTTGGCAAAATAACATGTAAATACTTGTAAATACAATAACGTAGCAAAATTGCATGCATCTGTTAATACAACATAATTAGCATGTATTTGTGCAAAAATAAAAGAATAAAGGAAATGAAAAGGGAAGGAGGTATTTAGAATAAATACATAGTGACTCGAATCCTAAGAAAAGGTCAAGCCTTGACCAGACTGCAAAATAAAATAAGTAGAAAGAGATAGGGCGTACTTTGTATTGTATATACTACCTATGTGAATAAATAAATATTTTTGATAAAATAAAATGAAATAATAATATTTACCTCCTTCTATATATTTTTAAATATAAAAAAATAAAATAAGGAAAACTAACTAAGAATAAAAATAAAATTCCTCTTTCATTGTACAAAACACATATATGAGCCTTACATCCTGTTTTTTGTTAAACATGTAAATAACTCATAAAAATAAAATAAAAATTATTTTGAAGTCTTAAAATTATAGTGAAAATAAATAAAATATAAATTAGGGGTAATTGTGCAGAAATAATAAAATAAAAATAATTGTACATAATACATATGTATATTATACATGTATATAACACAATATATTGCATATACACTAATTTATTTTTCATAAAAATAATTTAAAATCATAGAAAAATTCCTTGAAAATATTAAACCTTTTTCATTCTTCATTTAAATTCATTTACTATTTTTTATTTAATTATCTCATTTTTTGTCATCTCTTTTGTCTTGTATCATAATTTTTCTCCATTCTAGGCGGCCCCTGAATGGGATACCTCGGATTGTTGACTCTGGTCAACTGGTCCACCCGGGTGGCCTTCCTTGTCGGATCAGGATCCGCTCGGGTGACTCTGGTTACTTGCGTCCTTAATTTTTTCTAGACCTGATGAGAAACCCGAGCGACTAAGGTAAAATGGTAACAATGGTCGTTGCAACCTCAACCACTCGGATCGGGCTCAATAAGGAAAAAGAAGAGACCACCAAACTAAAAATCAATCAATCCAGCACAAATAGTGGTCTTGCTATTTGTTTTTACCTGGTATAACTACCAGAGTCGAACACAAGGAGCACGTGATGCTAACATTACAAAGTTGTCGAGAATCCCAAAAAGATAAAAAATATTGTTTTTTATTTTCATTTTTTTGAAATTTTTAATAATAAGAAAAAGGCTAAAAGGAACCAAAAATCAACACTTAACCAATTATTTGAAGACTCAAAAATACAAACTAAAAATATTTTTGGGTTTTTAGAATATTCAAAATTTTTCTAGATTTTATGGAATTTTTCTAATTTTTAATTAATTTTTTAAAAATGAAATAAATGCAAAAACAATAAACAGTGTACAGTTGAGTTCTAAAGACAAGTTAAAATTACTTAAAATGCCTGTAAAATCCCAACAGCAATTGTATTATAAACTACAAGTAAAGATCT
Source organism: Ottelia alismoides (assembly GCA_037367405.1). Taxonomy (NCBI): domain Eukaryota; kingdom Viridiplantae; phylum Streptophyta; class Magnoliopsida; order Alismatales; family Hydrocharitaceae; genus Ottelia; species Ottelia alismoides. The sequence goes on from JAZKJV010008265.1 coordinate 218,416, forward strand.
AACTACAGAAGAATAAAACATAATTTTTTGAATTTTTAATGATTTTTCTAAGATTTTTATTCTTTTTCAATTTTTTGGGTTTTATAAATGGGAATAAGATGAAACTTGGACTGAAATAAAAACTCAACAAAACAAACACACATGGATTTTTTCAGAATTTTTTAAGGGTTTTTAATAATTGATTTTTCAAAACAAACATGAGCTATTTTTGAGGTTTTTGAATTTTTAAAAACAAAAAACAAAAATAAAACAAAATCAAAAATTCACAAAAATTCCTACACCGTAGCAAGATCCATGTATCAAAATCTCAAGATTTTTTGACAATGTTTGCTATTTATTGAATCAAAAACTAAACATACAGTATATAGGGACCTAAATGCAATGAAAATAAGTTTCTAGACCAATAAATAACATGCATGCAAACTACGGGGTCCTATCTGCAATTTTCGCATCAAATCGTCACATGTCCCAAATCAGTACGCACAGGGGTATAACTACAAATAATTAAACTATAACTTCAAAGCATAACAGAGAATAAGTTTAGGATACTAAGTGCAGTCAACCCACAAATACACGTGACGAAGCAGGTGAGACCACATAGGAAGGATTGAATAGTAAATATGAAAAACTACAGGGGTACGGATGCAAAAAGTCTCACTGTATACTTTTATTTTACAGACTAAACGATAAACTAAAATAAATGCAGGGGAACTAAGCAAATTACCCATGCAGCACGTGCGCTGTGCTTGGGATGGACAGGTGGCACACTCCGAATGGGCGAAAACGGATGGTTCTGGCACTGGAGGCTGTCAGATCCAACGGTCCTCAGGTGTCAGCTACGTGTGTTGTGTTGTACGGGGGCCGTTAGATGTCAGATCTAACAGCCTGACAGTTGTAAGCACTTAATGTTTGTGATGGCGTCTGAGCGAAGTCGATCCAACGGCGGAGAGAGGTACTGGATAAACTCCGCCTGGGAGAGGTTCACCAGAGTATCGACGATGATCCGGCGCTACGATGAACGATCGGGCGGTGGCAAATGACTCGAGGGGTCCCTCCGCGTCGGGTAAATGGATCAGGTGGGCTCGTGAATGGTCGGATCTCCAAGACGGTGGATGAGACCTGGGCGAGCTCCGGTGAAGGTGGACCAAGGTGATATCGGGTGTCTTTACATGCGCAATGACCTGCAGGGTAAAAGCTCAGAATCGAAGCGAAGCTCCTGCCAGGGTTATTGGACCAAAAGCAAAGGGAAGCGATGGAAATTGGTAGGGGGGGTTTCTGGCGAACCGATGGGGGAAACCTAGGGCCTAATATTGGCTTGGATAGCCAAGATTCAGATGGTCAGGTTGTGTCAGAAGATGGGCGATGAGCCGGGGTATCGATCAGAACGGGTGGAGGTGACTTATAAGGCTCCGACTGGGTGGTCGAAGCTGGCGGAGGTGCGGCGGAAGATGAACTAAAGATCTAGCAGATACAGGAGCTAAGGACTACAAGAAAGATACCTGAATGTCCTAGAGGAATCCTGAGCTCCAGGGGGTGCTATCGATGGTGGTTGTTGCCTTGACCTCGCTGCGAAAGGCGGGGGAGGCTCGTCACGGTTGCGCTCCAGCCACGAGTCTTGGGCGTCGGCTGCAACGCTCCTCTCCGATCATCAAGGGTCTCCTCAGGTTGCTGTCACCAAGGAGGAAGACTCTAGGGTGGCATAGAGGGGTGCAAAGCGAGCTCATGACCTAGGGAGGCTAGTGAAGAATTTATAGAACTTTCCCAGGTAGTGGGAAGATTGGGTCGGGGCATGCGAATGATCCGCGCCTCCCTAGGGATCCATGAGGATTACTGATCCACTAGGAAGAAGAGGGCAAAAAAATCAGAGCTATAGGATGTGGGATCCGCTCAAAAGAATTGGGAGAAGTTGGGGCGTGAGCAGGATCTGCGAGGAAGAAGGTCCGGGAGGGGTAGTTGACCAGGGTTAACATCCCTCCTAAACCAATAACAAAATAGCTGGTAAAAAAGAATTGTAAAATAAATTAAAAATAGAAAATGATTTTAAATTACAAAATGTTCAAAATAAAAAACATTTATTATTTTTCAAACTCTTTTTTGTGATTTTTAATTATTTTTAGAAAATAAATTTTGGTAAATATATTATATTACATTATCTACAGGTATAAAATACCTATGCATTTTGTATATTTTTTTTTCTTATTGCAGAAATACAAAAAAATTATATTTTATTTATTTACAACATAATATTGGGAGTATAAAATAATTTTTGTTTTATTTTTTTAGTTATCTACAAGTATAAAATAAATAGAGAGTAATATATATACATGTATTATATACAATGTAAGAGAGAATTTTATTTTGTTTTTATTTTATTTTTTTCTTATTTTTTTTATTTTTAGAAGTATCGACATGGGGATAAAAACACCCTTTTATATTTTTTTATAAAAAAATAAAATATATACATAAGTGAGAAATATATAAAAGGTAGAGTGACCCTTTCTCTCTCTACTTGTTTTATTTGGCGATCAGGCCCATGCTGGACTCTCTCTCGGGTTCAGGTCACTTAATATTTATTCTAAATATTTCCTTCTTTTTCTTTAATTCTTTATTCTTTTATTTTTGCACAAATAGATGTTAATTATTATATATTAACAAATGCATGCGTGTTGATAATTTATTGTATTTACAGCTATATACATGATGCTTTGCCAAGATATTTAGCTAAAATAAAAGAATAAATGGTGATGAATGGGGATTCATCACCCCCTATACTTTACTTTTGCTAGTCCCTTAGCAAACACTTATTTGAAAAAGAAGTGAAAAGAGAAAAAAAAAGAAAAAGAAGGGAAATCAAGGTTGTATACTAAACTTGCCTTCATTAAATTGAAGTATGAAGCTCAGTCAGGCCTTTGGATTATTAGTTTGTCAAAACCTTATTTGGACTTAGGTCTAAAACTCAACAGCCTCTAAGTTCCACCAATCTATGATCAAGACTCCTCAACAATCCAGATCAGAACAAGTCTACATACACAAACTCTAATGGCCATGAATCTTTCCTTATGCTGTGTAAGTGATATGTAGCCCTAATGCCAGTTTGGCAGCTCTTTCCTCGAGGAGCGGTGTATTCCCTTCTAAGTTCAAGTTCAACCGTCTCAAGAAGAGGAGGAAGAGGAGAATGAACCATGACCAGTGTAGCCATGTATCCTTGGGAGCCCAACCGGTGTACCTAAGTTTCCCGCTGCAAGCTTCATGAGATGAGAGTGTGTAACATAAGCTTTGCTTTATTTGACTATATACACTCCGGTGGGTAATTTAGTTTCAATCAATCCCACCACTTTTTTGGAGTTTTTCTCTTTGCATTTTTTTTCGATGTGCATAAGTACAACATATCTACATGGTGCATAATATATACATAAGGAGTTTTTCCTCTTGAGCCAGTAGACTATCCCTCTTTTGAAGCTGTATCGCAACCCACAACTCATGTCTTTAGACCTCAACACCACCAGACCAAGTTGAGACGTACTTCCTTCACTAAAAGAAGAAGAGAGGTTTCGCCCTGAAGTACTACCCTCACATGCTACCCCAAGCCAAAGGAAACTGCCTCCTCACCAGCTCATCCGTGGAGAGCTATGTGTAACGTGCCGGAGCAAGTCAAGACATTGTCTATGAGAGTCATGCATGCGTTGTTAAGTGTTCTACTTAGGCTCATCAAGATGACATATGATCATAGCCTAGTGGACTCAAACAATTTAGTCCCAAATGGACCTGAAAAGTCTTAACCCTAAGCCCTATAAGGTTCCTCTTAGAATTAGGTGGATTAAGGTCTTAACCAAGCTCCATTTTTCAATTTAATTTCAGCTTAGCTTAAATGTCAACTACGATTCAGAAAAACTGTACAAATATATACAAAAATGTTTTTATGCAAGTTTTTGGAAGATGTGCAAAATTTTTAAAAAAATGTTAGAATGAATGAATGCATGAAGTTTTGCAAGATATTTACACACATTTACACAAGGGTTTTTGCAAACTTTTGTTTTTCAAACATTTTACAGAAATTTTGTATTATATACATATATTTGATATCCAAATATTTACAATCTCTTTACACAAAACATTTTTACAAACATTTGTACAAAAATAGTTTTTATAAATAGCTATGTATGTGCAAGAAAGAATTTTTATGTACAAGGAAAAATTTTAAATTTTTATGGTTTTTTAGATAAATTAATTGTACCCATTTTATTTATTAACACACTCACACAAAGTACGAGCAATGGCTAATGTATATATGAAATATATACAACACCCCCCTATACTTAGCTCGAACGATGTCCTTAGAGTGGATCGAGAGCGATGAAGAAGACATAACTCGTGATTAGTATAGGGAAGAGAAAAGGAATGGTATACTACAACGGCGAATCAAAGAATAGAACGAAGAGAGCTCGGTGTTTTCCCCGTATACTTAGGATTAAGCAAATCCTAAGTATAGCAGGTTGTACATGAAGGGAAATCCGAGTGAAAGAATGTACAAGGTTTACCTCCCCTATACTTAGGAAGAAAGGTCCCTATGTATAGGCAGCAAATCAGAGGTAAAAAGAATCAAAAGAATACTCAAGAGTCCAACACCCCCCTATACATAGGGTAAAGCACACCCTAAGTATAACATAATCATAGGATGCAGATGGGGTGCAGGACTTAAAGAATGGGGTGATATGAACATCTGGATCTATACAAGGCGGAAGATAGTGATAATCAGGCATGAGATGCACTAGATGTGAATCAAAGACCACATCTCACACAAAATGAATAGGGGCAACGTCAATGACCAGTGGCTCATGATCTAGATATGGTTTGAGCTGCTGCCCGTTAACACGAAAGATAGACTCAGATGGCATCTCAAATATGTCAATACTCCCATTGTCATGTACCTTTCAGACTAGGTATGGTCCCTTCCACTTGCTTGGCAACTTTCCAGGAAATGTCTAAGCATGGCATCAAACAACCATACTTTCTGATCTGGCTCAAACTGTTTGTGGCTGATATGAGAATCATGCCACTACTTTACTCGCTCCTTGTAATGTAGGTTGCTTGAAAAGGCTTCATCTCTAAGCTCCTCCAGGGATGCCAATTCTGCCCTCCTTTGATCTCCTATACACACTGGATCAAAAGGTATATCTATGAGAGTCCAAAGTGACTTGTGCCTAAGCTCAACAGGTAAATGACAGGGCTTGCCATAAACGAGGCGAAAGGGAGATGTACCCAAAGAAGTCTTGAAGGACGTCCGGTATGCCCACAAGACCGAGTCCAAAAGCTATGACCAATCCTTTCGTCAGTGCGGATGACCTTCTATAATATAGTCTTGATCTCCCTATACGACTCTTTAGCAAGACCATTGGTTAGAGGGTGATATGGAGTGGCTACTCGATGGTCAATGTTGAACTCGCTAGCAAGGGCCTTTACCTTGTCGTTGTCGAAATGAGACCCCCGTCATATATCAAAACTCAAGGTACCCCGAACCATGAAATGATATTCTTCATATAAAATCTGCATTCAATCCTAGCATCTACGATTTGGGTGGGGATGGCCTCAACCAAACGACTCACATAATCAAAGGCTAACATATTGTAATCGAATCCCTGGCTCTTAGGGAATGGACCCATGAAATCAATGCCCCATGCATCAAAAACCTCACAGAAGTGAATGGAATGCATTGGTATCATGTCACGTTGTCCACAAGTGCCTATTCTCTAGCAGTCAGTACATCTCTTCATGAATTCATCAGAATCCTTTAATAGTGTAGGCCACCATAGGCCGGTTTGGAGCACTTTCTGTGTCGTTCTCATCCCAGAGTGATGTCTTCCTGCCTCCAGCTTGTGGCAGTAGGTGAGGACGCTATGGTGCTCCTCCTAAGGAATGCATCGTCGCCAGACACTATCCCCTCCTTCACTGTAAAGGATGGGATCCTCCCAATGGTAAGACTCGGCCTTCGCTAGGAAGATCTCTAGTCTCTTCCTGGGCCAACCTTGTGGAACTTTCTTGGCAACAAGATAGTTCACAATGTTGGCGTACCACGAGAGCGAGTCGATAGCAAGGATCACCTCATATGGGAAGGTCTCTGTAGTAGGATCAATCTGCTCAGAATCCTCAAGATGCTCTAATCGGGAGAGATAACCTGTCACCACATTCCTGACTCCAGGAATATCATTAATCTTAATATCAAACTCTTGGAGTAGAAGGATCCAGCTAGTCAATCTTTCTTTGGCATCGTTCTTTGCCATGAGATACATGATGGCAGTATGATCAGTAAAGATAGTCACTCTAGATCCAATGATATATGATCTGAACTTATCTAGGGCAAAGACTAAAGCTAGCATCTCCTTCTCAGTGACGGTGTAGTTCCACTGCGTGGCATCCAATGTACGGCTAACGTAGTGAATGGCAAATGGTACTCCATCCCTCCTCTGTCCCAGAATGGCCCCCACGTCAAAATCGGAGGCATCCGTCATGATCTCAAATGGGAGAGACCACTCAGAAGGCTGAAGGATCGGAGCCTCAACAACTAGACTCTTGCGAGTCTCAAATGATGCAAGACACGTATCATCTACAATTAACTCGGTGTCTTTGATTAGCAAATCAGTCAACAGTCGGTCAATCCTGCTGAAATCATGAATGAATCGTTGGTAGAAACCGACTTGCCCTAGAAAAGACCGTAATTGTTGAAAATTGGACGGTGGATTGAGTTTCCTGATTATATCCACCTTGGCCGGATCAACCTCCATGCCCCTGTTGGAGATTATATGACCAAGCACCGTCCCTTGAGTCACCATGAAGTGACTCTTCTCCCAAGATAACATAAGACGGACCTCGATGCATCTTTGAAGGACGCAGTCTAGGCACTCAAGACAAGCATCAAACCTATCGCCATAGATCGAAAAATCGTCATTGAAGACCTCTAAGAAATCACCCACCATGTACGAAAAGATGGACAACATGCACCTTTGGAATGTCACCGAGGTGTTACACAAACCAAAGGGCATCTGTCTGAAAGCATATGTCCCAAAGGCACATGTGAATGTGGTCTTGTCCTGATCTTCTGGCACAATGGCCACCTGAATGTATCCGGAGTACCCATCAAGAAAACAGTAATGACTCTTCACAGCTAGCCTCTCTATAATTTGATCCATAAAAGGTAGAGGGAAATGGTCCTTCTTGGTGGCTTGATTCAGTCGTCTGTAGTCCACACAAACCCATCAAGAAGTGGGTACCCAAGTAGAGATCTCCTCCCAGACTCACTGACAACTGTAGTGATTCCCATATTCTTGGGCACCACATGTAATGGACTAACCCACTTGGAGTCGGAGATGGGGTAGATAAAATCAACGCTCCACCATTTCGAGATTCCCTTCATGACAACCTCTCGAAGATTCAGGTTCAACCGCCATTGGAACTCATGTGATGGCTTAGCGTCCTCTTCGATATAGATATGGAGGGAGCACAGGGCCGGACTTATCCCTTGGAGATCAGCTGCACTCCATCCTATCGCCTTGCGGTTCTTTTCAAGAACCTCTATCAAACAAGATTCTTGCTCTCTAGTCAGATCTGCTGAGATAATGACTGGGTGCATCCTAGGCTCGTCCGCAAGGAACCTAACTTCAGCGACTACGACAAGGGCTTCAGCTCTGGACAACTGGGAGCTGGCGGATCTGGTCTCTGAAAGGTCTGAGTGAACGCAACAAAATCTGCATGGAAGAACTCTCGCTGAATATGGAAATCTGGTGAAGACTACTCTGCTGGTGTCTATGTACTCTAAATAGGATCAATCTCCACCCTAACTATTGGCTCTGTAGGAATCAGACATGGAATCAACTCATCAAACTCTGCCCATCAATATCTGACTCCGAGGGATCTGGATTTGAATCTGAAGAAAAATCAATTGCCTCGTTATCAGGAACACGATCTGTTGCCTCAAATGTGTCCTCTGATAGGAATGTGCTCTCCAAGCTCTCCTCTACTGGAATATGTACATCAGCTGGATCTGACGGTGAGTGGATGGCTCATGCAACGGGGTTTGACCAAGCTGCTTCGTCGTCTGTGATCACAAAATCACACTCTTGGTGGATGTCTCGCTCTACCTCTGTCATATGCTCTGAATCTGTGAGCGACTCTGAACAAGCTGAATCTCACGCTCTCGTCTCACGATCATCTCTATTTGTATGCTATTTCCCTCAACGCGAAAGTATATCATCCCGCTATCATGATCAGACACTGCTTTGGCTGTGGCCAAGAGCGGGCATCTTAAAATGATGGGGGTATCTGTCACAGACTTAGGGATCTTCATGTCCAACACAACAAAGTCCATGGGGATTTTCAGGCCTTGAATTGTGATGACCACATCCTTCAGCAACCCCTTCGGCCACTTGACAGATCTATAGCAAACTGAAGGACCGTCCTGCTCTGTCGGAAAGGGCCAAACTCGAAGCGGTCGAGTAAGGCTGTCGGAAGTAGGTTGATAGAAGAACCACTGTCTACTAGAGTTCGATCGAACCTTTGCTCATGTATGTGGCATCTGACATAGGGAGCTCTTGCTACTAGCCTCTTGGCTGGCAGACGGTTCTGGATGGCGAAGTAGGTGGCATGAGTGAGCACATGGATCTCTGAGTGGTGGTTCCTCCTCATCAGGCGAATAGTGGTTCTCTCTCTAAGGTTCCTCTAGAAGAGGGGGATGTGCTCCAAGGCCTCCTGTAGAGTCAGTTGTATCTGAAATATGTCCATCATCTACTGGCTGAACTCTAGCTGCTGTGATTTTTTTGGGTTTTTTTTGGTCCCCTTAGCCAAGCGGAGTGCTTAGAGAAATGGAATGGCCAGGCCCTCCTCAGATGGAGGGCTAGGATCAGGTCGCTACTGTTGTGGTAAAGTAGAATCCATACAAACATCTCCATGCATCACAGATGGACTCGCAAATGAAGAACCCTTTCCTTTAGGAATTTTTGCCCGACAGACCCTATAATCTTTGTCAATTACCTCCACGACCTTTGAAACAATCTAATTCCTCTCTCGACCTCGTAAACATGCTCCGTCTTACCCCACGAACCTTGCCGTCATCTTTAACTTTATTAGAGTCAACTACTTGAGTTAAACTTGAGTTAATCAAATCAAAGATAATCAACGGTGGTTCTTCAATCTTCCTCTCTCCTTCCTTCTCCTCATCTCCACTTCTTCTAACCACCCTAACAGCGGAGGCGGAAGCAGTGTTCGACCAGTCCATGTGGGAAGCGCCCAAACCCATCTTCTAGATCCCACCCCCAGCAGCAGCGACATCGTCCCCGACGTGTCGAAGTCCAAGAAATGCTAGATTCGATCCGAACTAATTCCCCAACCCTCGGTAATGGTGGTGCGGGCAATTATCTCTTGATTCCCTCTGGACCCGGACACACAGGAGTCGTCGGGCCTCCCCTGGGGGCTCACAGTTACCCCCTTTCGATTCCCAGGATGCCATGGACTGGTACTCCTGCTCCCACTCCCCTCCCCCTGTCGAGATGTACTCTTCCTTCATCGATCTCCTCCTCCCCGACGAGGAAGGCTATGTTCGCCCTCACCCCATCTATGTCATCATCGTCGACCTCTCCTATCTGATTCCACCTCTTTCTCTCCATTGTTGTCCATAACCGTGGAGCAATCAGAGATTCGCGTTTCTGTGGAGGCGCTTGTTTCAATGTTTGGGAATCGTTTGTAGCACTGGTGCCGGGGTCATTGTTCAGGATGATGACATTCAGTCATAAATCGGGTTGTATGACATGCAGGGTGCACTACTAGTGGTGAGGAATATTTTCATGCCGTCGGAGTCCGAGGAGGGGAGATGTTGGACATTAAGGATGATATGCCACTACTATCTTTTCTATCACCAACATGTTACTCTTGGTGACGTTTGATTCTCTACTTCTTTAATTGGTAGCAGAATATGCAAATACAGGAAAATGGTGGAGCTAAGGAATATGACGGTACTAGAGTGGTTGTTGTGGGGTTGATGAGCTCGAGCTTGACGAGGGCAAGGCAGAAGGTGGCATCTATCGCACGGTTGTACCGAAGGTGGGCAGCAAAGCATGAGACGGAAGGGAGGATGGCCGACGGCGGCGGCAATGCCATGAACATCATGGCGGCGCAGACTTTCTTGTGTCCAGCAAGCATAGAGGAGGAGGCGAAGGTCGAGGAAGAGGAGGGCGAGAGCGGCAGACCTAGAGGAGGAGGGTGAGGGTGACTGATGTCGAGGAGGTGGGTGGGTGTTGGGTTGGAATGGGAGATGAGGAGGGTGATGGAGAGTGGCACTCAATGTAAATTTCATAAACAAAATGGGTATAATATAAAAGAATATAACGGAATCTGGTTGGTTTTAACGGGTAAATAGATGGGGGTTAACCACGGGGTCTGTAGGATAAGGGCTAGCAAGTTTATGGGGTCGACAGAGGAATTACGTTGTTTCAAAGGTCGTGGAGGTAATTGACAAAGATTATAGGGTCTGTCGGGTAAAAATCCCTTTCCTTTATTACCAGAATATTCCTGAGATACATAAACATAAGGAAATGCAACAGGAATAGAAATGGTGGCCTTAGTACCACCCTTGGCATCTGGACCTACAGCATCATTACCACACTCTCGCTCAGCATCATCTCTGGTGGCCTCACTACCACCTCCTGAATTGTGTGAAGTAACGACCTCAGTACCGTCAACTCGGTCTACACCCATGTGGCATCAGCACCACCGTCATCATCATCATCATCATCATGAGCGTCATCATCACCGCTCTCCTCCTCATCTGGCGCTCCTGAATCCTCACGTGGTTGCCTCTCAGATGAGGTGCCGACAGCTGGCATCCTACCGCTCCTAAGTATAACAAAGTCAGCATCAAAAGTGTATGCAGAAATACCACCAAGTGAGTCATTAGGAGTGGTAACCTCTGTAAACTCTGCCTGCTCATATTTCCTCTTCAGGTTGTTCGGATTTGGCTTGATCTGTGCAGGTATGGTGGCCTTGCCTCTCACTATATCCCTCATCTCCTGTCTGAACTCATCCTTCACACGTCTGAAAGTAGCCTGCTGCTCAAAAACATGGAGGGCTAGAACCTCAAGAGCTGGGTTCTCATAGGCTGGACCATGAGAACTAGACAGGTGGCCTCTCAAGAAATGAGGTCGTTGCTGGTGTGTAAGATGAGAGGGATACTGGGATGAAACTGTTGATGTTGTTGTTGCTGCCTCCAAGACTGTCCCTACTGATAGGGACAAGGACCTGAATGCTGGTAGTGTGGCTATGGATGTGGATGTGGGAAATGGGGCTGCTGCTGTTGCTGGATGAACTGGCCACCTTGAAGTGGAGGCTGCTGCTGGGAAGAGGCACCTCCGTTCGACCAACGGAATCCAGGATGGTCTCGTCGGATCCCAGGCTAAGGCCGGTCATACCAAATCTCATTGACATCCATCAACAGCTCCCGCTCGTAAGTGGGTGAGGGAAGTACTGCTAGGGGCTGATCCGGATGGTATACCACCATCTAAGTGTCAGGAGATGGCAGTGGATGGTAGTACTGTTGCGGCTGCTAGAACGACTCCGCCTGAACATGGAGAACATGTCTGGGCTGGCTGAAGTGCTAGGTCAAGCTGTTGCTACCGGGATCCACCCGTGACCTGAGACAGGGCTGAGAAGCCGTCTGTGCCTCCTGGAGACACATGATCTGGGTCTTCAGGTCACTCAGTGTCTGTGCCATCTGATATATCTGAGACATGCCCTGGTAGTGCTTCTTCTCAATCAACTCGATTCAGTCCAAATTCTCGCTGATAATCCCCATATCAGCGGTCATCGACTCTGTCTAGGATGCAGCTGCTGATGATGTAGAAGGACCAGCATCGACTCGTTCTATCGTATGATAAGACACAACATGTGCTTGGGGCTTTCCTTGTGCATATAGTCGAGTCTGGGACATCACCGTGTAGTTCTCTGCCATTTCCTAATAGATAGCCCAAACCTGATTCTCATCCTTGGCAAATAATGAGGCTCCACATGATGCATTCACTATCCCCTGCAGCTCCGGTGTAAGCTTGCAGAAGAAACACTGGATAAGGTTGGGCCTAGATATATCACGGTGAGGGCACCGTCTGTGAGCTCCCTGAATCTGTACCATGCCTCGTGAAATTGCTCATTGGGGAGCATGGAAAAGTTGTTGATCAGGGCTCTGCCTACATTAGTCCGGCCGAGTGGATAGTACTTATTTAAGTAGTCGTTCTGGAGTTGTTCCTAAGAGGTGACTAATCTTCGTAGGTGCTTCAGCCAGTTAGCTGCTCTGTCTACGAGGGAGAATGGAAAGGCCATCATCCTGATGGTGTTTTCGTCCATGAGGCAATCGTGGACAGTACTGCAGATCATCTCAAACACTTGGAGATGGAGGTGAGGCTCCTCTGTGGCTAATCCGTAGAAGCGGGGTAGAAGATGGATCGTCTGAGGTAGGAGCTTGAAATCTCCCAAAATGGCTGGCAACACTATCCATCTATGGGTCAGAGTTGCACCAGGGTTGTGCAACTCCCTCATCGGTCGAGCAGGGGCTGCTGGCTGTGCGGGCTCCTCAGGGTCTCCACCCTCAGGAATCTTTGATCCTCTGCCTCCACCGGCTCTGTGCTGCTCTCTATTGGCTCTCAAATGCTCCATCTCTAGGCGCATGTCCACCATGAAAGCCCCCTTGTCTCTGATCTGATGCTGCATGGTCTCCAGAGAGGCTAACAGGGAGTTATTGATGTCACCCTGATCAAGTATGTAAGTCTGTGTCCCCCTAGGTCCATCGGTGCAGTCCTCACTACTGGCCATGGTCTCTGCAAAGGCAAAAGACCCAAACTCAGGTGTCGATAAATCATCAACTGTCTGTTGCGGTCTCTGCTCGGGCAACTCAGGATTTGTAGAAGGGTGGTTGAGGGGGAACAGTGCGGAGTCAAACTCGGGTTCGGAGAGCGGGTCTCGGCTCTCACGAACCAACCTAGATGAGCAGGTTGGAGTGCTCGAAAGCGGTGCAGCCAGAGGCTGCTTAAGGGATCTCCTGCCCATCATCTTGATGTAACAAGTGAAGGAAGATGAGATCTGGAAAACACAAAAGATCAAAAAGCAAACCCCCAATTCACCTACTCACATAGAGCTGATGACCGTAAAGGCTCGGTCTTTTATCTAGTCAACTTTATTTGGTGACAAAACATACTTTCAGAGCGATTAAGCGAGCTGGTAGGAATCCAATGCTCCCAACAGACGGTCCCGTATAAAAGGCCGGTAGTTTGCCAAGAGTTCGAGTATGGCTCTATCTTATTGTGTGATTCACTCTCTCGCTCATCCAAACCATACAATGAGGGTATAACTCTCCCAAGACAAATTTTTAAGTGACGTGTCTTTTAGGATCAAGTGAGTTTAGCAGTCCCAATTTTATAGTTTTTTCTTTTTAGGTGTTTTTCAAGCAAACAACACCTAACGAATTTTCTGATTCTCCTGATTATATTAAGTCCAAATTAGAGGGAGAAGTCGAAAAAGCTGATGCGTGATCAAACACGATGATACATGTAGAGTAAAAAATGCGTACCTGACTCAAGCTCTCTACATGTAGGGTGATCCGCGCATAAATTAAAGACAGAATTAAAACTACCTATATGTTGCAAGAAGAAATTGGCCTTAGATGAAGCACTTTCTACATGCGAAGAACGGTAGCTAGCTAATCAGACTAAGTCCGGAGTCCGATATTGGGAACCACTCGGTGCCCGCCATAACGGGTCCTGCCAGCATTGTATGTGGTTCCTCACGGTACGTGGACTCGAGCCTAATTAAACTAACTTTTTCTTGTGATTTAATTAATAAGGGTCCAATTAAATGATCTATAGGTGTAGGCAGATAATTAGGGTTGGGCCTTAATTAATTACGTCACAATCAAAGAAAATCCTAAGTTTAGGAGCCAAAACCTTCGAAAATCAGATAGACAATAAAGAAAACAATAGAAAACAATTCCGACGAAAATCCACAGTTAGGTCCCCCGAGCACACTGATGCTCAATGAAACAGACCCCGAAACAATCACCATGTCTGAGTCCAGTGTCTGTCCTATATTATTACAATAATAATATGCAGAAAATAAATCTAGTCTAAACTACACTACAGCTCCCAAACTTCTGCTCCTCCTCTCCTACGCTCTCCTGCGGCTCGATGCAGAAACGAGCTGCCTCCAAATCACGCGGGTGCTTCAGCTCTCCGAAGATCGCCCTTGCAAGAAAGACAGAACGTAAATTATGTCTGTCCACAGTTATTTAAAAATGTATCAGATATAGCAAGAAATTACACAAGGAAACTGACTACTAAGATGTGCTCCCCGAGAACAGCGCCATTCTGATGAGCGATCTGAGCGACTAAGGTAAAATGGTATCAATGGTCGTTGCGACCTCAACCACTCAGATTGGGCTCAATCAAGAAAAAGAACAGACCGTCAAACTAAAAATCAATCAATCAAGCACAAATAGCGGTCTTGCTATTTATTTTTACCTGGTATAGCTACCAGGGTCGAACACAAGGAGCACGTGATGCTAACTCTACGAAGTAGTCGAGAAACCCAAAAAGATCAAAAATGGTGGTTTTTGATTTTTCAATTTTTTTTAAGTTTTAATAATAAGAAAAAGGCTAAAAGGAACCAAAAATCAACACTTAACCAATTATTTGAAGAGTAAAATTACTCAAAAATTCAAACTAATTTTTTTGGGTTTTAAAAATATTCAAATGTTTTTCTGGTTTTTATTGAATTTTTCTGATTTTTAATATGTTTCTAAAAATGAAATAAAAGCAAAAACAACAAACAGTGTATAGCTGAGATCTAAAGGCAAGTTAAAATTACTTACAATGCCTGTAAAATCCCAACAATAATTTTATGATAAACTACAAGCAAAGATTTAACTACAGAAGAAGAAAACACATTTTTTTGATTTTTTATGAATTTTTAATGATTTTTCTAAGATTTTTAGTCTTTTTCATTTTTTTTTGGGTTTTATAAATGGGAATAAGATGAAACTTGGATAGAAATGAAAACACAACAAAACAAATACACATGGATTTTTTTAGAATTTTTAAATGTCTTTAATATTTTAATTTATTTTTTAAAACAAGGAGGAGTTATTTTTGAGGTTTTTGAATTTTTAAAAACAATAAATGAAAACAAAAAAAACCAAAAATTCATAAAAATTCCTACACCATGGCAAGAGCCATGTGTCAAAATCTCGTGATTTTTGGATAATGTTTTCTATTTATTGAATTAAAAAACTAAACACGTAGCATACTAGGACCTATATGCAACAAAAACAAGTTTCTAGACAAATAAATAACACGCATGCAAACTACGGGGTCCTATCTGTAATTTTCACATCAAATCTGTACATGTCCAAAATCAGTACGCACAGGGGTATAACTGCAAATAATAAAGCTATTACTTCAAAGCATAACAGAGAATAATTTCAGGATGCTAAGTGCAGTTAACCCACAAATACACATGAGTAAGCACTTGAGACCATACAGAAGGACTGAAAAGTAATTATGAAAAACTACAAGGGCACGGATGCAAAAAGTCTCACTGTATACTTTTATTTTACAGACTAAACGATAAACTAAAATAAACGTAGGAGGAACTGAGCAAATTACCCATGCAGTGCGTGTGTTGCGCGTGGGGTGGACAGGTGGCACGCTCTGAATGGGCGAAGGCGGATGGTTCAGGCACTGCGGTTGTCAGATCCAACAGTCCTCGGGTGTCAGCTACGTGTGCGGTACGGGGGTCGTTAGATGTCAGATCTAACAGCCTGACAGCTGCAGGAACTGAACGGCTGTGATGGCGTCTGGGATAAGAAGTCGATCCAATGACGGAGAGAGGTACTAGAAGAACTATGCCTGGGCGAGGTTCACAAGAGCACCAGCAATGATCCATCGCTTCGATGAACGATCGGGTGGTGGCAAATGACTCGAGGGGTCCCTCCGCATCGGGTCAACAGGTCAGGTGGGCTTGCGAACGGTCGGATCTCTGGGACGGTGGCTGAGACCTGGGTGAGCTCCGCCGAAGGTGGACCAAGGTGATATCGTGTATCTCCATGCGCACAAAGACCTGTAGGGCAAAAGCGCGGACTCGGAGCGAAGCTCTGGTCAGGGTTATTGGACCAAAAGCAAAGGGAATCGACGGTGAATGGCAGGGGGGTTTCCGGCGAAGCGATGGGGGTAACCTAGGGCCTAATCTTGGCTCGGATAGAAAAGATTTGGATGGTCAGGTTGCCTCAGAAGGTGGACGATGAGCCGAGGTGTCAATCAGAACGGGTGGAGGTGACTGATTAGGCTCCGACCAGGTGGTCAGAGCAGGTGGAGGTGCGGCGAAAGATGAACTAAAGATCTAACATATATGGGATCTGAGGACTACGGGAAAGATACCTGCAGGTCCAAGAGGAATCTTGAGCTCTAGGGGGTGTTTTCACTGGTGGTTGTTGCCTCGACCTCGCTGCAAAAGGTGGGGGAGGATCGTCATGGCAGTGCTCCGGCCATGAGTCTTGAGCGCCCACTGCAGCGCTCCTCTCCGATCACCCAGGGTCTCCTCCGATTGGTGTCACCAAGGCGAAGACTCTAGGGTGACAGAGAGGGGTGCGGTGCGAGCTTGTGACCTAGGGAGGCTAGTGAAGAATTTATAGAACTTTCCTAGGTAGAGGGAAGATTGGGTCGGGGCACGCGAACCATGAATTATCCGTGCCTCCCTAGGGATCCACGAGGATCACCGATCCACTAGGGAGAAGCGGGCGGAAAATCGGAGCTAAAGAATGTGGGATCTACTCAGAAGAATTGGGAGAAGTCGGTGCGTGAGCAGGATCCGTGAGGAAGAAGGTCCGGGAGGAGTAGTTGACTGGGGTCAATATCCCTCCTGGACCAATCAGAAAATAGCTGGTAAAATAAATTAAAAATAGAAAATGATTTTAAATTATGAATTGTTGAAAATGGAAAACATTTATTATTTTCCAAACTATTTTTTGCGACTTTTAATTATTTTTTTAAAAAAATTATGGTATATACATTATATTTCATTATATACAAGTATAAAATACCTATGTATTTTGTATATTTATTTTTATTTTCTTATTTTTGCATGAATACCCCAATTTTATATTTTATTTATTTACAACATAATATTGGGAGTATAAAGAATTTTTGTTTTATTTTTATTAGTTATTTACAACTATAAAATAAAGTCAGAGTAATACATATATACATGTATTATATACAATGTGAGAGAAAATTTTATTTTGTTTTTATTTTATTTTTTTTTTAAATTTTTATTTTATTTTTAGAAGTATTTACATGGGGATAAAAACACCTTTTTATTTTTATTTTTGTAAAAAAATAAATTATACACATATATGAGAAATATATACAAGGTAGAGTGGCCCTATCTCTCTCTTCTTATTTTATTTGGCGATTAGGCCCATGTTGGACCCTCTCATGGTTTCAGGTCACTCAATATTTATGTTAAATATTTCCTTCTTTTTCATTTATTCTTTCTACGTTTATTTTTGCACAAATACATGATAATAATTAGATATTAACAAATGAATGCTTTGCCAAGATATTTAGCTAAAATAAAAGAATAGAGAGTGATGAATGGGGATTCATCAAGACCCGATCCAATACCCATTGCACCCAAATTGTTTCCCCGAGTTTAGAGGTCGGATCCCTAATCGTCGCCCAACATCCTTCTTTTCGATCTGAACCTCGGTTCGCGGACTACGCCTCCTCCATGTCAGATACCCAAGCATATATATACCGCACTACAACTTCCTTTTCTTCAACCTTTTGGGTGAGCCACGACCTCCTGCCTACCGGCCTACCTTTCCCAGAGGGACATTTAGTGAGAGAGAGAGGGTGCTAGAGCCTTTTCATGCGTGCGTGCCCTAGGTCCGGCGAGGTGCGAACCTCAAGCTCTGCTGTAAGGAGACCAGCCTCTGGCTGCACCGACCAACGAAGCCATGACACCCGTAGACCATCATCTGCAACCCTTGGCATGCTCCTTCATCTCCAGTTACCTTATTTAACTTCCATTTCCGTTCAAATCCATCATACACCCTAGAAAGATAACACCTCAAATGTCCCCATTCCATACCATGTTTCTCAATCATTCGACGTTACTCCGCCTCGCCTCGACTCCCTATCGCTTCTACATCCGTTTTGCATCCCTCCCACATCACTCCAGCCACTGGTCTGGAACCTCGCTTAGGTCAAATCATTTTCTTGTCAGAGACCTTCCCGCTCACCCCCACCTTCCATTCCGGTAACTTATGGCACTCTAACTCGTTCCGGAGCAACCCTCCGAGCAAGACCATTCCTCCTACATGTTTGAAGAACCAGTAGACCTCATCTAGATGTCAAGGTCATCACAGGAGCGCTCCATGTCACACGAGTACCCTCAGAGTCCTACTCACAGGCCTGGGCCCTTCTGAGCATTCCTGCAGCTGCAAAGCTCCATCACCGATTGATTCTCTATTCTAGCAGCTCGAGAGGACGTCTGAGACGAGCGCAACTGACAGTGGAAACTTGTCGGAAGCGAGATCTTCCCTGGTCTTCAAGACACCACTTACGTCGTCTTATCAAAGGGCTCCCTCAGTTCTAATCTCTACCATACATCCAATGGGGAGCCTTAATCGTCAGATCTATCTGCAAATCCCATATGTGCCCTTCATCGTCGAAACGTCATCCGTGAGCGACATCCATCAGATATTAAGTGAAGCAACCTCGTAGGTTGGATCACATTTAATAAAGGGTAATTTGCACTTAGTCCCTTCTATGTTTTGTTTTTATAGTTAAGTCCTGTAAGTAGTTGTCATAGTTTAAACTAGTTTGGTTGTTCTGCATATGGAACCTTGCCAATTTGATATTTGCATGTTAGTCCTGTTTGTATGAAGTCATGTGCCGTCCCACGTGCTTGGCTGGTGTTTTTGCTTGTTTTGTCCAGAACTTGATGAAAGTTATGATTTGAGTAGAACTTTTCTGATAATTGTAGTTATAACCATGTGCGAGTTTTTGAGCATGTGCATGAATACCTTGGGATTTTGCATTATTCACCCTAAGCTTTTCATATATGTTATCGTTTGGCCTATGAACTTTGTAGTAATTGCAAGTAGGTATTTATGCCCTTGTGGTGAGTTTTAAATTAAATAATTATCAAATTATGCCCAAAATTACATAAAAATTGTTGTTAGCTCCTACTAACGTGGAATATTTATTGTGATTTTTGGAATTAATTTTGTTATGTAGGTTATTTTCTAAAAATAAAAAACCCATAAAAGGGCATTATCTATTTTATAAAATACATAAAAATTATATTTTTTTAAAAATTACAAAAAAATTGTATTAGCTTGTCTTTGTGTGTTTTTACCTCTAGTATCATTTTCGTTGCAAAATCCCCTCCTAAAACCCTAAAAATTACAAAACACTGATAAACTTATAAAAATCATTAAAAACTCTACAAAAAAATAGATTTCAGTTTTTGTTTCTAACCCTTTTTATTTATTATTCATAAAATTCATATCCAGGACATTAAGACACTTTAAATATTTTTAACTTGTAATTTTGTACTGACCGTGCACTATTTCATTGTTTTGCTCTCATTGGAATTTTATATAATCATATAAAAATTGGAAAACACATAAAATTAGCAAAAACATCAGAATTTTTGAAAACATAAAAATATTTTTTTCTGATTTTTTAGGATTTTTTACCTCAATAAAAATTGTAGAGGCTTGCTTGGTTACTATATTGCTTTATTTTTCTTACTTTTCTTCTCTTTTTTAAAAAAATAAAAATTTCAAAATTTAAAAATTAATAAAAGTATGCATTTTATTTCCTGATCAAAACCACTTCGTACATTTCCGAGCTCCTAGAGTTTGACCCTCGTCGCTACTCCAGGTTAATATAAAAAGCAAAGACCACTGACATAGATTTTGTGCTTTGATTGCTTGCTTCGAGTGGTTTTCGATTTTTCTTATTGAGCACGACCGATTGATTGGGGTCGCAACGACCATTATTATTATCTGATACTTAACCCTAGTTAATCGATCGCTCTTCAGAATGTCGCCGTTGCCGGGGAGCATGGCTTAGTAGTCTTTTTAGATTTTTGTATATTTTTATCTCTATCTGGTATAACTATTTTTCTGACATTCTTTCTGCTTTGCTTTTTGTGTGAGTGACCGCCAAAGGATGTTGCAGCTTTCGATTAGAGTAACTGTACTCGAGGAGGAGTAGGAGAACAATAGGGAATTAGTTATATTTGATAGAGGAGAGTAGGGTAGTTTGATTTATTTTAGCACATTCATATTATTGTTGTAATAATACAGGACACTCGGGGTCTTTAGAATGTTAAGATTTATCAGGGTCTGTTTCGCCGAGAACCAGCGTGATCGAGGGACCTCAGGACATTAGGACACTTTAAATATTACGACACTTATTGGGGTATGTTTTGCTCTCATTGGATTTTTATATAATCATATAAAAATGGGAAAACTGCATAAAATTACCAAAAACGTCAGAATATTTGAAAAACATAAAAATATTTTTGTTTCTGATTTTCTAGCATTTTTCCTAAATAAAAATTGTATAGGCTTGCTTGGTTACTATATTGCTTTATTTTTCTTACTTTCCTTCTATTATTTTAAAAATATAAAAATTTAAAAATTAATAAAAATAAGCTTTTTATTTCCTGATCACAACTACTTCGTACATTTTCGAGCTCCTAGATTTTGACCCTGGTCTCTATTCCAGGTTAATATAAAAAAGCAGAGATCATTGACATTGATTTGGTTCTTTAATTGCTTGCTTAGAGTGGTTTTCGATTTTTCTTGTTGAGCACGACCGATTGATTGGGGTTGCAACGACCATTATTATTATCTAATACTTAACCCTAGTTGATCGGTCGCTCTTCAGAATGTCGCCATTGCTGGGGAGCATAGCTTAGTAGTCTTTTTAGATTTTTGTATATTTTTATCTCTATCCGGTATAACTATTTTTCTGACATTCTTTCTGCTTTGTTTTTTGTGCAAGGGACCGCCAGAGGATATTGCAGCTTTCGGTTAGAGTAACTGTACAAGAGGAGTAGAAGAACAATAGGGAATTAGTTATATTTGATAGTGTAGAGTAGGGTAGTTAGATTTATTTAATAATTCATATTATTGTTGTAAAAATACATGACACTCATACTCTTTTGGACACTTAAGACTTATCGGGGTCTGTTTCACCGAGCACCAGCGTGCTCGAGGGACCTCACCGTGATTTTCATCGGTTTTGTTTTCTCGCGTTTTATTTCTATTTGAATCCCGAAGATTTGGGCCCCTTTATTTAGGATTTTTTATGACGTAAATATTTAAGGCCCAATCCCTAATAGATTGCTTACACCTATAGTTCGTAATTGGACCTTATTAGTAACTCGTAATAAAAGGTTGGTTTAATTAGAATCGAGTCAACATGCCATGAGGATCTACATACAGCGCTAGCAGGACCCGTTGTGGTGGGCACCAAGTGGTTCCCAACATCGGACTCCGAACTTGATCTGGTTGGCTAACTCCTGTTCTTCGCTATCATTAGAAGTTTCTTGTCTAAGGCCATTTTTTTCTTGCATCATATAGATTAGTTTTAATTCAGCCTTTAAATTTATACGTGGATTACCCTGAATGTAGAGTGCGAGAGACATGTACGCATTTCTGACTTGGCATGCATCATTGGGTTTGATCACGCATCAGCTTTTTCGACTTCTTCCCCCTATTTTTGGACTTAAATATCCCCAGGAAATCGAAAAAAATCTTTAGGCGTTGTTTGCCTAAAAAATACCTACAAAAGAGAAAGAAATTAAAATTGGGACTGCTTAAGAAAACTTGATTTAAAAAAGCATTTCACATAAAAATATACTTTAGAAGAGTCATTCCCTCCATGTTTGGTTTGCTTGAGTGTGAGAGTGACCCACACACTAGGATAGAGCTACACTTGAACTCTCGTTAGACTTCTGGTCTTAGGGTTAGTCATTCTCTAGTGAGGATCTCTCTGCTATCCTGTAAAGCGGGTCGCGACGTCCATAACAAAGCGAGTTGATTGGGTAGCCAGTAAATGGTTTGCAACTTTGTACTGGTTGTGAAATATATAGCTTTGGGATTGGAAATGTCTATTGGGAGCACCAGGTTCCTAAGCTTGCTTAATCATTCTGCAAGACTGAATTATCACCTAAATAAAATCGACAAGATAAACGACTGAACCTTTACGGTCATCATCTCTCGTGTTGAGTAGGTGAATTGGAGGTTTGAATGTTGATCTTGTTTGTTTCCAGATCCCATCCGCACTATTTCCAGATCACGATGATGGTTCGGAGGTCCCTTAGACTCCCTCTGGTAGCACCGCTTTTGAGTACTCCAACCCACTCATCTAGGGAGGTTTTTGGGAGCCTAGACCCACTCTCCGAAGCCGAGTTCAATTCCTCCTTGTTCCCGCTTGACCATCCTTCTTCCAGTATTGAGATGCCCGAGCAGAGACTGACACAACTATTTGTTCATTTGACGGCACCAGAGTTGGGGTCTTTTTCCATTGCAGAGACTCGTGAGATGGCCAACAACGAAGAGTGCACGGATGGGCAGCCCCAGAGTTCTACGTATGTTCTAGATCAGGTGGCCATCAACAACTCATTGTTAGCCTCCCTAGAGATGATGCAACGACAGATCCGGGATAAAGGGGTGTTCATGGAAGAGTGCATCGTGAATTGACACAGATGCAAGCTGATAGAGGAGAGCCTCAACAACAGAGACCAGTTGGCGGAGACATTCCAGTAGTTGGAGGAGGAGCAGAAGGACAACAAGAAGACCCGTAAGATCCACCCTAACCAGCCATGACTATGAGGGAGCTGCACAACTATGGTGCAACCCTCACCCACCGTTGGATCCAGCTTCTGACGATTCTAGGCATTTTCAAGCTTGGCCCCCAGACGATTCAGCTTTTACCCAAGTTCCATGGGTTAGCCTCCGAGGAGCTACATCTACACTTATAGGAGTTTGAGATGATCTGCAGCACTGTCCATGACAGATTCGTGAACGAGGACACCATCAAGATGATGGCATTTCCATTCTCCATGATCAAAAGAGCAGCCTACTAACTGAAGCATTCGGGGAGATACATTACGTAATGGGATCATCTCCAGACCGAGTACCTAAACAAGTATTATCCATTCAGTTAAGCATTTTTAATAAATTACACAAAGACAACAAAAATATAAATAATATCCATGTGGTATAGAATTAGTTGCTCAACATCAACACATTTTTCATTGAATAAAAAGGTGCTCAACAGATGTCCAAATTAATAAGCAAACATAGGGGTATCGGTGCAAACTCAGAAAACAATATTTACATCAAAAACATGTACAGGGACCATTTTGTAATTATAGAAACTATAAAAGAAAGTTCTGCAATTTTTACAATAAAAAATAAAGAAAAGATTCGACCTTCTTCTTCGTGGGCGCAGGGAGAAGAACCCAAAGGGGAAGGGGGTTGGCGGCGGCGGTGCGTGGCCACGCACGGCCGCGAGGAAGGCGGCGCGGCAGCCGCGATGGTCGGCGCGGGAGGCGGCTAAAGGAGCTCGGCAGTGGTGGCGGGGCTTTGGACGACGGGGGGCGCGCGATGGGGCGGTGGCGCAGCCTGCTATTGGCGGCACGGCCGCGAGGGGAGGCCGCGGTCGGCGGTGCGGCGGGGAGAGGCTGAGAGACCGCCGGCGTTCTGGAGCAGCCGTGGAGATGGAGGAGGGGCGACGACGGTGGGTGCTCCCACCGCTGTTGCGGTTGTCTTTTTTTATTTATTTTTTTTTTTTGATTTTTTTTAAAATTTTTTTAGTGTTGTGATATGTGTTTTTTTAAATTTTTTAAATTTTTTTAATTTTGATTAAATAGGGAATTTGATAAATAATAAGAAAATGGGTGAATGGTAGTGATGAAGATGAACTAAACAAATGGAAGTAAGTGGATGGTAATGTGATGTGATTAAAAAAATGAGAAAATAACACGATGATGAAATGAATAGAAAATTTACCTACGATGAACGCGATCGCCTATGATGTGCCTTCGAAGCACGGTCTTCACTCGAATCACCGGCGTGCGATGAGCTCGAGCAGCGCGCGGTTGCGGCTGCGATGTTGACCAAAAAACCAACGGATCTCACCGGAGAGAGGGCTATCGTCGCTCGACCGCAGTTGCGTCGTTGTCACCGATTCAACTCTGGGAACTAGGCTCTCCTCACATAAAGATGGATCAAAGGCAAAAATGAGGAGAATGACATGTATATAAAGAGAATGGATTGAGAGGTTATTAAAGTGGTGGAGTTGAATGGGAGGTTGTATTATTAATGGAGTTGAATGGGAAGTTGGAAAAAATGGTGGAATAATGGAGTTGAATTGGTGGTTATTGTAGAGAATGTAAAATAAATAAATAAATAATATAAAATAAAGTAGGCTACTTTAATTACAATACAAAAAAAGAGAAGAAAATAAATAGTGGAGAATTTACAAAAGAAGACAAAACACCAAATACATTTTTTTTACTTTTCTAATATGTAATTTTTTATCCTTTTAATAAGAGATATTTACAACAAAAAAATACAATAAAATACTACAATTAAAATACAACACAAGTATGATTTTTTTGTATTTAGTAATTAAGAAAGTTAAAATAAAAAATGAAGAAAGAATGAATATATACATAATATACAATGTACATCTAGGTCCCAAAACTCAACTTTTGCAAATGAGCTCCGATTTTAATGAAACTACTTCTGTTGGATAGATAATTTTCTAACTTGAACTTTAAAAGTGAGTTTGATGAATTTGGAGTTCAGACGGGGCAGGAATTTGGCTTGGAAGTTGAACTTTACGGCTTTTTCTCGTTGGGATCTAGGAGCATTTATTTGAGGTAAAATTTATTTTGTATTTTTGTATTTTTATATACATTTTTATAAACAAGTTAGAGAAAGAATTAGGCAAAAAGGAGATGAAATGAAATAATTAAAAATACATGACGTTTTGGGCTATTTACATGTATAAAACTCCTTTATTTTTGCGGCTTTTTATGGGTAATTTATTTTGTACAATCTAATGTACAATAATTAGTGTATTTATTTACAAGAGTCATTTTGTTAATTTAATGGTTTTATGTACATTTATTTGAGACTTTGCTCAGGGATTTTGCTAAGATCAAGATATTAAGATGATGAATCGTGGATTCATCACTGGGCGAATGCAACCTGTGCTCTGATTAACAACTTCACCATGATCTCCAACGAGAAATTTCATGAGGCATGGGATCCATTCCGTGAGCTCATCGACCGGTGTCCAGATCATGACAAATCCAAGCACAATCTTGTCCAGAGCTTCTTTTATGGGCTGACATCGGAGCTGTAGGGGCTTGTCAACGCTTCTTGTTGGGGCTCCTACTTCTCCGAGGATGAAGACCAGGTATGGGCCATCTATGAAGAGATGGTCAAGAACTATACAATGATGTCCCAAACCAGGCTCTACAAACAAGGGAATCCCCTACCCCAGGTCGTGTCCTATCAGAGGATAGCACAGGTTGATGCTGGTCGATCCACTTATTCATCAGAAGCAACACAGGAAAAGTCTTCAACAACTGACATTGGCAACATCAACGAGAAGTGTTGGACTACATAGAGATCATCGAAAAGAAGCAGTACCAAGGCATAATGCAGATCGACCTGTTTGCACAGACCATGAGTGATCTGAAGAACCAGATCATGTGTCTCCACGAAGCACAAATGGCTTCTCGGCCCCATCTCAGGTCACAAGCTGATCCTATCAGCAACAATTCATCCCAGCACTCTGCCCAATATCGTTAGGTTCACCACATCCAGGCGTAGCTAGTCCAACAACTGTAGCACCAATACTCTTAGCCACAGCCATCTCAGGACACTCAGATGGTGGCGTATCAGCAGCATTAGCCATTGGTAGTTATTCCCCCATCATCGTATGAGTAGAAGTCATTGATGGAAGTCAAAGGGATTTGGTATAACCAGCAGAAACCTGGGATCTGCCGAGATCATTCTAGATTCAGGTGGCCTACCGGAGGTACCTCGTCCCAGCAGCAGCCTCCAGCTAAGGGTAGATGGTTTGGCCAGCAATAGTAGCCCTATTTCTCCCACCAGCCACAACAACACTTCCAGTTGTGTCCACGTTCTTACTAGCAGGGACAATAGTGGAGGTAGTAATAACAGTAGTATTCACAACAACCTCCCTCTCACCAGCTCCAGCAGCAACCTCATTTTCAGCGAGGCAACCGTTCGATTCTCATGGGCCAGGTTTTGAGAACCTATCCCTTGATTATCTAGCCCGCCTACTCGTAGACCAGCAAGCATCCTTTAGGCAGGAGATGGATGAGTTTTGCTAGGAGATGAGAGATCTCATAAAGAGCAAGGCTACCATACTCGCACAGATCAAGCCCAACCCGAACAACCTCAAGAGGAAGTCTGAGCTGGTACAGTTCACAAAGACTACCACTCCGAGTGAGTCATTGGGTGACATTTCTTCATATATATTTGATGCTGATTTTATCACACTTAGGAGAGGTAGGATGCAAGAAGGCGGCGCCTCATCTGAGCGACGACAATATGATGAGTCAAGAGTGTCATGATGATGGTGGTACTGACACCACCAAGTATGTTGATCCAACCAACGATACTATGGTCATCGATTCACCAGACGCAGCAGGTGGTACTGAGGCCACCATTCTTCGAGATGTTGAGCCAGAGCACGGTACTGATGCTACAAAGTCTTATGTCGTGGGTGGTACTGATGCCACCACTTCTACTCCAATTGTGTTTTCTCTAGTTTCTATATCTCAGGACCATATGAAAAAACAATAATAAAGGAAAGGTTTCTTAATCTTCGAGACCATATGTGATGCATGATGATACTTGTATGGATTTCATTCTCTCTCAACAACAGGAACCTGTTTCTAGCCCTCTATCTGAGGAGGGGTCTCTTTTTGGATTTTATTTTTTATTCCCATTTTCCAAGCATGATGATACTTGTATGGATTCCATTCTCTCTCAACAGCAGGAACATGTTCCTAGCCCTCTATATAAGGAGGGCCCAGCCATCCCCTTCCCTCAAGCACTCCTCTTGTGGAATGAGGATAAAAAAGAGAATCCAAAAAGGAGACCAGGGGTTATAGTTCAGCCAGCAGATGATAGATAGATTCCACCTTCAGCTGACTCTACAGGAGGCACTTGAGTACAACCCTCTATTCCGAAAGAACTTGTGAGTGAAGAAGAGGAAAGACCAAGCAAAGATCCATGTGCTGACTCGTGCCACCTGCTTCACCATTTAGAACCGTCTGCTAGCCAAGAAACTAGATGCAGGAGCCCCCTATGTCAGATGCCACATTCATGAGCATAGATTTAATCATACTCTATTAGACAACGGTTCTTTCATCAACCTCCTACCATTAGACTTACTTGACCAATTCGAGGCCCGCCCGAGCCGCAGATGCTAAGACAGTGTGTTGATTTTTTAGGAAGAATATCATTTCACGGTTCAGGGTACCTAGAGTCTTGATTTCAGACGGGGGGTCTCACTTTATCAATGACAAGGTTAGGGCCCTTGCAGACGAATTCGGCATTGACCATCGTGTTGCCACGCCGTATCACCCTCAGACTAATGGTCTTGCCAAAGTTTCGAATAGGGAAATCAAGACTATCCAACAGAAGGTCGTCCGCCCAGACCGAAAGGATTGGTCACAGCTTTTGGACTCAGTTTTGTGGGCCTATCGGACTTCCTTCAAAAATCCATTAGGGACATCTCCCTTTCGTCTCGTCTATGACAAGCCATGCCATTTACCTATGGAGATCAAGCACAAGTCACTTTGGGCAGTCACTGAGTTAATATTGGATCCTGAGAGTATAGGAGAACAGAGGAAAGCAGAGTTGGCAGCCCTGGAGGAGTTGAGAGACACAACCTTTTCTAGCAGCCTACAGTATAAGGAAAAAGTGAAGACATGGCACGATTCCCATATTATCCATAAACAGTTTGAGCCCGATCAGCGCGTATGGTTGTTTGATTCTAGGCTGAAATTATTTCCAGGGAAATTACAGAGTAAGTGGAAAGGTCTGTATGTGGTCAGGAAGGTACATGACAATGGTAGTATTGATATATCCGAGCCGTCATCTTCCTCTACCTTACGGGTTAACGGTCAGCGCCTGAAGCTATATCTAGATCATGATCCACCGACCGTTAACGTTGCCCCCATTCTTCTGGTATGAGATGTACTCTTTGACTCATATCATTTGCATCTCATACATGGTGATCACTTCCATCTTCCGCTGTATAGATCCAACTGTCCATATCATTCTTTCATCTGTTGATATCTTTTCTTCTTTTCTTCTTTTCCTTTTCTATTTTCTTTATCTATCAAAAAGGTGCTGCCCCTTGTTGTCAATTTCTACACTTAGGACGTACTATGTCCTAAGTATAGGGGGTGTGCACCCCGAGTTCTTTCATTCTTTTCGATCCTCTCCATTGTCTCCTCTCCTTGCTATACTTAAGGATATCTTACCCTAAGTATAGGGGGAGACAATCTGAGTACGATCTGTTCATTCCCACCCTTGACCCTCCCTACGTTGTGTACAGTCTGTTATACAAAGGATTATTTGATCCTAAGTATGGGGGGACGGTCAACTTCTCATTCGTTCATTCATTCCTTTATTCTTTAGTCTTGCCTATACTTAGTACGAGTTATGTCTTCTCTTTTCTGTCAGATCTATGAGGACATAGCTCAAGCTAAGTATAGGGGGTCGTATATACTACATATATAATTTAGCCATAACTCATACCTTCGTACTTTTCTTAATAATATGGCTTATAATTCTTTAATTTTCATTAAAAACCATATTAAAAAGATGCTATTATTCCTTAAATTCTTTTTGTATTTATTGGTTAATAAATCAAGTGAAAGTGTTTTTTAAAAATGTTTGAAAAATAGTTTGAAAATCTTTGTGAAAATCTATTGAAAACTATTTTGAAAACGTTTTGTTACATGTTTTCAACCTTTGCAAAAATGTTTTGTTTGAAAAATTTATTTTCTTTGTGTGAAATAAAATGTTTGAAAAATGATTTGCAAATAGTTTGAAAAATGGTTGCAAAAATATTTTGAAAAATCTATCTATATTGTTTGAAAACCTTTGCAAAATGATTTTCAAATGTGTGTACATGTTTGTAAAAATTATTTGTAAAAATTATTTTGGACTATAGATTTCAAATTTGTTGAAAAACATGTGTCAAATAAGTTTGAGGAATATATACATCACACCTAAAATTCACTATATATATATATATGTATAAAATTGATCACTTACCCTTGTAAATTCTTAAAATCCACTTCTTGTAAATATAAGAAGCACTCCTGTGTAAATAGTTTTACCCTAGTCTTTATCCAAAATCTTTTTGTTTTCAATTTTCCCAAAAACATTTGCAAAACTAAAATCCAAAAAACATTTGAAAAATCTTTTTGAAAAATACAGAAAATGCATAAACATCATTATCATCTTTTCTAAAATCCATAAAAAATTTCAAAAACTTGAAAATTTCATCACAAAAATATTTTCTGCATTTGCATAGCACGAGAATTTTTTGGATTGAGTTTGATAGTTGAACAAGTCTAAGTAAAATCCGGAGATTGGAGCTTGATTGGACCTTAAAATCTACCTAATAACAGGAACCTTATAGAAACTGGGTTTGAGGTACTTCAGATCTAGTTGACTTAATTCTTTGAGGATTACGAGACTTAGTTCAATGGATTCTTGACTTCCTAAGTAGAGTTTTTCGGAGCACACGCACGACACTTGTTGATAATGACCTAACTTGTACACCTGCACCTTTCACTTGGCTCAGCTCAGTTGGAGTGGTGAGGGGATTGGATTTGCCGGTATGAGACGCACACAAGTGGAAACATTTGTCCTCCTCTAGGGAGGGAAGTGCACCCCAACCCATCCAGCGATGAGGAATTCTAAAGATAGGAGAGTGTGGGTTGCGATAAATCTTCAAAAGATGGATAGTCTACTGGCTCAAGAGGAAAAACTCCTTATGTAAATGTTGTTGTAAATAGTATTTCAAAAAAAAGAAAAAAAAAGAAGACAGGCCTGTACAAAAATAAAATGCCTACAAAAGTATGTGAATATGTTGTAAAGTCAAATAAGCAAGCTTGAGTTCCAAAGTCAAATATGTGAGCCTGCAGCTAAAACTTGACTACACTGGTCTTGCATCCTAGGATAGGTAGCTACAGTGGCTACCGTCCATTCTTCTCTTCACCCCCTCCTCTTGAGCTGGTTGCCACTTGAACTTAGAAGGGAATATCCCGCTCCTCGAGGACGGAGTTATTGGATTGGGGAATCATTGGGTTGTCATGCTGGAGAAGTTAGTCTCTTTGTCATTCTAGTTGGGGCGAGCCACTATCACTTACATTGTACGAGTCAGATTCATAATCGTAAGGGTTTGCATATGAGTTGAGAAATTTCTGACCTGGCTATTGAGGAGACATGAACACAGTGTTGGGGTTCTCAGAGACTGTTGGATTTCAAATCGAGTTCTCGTTAAGGCTTCGCCCGCACTAAAATTCTAAAGGTCCGACTTAAGCTCCAAACTTTGATTTTGTGAAGACAAGTTTGATAATTAAACTAGATCCAAATTTCTTCTTTTTCTCTTCTTTGTTTCTCTTTTCTGCACTTATTGCATAAGTGTTTGCTAGGGACTAACAATGGTAAAGTATAGGGGGATGATGAATCCACATTTCATCATCTTTATTCT
Organism: Ottelia alismoides; assembly: GCA_037367405.1. Lineage (NCBI taxonomy): Eukaryota > Viridiplantae > Streptophyta > Magnoliopsida > Alismatales > Hydrocharitaceae > Ottelia > Ottelia alismoides. The sequence continues at coordinate 249,312 of JAZKJV010008265.1, forward strand.
ATCATTTTGGCCTCAAAAACCCTAGCAAATGCGTGTAAATACTCTTAATTCCCGCATCTTAGCATTCACGCATGTGCACGTAAATAGTATATAAAATACTGTAATTAAAGCCAAAATTATAGAATAAAAAAAGAAAAGAAAAAAGAATAAAATATTGTAAATATTTTATGACCCGAAACCCTGAGACCTAGGCATCTCGATGAATAGGTCGACAAGGAATAAAGTAGGGGGAGATAATGGTCAAGAACAATAAAGATTCTATTCATTCTTTATTCATCTTGGTACCTATTTTTGGTTCTACTTTTTATACCTCAAATAAAGAAACTTTGTACATGAAAGTCGTAGATAATTTGATAAATAAAAATACAAAATTGATTTCAACCAAAAATAATGTACATATAAAAAGTTACGGTCAGAATAAAAATCCAAAATCCCAATTTCCCAGACCTGTATCTCACAAATGAAAACTCCAAATGCATCAAACTCACCTTTAATTGTATATAATTTAAAATAATCTATTTAGTGGCGGTGGTTTCGCATTTGGCAGAGCTACAGTTTGAAAGTTGAGTTTTGGACCCCTATTGTATACTTGTACAGATTAAAATATTCATTTTATTTATTATTCATTATTTTCATAATTTTATATTTTTATAATTATGTGAATATTTCCTATAATATATATGTACATTGAAATCAGAATAATAATACAAAAGAAACACAAAATAAAATACCTGTATATAATATACATAGGTATAATACATGTATATACATCTATATCCTTACTAATTCTATTTTATTAAATATCCAAAACACTTCAGAAAAATAAAATAAAAATATATTTAAGCATATAAAAATATTCTATAATTTTATAAAATAATAAACAAAAAAATAAAATTAAATTCACAAAATAAAAATAAAATAATAAAATATTTAGATATATACATGTATAAGCTTAAAAAGGTAACTTATAATTGTATACCTCTAAAAAATAATTAAAAATCACTATAAAATAATTTATAAAATTATAAACATTTTTTTATAACCTAAAAATAATAAAAATCATTTCCTATTTTTTAATGAATTTCTAATTGTTTTTCCAGGGATTTTTCCGGGTTGGTCCACGTGGACCAACCAGGTAGCGTGGAAAGTTGACCCGCGGGTCAACTCTCTGAGCCCTAGCCCTGTGCTCGTCAGACCTTGGTTTTGGGTCTTGTTTGACGAATTTTGGAGACTGTATCTTTCATTATTTGGGATCGAGTCCTTCTGGGATTTTTCTCCTCGTTCATCAGGCATACTCGCCCGATGATTGTCTCGAGGATTGGAACATTGCATTGGTTGATACTCCTCGATCTTTGAGTCCCATCCGTCAACTCTACAAAAACAACCCTTCATCCATTTTCAAAATTGGAACCCCATTTTTGTCCCGTCTCCTCTACTTTCCTTGTGTCACAGCTTGCTGGAGGTGACAGCTCCAGATTGAGCCATCAAGGGCGAAGGATCGACGCGGATTGGGCATGTTCCATCACCTCCGGTGAGCTCCGCCGTCAAGGTATTTTCTACCTCTGGTTCTTCCCCTTTGAGGTGTTTATTGTTCTCTTTTCCTTGCTTCTTTTATTCACAGTAATCGTAGGATTTTTTTGCCACCTTTATCCCCGACTTTCATCAATCAATTCGCACAATCGACACCCCTCGCCGAAGCAAGCTCCGGTGAGCCTCCATATCTCAGCTCGTCCCTCGTTCGTGCCCACTGGTGGTCGAGGCATTTTGCCCTCGCCTCTCTTATCCATTTTTGCAAGTCGCAGGAGCTAAAAAGGCCCCTTGGAGGGTCGATTTTGCGCAGTATGAGGTACCTGGGCCACCATCTCGTTCTCAACTCCGCCATAGAGCAACGGTGCTCCTCGAGCCTTTTTGGCTCTGCTGATGGGTCAGGGAAGCTTCCAGGAGTCGAAGGAGACCTTCCGCGACGAAGACAGTGGCCTGAGCAGCGCCCTAGCGTCGGTGGAAGTTCGTCGGAGGTCGTGTTCTTCCCCGTTCTTGCTGGGGGGTTTACGGCCGTTCGATCAAGCCCCATCTCTAGGTCCATCCAGCGTCGTCGGATCAGATCTCCCCCAGCCGTCCGATCATTCCATCACGCCTAATCTCAGCTATTGCGGGTGAAGGGGTATCGATCCTTGGATCGTCGACACGTGGTTAAGTGAAGCATCTTCGGTCGTTCGATCTGCCACGTGCGGGGTATTTTGCACATTCCTCCCCTGCCATTTTTGTAATTAGTATTTACTGCTTAAGCTTTCCTTTGTTGTTTTAAAACTTTTGTAGAAATTGTGAATAGGCCCCTAGAGTTTTTGCATATTCCATTTTGATCCTCACTTGACCACGTGCGCGACACGTGGGCTCGTGGTAATTTTGCGAGCATACCCTTGGGCTTTTGGGTATTTGTAATCGGTCCAGAAACATTTTATGTAGTGATAAATTTCGTGGAGATTTTATAGTTCAGCCCCCGCATTTTTGAGAATTACATCTATACACCTACCAGGTGCGCGTGCGTACGCACGTGGTCTTAATTTTTTTGCAGGGGCACCCTTGCGGGTTTTGATATTTATCTTTAGTCCATTAACTGTAATATTTAGTTATATATTTTGCGTGAAAATTGCATTGTGGCCCTGGAACTTTTGTCTATTTACATTTATGCCCTTGCTAGTAATGTAGTTTCTCTTTGCTTCTAGTATTTATTCCATGCATCTATAAATTGCTAAAAATCAGCAAAAAATTACCACAGGCTCATGTTTGCTTGTTCATTCACGCCATATTTTTGTATTGCATTTTTATTGCATTTTCATAATTATTAAAAATAAAAAACATGCATTTCAGCACTTTTTGCATTAGAAAATCCATAAAAATTAGTAAAGCTTTTTGAAAATTTAAAAAAAAAATCCTATTTTGTGTGTTTAAGTGTCTTTTAGTTTCACACCAAAAATCATTAAAAATTGCAAAAGAAAAACCTTAAAAATTAAAAGACTCCTAAAATATTCCTAAAAATCTAAAAGAATTCATGAAAATCCTAAAAATATAAACTCTATTTCAGAATTTTCTCTGTTTTATTACCTTTTTAAAAAAATAATTTGCGGAATTTTAGATACTGTTTGATATTTTTAACCCTCATTTTAATTTCAGCCAGTAGCTCAGTTCACTGTTTTATTGTATTTTGACTTTTAAAAATATCAAAAACATTCAAAAAAATTCCCAAAAATCACAAAAACATTAGAAAAATATAAAAAAAACAAAAACATTTTATTTTCTAATTTTTGAGCATTTTTTCTTATTTTTATAAATACCTTATCCCCTCTTCTCTTATATTGTATATATATTCTATTATTGAAAAAGAAAATATAAAATATAAAAAGAAAATATAAAATTAGAAAATTAAAAAAATCAAAATATAAAATTAAAAAAAATAAAAAAATAAAAACCCACAAACATTTGCATACTTGTAGACAATTACTCCCATCACATTTTTAGCACTTTGCTTGATCTATCCAGCTTGCTCCCTGAGTTCGACACTCTGCATACTTGCACTATACACATTTTTGTAGAGTTAAAATAAATTTGACTCCACATTTGTTTCTCATAGCTTGATTTATCTTGTGCGTTCATTATTGATTTTAGCCAGGATTCATTGAGGGTCGCCGCAGCGACTTCTGTCTCCGCCTTGTGAGAGACATTTAGACCCTCGGGATTTTCGGTTTTATCAGCCCTCTTCGATAGAGCAGGACAGTTCTTCAGTTTGCTAATAGATCTGCCAAGAGGACGAAGGGATTGTTGAAGGATGTAGTCGTCACAATTCAGGGCCTGAAATTCCTCGTGGACTTTATTTTGTTTGACATGGAGATCCTTGAGTCTGAGATCGATACCCCCATCATTCTAGGATGTCCATTCTTGGCCACAACCAAGGCAGTGTCCAGCCATGATAGTGGGAAGGTGTACTTTCGCTTCGAGGGTGAGAGTATACACATAGAGATGATTGATGAAACTAGAGCGTGAGATTCAACTTCCTCAGAGCAGTTCAATGATGCAGTGTTAACGATAGAGGAAGACCAAGATGTCCACTAGGAGTACGACTTTGTGATTACTGATGATGAAGCCGCTAGGTCCGACCCCATTTCACGAGCTCTTCTTTCACCTTAAGATATGACATATTCATAGTATCCAATAGAGGAAAGTTCAAAGAGCACACTCTTGGCTGAGGTCAATTTTGAGGCTGACGATCGCATTAAGGATGGAGAGGTAGAGTTTGTTTCCTATTCCTATGATTCAGATCCCTCAGATTCAGACATCGATTGGAGTGGAGATTGAGCCAGCACCGAGCATAGATATACCAGTAGGGCCAGCTTCATCAGATATTCATGATTAGTGAGAGTTCTCACATTCAGATCTGGTTGCCTTCACTCATACCTTTCAGAGGCAAGATTTGCCTGCTCCCAGTTGTCCAGAAATGAACCCCTTACCATAGTCATTGAAGTATAGATTCCTTACAAGTGGGCTAGATATGTACCCGGTCTTTATATCAGCATATTTTACTAGAGAGCAAGAAACTTGTTTTATGGTGGTTCTTGAAAGAAACCGCAAGGAAATAGGATGGAGCGTAGCTGATCTCCAGAGTATATGTCCGGCCCTGTGCTCCCACCATATTTATCTCAAAGAGGATGCTAAGCTATCGTGTGAGTTCCAGCGACAGCTCAACCCGAATCTTCGAGAAGTGGTCATGAAAGAGATATCCAAATGATGGAGCACCGAATTTACCTACACCATCTCTGATTCCATGTGGGTTGGTCCATTACATGTAGTTCCCAAGAAGACGGGCATCACAACAGTTCTGAGCGAGTAGAGAGAGGAGATAGCTACCCGAGTACCCACTTCTTGGAGGGTCTATGCGGACTACAAAGGATTCAATCAAGCAGCCAAGAAGGATCATTTCCTGTTGCCTTTTATTGTCAAGATTATAGAGAGGCTGATTGGGAAGAGTCGTTACTTTTTCCTTGACGGGTACTTCGGTTACAATCAGATGGCCATAACACCAGAAGACCAGGACAAAACCACATTCACCTGTCCATGTGTGACTTATGCTTTGAGACGGATGCCCTTTTGTCTTTGTAGCGTTCCAGTGATATTCCAAAGGTGCATGTTGTCCATCTTCTATGACATGGTGGCCGATTGCTTGGAGGTCCTCATGGACAAATTCCTGATCTATAGGGACAGGTTTGATGCTTGTCTTGATTGCATAGACCTTGTTCTTCAGCACTGCATAGAGGTCCATCTTGTCTAGTCTTGGGAGAAGAGTCACTTCATTTTGACTCAGGGAATGGTGCTTGGTCATATCATCTCCGACAAGGGCATGGAGGTTGATCTGGACAAGGGGGGTATCATCAGGAAACTCAATCCACCATCCAACTTGCGGCAGTTGTGGTCTTTCCTGGGGCATGTCGATTTCTACTGATCTTTTATTCAGGACTTCAGTAGTATTGCCTGATCGTTGGTTGACCTGCTGATGAAAGGAACTGAGTTCACTGCCGGTGATAAATGTTTTGCATCGTTTGAGACTCTTAAGAACCTTGTTGTTGAGGCTCCTATCCTTCAATTGCCCGATTGGTCTCTCCTATTCAATATCATGATGGATGCCTTCGATTTTGTCGTGGGGCTGTGCTAGGATAGAGGAGGGACAAATCACCATTTTCCATTCACTACACTAGATGTACATTGGATGCTGCTCAACGGAACGATACAGTCACGGAGAAAGAGATGCTACCTGTAGTTTTTTCTTGGACAAATTCAGATCATATATTCTTGGATCCAAAGTGACGATTTACACTGATCATATCTCCATCAGGTACCTTGAGGCAAAGAATGATGCCAAAGCAAGATTGACTAGAAGGATCCTTCTACTCCAGGTGTTCGACATTGAGATTAAGGATAAGCCTGGAGTCAAGAATGTGGTGTCTTATGATCTCTCCTGTTTGGAAAATCTTGAGGAATCTGAGCAGATTGATCCTAGCATAGAGACATATCCAGATGAGGTGATCCTTGTTATCGCCTTTCTTACATGGTAAGCCGACATTGTCAAACTCTCTTATTGCTATGAAACTTCCACAAGGTTGGCCCAGACAGTGACTTGAGACCTTCCTCGTGAAGGCCAAGTACTACCATTGGGAGGATCCCATCCTTTATATGAAGGTGGGGATAACATCTAGCATAGGTGCATTCCTTAGGAGGAGAACCATAGCATCCGCAAACTACCACAAGCATGAGGCAGGAGGACATCATTCTAGGAGGATAACAACACAAAAGGTGCTCCAATCTGGCCTCTGATGGCCTGCTCTCTTCAAGGATTCTGATGAATGCTTGAAGAAGTGTACTGACTATCAGTGGATGAGCACTTTTGGATAGTGTGATATGATGATAATGCAGCTCATTCACTTCTGTGAGGTTTTTGATGCATGGGGCATTGATTTCATGTGTCCATTCCCTAAGAGTCAAGTATTAGAGTACATTATGTTGGTTGTTGACTACGTGAGTTGTTGGGTTGAGGTCATACCCGACCGAACCGTAGATGTTATGATTATTTGAAGATTTTTGAGTAAGAATATCATTTCACGATCCGGGGTGATTAGTGTTTTTATAACTGACGGGGGATCTCATTTTATCAACGACATGGTAATGTTCTTTGCTAACGAGTTTAGGATAGACCATCGAGTTTCTACTCCATATCATCCTCAGACTAATGGTCTTGCTGAAGTATCGAAGAGGGAGATTAAGATGATATTGCATTAGGTAATCTGCCTAGACCGAAAAAAATGGTCATAGCATTTAGACTCAGTCTTGTGGGTATATCAGACCTCCTTCAAGACTCCATTGGGTAGTCTCCCTTTCGTCTCGTTTATTGAAAGACATGACATTTACTTATTGACATTAATCGTAAGTAACTATGGTTGTCACTGAGATATTATTGGATCCAGAAAGTATAGGTGATCAAAGGAAGGTAGAGTTGGAAGCCCTAGAGGAGATTAGAGATACAACCTTTTCAAGCAGCCTACAGTATAAGGAGCGAGTGAAGATAGGGCAGGATTCTCATATCACCCATAAACAGTTTGAGCCAGATCAGAGAGTTTGGTTGTTTGATGCCATGTTTAGATTATAGTCACAGAGATTCTAGAGTAAGTGGAAGGGACCATACTTGGTCCGAAAGGTGCATGACAATTATAGTATCGACATATCTGAGATGTCATCTGAGTCCACCCTATGTATAGGGGAGGTAGACTAAATACATTATAACCCTCGGTTTTTCCCTTGTGTACAGTATACTATACATAGGACTACTTGATCCTAAGTATATGAGTATCACTGACGTCTATTCATTCCATTCATTTCATTCATCATTGTAGTATAGCCTTTCTTTTCACTTCCAATAGTAAGCACACGTTATACCTTCTTCATTGCTCTTTGATCACTCTGAGAACATCGTTCAAGCTATGTATAGGTGGGTGTCATATATATTACATATATACATAGCCATAACTCGTACTTTGAGTGAGTGTTGTTAGTAAATAAAATGGCTAAAATCCTTTATCTAAAAAATCATAAAAATTTAAAAATTTCTTGCATATATTGCACATACATAGCTTTTAAAAAAATTATTTTTGTAAAAATGTTTGTAAAAATGTTTTTATTGAAAAGTTTAAAAATGTTTTTGATTCAATATACGATTTTTGGAAAATGTTTGGAAAATAAAAAGTTTGCAAAAACCCTTGTATAAATGTTTGTAAATAGTTTGCAAAACTTCTATATCCATGTATTCAAACATTTTAAAAAATTTTGCATGATTTCAAAAAATTTGGCATAAAAATAATTTTTGTACTTATTTGTATATTCTTTTGAAGCATAATTGTCATTTGAACTAGTCTAGAAGTAAATTGGAAAATGGAGCTTCGTTAAGACCTTAATCCACCTAATTCTAAGAGGAACCTTATAGGATTTGGGGTTAAGACTTTTCAGGCCCATTGGTGACTTAATTCTTTAAGTCCACTAGGCTATGTTCACATGTCATCTTGATGAGCCTAAGTAGAACACTTAACAATGCACGCGTGACTCTCACAGACAATGGCTTTACTTGGACCAGCACATTACACAACTCCACACGGATGAGTTGGTGAGGAGGCAGTTTCCTTTGGCTTTGGGTACCATACAAGGGTACTGCTTCTAGGCGGAACCTCTCATCTTCCTTTAGGGAGGGAAGTGCACCTCAACGTGGTCTGATGGTGTTGAGGTCTAAAGACAGGACTTGTGGGTTGTAATAACGCTTCAACAGAGGGATAGTCTACTAGCTCGAGAACAAAAAAAGTCCTTATGTATATATTATGCACCATGCAGATATGTTGTACATATGCATATCAAAAATATGTATAATAGAAAATCTCCAAAAAAAGGGGACATGCTTGGTTTAAAGTAAAATGCCTGTCGGAGTGTATATAGCCAAATAAAGCAAAGCTTATGTTACACCTTCTCATCTCATGAAGCTTGCAGCGGGAGACTTATTACACTGGTTGGGATCCCAGGGATACGTGGCTACACTAGCCATGGTCTATTCTCTTCTTCCACCCCTCCTTGAGCCAGTTGAACTCGAACTTAGAAGGAAATACCCCGATCCTCGAGGAAAGAGCTGCTAGACTGAGGAATTAGAGTTACCTTGTTGAGGGAGGTTGTTTCTTGGTCATTTCTGAAGTGGGGAGCTACAAATCGTTCAATAAAGGGTACTGTTTTTATAGTTCAGTCATGTAAGTATTTGCCGTAGTTTAAATTTGTTTGGTTGTTTTGTATATGGACCCTTGCCAATTTGATATTTGCATGTTAATCCTGTTTATATGAAGTCATGTGCCGTCACACATTCTTGGCTAGTGTTTTTTCTTGTTTTATCCCAAACTTGATGAAAGTTATGATTTCAGTAGAACTTTTCTGATAATTACATTTAGACCCCTATACGTGAGTTTTTGAGCATGTGCGTAAATACCTTGGGCTTTTTGTATTATTTCCTCTGAGATTTTTATATATGTTATCGTTTGGCCTGTGAACTTTGTTATAATTGCAAGTAGGTCCCTATGCCCTATGTGTTGAGTTTTTAATTAAATAATTATCGAATTAAGCCTAAAAATTACATAAAAATTACTTTATTTCCCGTTAACGTGTAATATTTATTATGATTTTTGGGATTAGTTTTGGGGTGTAGTTTATTTTCTTGAAATCAAAAACCCATAAGAAGGACACTATTTATTTTATAAAATACATAAAAATTATAAAAATTGTTTTAAAAATTACAAAAAATTAGTATTAACTTATCTTTGTGCGTTTTACCTCCAGTAGCATTTTTGTAGCAAAAACCCTTCTAAAACCCTAAAAACTACAAAACTCTTAAAAACGTATAAAAATCATTAAAACTCTAGAAAAATAAAAAAATAGATTTCAATTTCTATTTGTAGCCTCCTTTTAGTATATCATAAAATTCATATCTGGGATATTAGGATACTTTAAATGTTTTTAACATGTAATTTTGTCCTGGCTGTGCATCGTTTCATTGTTTTGCTCTCATTCGATTATTATAAAATCATATAAAAATTGAAAAACCCCATAAAATTACCAAAAACATCTGAATATTTATAAAACATAAAAATATTTTTGTTTCTGATTTTTATGCATATTTTATCTTAAAAAAATTATAGAGGCTTGCTTGGTTTTTCTTGCTTGCCTTCTCTCATTTTAAAAATTTAAAAATTTCAAAATTTACAAAAATATGCTTTTTATTTTCTTGTCACGAGTACTTTGTACATTTCCGTGCTCCTAGAGTTTGACCCTGATTGCTATACCAGATTAAAATAAAATAGCGGAGACTGTTGACATTGATTTTGTGCTTTTATTGCTTGCTTCGAGAGCTTTTGATTTTTCTCATTGAGGATGTCCAATTGATCGGTCATTCTTCAGTAATCCCAACGTGTACCTTCCTCCCTCTCTTTCTTGGGGTATGTTTCATCGAGTGTTGTGCACTTAGGGGAATAGGGCATCCACCACGGCTTTTCTTGCATCACGATTTTCTCGATGATTTTCCGCACCCTTTTCGAAGCTAGGTACTTGCTTAGGATTTTTCGACTGTTCTTTAACTAAGCTCTAGTAGTTAGACTTATGACGTGCAACCTAGATTCTTGTTTGATCTCCTACATCAAAAAGAAAAAAAATGTTAGATGTCGTTTGAAAACATTCAAAAAAAGTGATAACCATGAAATTAAAATAGAGACTGCTAATTATATGTGACATAAAAAATGTAACGGACTCCACTTGATTTGGTAGAGCAATCCCCAACGAATGTCTTGTAGGTACTCTCCATATTTGTGAGTGAGGGACTGAAAAAGCATCCCACCAACTAGGGTTAAGTATAGAGAAATGTCAAGGTCATCGTGACCTTAATCGATGAGTCAATCTCAATAAGAAAAATAAAACCACTCAATCAAATCAAATAAGCAAGTATAATGTAAGCGGTTTCACTTCTTATTTTACCGAGTATAGCAATCAGGGTCGAACACAAAGAGCACGAGTAAACCTACGAAGTAGTCAGATCTCATAAATCAAACAACATAGTTTTGGTTGTTTTTAAATTTACAATTTTTTTGTATTTTTAATAAGGAAATGAAATCAAAAAAAGGAAAATAATGTACCTAAGCAATCTTTTTGTATTTTTTTAACTAAAACTGCATGGAAGATTAAGGTAAAAATATTTGTGTATTTTTAATGTTTACAGTGTTTTTGGTAATTTTCTAGTGTTTTGAAAATGTTGTTATAACTTTATAAAAATCAAATAATGAATAAAACTACAAATAGTGCACAGCCAGGACTAAATTGCAATTTAAAATTACTTAAAATTCCTTGAAGTCTTGGGGAGCACCTTTATGAAAAAATAAATATAAAATGATACAATCAAAAACTGAAAAGAGAATATTTTTATTTTTCTTAAATTTTATATGATTTTTATAATTTTTCAGGTCTTTTGCATTTTTTTATTTTTACATGTTATTTTAAAACAAAAATGTTACTATAGACAAAACACACAAAACACACTAACCAAATTTTTTATAATTTTTAAAACAATTCTTAAATTTTTATGGATTTTTAAAAATAGACAGAACACTTTTTATAAGTTTTTTATTTTTACAAAAAACTAAATGCAATGAAATTAATCCACAAAAATTATACTAAATACTATACATCCATAGGAGTCAGCAGTAATTTTTAGGGAATTTTTTAGATTAATTTGATATTTATTAAATTAAATTAAAGACAAGCATCTTATAAGGACCCACATGCAATTAAACTAAAGTACTGGGCCGAACAGTGACACGGATGGAAAGTACAAGGTCTCAAGTGCAAAAAGTCTAAGCAATCATGCTCACAACACGTGAATCGGGCTCGCAGTGTTATAAATGAAAATATTAGAAACTTATCATTCAATTCATAAACATAGAAGTTCAGACTAAGTACTATAAATAAACCAAACACCACGTGGGAATAAACGTGAGTTCAAATAAATAGGACTAATATCCAAATATAAAAAACTACGAGGTCCACTATGTAAGTTACCCAAAGTAAATTAAACTACGACAAATATTTACATGACTATATTGTAAATGTGAAACAGAGAGGGGTCTACGTGAAATTTACCCCTTTAAGGCACTATCCAATGGACGAGGGTTCTCCACTTGTGGATGGATGATTCAGATTGGGGGGTACCCCTTCGACGATGAACGACTCTGGTACAATGCTCAGATGGATCCAACGGTCGAGGCTCCCTTGATAGTGGACCGTGATGATTAGAACTGGTGGAGGCCTGGATCGAACGTCTGGAAAGACGTTTTGATGAACTAGAGATGAACTCGCCTCCAGCGAGTTTCGATCAACAAATGCTATGACCAATGCATCGCCAGGAGTTGCTCGGATGGGAGAAACGATGCTGAGGTCTGCATGTAGCTGCTATGGTTCTCAATAGGGTCCAAGACCAAGGAGAAAATCTAGAGAGGCGTGGGGTCCTGGAGCTGTTGTGCCTTGACTATTTGACCTCCAGATAAGGTCCTCTTATGCTCTAACTAGCAGGAAAATGGGTGTACTCAGAGATGAAGCTCCGACGAAGGGTTAGGGAACAAGTATCATAGAAAATAGGGGAGTGGTGGATAGGCCAGGTCTTCGATGGGTGGTGCATTCAACCTGCTGCTCGACTCCAACTCAATGGTTGGAATTAAGGGAAATGGTGCAGAGCGTGATGCAGAAACATACGCGAGAGTTGTCTAACGAATTACGAGTGTCAGAGGGAGGCATCGACAGGGATGGGATGTACTCGTCGGAGTGAGGTGAATGTGAGATGTGAATCTGGAATGAATGAATATGAAATAGAATGGTGAATGGGACCTAGAAGTAGGTGCTGGTGCCTAGGGTGGTGAATGACGTCCAGGACGGTGATGGCCTCGATGGTTAGCATGGGCAAAGGCAGGAAACTCCTCGATGGTAAGGTGCATGACAATTGTAGTATCGACATATCTGAGATGTCATCTGAGTCCACCCTAAGTATAGGGGAGGTAGACTAAATACATTCTAACCCTCGGTTTTTCCCTTGTATACAGTCTACTATACTTAGGACTACTTGATCCTAAGTATATGAGTAATCACTGATGTCTATGCATTCCTTTCATTTCATTCATCCTTGTAGTATAGCCCTTCTTTCAACTTCCAATACTAAGCACAAGTTATACCTTCTTTATTGCTCTTTGATCACTCTGAGAACATCGTTCAAGCTAAGTATAGGTGGGTATCGTATATATTACATATATACATTAGCCATAACTCGTACTTTGAGTGAGTGTTGTTAGTAAATAAAATGGCTAAAATCCTTTATCTAAAAAATCATAAAAATTTAAACATTTTCTTGCACATATTGCACATACATAGCTTTTTATAAAAATTATTTTTGTAAAAATGTTGTAAAAATGTTTTTATTGAAAATATTGAAAATATTTTTGATTCAAAATTATTTATATAGTATACGATTTTTGGAAAGCGTTTGGAAAATAAAAAGTTTGCAAAAACACTTGTATAAATGTTTGTATTCAAACATTTTAAAAAAATTTGCATGATTTCAAAAAATTTTGCATAAAAGAACTTTTGTACTTATTTGTATATAATTTTGAAGCATAATTGTCATTTAAACTAGTCTAGAAGTAAATTGGAAAATGGAGCTTCGTTAAGACCTTAATCCACCTAATTCTAAGAGGAACCTTATAGGATTTGGGGTTAAGACTTTTCAGGCCCATTGGTGACTTAATTCTTTGAGTCCACTAGCTATGTTCACATGTCATCTTGATGAGCCTAAGTATAACACTTAACAATGCACGCGTGACTCTCATAGACAATGGCTTTACTTGGACCAACACATACACTCAACTCCATACGGATGAGTGTTGAGGAGGCAGTTTCCTTTGGCTTGGGGTAGCATACAAGGGTATTGCTTCTAGGCACAACCTCTCATCTTCCTTTAGGGAGGGAAGTGCGCCTCAACGTGGTCTGATGGTGTTGAGGTTTAAAGACAGAACTTGTGGGTTGTAATAACGCTTCAATAGAGGGATAGTCTACTATCTCGAGAACAAAAAAAGTCCTTATGTATATATGATGCACCATGCAGATATGTTGTACATATGCATATCAAAAAAATGTACAAAAGAAAATCTCCAAAAAAGTGGACATGCTTGGTTGAAAGTAAAATGCATGTCGGAGTGTATATAGCCAAATAAAGCAAAGCTTATGTTACACCTTCTCAAATCATGAAGCTTGCAGCAGGAGACTTATTACACCGGTTGGGATCCTGGGGATACGTGGCTACACTAGCCATGGTCTATTCTCTTCTTCCACCCCTCCTTGAGCCAGTTGAACTCGAACTTAGAAGGGAATACCCCGCTCCTCGAGGAAAGAGCTGCTAGACTTGAAATTAGAGTTACCTTGTTGAGGGAGGTTGTTTCTTGGTCATTTCTGAGGTGGGGAGTTACATATCGTTTAATAAATTTTATAGTTCAGTCATGTAAGTATTTGTTGTAGTTTAAATTTGTTTGGTTGTTTTGTATATGGACCCTTGCCAATTTGATATTTGTATGTTAGTCCTGTTTATATGAAGTCACGTGCCGTAACACATTCTTGGCTAGTGTTTTTTCTTGTTTTATCCCGAACTTGATGAAAGTTATGATTTGAGTAGAACTTTTCTGATAATTACATTTATACCCCTATGCGTGAGTTTTTGAGCATGTGTGTGAATACCTTGGGCTTTTTGTATTATTTCCTCTGAGATTTTTATATATGTTATCGTTTGGCCTGTGAACTTTGTAATAATTGCAAGTAGGTCCCTATGCCCTATATGTTGAGTTTTTAATTTAATAATTATCGGATTAAGCCCAAAAATTACATAAAAATTACTTTATATCTCGCTAACGTGTAATATTTATTATGATTTTTGGGATTAGTTTTGCTGTGTAGTTTATTTTCTTAAAATAAAAAACCCATAAGAAGGACACTATTTTTTTTATAAAATACATAAAAATTATAAAATTTGCTTTAAAAATTACAAAAATTAGTATTAACTTATCTTTGTGCGTTTTACCTCCAGTAGCATTTTTTTAGCAAAAACCCTTCTAAAACCCTAAAAACTACAAAACTCTTAAAAACATATAAAAATCATTAAAACTCTAGAAAAATAAAAAAATAGATTTTAGTTTCTATTTGTAAACCCCTTTTAGTATATCATAAAATTCATATCTAGGACATTAGGATACTTTAAATGTTTTTAACATGTAATTTTATCGTGGTTGTGCACCATTTCATTGTTTGGCTCTCATTCAATTATTGTAAAATCATATAAAAATTGAAAAAAAACCCATAAAATTACCAAAAACATCTGAATATTTATAAAAATAAAAAAAAATTTGTTTCTGATTTTTAAGCATTTTTTATCTTAAAAAATTATAGAGGCTTGCTTGGTTACTATATTGCTTTGTTTTTCTTGCTTGCCTTCTCTCATTTTAAAAATATAAATATTTCAAAAATATCAAAATTAACAAAAATATGATTTTTATTTCCATATCACAACTACTTTGTACATTTCTGTGCTCCTAGAGTTCGACCCTGGTTGCTATACCAGATTAAAATAAAATAGCAGAGACCGTTGACATTGATTTTGTGCTTTTATTGCTTGCTTTGAGTGCTTTTGACTTTTCCTGTTGAGGATGTCCAATTGATCGGTCATTCTTCAGTCATCCCAACTTGTACCTTCCTCCCTCTCTTTCCTTAGGTTTGTTTCATAGAGTGTCGTGCACTTAGAGGAATAGGGCACCCACCACGGCTTTTCTTGCATCATGATTTTCTCGATGATTTTCCGCACCCTTTTCGGAGCTAGGTCCTTGCTTAGGATTTTTCGATTGTTCTTTGACTAAGCTCCAGTAGTTAGACTTAGGACGTGCAACCTAGATTCTTGTTTGATCACCTACATCAAAAAGAAAAGGGTTTTTATCAGTTGTGCCCCTCCGAGATATCGCAATATCAGTTATGCCCCTATCTTTTTGGTAATATCAGTTGTGCCCCCGACTTCTTGCCAATATTTCACTTGTGCCCCTCAGAGGGGCATAACTGATAAAAGATTTTTATCAGTTATGCCCCTCTGAGGGGCACAAGTAAAGTATTGGCAAGAAGTCGGGGGCACAACTGATATTACCAAAAAGATAGGGGCATAACTGATATTGCGATATCTCGGAGGGGCACAACTGATAAAAACCCAAAAGAAAAAAATTGTTAGATGTTGATTGAAAACATTCAAAAAAAATGATAACCAGAAAATTAAAATAGAGACTACTAATTATATTTGACATAAAAAATGTAACGGACTCCACTTTATTTGCGAGAGCAATCCCCAGCGAATGACTTGTAGGTACTCTCTAGATTTGTGAGTGAGGGACTAATAAAGCATCCCACCAACTAGGGTTAAGTATAGAGAAATGTCAAGGTCATCGTGACCTTAATCGATGAGTCAAGCTCAACAAGAAAAATAAAACCACTCAATCAAATCAAATAAGCAAGTACAACATAAGCGGTTTCACTTCTAATTTTACCTGGTATAGAAATCAGGGTCGAACACAAGGAGCACGAGTAACCCTACAAAGTAGTCAGATCTCATAAATCAAACAACATAGTTTTGGTGGTTTTTAAATTTATAATTTTTTGTATTTTTAATAAGGAAATGAAATCAATAAAAGGAAAACAATGTAACTAAGCAATCTTTTTGTATTTTTCTTTATAACTAAAATTCATGGAAAATTAAGGTAAAACTATTTGTGTATTTTTAATGTTTACAGTGTTTTTTGTAATTTTCTAGTGTTTTGAAAATGTTGTTATAACTTTTTAAAAATCAAATAATGAATAAAACTACAAATAGTACACATCTAGGACTAAGTTGCAATTTAAAATTACTTAAAATGCCCTGAAGTCCTGGGGAGCGCCTTTATCACAAAATAAATATAAAATGATACAATCAAAAATTGAAAAGAGAATATTTATATTTTTCTTAAATTTTAAATGATTTTTAAAAGTTTTCAGGTCCTTTGCATTTTTTTTAATTTTTACATGTTTTTTTAAAATAAAAATGTTACTATAGACAAAACACACAAAAACAAACTAAGCAAATTTTTTATAAATTTTAAAACAATTCTTAAATTTTTATTTATTTTAAAAAATAGACAGAACACTTTTTATAAGTTTTTTATTTTTACAAAATACTAAATGCAATGAAATTAATCCACAAAAATTATACTAAATACTATACATCTATAGGAGTCAGCGGTAATTTTTAGTGAAGTTTTTTGATTAATTTGATATTTATGAAATTAAATTAAAGAAAAACATCTTATAGGGACCTACGTGCAATTAAACTAAAATACAAGGCCAAACAGTAACACAGATGGAAAGTACAGGGTCTCAAGTGCAAAAAGTCTAAGCAATCATACTCACAACACGTGAATCGGGCTCGCAGGGTTATAAATGAAAATATTAGAATCTTATCATTCAATTTATAAAATATAGAAGTTCAGACTAAGTACTGTAAATAACCCAAACTCCACGTGGGAATAAACGTGAGTTCAAATAAATAGGACTAATATGCAAATATAAAAAACTACGAGGCCCACTGAGTAAGTTACCCAAAGTAAATTAAACTACGACAAATATTTACATGACTATATTGTAAATGTGAAACAGAGAGGGGTCTACGTGAAATTTACCCCTTTAAGGCTCTATCCAATGGATGAGGGATCTCCACTTGTGGATGGATGATTCAGATTGGGGGGTACCCCTTCGATGATGAACGACTCTGGTACGATGCTCAGATAGATCAAACGGTCGAGGCTCCCTCGATAGTGGACCGTGATGATTAGATCTGGGGGAGGCCTGGATCAAACGATTGGAACAACGTTTTGATGAACTGGAGATGAACTCGCCTCCAGCGAGTTTCGATTAACAATGCCACGACCAAGGCATCGCCAGGAGCTGCTCGGATGGGCGAAACGATGCTGAGGTCTGCCTACAGCTGCTATGGTTCACAATAGGGTATAAGACCAAGGAGAAAATCTAGAGAGGCGTAGGGTCCTGGAGCTGTTGTGCCTTGACTATATGACCTCCAAACAAGGTCCTCTTATGCTCTAACCAGCAGGAAAACGGGTGTGCTCGGAGATGAAGCTCCGACGAAGGGTTAGAAAACAAGTATCATAGAAAATAGGGGAGTGGTGGATAGGCCAGGTCTTCGATGGGTGGAGCATTCGACCTGCTGCTCGACTCCAACACGATGGTTGGAATTGAGGGAAATGGTGCGGATCGTGATGCAGAAACATACACGAGAGTTGTCTGACGAAGTACGAGTCTCGGAGGGAGGCATCGACAGGGATGGGATGTAATCGTCAGAGTGAGTTGAATGTGAGATTTGAATCTGGAATGAATGAAAATGAAATGGAATGGTGAATGGTACCTAGAAGTGGGTGATGGTGCCTAGGGTGGTGAACAACGTCCAGGACAGTAATGGCCTCAATGGTTGGCGTGTCCAGAGGAAGGAAACTCCTCACGGTGGAGCTAGACGGGGGCGTCGTCAGATCTAGGGGTACTATGCGCCAATCAATGCACTCATCCTCTCCCTCTCTCTCTTCGTCACTCTAGAAAGGGAAAGATTGGTGAAACGGAGGTGGTGGAGCAGTCGAAGGTGCTCGAAAAGTGGAGGGGTGCAATGGTTTTATATATGTGCCAGGTCTAAATTGGGGGAAGAAAACCCACGAACCGAGGCATTGATTTGTAAGTTGAAGGTCGGGCGGGGATTAGGGATCCGCACCCCATAGTTGGGTCTTTGAATCGATGGAGAATGTGATAGGATCGGGTCAGGAAAAATGGGCAAAGATCGGAGCAAACTCAATTCTAGAGAAAAAGTGAATGGGAGGACTAGTTGAATGAGGTCAAAAATGCAGATGAGGACCAATTAGATGCTGCAGAGGAAAAGGACAAGATATGCTAGAAGACAAAACATAGAGTTAAATAAAGATAAATGAGTTAAAAATAATAAATGACTTCAAATTAAAAATTGTATAAAAAAATTAATATTTTTGAAAGTATTTTTCTGTTATTTTTAATTCTTTTTATGAAAAAAAATTAATTCATATATAATATATAGTATATACAGGTTTAATATACCTATGTGTTATGTACAAGTATTTTTATTTTATTATTTTCTCATAAAACCCTTATTTTATATTTTATTTAGTTATAGCATTATTTTTGAATTGTAAAATGATTTTTATTTTATTTTTATACATTAATGACTATATATAATAAATAGAGGATGTAAATTATACACATGTCTTTTAAATAATGATTGGAGGATTTTATTTTATTATTTTCATTTATTTTTTCTGCTTTTTTTCATTTTATATTATTTTTAGAAATATGTACATGGTTGTAGAAATAATATTTTAGTTTTATTTTGTCATAATGTACAGTAATAGGTAGTATGCACAATCACAAACTAAACCCTATCTCTCTCTAATTATTTTATTTTGCGATCAGGTCCAGGCTTGACCTTCTCTTGGGCTTTGGGTCACTCTGTATTTATTCTAAATACATCATTCTTTTTCTTCTCCTTCATTCTTTTATTTTTGCCAAAAATGCATGCTAAATGTGCACTATTAACTCATGCATGCAAATTGCTAGATTATTGTATTTACAGGAATCTACATGATGCTTTGCCAAGAAAAAGAGCTAAAATAAAAGAATAAAGAATGAGAATCATGGATTCATCACCCCCTATACTTTACCTTTGCTAGTCCCTTAGCAAACACTTATTTGAAAAAGAAGTGAAAAGAGAAAGAAAAGAAAAAGAATCAAGGTTGATTATTAAACATATCTTCATTAAATTAAAGTATAGAGCTCAGTATGACCTTTGGATAATTAGTTTTTTGGAACCTTATTGAGATATAGGTTTAAAACTCAACAACCTCTAAGTTCCACCATTCTATGGTCAAGACTCTTTAATAATCCAGATCAGAACAAGTCTACATACACATGCTCTAATGACTATGCATCTTTCCTTATACTGTGTAAGTGATATGTAACTCCCCACCTCGAATATGATAAAGAAATAGCCTCCCTTAACAAGGTAACTCTAATTCCTTAGTCTAGTAGCTCTTTCCTCGAGGAGTGGGGTATTCCCTTCTAAGTTCAAGTACAACGAGCTCAAGAAAAGGAGAAAGAAGAGAATGGACCGTGGCCAGTGTAGCCATGTATCCCTAAGAGCCTAACCAGTGTAGCTAAGTCTCCCGCTGCAAGCTTCATGAGATGAGAAGGTGTAATACATAAGCTTTGCTTTATACTCCGATAGGCATTTTATTTTCAATCGAGTCTTTTGACTTTTTTTGAGTTTTCTTTATTTTGCACTTTTTTTGATGTGCATATGTACAACATATCTACAAGGTGTAGCATGTACATAAGGACTTTTTCTTCTTGATCCAGTAGACTATCCCTCTTTTGAAGCATTGTTGCAACCCAGAACTCCTGTTTTTAGACCACAACATCGCTAGACCAAATTGAGGTGCACATCACTCCCTAAAAGAAGATGAGAGATTCTGCCTAGAAGTACTACCCTCGTATGCTACTCCAAGCCAAAGGATTCTGCCTCCTCACCACCTCACCTGTGTGGAGCTATGTGTAAGGTGCTGGTCCATGTAAAGCCATTGTCTCTCAGAGTCATGTGTACGTTGTTAAGAATTCTACTAAGGCTAATCAAAATGAAATGTGAACGTAGCCTAATGGACTCTAAGAATTAAGTTACTAATGGACCTGAAAATTCTTAACCCCAAATCCTATATGGTTCCTCTGAAGATAGGTGGATTAAAGTCTTAACCAAGCTCCATTTTTAAATTTAATTCCAGGCTAGTTTAAATGTAAATCTATGATTCAGAAGAATATAAAAGTAAATATGTACAAAACTCTTTTTGATGAAATTTTCACAACATGCAAAATTTTTGAAAATGTTTAAATGCAAGGAAGAAGAGGAAGTTCTACAAACTATTTACAAACATTTGCACATAGATTTATGCAAACTTTTATTTTTCAAACATTTTTAAAAAAAATTTTGTACTATATACATAATTTTGATAAAGAAATATTTACAAGCATTTTACAATCAAAACATTTTTACGAACATTTGTACAATTTTTTTTACAAATAGGCTATTTGCAAACATGGATGTGTGGGAAAGAATTTTATATGCAAGATAATTTTTATAACTATGTTATTTTTAATAGTGATTTTTAGCCATTTTATTATTAACAAACTCACATAAAGCACGAGTTATGGATAAAGTATATATACAATATATACGACACTCCCTATACTTAGCTCGAATGATGTCCTTATTGTGATTAAAGAGTGATGAAGAAGACTGAACAAGTGCTAAGTATCGAGTAGTGAAACGAATGGCCATACTACAACGACGAGTAAAAGTATATAATGAATAGAAGTCGGTGATCCCCCTATACATAGGATCAAGTAATCCTAAGTATAGAAGACTGTATAAAATGGGTAAAGCGAGGTATAGAATGTATAGGGTCTACATCCCCTATACTTAGGGTAAAATATCCCTAAGTATAGGCATAAAAAAGAGGTAAAATTAATCAAATGTTAATCAGATGCCTAACACCTCCCATACATTGAGTAAAGTACACCCAAAGTATAGCATAATCATAAGATGAAAATGGGGTGTTAGACAAAAGAATGTGTGACATAGACAACTAGATCTATACAACTGCGGGAGAAAAGTGATAATCAGACATGAGATGCAAATGACATGACTCAAATACCACATCTCATGCAAAATGAATAGGGGACACGCCAACGATCAGCGGATCATGATGTAGATATTGCTTCAGGCACTGAACGTTAACTTGAAAGGTGGAATCGGACGACATTTTAGATATATCAATACTACCATTTTCTTGCACCTTTCAAACCAAGTATGGTCCCTTCCACTTTCTCTACAACTTCTCTGGAAATAATCTCAACCTGGCATCGAATAACCGTACTCTCTGATTTGGCTCGAATTGTTTACGGATGAAATGAGAATCATGTCATATCTTCACTCACTCCTTTTATTGTTTGCTCCTCAAAAAGCTTATATCTCTAAGCTCCTCCAGGGCTTCCAACTCTGCCTTCCTCTAATCTCCTATACTCTCTGGATCCAACAATAACTCAGTGACTGCCCATAGTGACTTATGCTTTATCTCCACAGGTGAATGGCATGGCTTACCATAAACGAGACAAAAGGGAGGCGTAGCCAAAGGTGTATTGAAGGAAGTCTGATACGCCCACAAGACCGAGTCCAAAAGCTGTGGCCAATACTTTTGGCCTGCGCGGACTACCTTCTGCAATATATTATTGATCTCCATGTTCGATACATCAGCAAGACCAATGGTTTGAGGGAGATATGGAGCGGCAACTCGAGGGTCTATGTCGAACTCTTTAGCAAGGACCCTTACCTTGTCATTAGTAAAATGAGATTCCCCATCAGATATCAAAACTCTAGGGACCCGAATCATGAAATGTTAATTTTCCTGAAAAATTAGCAAACATTCTTAACATTTGTAGTTCGTGCGGGGATGGCCTCAAGCCAATGACTCACATAATCAACAACAAGCAAAATGTACTCAAATCCCCGACTCTTATGGAATGGACCCATGAAATCAAAGCCCCATGAATAAAAAACATCACAGAAGTGAACGGGTTGCATCGACATCATGTTACGCTATCCACAAGTGCACATCCTCTGACAGTTGGTAATCTCTTCACAACTTCATCAGATTCCTTGAAGAGGGTAGGTCATCATAGGCTGGATTGGAGCACTTTCGATGTTGTCCTCTTCAGAATGATGCCATTTCTGTGCAGCATGGCTTAATAGTCTTTTCAGATTTTTGTATAATTTTACCTCTATCTGGTATAATTATTTTTCTGACATTCTTTCCACTTTGCTTTTTTGTGTGAGGAATCGCCCGAGGATGTTGCGACTTTAAGTTGGAGTAACCGCACTCGATGAGGAGTAGGAGAACATTAAGGAATTAGTTATATTGGATAGAGTAGAGTAGGTTTTTAACCCAAAAATCGGTGATCTTAAGTTCCACACAAGGCGGGAACTCAGACGCTGAATCGACCACGCGAAATCCGGATGAAAACAACAATTAACCCACGACAATCAAGTAAAGCAGTGAAAGTGTGTGGAGTTAAAATTTATTATAACTCTACAACAAGATCTGTATAGTGTAAGTATGTGTAGAGGTCGAACACAGGGAGCAGAAAGGCTAGATCGGGGCACGAATGCTCAAAATGTGTGTGTATGTGATCAAGTGTCTGCTTATGCTAATTTTTTTGTGGGTTTTTAATTTTATATTTTTTATTTAATTTTCAATTTTGTATTTTTGTATTTTGATTTTAATTTTCTGATTTTATATTTTCTTTTTTGTATTTTATATTTTTATATTTTCTTTTTCCAATAATAGAATATATAAGCAATGTAATAGAAGGGAGAAAGGGATATTTATAAAAATAGATAAAAATGTTCGAAAATTAGCAAATAAAGTCTTTTTGGTCTTTTTATATTTTTCTACTATTTTTGTGATTTTTGGGTAATTTTTAGAATGTTTTTGGTATTTTTAATTAGCAAAATAAAGAAAACAGTGGCAAAAACGCAAGGCTGAAACTAAAGTGGAGAAATAAAATAGCAAACAGTAACAAAAATTCTCCAAATTAATTTTAAATGAAAGATAACAAGACAAAGAAAATCCAGGAAAAGAAAACACGATTTTTGGATTTTTTTTATGAATTTTATAAATTTTTATGAAGGTTTTTAGAGTTTTATGATTTTTAGGAGATTGGTTTTATATTTTTAAATGATTTTTGGTCTGAAAGTAGCACACACTAAAGAAACAAACTATATTTTTTTGGGATTTTTCTGATGAGTTTTTATATTTTTTTGGTATTTTATAATGCAAACAGTGCTGAAAATGGCTATTTTTTAATTTTTATAAATATTAAAATGCAACAAATATGCAAAATAAAATTATGGCTTAAAACTACAATGCAACAGGACTCTACTATGATTTTTGGAGATTTTTTTGGATTTAATAGACACATGCAATAAATACTAGAAGCAAAAAGAAACTACATGTGTGCAGGGGTATTTTAGTAATATAAGGAAAGGGCGAGGGCCTCTGCGCAAAATGTCCACAAAAATATGTACTGCAATTTAATTTTGAAGGACTAAAGATCAATCACAAAACACGCAAGGTTATCAATGCAAAATGCCCAAGCTTGCACGTGGATAACACGTGCCTAGCGAGGACCTGAGTGTAAATTTTATGAACTTGAGCGTCAATATGCAATTCTACCAAACTCTTAATAGCTGAAATAAAAGATCCTGGGCTACAGAGAAAATAACTAAACAAAGGAGGGTATACATGCAAAATGGTCATGCCTCACGTGCAGATGTCACGTGAGATGCGTGGCCAAGGTCCCAACCGTGATTATCCAAATTACAGGGGGCTTTTTGTAATTATCACCAAAAACCTAAAGCTTCAAAGGAAAGATTACGAACTAAGCGTTAACTGCAAAAAGTGGCAGGGTAGTATATACAAAATACCCAACCGAGGGCTGGCACGGACGGTGGATGAGGGAACTTAAACACGTGTCAGCACCGCAACGGCTGATACCCCTTCGCTATCTAAGGCCGAGATTAGATTGGCTTTGAGGATCTGATGGCTGGAGGGGGTGCGCGATCAACGGCACCTGTAGCCTCTGGATGAACTGGACGAATCCGACGGAGGAGAGGATGGCCACAAGAACAGGGACGAACTCGCGGAGGAGCGAGTTCTCCCAGCTCCAAGCTTCCTCCCCCGCGGCTCGATGACGCTCCAAAATGCCCAGAGAGGCTGCTGGGAAGACCTTCTGGAGGGCGGCAGCCACAAAATGGCGTGGGAAGCGCCAACAGACCGCCGGGACGTGAAGAACAGGGCCGCCCAGGTAGCCGCTCCAGGCCGTGCGGCGTTCGTCAAAAATCGACCCAGATGGGGTCTCCTTCCCCTGGAACCTGCACGTGAAACACAAAAGCACAAGAGAGTGTTCCCAGGGGCAAGAAATGATGGGATGTAGCATGAGGATGTGATGGAAGTGCCGGAGCTCGAAGAACTCCGGCAAGGTGCTCGATGGTGGATCTACGCTAACAGATGGATCAAAGTACAAACTAACTATCAATGATGAAAGCTGGAATAAAACGCTATCTAAACTACAAAGAAAAGGGATCGAAACAACCTCGATTGGCTGGTCGGCCAAGAGATGGACCTCACGGCCGTTGGCCGGAGATGGGGGTGTGGAGCCGCTCCTCGGCCGCGCGCGACCCTCCTAAGTAGCTGGAGGAGACCCTGTCACCGTCTCCAGTCCACAGCATGCCAAGAGAAGGAGTTTGCTAGGTCAAAGAGGGTTCAAATTCGAAATGGGGGTGATGGGTGGTTTTTGAAACTTGGTGGAGAGGCGAACTTCGAGGCGCGATCACGGGTAGGCGAAGAAGATCTGGGTGGATCTATTAGGTCGGCGAGCTAGGTGGTTGTACAGGGTACAACTTTCATGAAGGAAGTAGCTGTCCTCGAGCAACGCATCAACGGCGAAAAAATCGAGAAGAGAGGGGCGCAGCGACTTCTGACAAGGTGCAGGGCAAGGACTAGGGAGTTGACTGGCTGGTCAACATCCCAGTCCACCTGGTTGGTCCACGTGGAC
Source organism: Ottelia alismoides (assembly GCA_037367405.1). Taxonomy (NCBI): domain Eukaryota; kingdom Viridiplantae; phylum Streptophyta; class Magnoliopsida; order Alismatales; family Hydrocharitaceae; genus Ottelia; species Ottelia alismoides. Next base: position 274,770 of record JAZKJV010008265.1, read on the forward strand.
CAACCAGGAAAAAGTCCCCAAAAATGTTTTATAAATTCGATTTAAAATAATAAATGAATTATTTAGATTTAGTTTACTTAATGAAAAATATTTATTATTTTATAAATTATTTTATTGTGATTTTTATTTATTTTTATGAAATGTATTTTTACAAGTTTGCATTTATACCCCTATATAGGTGTATTATCTATATATTTGACTATTTGATTTTTAATTTGTGATTTTAATTTTATTATTTTTATTTCTTATTTTATAAAATTATAAAATACTTTTGTATACTCAAATATATTTTTATTTCATTTTATTGATGTATTATGTAAATTAAATAAAATATAAGGGTAAAAAGTATAGGTATATTTATAGGTGAAATACCTATGTATATGATATCTACAAGTATTTTTATTTGAGTTTTATTTACGTTTTTTATTTTGATTTTAATGTACATAAGTATTATAAGTAATATTTATGAAATTATAAAAATATAAAAATAAATAAATAATGAATAAAGAATAAATTGAATATTTCATTCGGTACACTGTACAATGAGGGTCCAAAAGTCAACTTTCAAACCGTAGCTCCGTCAAATGCGAAACCACCGCCATTGGATAGATTATTTTCCTCTATATACAATTAAAGGTGAGTTTGATGCATTTGGAGTTTTCGTTTATGAGATACGGGTCTGGGAAGTTGGGATTCTGGAATTTTATTCAGACCATAACTTTTTATCTGTACATTATTTTTGAGTGAAATCAATTTTGTAATTTTCTTTATTTAATTATCTACAACTTTCGTTTACAAAGTTTCTTTATTTGATGTATAAAAAGTGGAACCAAAAATAGGTCCCAAAATGAATAAAGAATGAATAGAAAATATAGGTCTTTTATCTATATTTTGGCCCTTATCTCCCCCTACTTTATTCCTTGTCGACCTATTCATCAAGATGCCTAGGTCTCGGGGTTTCGGGTCATAAAATATTTACAATATTTTATTCTTTTTCTTTTCTTTTCTTTTCTTTATTCTATAATGTTGGCTTTAAAAACCGCATTTTATACAATATTTACACACATATACATAGATGCTAAAATGCATGAATTACGCCTATTTACACGCATTTACTAGGGTTTTTAAGGCCAAAATGATAGAATAAAGATGATGAAATGCAGATTCATCAGTAGGGTAGTTAGATTTATTTTAGCATATTCACAATATTGTGTAATAATACAGGACACTCATACTCTTCTAGACACATGAGACTTATTGGGGTCTGTTTCACCGAGCACCAATGTGCTCATGGGACCTCACTATGATATTCGTCGGTTTTATTTTCTCACATTTTATTTCTATTTGATTATCGATGATTTTAGACTTAGGATTTTTCTTTATTGTGATGTAAATACTTAAGGCCCAATCCTTAATAGATTTCTTGCACCTATAGTTCGTAATTGGACCTTATTAATAACTCATAATAAAAAGTTGGTTTAATTAGACTCGAGTCCACGTGTTGTGAGTAACCACATACAACACTAGCAGGACCCATTGTGGTGGGCTCCGAGTGGTTCCCAAGATCGGACTTCGGACTTGATTTGGTTGGATAACTCCTATTCTTCACGTTCATTTTCGTCTAAGGTTGTTTTCTTCATACATCATATAAATTAGTTCTTATTTAGTCTTTAAATTTATGCACTTATCACCCTGGGTGTAGAGTGTTGGAGACATATATGCATTTCTGACTATTGCATGCTTCATTGTGTTAGATCGCGCATCTGCTTTTTCGACTTCCTCCCCTTATTTTTGGACTTAAATAACATCAGGAAATCGAAAATTTTGTTAGGAGTTGTTTGCTTGAAAAATACCTAATAAAAGAGAAAGAAATAAAAATTGTGACTACTAAAGCAAACTTGATCTTAAAAGACATTTTACTTAAAAATTTGCTTTGGGAGAGTCACCCCCTCCTTGTTTGGTTTGCTTGGGTGAGAGAGTGACCTTCATACTAGGATAGAGCCACACTTGAACTCTCATTAGACTACTGGTCTTGGGGTTAGTCATTCTCCAGTGAGGATCTCTATGGTATCCGGTAAAGCGGGTCGTGACGTCCTTAATAGAGCGAGTTGATCGGGAAGCCGGTAAACGGTCCGCAACTTGTACTGGCTGGGAAAGATCTAGCTTTGGGATTGGGACAGTCTCTTGGGAGCACAGGTTCCTAACAGCTCGCTTAATTACTCTACAAAAGTGAGTTATCACCTAGATAAAATCGAAAGGATAAATGATCGAACCATTATGGTTATCATTTCTCATATTCTGTAGGTGAATAGGGAGTTTGACTATTGATCTTGTTTGTTTCCAGATCCCATCTGCACTATTTCCAGATCACGATGATGGGTCAAAGGTCCCTTAGCCTGCCTCTAGTAGAACCACTCTCGAGCACTCCGACCCACTCATCTAGGGAGGTTTCGAGGAGCCTGGATTCCCTCTCCGAACTCGAGTTTGATTTCTTCCTGTCCCCCCTCGACCATCTTTCCTCCAGTCCTTAGGTGCCCGAGCAGAGACCGACACTGCTATTTGTTCATTTGACAGCACCTGATTTGGGGTCTTTTGCCTTTGTAGAGACCAGTGAGATGGCCAGCAGCAACGAGCACACTAATGGGCAGTCCTAGAGTTCCACGTATGTTCTAGATCAGGGCGCCATAAAAAACACATTGTTAGCCTCCCTCGATACGATGCAGCGATAGATCCGGGATCAGGGATCGTTCGTGGAAGAGGTGTATCGTGAATTGACACATATGCGAGTTGACAGAGGAGAGCCTCAACAACAGAGACCAGTCGGTGGAGACATTCAAGCAGTTGGAAGACGGAGCAGGAGGACAACCAGAAGACCCGCAGGATCCACCCCGACCAGCTAGGACTGTGAGGGAGCTGCACAACCCTGGTAAAACTCTCAACCATTGTCGAAGGCTAAGCTATCAAACCCCATAGAGTAGAATTCCGATGATGGTTGGGAACCACCTCCTACTCCTCCCTCCATGCCGCAAATAGATGGAGTAAGCCTCAAGTCACCAAACTTGTTCGTTCGAGAATGATTTGAAGGTATAAGGTTGAGGAAAATGATGAACCAACTACAAAAATATAATGATATGAGAAGCATTAAGGTTGGAATGGAGCAAACTTCGAGCGTGCGAAGGGATCATAGATGGTGAGGGAGATATGGTCGGCAGAGATCCTGCAAGGATGGTCAGCATCTTTTATGAACTAGTTATAAGGTCTCGAGCCTAGTATCATGGTGGAGAAATTTGAGAAGGAGCGGGGTTCAGTAATCTGACTAGGCTAGAGACCAGTCTGAAGAGTTGACCTAAGATCAATGTGGGAATAGCTCATATTGGTCCAACTAGACCGTGAGATGAAAAAATAAAATAGAAAAAGATAAATAATTTTTTAAAAAAAAAAGAACAAATGAACTAATTAAATAAAAGTGTAAACATAAAATTTGTTTATAAAATTTTTATAGGATTTTAGTATGACTTTCAATTATTGTTTCGACTTAATTTATTATTAGTTACTTTTTACAAGAATAAATATATGTATATTTATGTATATAATATGCATTTTATTTTTATTTTGTATTTTAACTTTGTTAGTTTATACTCATAATTTTTGTAAACATAACATAATTAAATACACTCAAATATATTTTTATTTTATTTTTCCAAAAAATTAAATGTGTTTTTATTATACAGGTATAAGTATGTGCAATTCATCTATATATTTTAATTCAATCATTTTATTTATTTTATTTTTATTTTTTATTCTCATTTTATGATGTATAAGTATTTCATATAATATTTACAAAAGTATCAAAATATAAGAGAATGAAAAACGTATGAATAAATATAATGAATATTTTATTGAGGTATGATGTACAATAGGTATCCAAAAACTAACTTTTACATTTTAACATCAAATTAAAAGAAACCACCTTCATTAAATAGCTTATTAAAAGTTATATATAATTAAAGATGATTTTTATGAATTTTGAGTTCTTATGGAGATGATACACGTCTGTGAAGTTTAGATTTTGGTTTTTTATTTTGAGTGTAGAAGGCACATTGTGTATTATTTTTATGTGAAATAAATTTTGCATTTTTTAAGTATTTTTATCTACAACTATTATGTACAAAGTTTATTTGTTTGATGTATAAATAATAATAATAAAGGTCTCAAAACTCAATTATCAAAGAACAAAAATTAGGGTTTTTATTGTTGTTTTTGGCTATAATCTCCCCCTAATTGTTTCCTGGACGGCCAAGTCAAATCTTGACTTAGTCTCAGGGTTTAGGATCATTTAATATCTTCGTATTTCATTTATTTTTTTCTTCATTTATTCTTTTATTTTGATATTAAGTACAATATAAATGAATTAATAATTGAATGACATTTTTCTCAAATTGGTTCTATAAACATGCATTTAGCTGGGGAAGGCCAAAAAACAAAAATAAAGTTTATGAAATGAGGATTCATCTCTATCCCATCTCTGACTCCAAATGGGTGAGTCCCCTACACGTAGTGCTGAAGATAGCTAGTATCACCATTATTATAAATGACAAAGGAGCGAAGATTCCGACTAGAGTACTGACTTCATGGTGTGTCTATGTCGACTACAGACGCCTAAATGTTGCAATCAAGGACCATTTCCCTTCATTGACTAGATAGTCGAAAAGCTATCCGTGAAGGCATATTTCTACTTCTTTGATCGTTACTTTGGCTACAATCAAGTTGCCATCACTCCTGATGATCAGGAGAAGACTTCCTTCACCTATCTGTTCGAGACTTATGCCATCAGAAGAATTTATTTTTTATTGTGCAATCCGCCCACTACATTCTAAAGGTGTATGTTGATAGTTTTCACTAATATGATTGGTAATTTCCTTGAAGAATTCATGGATGACTTCTCGATCTACGAGGACAACTTTGATAAGTGTTTAGGATACATAGACCAAGATTTGAAGAGGTTCTACAAATTAAATCTTGTGCTCTCATCAGAGAAGAGTCACTTTATGGTGAATGAAGGCATTATGTTTGGTCACATCATCTCCAAATGTGGCATGGAGGTTGACCCATTCAAGGTGGATGTGGTTTACGTACTTGAGCCACCAACAAATTTGAAGCAAGTTTGGTTATTTTTAGGGCAAGTATTAGCAAAGACTTCAGCAACATTGACCAACCACTAACTGAGCTTATAGGAAAGGACATCGATTTTGGGGTCGATGACTAGGTTCTCAAGTCCTTCAATTTGTTGAAGGACTCATCACACATGCTCATATCCTCCAGCTACCCTATTGGTCTCTTCCTTTTGAGATCAGGACATCAGCCGCATACTATGTAATTGGTGTTCTTCATAGATAAAGACAAGATGGATTCACATTTTCCATTCATTATGCTAGCATAACAGTGAATGAGGCCCAAACCAATTGCATTGTCATAGAGAAAGAACTGTTACATGTAGTGTTTTCCCTGGAGAAGTTCAGATCACATCTACCGGTATCCAAGGTAACTATTTACACGGATTACTCTGCCATAAGGTACCAACAAAGTAAGGAGGATGCTAAGACTCGTCTGATCTGATGGATCCTTCTACTCAAGGAATTTGATATAGAAATACGTGACAAGCCTTGAGTTAAAATATGGTGGTTGATCATCTTTTCAGAATCATTGTAGTTGAGATTCCATAGTAGAATGTAATTCCTATCACAAAAATTTTTATAGATGAGGTAATTCAGATTGTTGCCTCACTCCCCTGGTATGCTAACATCGTGAATTACCTTATCTCCAATATGACTACATTAAATTGGCTAAAGATAAAAGTTGATAAATCCGTATAAAAAATACATTTTTACCATTGGGAGGATCCCTATCTATTATGAGAGGGAGCATATTGCATCTGGAGGAGGTGGATACCTCAAGTGGAGATTACAAGTGTCCTAGATGATTGCTATAAACAATATGCCGGTGGACACCATTTTGGAAAGAGAAAGGCAACAAAAGTGCTTCAATGTGGACTCTTATGGCTAACACTCTTCAAGGATGCAGCTTATTATGTGGAAATATGCACTGAATGTTAGAGAATGGGTTGTACAATCTATTCGAGAGAGACATTGCCTCTGAAATATATTCAGATATTAAATGTCTTCAAAGCATGGGGAATTAACTTTATGGGCTTGTTCTCTAACATAAAAGGTTTGAATACATCCGGTTGGACGTTGATTATGTAAGCCGATAAATGGAGGCTATCCCTCCGTGAGCCGTAAACAGTCAAACCATCTATCGATTCCTGAAGGATAATATCATTTTGAGGCTTTGAATACCGAAAATTTTGATATCTGATGGGGGAAGCCACTTCATGATCAATGTTGTCAAGAAATTGATGAAGGAATATGGCATCGAACATCATGTTGCAACATCATATTACCCACAATCAAATGTCTTAGGTGAATGTTTCAAATAAAGAGATAAAGTCAATCCTGCAGAAACTTATATGACAATAAAGAAAGAACTGGTCACAGTTGCTCGGCCCAGTTCTTTGGGATTACCACATTGCATACAAGTCTCCTCTTGGCATGTTTCCCTACAGCCTTATCTATGGCATGTCAATTCATAAATCATCGTGGGCATTAAATATGTTTAACTTGGATTATGAGAAAGTCAGGAAGAACCGAAAAGTTAGTGTGAACAAGCTATATCAATTTAGAGACTATTGTATGACAACAACCTAATGTACAAGGAGAAAGTTAAGAAATGGCATGATAATTACATTAAAGGAATACTTTCGAGCTTCGATAAAAGTGTGGTTGTATGATGCTAAGTTGAAAATATTTCGAGGCATACTGAAGTGCAAGTGGACTGACTCGTTTATAGTGTATTATTCTTGACAAAGGAAGCCAATTGATATCTGAATTTTCATTTGATACACAACCTTTTCTAGTCAACAGACAATTGCTGAAGTTATACCTAGAGAATGATACAATCATGTTTGTTGTAGCCTCAGTCCAAGTTGTATTTATTGAAGAGCTTACAAAGTTAGATAGATAAGATTCTTACGCTCAAAATAACATAAAAATTGATTTTCTTCTTTTATACTTTTCCTTTACTCGTTTCTAATTCTTCTAAAATGTACTCGTCGTTTTCATCATTCTTAAACTTAGGACGTACTTCCTCCTAAATATGGGGGGTGGAGTACCTAAGTAGTTCAATATTTGATCCCTAAACCGTCTCCCAGCTTGTTGAGATCATGTCTCTACTTAGAGATATTTTACCCTAAGTTTAGAGATATTTTAACCTAAATATAAGGGAGACAGGTCGAGCCGATGATTTCGTAAATTCTTACCCTTGAACCTCCGTACCTTGTGTACATTCTGTTAAACTTAGGATTAGTTTATCCTAACTGTAGGGGACGATCCACTTCCCATTCTTTCATTTTTTAGTCGTTGCAGTATAGGCCTTTTTATACTTAGTAAGTGTTATGTCGTCCTTTTTTCTCTTTCATCTATGAGGACATATATCAAGCTAAGTATATGGGTCATATATAAGTTCTATATACTTTAGCTATAACTCGTACTAGCGTATTTTCGACAATATCACTAATTAATAAAATACAGATGATTTTTTTAAAACATGAAAAAAGTTGGGATAAAATGATTTGAAACATTGTTGAAAAAGTCTTCAAAATACTCTTGAAAACTGTTTGGAAAAATTTTGCAAAATGTTTTCAGACCTTTGTAAAAAATATTTGGTGTAGTAAAATATATTTTATTTGTGTAATTAAATTTTTTAAATTCTATTAGAAAATATTTATAAAATGATTGTAAAAATATTTTCAAAAATTTATACATACTGTTTAAAAATCTTTGCAAAACGATTTTCAAAATTTGTGGATGTTCATAAGAATGTTTGTCAAATTATTTGAAAAAAAGTTTTCAAAACGTTTGTGAAAATGATTTCAAATGTTTTGATCACCTTATGTATATAACAACTAAAAAACCTTTAAAATGTATGAAACATGTATACACATCTTGTATAAAACTACTAATTGTAAATTCTGAATGTAAAATATACTCCAACTTTTGTAAATATAGATGCACTCTTGTATAAATATCTACACATATTTCTTTTACTAACATTTATTTAAAACCCATAAAAATCAAAATAAAAAACCTATATACATTTGCAAAATCCTTTCATAATTTTGCATAAAACTTTGCAAAACTTTTAAAATATCGATAAAAGGGTTCAAAATAGAAAGTGTCGTCATAAAAGTATTTATTGTGCAATGTACATAGAATTTTCATTTTTTGAATGATAGAGACAATTAAACGAGTCTAAAATAAAGTTTGAAAATTGGAGCTTGGTATAGATCTTAATACCCATAATTTCAGAGGAACCCATTGAGGAATGGATTTGGGATACTTGAAGTCACTTTGACATGATTCTTTAGGTTCTATGAGACTATGTTCATGAGTTGATATATTGGGTCTAACTAGAACCCTTCATATCATACATACGACTCTTGTGATAGTAGCTTGACTAGAAACCTTACTCTTAATACTTAGCTCAAAATAGATGAATTTCTTAATGATCATGGAGTCCATGTGGGGACGATGCTAGATCGCTTTCTCTAGGGTGGCTTAGGAATCAGTCTTTGGAATTAACAAAAGCGGTGCTCCAACCCACTTCTTCTAGTAGCCATGATATCTACGGACTAGAGACTGGACTGAGATAATGCTTTGGATGAGGAATGGTCTGCTTGCGCAACTTTTCCAGACCGCAAAACATAGGATGACCAAAAGATTTTGTATACATCAGGGCATAAACAAGAATACATAGCAATGCAAATTCAAAGAAAATTCAAAAAGAATCCTACACCAAAAATTCCATAAAAATAAGGAGCATCTAGAAAATGCTTGCTTTCTGGTGAAGACTTGATTACATGACGAGCTTCATAAGGTAATAACGACTACACTGTTCCATTCCCACTTCTTTTCCAACTCTTATAGATTTTTGCCCAATCGGTTGTGAAACTAGGAGCACCTGAACTTAGAAGTAAATATCAGTCTCCACAAAGATGAGTTACTATGGAAGCAAACTCTTTGACAGTTCAGTGATTTTCCTGGGGAGAGCTAAAATTTGCACACACACGGATCTGTCTTTTCAGGGTTGCTATAGTATGCGACTGATGAATCTCCGTTTCATCACCTTTATTCTATCATTTTGGCCTCAAAAACCCCAGCAAATGCATGTGAATAGCATCAATTTATACATAATAGCATTCATCATTCATTGTAGTAATTATACATGAAATAAGCTTTTTAATGCCAAATTATAGAATAAAGATGAGAAAGAAAAAGGAGTAAAATATTGCAAATATTTTATGACCCTAATCCCGAGACTAAGCCCAGCATGGAATTGGTCGACAAGGAATAAAGTAGGGGGAGATAAGGACCAGTGTAAATGAATACCTCATTTATTCATGTATATATTTATGCATTTTTGACACCTATTGTGTACATAATTATTTATTCATCAAACAAAGAAACTTTGTACATGAAAGTTGTAGATAATAATGTAAATAAAAATACAAAATTGAGTTTGTGTAAAAATAATACTCAGTGTACATTTTATACACAGAATAAGAAGCCAAAATCTCAACTTCACAGACCCATATCTTGCAAATAAAAACTCCAAATCACCCAAACTCACCTTTAATTGATATAGCTTTCTAAGAACTATTTAATAAAATTGGTTTCATAATTTTTGGAGTCCATGTGCAAAAGTTAGGTTTTTGGCCTTCATTGTGCAACCCGCCTGAGTAAAATATTCAATTTATTCATTGTCCATTATTTTTATCAAATGATATTTTTAGAATTTTGTAAATAATGTATATAATACATGAACATAATGAAATTAGAATAAAACTAAAGGGGATTTACAAAATAAAATAAGTCTAAGCAAGACAGTAGGCAAAATACCTGTGATCCAATATGTACATAAATAAAGAGGGAAAATATTCTTTAATTATTTTCTTTTCTCATATTTTTATAATGGTGTACATATTATACATAATATATCAAAAATATAAATCTAAAATAAAAACCAAGAAAATACATTAAATAAATAAAGTATATATAATATATAGGTAAAAAACCTACAAGTATACCTACATATACATATCCCTATTTATTTAAATATGAAAATAAACTCATAAAAATTAAATATAAATACCCTCACACTCACAAAAATAAATTATAAATTTATAAAATAAGACAATAAAATAATAAAATAAAATAAACAAAATAAAAATAAAATACACAAAATACATGTAAATATATGCATATACACATTATTAAAATAATACTATAATAAAACACTTCAAAAAATTAAATAAAAATCATAAATAAATACTACATGAATTAATACACATTTTTTATTTTATAAGAAAATAATAATAAAATCATTTACTAAGTCAAATAAATCATTTTAGAATAAGATTTCCTATTTTGTCTTCTAGCGGCCGAGGTGGACCAATGGGGCGCCAGCCCTTGTTGACCGCCCGGTCAACTGTCCCATCCGGGACCTGGCGTCTCTGAACTGTCTTTTCCCTGGGTTTCTTCCCTTTTTTACGGCCATCTCGTCCATCGATCGAGCTCGCTTTCTTCACAAGAAATGATCTCTGATGATCACTGATACCCACCGATATCTTAGATCAACTTGATACTCATTGGATTAATCAATAAACACCGGTCAATAAGGGTCCAGGCCAATGTTTATAAATAAGAAGCTTCGCCCCCCTCCTCAAATTTGGCCAATTTAATCCACCCAAAAGCCTTGATTTCGATCCTGGGAGGTTCCTCGTGATAGGGGGAGCATCGCAGCACCTCGAATCGGCCGGAGGAGGGAAACTTTTGACGCGGCAGAGCTCCGGCGTCCGTCCTGCTCCCTGGTGGCCCCCAGGTATAAGAGCTGCCCTTTATCACAATAGGTAGATTTTAATTCTAGCATTTAAATTCCGTTCTTATTTTAGCCTTTAGATCAGTAGCGTAGCGTGAAATAGAAAATTTGAAGTTCGCCGGAGCTCTGCTCCGGCGACTTCTTCACCGTGATCTCGACCGTTTCTGACCGCCACGTTCACCCCACTTCATTCCCCATCCCGTTCTCCATCTATCTCTCATCTTTGTTCAACCAAGGTCCTCTGGTCTTTGCAAATCGAAGCTCCACCTCCGCCTATCATCGGAGCTCCTCCGCCTCACTCCATTTTGCGATAGAGCTTCCAAACCCAGGGTTGAGGAGATAGCCCTCGCTCCCCCGGTTCTTCCTATGCAGGTCAAACGAAGAAAGGAGCCCATCTGGGCTCGATTCAAACCAGGAAGAGGTTCCTGGAGGTCCCGACCTTCATCGACCTCTTCCGAGCTCTTCGGACCTCCAGGAACCATGCGAAGACCGCCGGTAGACGCGGAACGTCTCCAGCTATGAGCAGAGCGTCTCAGATGCGAAGAAGGAGCCCGAAGGAGCCCATGCTCCACGATCGAAGCTTGCCTGGGGCGAGCTTCTTCCCTGTTCTTCCATGGGACTCCCTTGTCGTCCGATCAGGATGCGCAGCCCAGATTGAAAGACAACCGTCAGATGAAGCCCATCCACCACCGTCCAATCCGCGAGGCGGATCTAATCTCAGCCTTCATCTGCGAACTAGTATCAGCCGATGGATGTGCGACGCGTGTCAAGTGAACAAAATATCAACCGTTGGATCGCGCGCCTTTGTGGGTAAATTTCATATACATCCCCCGCCTTTTTGTATTTATATTTTAATGCCAAAAATAAAACGTCATGTTGTAAATAAATTGTAATATTTGCAGTAGGCCCCCTGTGGTTTTGGTTATTGCAGTTTTGTCCCTCCGCGCCTCACGTGCAGTCCCACGTGAGGCGCGTGATTTTTGCACTTTAACCATGGCGGGTTTTGTTAATTGTAAAATAGCCCTAAAAATAAAAATAAATGTTTATTTCTGGAGTTTTTTTTGCACTGATGCCCCTGAGAATATTATATTTGCAAAAATGCCCCTGCCAGGCCATGTATTTTTGTATGCTTCGTCCATTTATTTCATGCCTCATATTAATTTGAAAAATTTTGCAAAAATGGATATAAGCTCATGTTAGCTTACTCTTGCACGCCATAGTTTTAGTTTTTAATTTTGTTGCATTTTTGCATTTATTAAAAATCAAAACATGCATTTTATCTACTGTCTAGTTATAAAATACCAAAAAAATAGTAAAACACCTCGAAAAATTCCAAACAATTAACTATATTCTATCATAATAAGTGTCAGTCCAAAAATCATTAATAATCTCAAAAGAAAAACCTTAAAAATTTAAAAATACTAAAAAACTTCTAAAAAATATAAAAAATTTTAGAAAACCCCAAAAATTGCAAACTCAAGTCCTGTAGTTTCTATATTTTAACCTCTTTACTTTAAAAATGGTTTGGAAAAATTTTGTGGCTGGTGATATTTTTTAATTACCATTTTACCCCCAGCAAGTAGCTACTCCACTATTTTGCTTTATTTCAGTATTTAAAAATACCAAAAATCTGTTGAAAAATGCCCAAAAATCACAAAAATAGTAGAAAATAATGAAAATACCAAAAAAACTTTATTTCTGAATTTTTGACTATTTTTGGTATATTTTTATATATATTGTATCACCCTTCTCTCTACATTATATATATATTCCCTTATTGATAAAGAAAATAAAAAAATATTATATATATATATATATATTAATGTATAACAATATGATAATTAATATATATATATATATAGATAAATATATACATATGTATGTATTATATGCTTTATACATACCCTCTATGGGTATATATCTTTATATATTTATATTCTACAAATTATATATATATATTACATAACTATATTATTAAAAAAATAAAAAAATAATATAAAAAAATATAAAAATAAAAACCCACAAAAATAGGCTTCACACAAGGATGGCTCTGTGGTACATGCACATCATAGGCTACTAACCCACAAAAATAGGCTTCACACAAGGATGACTCTGTGGTACATGCACATCATAGGCTACTGCATTTTTGTATTGCTCTCTGTGGTTCGACCTCTACATGCTTGTTCACTATGCATTTTGTGGTAGAGTAATAAATATTAATTCACACTTTTGGGACTTAATTAATTCATTCTTTTATTGTGGGTTAATTGCTGACTAACCGATGTTCTGTGAGTAGTCGCCTCAGCGACAACATAATTTTGACCCTCGCAAAATGTCAGTTATCAGATGGCGCCGTTGCCGGGGAGCAATGAGCATAGCCTACTTTATTTTGTCATTCTTGTGTAAAAATTTTGATTCATCATTGATTTTGTGAGCAGCTATTTCTTATGCAATTGATCACTATGCTTTATTGATTTATTTATTTATTGTGATTAATTCTTTCCTGCTTTATTTTATTGATTGAGCCATACTAATTCAATCTCTTTGTGACTTTGATGCGAGGGCCCGCCACGTGAGGATGGCTTCTTAGGGAGCCAAGGCAGCCGAGCTTGGAGGAGGGTGGTCTTCACCTCATGACCATCTGGAGAGAGCACCAAGGGTACAAGGAGATGAGAGTTAGATAGGTTTAGAGTAATTAGAATCATTTTTGTAATTTATGGTGAGAGAGAGACAATTGTGGCATGTAATAATCAACAGGACTCTACTCTTCACAATGAGGTCCAGTGCCCAGGTGATTGTTCACCTGGGGGCCTCATCGCGGTTTTCCAAGTTTTCATCGCTTTCTTTTATTTGATTTCCGAAGTTTTGAACTTTCCGCCTTTATTTTACTTTGTTTTGTGTGCTTGGAGCCCCTAGATATTGGTTGCTTGATTCGATATCTAGGTCCAAACATTAATAAGAATGCATGTTCCTATAGTCTACTTCGTATGGATCTAGTCAAACTTAAACAAGCCGTTCATTTATCTCTTAGCCTTGTGCCACAGCGAGCCCCATAAAGCGCTATCTCCTAAATTCAAGTGTGTTGAGCAGAGGAGGGGTGAGCCAAGACCGGACCTTTCGGGCTAAAGATGAATGAGCGATTTATGGTTCTTCACGCTAATAACAGCTAATGTTTAGGGCGATTTTGTGCCTTGCATACCGACATGTAGATAGGTTTAAAAATTCGGTTTCGCATACCGCATGGAGAGAGCTGGGATGCACTGTAAGTCTTCTAACTCAGCATGCATCATTCGGTTCAATGGCGAGATTTCCATCATGGAATCACTTGCACGGCTTTTCCGCTATCTCCCTCTGATTTTGAGCACCTAGGACTTAAATGCGAATCTACAAAAACGTTAGGAGCTGGTATGAAAACAGACTCAAAAAAAAAGTGAAAACCCAAAATATAAAACAAGGGGACTGCTAAATAAACTTTGACCTTAATTAAAATTTGTAATGGACTATCATTGTACCGGGTTCATAAAGCCCTCATTGTTTTCAGGTACCTTGGAGGGGGACCAAAACCCTACTCCCTTGAGCGAGTGCGACCCCCTAAGGATTAAAGCCAAAAGCCCAGTCTACAACTGCCTTGTGTATTGCCTGGATTTCTGAAGTAATGGCGCTTCTATCGTACGTAGGCGAGTAGGGCTTGGTCACCAATGATGACTCTCTGTTGTGTAGAGCATCGACCCTGTCCGAAGTATTGAGCATAGGCCACGCCTTCACGGAGGTGTCTGTCTCATTGTCCTGCGTCCGAGTAGGTTCTTGCACGCTCACGGGTGATTCCGTTGCGAGCGAGAACCGAAGTATTGGTTTCGTCTATTGGCTTCCTCTCTATATTTCTTTGGCTGAGTAGGGATCCAGGAAAGGTTACAAGGACTCCAAAAAGTACAGATTACAGGTTAAACAGGAGGAGGACAAGTACGGGATACTCTTCTGGCAGTACTCTCTCTCCTATAGGGTAGCGTACTAAGGACTTGTTATAAGATATGCCTGAAATCACAACTCTAAAAATGAAAAGATAATAAATAGCTGAACCTTCACGGCTTCACATGGCGTGAGTTGGTGAACCCGATTTTGTATTGCGTTTGTATGGATCTAGATTAAGGTTTAAAGATCAAGTCCCGCGCCTTTGCGCACATTTTGTTGCTTCTCCCTTTGACCACCCCGCTCAGTCGAGCCTCTCTACTGTTTTACACTCCTTTTATTCCTCGTTGACCATCGTATCTTTCTTCTAAAATCCAATCTTCTCTTGTGCTTCGCGAAGTTGATCCATGGATGGTTTCCGTCGGGACCGTGCTGACACCCACATCGATTCCATGAACTCAACTCCGCCAATAAATTCGAGGTGATTCCCAAGAACTCGATCCAGACATTGCGGGTCGATCTCCAGACTCCTCGTTTTCTACCTTTTTCTTGGCCACTCAATAAACTGGGATCACTTTTGTCCCGCTTTCGCCGTTGTGAATGGAAGTCAATTACAGTCTACATCCTTTTCCATTCACAACATGATGGGGTTGACCTGAATTCCAGCTTCATCACGGTAGTTGAGCACAAATGCAAGTGATCTGATTTGGACTATCTCATTCTGCAGACAAAGACAGAGCGATCCCTGGAGACTACTCCGGAGTTCATTTCGTCCGACTCAGACCCTGATATGGCTCCCGGAGGAAAGTGAAAGGGTCAGCAGCCACCCCAACTAGAGGGACAGGTGCCAGACCAAAATCAAGTCAATACACAACTACTGGCATCTATCTAGGCCATCCAGCAGCAGCTGACCGAGCAGGTCCTCACACAGACAGCCTTTCAGGATATGTTGAATGATATGATGAACCGAAACGAGGGAGGAGGAGGCAGAGGCAGAGGAGGCAGAGGAGGAGGAGGTGGAGGTGGAGGTGGTGGTCCCGATGATGATGACCCTGAATTATCACCACCCAAGCCTACACTTAAAGAAACATACAATCCGGGAGACATCCAGATGACTGAGTGGATCCTCATTCCACCGGTACACGCTCACTTTGAGCTGAAGCCCCGGTTCATTGCTCTTCTCCCTGCATTCCATGGAAATACCAGTGAAGATCCGTACATTCACCTGCAGCAATTCTCCCGCATTTGCCGCACTACTCACTATCCCAATGTCCCTCTGGACATTGTCAAGATGATGGCATTCCCTTTCAGCTTACAAGATAAGGCCCTCTATTGGGTCAACCATCTGGGGAAGGTTGTGACGACCTGGGAGGAGCTGATGTCAGCCTTCCTGCATAAGTATTATCCTCTCGGTCGGCTCAACCAGATGCGAGCCTGAATCAGTAATTTCTCCCAAGGACCCCATGAGTCAATACATGAAGCATGGGAGAGATTCACTGACCTGCAGGAGAAGTGTCCCCATCATGATATTCCGAAGACCAGCTTGGTCCAGCACTTCTTTGGGGGACTGAACATTGAGAGCCAAAGGCTCGTTGACGCAGCCTGTGGGGGTTCGCACTTCAATAAGGATGAAGGCGTAATCTCGCAGATATTTGAAGAAATGGTCGAATGAGAGGTTGCCCTCTCTTCATCCAAGGCATATCAGAAGCAGCCCCAGATCCTCCAGAAGCAAGTACACATGGCAGCGTCCATGGAGGCAGAGAGAGATGAGAGCTCCAACCTCAGTATCATCGGGGTCCATCTCTCGAAAGTTGCCATCATTGAGAAGCGATCACAGGACCTCGAAAAACTTGTTGTGATCGAGAAGAGGACTCAGAATTTAGATAAGCTTGATCAGATCAATAAGTACCTTGAACTGTTGGTGGGCACCATCAACTCTGTTCAGTCGGCGACACCATCGGAAGCTCCAGCTAAGAAGAAGGACGAGCAGCAACCGCAACATCAGCCTCAGCCGAGCCAACAGCCACCGGCAATCCAGCACGTGTACTACGTGCAGGCACCCGATCAGGGCCAGCCGCAGCAGCAGATGGTTGTGTACCAACCGGAGTTTCTTTCAGGACCTGATCCAGTTTTCCCACCACCACCCCTGATCTAGGAAGTGAACGGGGTATGGACCAATGATGCACAGCCAACCTGTCCTATGGGACAACCCCAGGGTCAGCCACTTGCCAACCGACAATACCACCAACCTTAGGGTGGTAGTTTTGGGCAGTCCTCTCAACCTCATCAGCGAGACCATCAGCCTCCCCAGTATGTGAATCAATGGAGGCAGAATCTACCATACCAGCAGCAGCCGCAGTACCGCCATCCACAGCCGTTTCATCCGTATGCGGCTGCCCCACCTCAGCAATATCAACAGTATCCTCCTCCCACGTATCAACAACTTCAACTTCCTGCACCACCCCAGCACCACTAGCAACAGCCTCCGCACCCATCCATACACCAGCAGCGTGGTCTGCACGCTGAACCCACTGAAGCACCCCCTGTAAACCTTACCATGGATTGTCTAGCCCAACTTGTCAAAGGGCTAGTGGAAATGACCAAGCGGCTTGACGACCTAACCGCCACCCGAACCACCATTCCGGCTCAGGTCGAAGTCAACCCCGATAATTTCAAGAAGAAAGAGCAGGTAGATTGTGATGTCATGTCCGTGTCTGACAATGATATTACTGCTTATTCTAATGCTGTTACTCTCAGGAGCGGTAGGGCCTTGCCTCCGCCTTCCACCAAGATTGGGGTGAATAAAGAAACAGGTGGATTGTCATCTTCCGCATCAGCCGTGCCAGCTACAGGGGCGGGTGAGGAGGAAGAAGAAGGAGAAGCCAGTCCAGCCGTCGTGCACTACCATCAGTCCCAGCAGAAAATACAAAAAAATCAGCAAAATCAAAAACACCAAAAAGAAGTTTGCAGCCGAAGCGAAGCCGCGCCAGCATTGGAGGAGCCGCCAGCAGCAGCCGATCCCTCGCCAGCCGACGGAGCAGACGCTACCCTTTTTGATCGTCCTGCAGCACCAGTATGCTAAGATACAGTTTGTACTCCTTTTTGTAGTTCGGATGTACAACATTTGATGGGCGATGATTTTGATGTAAATAAGAACTCTAACTTTCCTGCCAGTTATGTACATATTCCTTTTCCTCATGCAATAGAAAAATCCAAAAAAATTTCAAAACGAAAAAAGACATTGTCTGATCCAGGAGTTGTAGAAATCTTAGACAAGTTGACTGTTGAGATTCCTTTGTTGAAGGTCGTGGAGTACATGCTAGCTGTGAAGAAAGGACTAAAAGAGGCATGTACTAATAGGCGTCGCCCAGCGCAAGAAAACAGAAGCTGAGATGTAGAAAAGCACATACTCTCCATGGCCACTGTTGCAGCCATCAGCAACCTCCCACAGAAGAAGCAAGACACCGGAGCACCTCTTATCAGTTGTGAGATTTTTGACCAGGTCTTCGAGCGCACTCTCCTAGACAGTGGGTCTTCCATCAACCTTTTGCCCTCATCCATAATGCAAGAATTCAGGCTGGGTCCGCTCAAGCAGACACGCATGATCCTTCAGTTCGCTGACCGATCCGTCAAGCGGCCTCGAGGTCTTTTGGAAGATGTCATAGTTAAAGTGTAGGAGATGCAATTCCCAGCCGATTTTGTAGTCCTTGATATGGACTCACTTGCACCTCTACTCCAGACCCCTATCATCCTTGGCCGACCATTCCTTAGTACTTCAGGAGCCGTGGTTGATTACGGGTCTGGCAAGATTACTTTCAGCTCGAACACCCAGCAAATCACTATAAAGATGAACAGAGAGCCGAATGCCACGACTGATGAGAGCCAGGCAGCATCCGAAGCAGACTGTGACTTTATTGCAGAGATCAAAGACTCATCCTTATCAATTGACGATCCATGGACCCGTGAAATCCTCGTTCTTGAGGAGGACTTGGAAAGCGCAGTTAGCTTATGCTCAGACGATTCTTGGGAGACAGATTCTCCGATGTACGCACATCTTTCTAAGCATTCACTCCAGACCGAACACGATCAGCTTAGCGCAGAACCGTTCGGCACATCACTGGGATCTCAACCGAATGATGAGGATGGTAGCCCTTTCAAAGAAGTACATCCCACCACCAGCATAGTGTCTGAAGTGACCAACGAGTTGGACAGATCGACACCAGAACTCAAGCCACTTCCTGCAGGCCTGAAGTATGCTTTCCTTGCGGGTGAAGAACAAATGTATCCGGTCATCATCAGCAACAGGCTAAATCCGGATCAGGAATCTCGCCTTCTCGAGGTTCTAGAAAAGAACCGCAAGGCACTTGGTTGGTGCGTATCAGATCTCTGAGGGATAAATCCGGCTTTGTGCTCACACCACATCTATCTGGAAGAAGATGCCAAGCCATCCCGCGAATTCCAAAGAAGGTTGAATCCTATCCTCTGGGACGTCGTCATGAAAGAGATAACGAAATGGTGTGACGCAGGCTTTATCTATCCCATCTCCGACTCAAAATGGATAAGCCCACTGCATGTAGTTCCAAAGAAATCCGGGCTTACCGTGGTTACAAGTGACAAAGGAGAGGAAATATCCACTCGGGTACCAACATCCTGGCGGGTGTGTGTTGACTACTGCTGTCTCAATGCAGCAACTAAGAAGGACCACTTCCCCTTGCCATTCATTGATCAAGTTCTGGAAAGACTAGCAGGCAAGGAGTTCTTCTACTTTTTGGATGGGTACTCCGGGTACAACCAAGTGGCAATCGCCCCTGAAGATCAAGAGAAGACTACCTTCACTTGCCCGTTCGGCACCTACGTCTTCAAGAGAATGCCCTTTGGATTATGCAATGCACATGCAACCTTCCAAAGATGCATGTTACCAGTCATCGCTGAGATGGTCGGCAGTTTTCTCGAGGTGTTTACGGACGACTTCTCTGTCTATGGTGATAGTTTTGATTCTTGTCTTGAGCACCTGGACATAGTGCTTCAGAAGTGTCGAGAAGTCAATTTAGTGCTTTCATGGGAAAAGAGCCACTTCATGGTCACAGAAGGCATCGTGCTAGGTCACGTCGTTTCCAAACGTGGCATGGAAGTCGACCCGGCGAAGGTGGATGTTATTTCAAATCTTCAGCCACCTCAGTCAGTAAAGAATGTAAGGCCATTCCTGGGGCATGTGGGACTCTACAGGAGATTCATCAAGGATTTCAGCCGCATTGCCCGACCTTTGACAGAACTTTTGTGCAAGGAAACTGAGTTCATTGTTGATCAGCAGGTTCTCCTTGCTTTCAATCATTTGAAGGAGCTTATTACTCAGGCTCCAATCTTATAGCCGCTAGACTGGTCTCTTCCCTTTGAGATAATGACCAAGCATCAGACTTTGCAGCAGGGGCTGTTCTTGGGCAAAGGAAAGAGAAAGCGCTCTATGCCATTCACTATGCCAGCAGAACATTAGATGAAGCACAGAGAAATTATACAGTGACAAAAAAAGAGTTGCTAGCTGTGGTTTTCGCCCTTGAGAAGTTCAGATCCTATTTGCTTGGATTGAAAGTCACAATTTTTACAGACCACTCTGTTATCCGGTACCTACAACAGAAGAATGATGCCAAGCCAAGACTGATCCGTTGGATCCTTCTCCTCCAGGAATTTGATTTGGAAATCAAGGACAAGCCTGGAGTTCAAAATATGGTAGCAGACCATCTCTCCAGAATAGAGCAGCATGAGCCTCCTCTGAACAATGCACCTATCACAGAAACCTTTCCCGACGAATCAATCCTTGCAGTGGATTCTCTTCCTTCGTATGCTGATATAGTCTACTACCTCGCCTCTTGGGTAACGCCGTCGGATTGGACGAAGAATCAGTAAAACAAGTTCATGTCGACCATCCGGTTCTACCAATGGGAGGATCCTCTTTTATTCAGGGAAGGAGCGGATTGCATTTGGCGTAGGTGCATCCCTCAGGCAGAGCAATCTAGTGTCCTCGAGCATTGTCACTCGCTCGAATCTGGTGGACATCACTCTGGAGATCGTACGGCGGCCAAAGTACTTCAGTGTGGCTTCTAGTGGCCCACATTATTTAAGGATGATGCAGAATTTGTCAAAAGATGTATTGCCTGTCAGAGATTAAAAGGTGCACTTACTGCCAAAGATTCAATGCCCCTGAAAATTATTCAGATAGCAGACGTTTTCGATGCATGGGGAATTGACTTCATGGGACCTTTTCCTAACAGTCAAGGTTTTGTGCACATCCTTCTTGCCGTCGATTACGTGAGTCGTTGGGTTGAAGCTATCCCTGCTCGAGCCGCCGACAGCCGAACAGTGTGTCAGTTCCTGAAGAAGAACATCATCTTGCGGTTTGGGATACCAAAAATTCTCATATCAGACGGGGGTAGCCATTTCATTAACAAAGAGGTCAAGAAGTTAACGAAGGAGTACGGCATCGATCATCGTGTCGCGTCTCCTTACCATCCTCAGACCAATGGCATGGCGGAGTTATCAAACATAGAAATCAAGACTATCTTGCAGAAACTTGTTAGGCCAAACAGAAAAGACTGGTCTCAACTCTTGGACTTGGTCTTATGGGCTTACAGAACCGCCTACAAATCTCCCTTGGACATGTCGCCCTATCGTCTTGTATATGGGAAGCCGTGCCATCTGCTAGTTGAATTAATTCACAAATCTTTATGGGCAGTTAACAGTTGCAATTTGGACTCACGCAAAAGTGGTCAGAAGAGAAAAGATGATCTGAATAGGCTCTTGGAATTTCGAGACTATGCATACGGTAACACATTGATGTACAAAGAGAAGGTGAAACGCTGGCATGACCGGCACATCAGACGAAAGACCTTTGATGCTGGACAGAAAGTGTGGTTATTTGATGCAAGGTTGCGGATCTTCCCGGGAAAATTGAAGAGTGAGTGGACAGGGCCATTTCGAGTTTGTGAAGTGCGTGACAATGGAAGTATTGCTATAGCAGAATTGTCCCCCGATGCACAACCATTCGTCGTCAACGGTCAACTCCTGAAGCCTTACCTCGAACCAGACACATTCTTGGCCGTTGTTGATTCCATTCAGCTCGTGCATCATGATGACATATCCACAACAACTGCAGCAACAGATGATTCAGACAATGTACTCCAAAAACTGTTTATCTGATTTTCTTCTTTTCTTCTTTTCTTCTTTTCCTTTTCTATCTTATTTTTGTGTCTAAAAGGTGCCGCCCTTGTAGACAGTTTTCTATACTTAAGACGTACTTTGTCCTAAGTATAGGGGGGATGTGCACCCCGAGTTTTTCATTTCATTTCGATCCTCTCCATTTTCTCCTCTTCTTGTCTATACTTAGGAGTATCTTACCCTAAGTATAGGGGGAGACAATCTGAGTACGATCTGTGTATTCCCACCCTTGACCCTCCCTGCTTTTTGTACAGTCTTCTATACTTAGGATTATTTGATCCTAAGTATGGGGGGACGGTCAACTTCTCATTCATTCATTCATTCCAATTTATTCTTTAGAGTTGTCTATATGCAGTACGAGTTATGTCTTCTCTTTTCTCTTCGATCTATGAGGACATAGCTCAAGCTAAGTATAGGGGGGTCGTATATACCATGTATATACTATAAGCCATAACTCATACTGAAAAAAAAACAATAATAAATAAATAAAACATCAATTCAATATATCAAGTAATAAGTTACGCTATAATAATAAAAGATGATTGTGAGCTCCTCAGACTCTTTGTACTTGTACTGATTATTAAGTCAGGAAAAGCATTTTCTGCAAAACATTCTCTTTGAAAAATCTTGTGAAAATTGCTTGAAAAATAGTGTGTGCAAGTATTCAACTTTTGAAAAATCAGTTTTGTGTGTAAAATTTATTTTCTTTGAGTGAAATAAAAATGTGTGAAAACTAGTGTGCAAATGATTGGAAAATTTGGTTGTCAAATTACTTTGAAAAACTTATCTAGTCTGCGTGAAAAACAATTGTAAAATCATTGTCAAATACGTGTACATGTTTGCAAAATTATTTTGGACTACAGTTTTCAAAATTCTTGTGAAAATGATTCTTGCATAAATCTGAGGAGTCTGCACGAAAATCTCTCATACAAAAATAAGCATAATCCCAAATAAAGCTTATAAGAGACAAAACCATATTGTACATTAAACACAGTTTTTCTTCTTTTGTATATACTGATTAATAAACCAGGTTAGATACCTATACAGTATGATTGAATAATAGTGTGAACTGTTTGAAAAATTTGCTGTGAAATGTTTTCAACCTGTGTAAAATTGTTTGGTTTGCAAAACTTTTCTTTGTGTGGAATAAAGGATTTGAAAAAACCTATGTGCAAATGTTTTGAAAATTGTTTGTCAAAATTATTGTGGAAAATGTATATATATATAATGTGAAAAATTTTTGCAAAAATAGTTTTTAAATGTGTGTAAATGCTTGCAGAAATTATCATGTACTATAGTTTGCTAAATTATTTTCAAACGAGACCTGAGAAATAAAAACATCATTACAAATACTTGTAAATTGTGAATAAGATACATAAAATTCTTTCTGTACAAGCTGAATAAAGTACTTCATTAAATCCTGTGAAGTCTTTAAAAATCCATACCTTTTGTAAATAAGGTGGTACGCCCGTGTAAATAATTGTGTATACCTTTGTATGTGTCAAGCTTTTTATTTGCAAAAATTCTTTATGTAAAAAGATTCTTTGATTCTTTTAAACTCTTTGTGAAAAAAAATTGCATCATTCATTGTGCATAGCATGAGCATACCATTCATATTCTTTTTGAGTGAGCTTGATGATTGAATCAGTCCAATAAAGTCTCAAATTGGAGCTTGGTTAGACCTTACCGCACCTAACCGCATTGGAACCTTACGGGAACTAGGTTTAAGGTACTTCAGGTCTATGCAGACTTAATTCTTTGAGAAATCAGAGTTGAGTTCAAGTCACCTCAACTGACTAACTAGAACTTTTCGAGACACACGCATGACTCTTGCTGACCGTGACCTAACTTGGACACTTGCACCTTTCACTTGGCTCAACTCAGTTGGAGTGGTGAGGGGGTTGGATTTGCCAGTCTAAGACGCACACGGGTGGAAACATTCGTCCTCGTCTAGGGAGGGAAGTGCACCCCAACATGGTCCAATAGCCATGAGGTCTAAAGATAGGAGATTGTGGGTTGCGATAAAGCTTCAAAAGAGGGATAGTCTACTGGCTCAAGAGGAAAAACTCCTTATGTAAATGCTGCTGTGCATAGTATTTAGAAAAAAATGGTCAGGCATGTACAAAAATAAAATGCCTGCAAAGTATGTACATATGTTGTAAAGCCAATAAGCAAGCTTGAGTTCCAAAGTCAAATATGTAAGCCTGCAACTGGATGACTTGACTACACTGGTCTTGCATCCTAGGATAGGTAGCTACACTGGCTACCGTCCATTCTTCTCTTCACCCCCTCCTCTTGAGCTGGTTGCCACTTGAACTTAGAAGGGAATACCCTGCTCCTCGACGAAAGAGCTGTTGGATTGGGGAATCATTGGGTTGTCATTCTGGAGAAGTCAATTCCTTTATCATTTCAGTTGGGGAGAGCCACCATCACTTACACTATACAAGTCAGCTTCATAGTTATAAGGGTTTGCGTATGATATAGACCAGTTCTGACCAGGCTATTGAGGTGGGTTGAACCGAGTTTTGTGGTTCTCGAAGGCTGTTGTATTTTAAAACTGGTTCCCGACTAGGTTCCACACACATCTACACCCAAGGTCTGACAGGAGCTCCAAATTCTGATTTTATAAAGACATGCATTGCACTGAAAGCACCCCTATTCACTCTATCCTTCTTTAATTCTCCTTTTTCTTTTCTTTATTCTTTTTGTACTTATTGCATAAGTGTTTGCTAGGGAGTAGCAAAGGCAAGTATAGGGGGTGATGAATCTCCATTTCATCACCTTTATTCTATCATTTTGGTCTCAAAAACCCCAGCAAATGCATGTAAATAGCATCAATTTATACATAATAGCATTCATCATTCATTGTATTAATTATACATGAAATAAGGTTTTTAATGCCAAAATTATAGAATAAAGAGGAGAAAAGAAACAGGAGTAAAATATTGCAAATATTTTATGACCCTAACCCCGAGACCAAGGCCAGTATGGAATTGGTCGACAAGGAATAAAGTAGGGGGAGATAAGGACCAGTGTAAATAAATACCTCATTTATTCATGCATTTATTTATGCATTTTTGACACCTATTGTGTAAATAAATATTTATTCATCAAATAAAGAAACTTTGTACATGAAAGTTGTAGATAATAATGTAAATAAAAATACAAAATTGAGTTTGTGTAAAAATAGTACTCAGTGTACATTTTATACACAGAATAAAAAGCCAAAATCTCAACTTCACAGACCCATATATTGCAAATAAAAACTCCAAATCACCCAAACTCACCTTTAATTGTATATAGCTTTCCAAGAACTATTTAATAAAATTGGTTTCATAATTTTTGGAGTCCATCTGCAAAAGTTAGGTTTTTGGCCTTCATTGTGCAACCTGCCTGAGTAAAATATTCAATTTATTCATTGTCCATTATTTTTATAAAATTATATTTTTAGAATTTTGTAAATAATGTATATAATACATGAACATACTGAAAGTAGAATAAAACTAAAGGGGATTTACAAAATAAAATAAGTCTATGCAAGAGAGTAGGCAAAATACCTATGATCCAATATGTACATAAATAAAAAGGGAAAATATTCTTTAATTATTTTCTTTTCCATATTTTTATAATGTTGTACATATTATACATAATATATCAAAAATATAAATCTAAAATAAAAACCAAGAAAATACTTTAAATAAATAAAGTATATATAATATATAGGTAAAAGACCTACAAGTATACCTACATATACATATCCCTATTTATTTAAATATGAAAATAAACTCATAAAAATTAAATAAAAATACCCTCACAATCACAAAAATAAATTATAAATTTATAAAAAAAGACAATAAAATAATAAAATAAAAATTTAACAAATTAAAAATAAAATACACAAAATACATGTAAATATATGCATATACACATTACTAAAATAATACTATAATAAAACACTTCAAAAAATTAAATAAAACTCATAAATAAATACTACATGAATTCTTACACATTTTTTATTTTATAAGAAAAAAATAATAAAATCATTTACTAAGTCAAATAAATCATTTTAGAATAAGATTTCCTATTTTATCTTCTAGCGGCCGAGGTGGACCAATGGGGCGCCAGTCCTTGTTGACCGCCCGGTCAACTGTCCCATCCGGGACCTGGCGTCTCTGAACTGTCTTTTCCCTGGATTTCTCTCCTTTTTTACGGCCATTTCGTCCATCGATCGAGCTCGCTTTCTTCACAAGAAATGATCTCTGATGATCACTGATACCCACTGATATCTTAGATCAAATTGATACTCATTGGATTAATCAATAAACGCCGGTCAATAAGGGTCCAGGCTAATGTTTATAAATAAGAAGCTTCGCCCCCTCCTCAAATTTGGCCAATTTAATCCACCCAAAAGCCTTGATTTCAATCTTGGGAGGTTCCTCGTGACAGGGGGAGCATCGCAGCACCTCGAATCGGCCGGAGGAGGGAAAATTTTGACGCGGTGGAGCTCCGGCATTCGTCCTGCTCCCTGGTGGCCCACAGGTATAAGAGCTGCCCTTTATCGCATTTTAGGTAGATTTTAATTCTAGCATTTAAATTCCGTTCTTATTTTAGCCTTTAGATCAGTAGCGTAGCGTGAAATAGAAAATTCGAAGCTCGTCGGAGCTCCACTCCGGCGACTTCTTCACCGTGATCTCGACTGTTTCCGACCGCCACGTTCACCCCACTTCATTCCCCATCGGGTTCTCCATCTATCTCTCATCTTTGTTCAACCAAGGACCTCTGGTCTTTGCGAATCGGAGCTCCACCTCCGCCTCACTCCATTTTGCGATAGAGCTTCCAAACCCGGGGTCGAGGAGATAGCCCTCGCTCCCCCGGTTCTTCCTATGCAGGTCAAATGAAGAAAGGAGCCCATCTAGGCTCGATTCAAACCAGGAAGAGGTTCCTGGAGGTCCTGACCTTCATCGACCTCGTCCGAGCTCTTCAGACCTCCAGGAACCATGCGAAGACTGCCGGCATACGCGGAACATCTCCAGCTACGAGCAGAGCATCTCAGATGTGAAGAAGGAGCCTGGAGGAGCCCATGCTCCACGATCGAAGCTCGCCTGGGGCGAGCTTCTTCCCTGTTCTTCCAAGGGACTCCCTTGTCGTCCGATCAGGAGGCGCGACCCAGATTGAAAGACAACCGTCAGATGAAGCCCATCCACCACCGGTATCAGGAGGCGCGACCCAGATTGAAAGACAACCGTCAGATGAGGCGCGAGGCGGATCTAATCTCAGCCTTCATCTGCGAACCGGTATCAGCCGATGGATGTGCGACGCGTGTCAAGTGAACGAAATATCAACCATTGGATCGCGCGCCTTTAGGGGTAAATTTCAGATACATCCCCCGCCTTTTTGTATTTATATTTTAATGCCAAAAATAAAACGTCATGTTGTAAATAAATTGTAATATTTGTAGTAGGCCCCCTGTGGTTTTGGTTATTGCAGTATTGTCCCTCCGCTCCTCATGTGCAGTCCCACGTGAGGTACGTGATTTTTGCACTTTAACCCTGGCGGGTTTTGTTAATTGTAAAATAGCCCTAAAAATAAAAACAAATGTTTATTTCTGTAGTTTTTTTTGCACTGATGCCCCTGAGAAATATTATATTTGCAAAAATCCCCCTGCTAGGCCATGTATTTTTGTATGCTTTGTCCATTTATTTCATGCCTCATATTAATTTAAAAAATTTTGCAAAAATGGATATAAGCTCATGTTAGCTTGCTCTTACACGCCATAGTTTTAGTTTTTAATTTTGTTGCATTTTTGCATTTATTAAAAATCAAAAATATGCATTTTAATTACTGTCTAGTTTATAAAATACCAAAAAAATAGTAAAACACCTCGAAAAAATTCCAAAAAAATTAACTATGGTCTATTCTATCATAATTAAGTGTCAGTCCAAAAATCATTAAAAATCTCAAAAGAAAAACCTTAAAATTTTAAAAATACTCAAAAATTTCTAAAAAATATTAAAATTTTTAGAAACCCCCAAAAATTGCAAACTCAAGTCCTGTAGTTTCTATATTTTAACCTCTTTACTTTAAAAATGGTTTGGAAAAATTTTGCGGTTGTGTGATATTTTTTAATTACCATTTTACCCCCTGCCAGTAGCTACTCCACTGTTTTGATTTATTTCAGTATTTAGAAATACCAAAAGTCTTTTGAAAAATGCCCAAAAATCACAAAAATAGTAGAAAATCATGAAAATACCCAAAAGGCTTTATTTCTAAATTTTTGACTATTTTTGGTATATTTTTATAAATATTGTATCACCCTTCTCTCTACATTATATATATATTCCCTTATTGAAAAAGAAAATAAAAAAAAGATTATATATATATATATATATAAATGTATACCAATATGAGAATTAAATTTAATATATATATATAGATAAATATATACATATGTATGTATTTTATGCTTTATACATACCCTTTATGGGTATATATCTTTATATATTTATATTCTACAAATTATATATATATATATTACATAACTATATTATTAAAATAAAATAATATAAAAAATAATATAAAAAATATAAAAATAAAAACCCACAAAAATAGGCTTCACACAAGGATGACTCTGTGGTACATGCACATCATAGGATACTGCATTTTTGTATTGCTCTCTATGGTTCGACCTCTACATGCTTGTTCACTATGCATTTTGTGGTAGAGTAATAAATATTAATTCACACTTTTGGGACTTAATTAATTCATTCTTTTATTGTGGGTTAATTGCTGACTAATCGATGTTCTGTGAGTGGTCGCCTCAGCGACAACATAATTTTGACCCTCGCAAAATGTCAGTTATCAGCGACTGAGAGGATGGTTCTCACCAAACTAAGAATAGAACAAGATAATATATTATTGAACCTAAGGGTTGTTGTGTCACATTTCCTAACCTTGATGTAGTTCTGAAGAAATTAATAATCAAAAGTTCTTGATTGAGATCCATACTATGATTTTAATAAGACAAGTTCAAGAATCGAAAATTGTTCAAGTTCTTTCTTTTTCATTTCTTTATTTTCTATTTTGCACTTATATGCATAAGTGTTGGTTAGGGACTAGCAATGGCAAGTATAGGGGGATGACGAATCTCCATTTCATAACATGTATTCTTTCATTTGGGCATAAATCCCAAGACAAATACATGTATATAACATTAATTTCTACAAAATAATAGTCAACTATTAATCTATAAATATAGTAGAGAACATTGTATTTAATTCTAAAGTAAAAGAATAAATAAAAGAAATTAACAAGATTGAAGTGTCAAAGACACTGAGTGACCCAACACCCTGCGAGCCAATCATCATGATGGCTTGATCGACAAGGAATAAAGTAAGTGGAGATAAAGGCCAATAAATGCTTAACCCTATTTTATAAATTTCCCAATAAATACATTATAGGAACTATTTTATTTTATTATTTTTACATCTCAAATATAAAAACTGTAAACATGAACATTTTACATAAAAATACATAGAAAAATGCAAAATGCATTTTTAACTCAAAAATAGTGCATAGTGTACCCGGGACACATAGATGAAAATTCATTAAAAAAATCCAGACATATATATTTTCCATATAAGCTCAAAACTCACCAACTCACCTTTATAGTTCATAAATTAAATTATCTATTTAATGAAGGGGTTTCCATTCAATTTGCAATTAAGATGAAAAACTTGGCTTTTAGGCCACCACTGTGCAATATACATGTATAAAATGGTAATTATATTTGTTCCTTATATTTCTCAATTTCTTATACTTTTATAAAATTATAAATATTATTTAAAGTATATTTCTGTAATAAAATTAGAATAAAACCATCAAAATATAACAAAATAAATAAAGTTACTTAATACATTGGTAAAATATACTTGTAAGTACCTATATAATAAATATACATAATTATTTAAGCACATACCTAAATTCAAAAAAATACAAAAAATAAAAAATGTGTATTTATAAATTTTAAGTATACAAATTATTTTTTTTAAAAAATAATACAATATGAAAAATCTAATAAATATGTAAATATACAAATATTTGTACTTGTTAAAATCAACACAAAATAAATTAATTTATAAAATAAATAAAAATTACCAAAAAACAATAATTTATCATGTTTTGATAAAAATAACAAAAGCATTTATCATATTAAATCAAATTAATAATGGGATAATTCTCTGTTTTGTCACCGAGCATCCTACGTGGACCAATAGGTGACAAGTCCCGATTGACCTCAATCAACTCTCTGGCCTTTGTATGTATGCACCTGTTGGGCACTGCACCCCCTTCTTCCTTGTTTTTTCTCCTTTGATCTATCACCAAATATTCTTGAGTTGTTCTTGAATTTTATTCCTCGATCATCGTTCTTTCATGCACAAATTATTTCTCAATCAATGGATCAATGCATATAGAATGATCATCGGTCAAACACACACTATAAAAACAAAACCTTGTCGTCCTCCATTAGAATTTTGATCCCACTCTACCCTCGAAGGCCACAATCTTTATTGTTCTTGAGATTGCTCGTAATAGTTGCAATGTCACTAAAGCTTTTTGCGTGAAGGAAGAGGTCTAGAGGCGGCAATCAGATCTTGCTGGAGTAGCTCAGCCGGATCTCCATCTTGCCTCCATGTCCCGTTGCTAGAGCCCTGATTTTCTTGTTATTTTCATTCTATGCATTAGAAATGGCATAGTTAAGTTTTTATTTTGTATAATTTCGTCAGATATTTTATGAAATACAAGAGCGTAGTTTGCTGGAGCTAGTGCTCCAGCCACCATTTCCCATTATATCTACCTCCATTCCGACCCACCAATGCTTCGTTCATATTACCCTTTACATTCTCTACACCCTCATCATCTCCATTCACTCTGATCGAGCACTAATAAGCTGATCATATCTCCAAATGCACCACCTATGCTGGAGATCTCCACCCGACTCATACCTTCCTTTTTCTTAAACAAATAAAGCATTGAGCCCTCCTTTTTCTTGAGCAACTCAAATACTGTAAGTTCTGGCACTCGTAGACCCCATCTGGGTCAATTTTCCTTATGTCAAAGGTTCCTCAGTAGCTCCAGCCTCCTCGGTCATCCATAACACCATCATTGGGCCATGTATCCTTTTGAGCTTCCTATCTGATGTAGAGAACCGTCAGCGTTGTTTTGCACCATATGGGAGCCTCTCTAGTGGCTGGAGTCGACCGAAAGCTCAGATCAAAGCTCGGCCAGCATAAGTTCATCCTTGTAATTCCAAGGGTACTCCCAACCAATTTTATCATCAACCCATTCCAGGAGAAGTAAGTATCATTTGATGAAAGTGCCATAAGTCATCCGATCCTTTGGTTGTATCTAATCCAGCTTGGTCATCCACGAATTGTCATCGGATGTCAAGGAAGCTACGTGTAGTAAGTAGAAGCACATCTGACCTCCCATCATCTTGAAAGAGGGGTATTTTGCTCCATCATCCCTCCATTTTTGTATTTAATTTCAAGTCCATAAATATTCATCTATAGTTCATTTATTTTTGTAGTTTTTTGCAATTCGACACCCTTTTATTTTATTTGCTTTTAGGATCAATTTACATCATTTCACGTGTGCTTACACGTGAGGGGGCATGACATTTTTCAAGGAACCCCTACAGGTTTGTATTATTATTTGTTCCAAAGAAGTTGTAATTTTGTGTTATAACTTTCAGAAAAATTGTAAGTAGTCCCTATAACGTTGTGGAATATGCAAATATACCCCTACGAGCACGTTATTTATTTAATATTCTAGGATATTTCGCAGGTATACCCTTGGACTTTTGTAAAGTTTTCTATACCACATTGTATGTTTATTTAAATTGCATTTATGTTCCTGCTAGAATTGTTATTTTTATTCCTTGTATTTGCATTATTAAAATATCATTTTGCATCTAAAATTATAGGAAAATAATTTTAGGTGCCATGGACTTTACTAATTACTTATATTTTTCATGGGGTAGTTAATAATATTTTCCTACTTTTTAAAAAATAATAATTCATTTTTCTCATGTTTGTATTTAAAAATACATAAAAATTATAAAATACCTTTTAAAAATTCCAAAAATATTAGAGTATCTTTATTGTTGATTTTCCTGACTTCAGACCAAAAGTCACTAAAAAATACAAAAGAAAAACACTAAAAATTAGAATATCGGCAAAAACATTATAAAAATCATTATATAAACATAAAAATGTTATTTTTTTTCTAATTTTATTTATATCATAAGTTAGATATTGAAAATAATTTAAGTAGCTTTTGAGTTATTAATTTAATTTTAAATTCCAACATAATATACCCTGTATTAGAATTTATTATTTTAAAATTTTTAATCCACTAAAATAAAAAATAAATAACAAAACTATAATAAAAATTCTAAAAATAGAGGAAACCTACTAAAAATACAAAAAACATATTTTGCAATTTTTGACTACATATATTTGTATTGTAAATAGAAAACTATATATATAGCTTAATATATATCAGTATTATATATTACTTATTGTTATTAATATTTATAAATACTTGATTATTTAAAACCCATTAAAAATAAAAAGGACTATACCTGAAGGTATTTTTTTGATTTTATATATCTATTATAAATTTACATCCCATGTAGTTATTAAATTATACATTTTATTTATATACACTTATATGTGTACTTATACTTTTATATATTAAAAGAAAAAGAAAAGTAAAAATAAGAAAAACATAAAAATAAAAATTATAAAATAAAAAAAATCCATGAAAAATACAATAATATTAAAAACCCATAAAAATTAGACAATCCCTATGAAACACACTAAAACATCTGTTGATTTTTCTTTTGATTGTCTATTTTTGTGGATATCCCCATTGCTCCTTTGTTGTTTGACTCCTACACATGTGTACTATACATACTATTTTATAGGGTATAATAAATTTTAGCTAACCTTATTTATTTTTTTATTCATTATTGTGGGTTAATTGATGATGCACTAGATTTTTTATATCCGAGTTCAGAGAGAGCGGTCGGCACGTCGATCGTAGGACTCAACATGTCTGGCACCGCGGACCTTCCAATACCAGACATTAGGATCCCTCTACAATCTTTGTATTCATCACATGCCGACCAAGTATTTGTGAGATGCTTCTCCAAGTTGGGCATGGGAGTCCCTACAATGACAATGCATCTATCCGCAAGATGTGGCTCGTAGAGTACTTCTCCATACTCTTATAAGATGTTGATCATGAGACCATGTTGCGCAACACTCATGTTTATGTTCTATAGCTGTTAGGAGGGGTCGTCTTTCCTGACAAATCAGGGAACCAGGGTTCATTTATATTCCTTCCCATGCTCGAGAACGTGGATGTATACAGATAATTCAATTGGTGGTTTGTCTGTCTAGGTTTTCTTCATAGATAGTTGTATGTATCATCAAAGGCAGAAGCAATTGAGATTTGTGGCCTTCTCGTCCAACTCCAATTTTGAGTTGGGAACATTATTCCCACATAACACCTATTGTATATCAAATGCCCACTTGGCCGGGGAGTTCATTTGGGATGTCGTTGGTGGATTGAGTTTGACGTTACCACTAAGACCACTCATGTTGTACGTTTGAGACAACCCCATAGGTATACAACAAAATCCACCATGTTGCTAAGATATTATTCTTACAACACTGTTTAAAGTAATTCTTTTGAATTTTTAGGTCGTTTGCATGTGGTACATGACAAATGTAATTCAGATGCTTCACTTACTGCTTAGAAGTGTAGGATCTACATGTGACTAGAATTCCACTCTTCCTTTTCTATTGAGCTAAGTTCTATACTCCTATTACGTTGGTCTGAAAGTTGCTATGGCCATGCGACCCTTGCACACGACCCCATTCGATAGATTTCCAAGGGAAAATTAATGTTGCTTGGATATAATTCCATGCCATCTTCTTGGGGAAGTGAAACAATTGGAGGGATTACGTAATTGATACAATCCCCTTGATGCCAGGAGTAGATGGGGTCACCAACGATTACATGGCATGGTACAATAGTGTTACTCGACTATGAATTGGCAGACATGGATGCATCATGGATTTTTTGTAAGTACAAACTATTAAATCCAAACACTTACAACATATAGAAAATGACACTTGCAACTGTTGATCCTAGTCATGTTGATTTTTTGGTAGTTGATTCTGAACACTGACTTGCAGATGCCATCAGAAAGTAGTTTAGATACGACCCAAATGATGATGAGGATGGTGGAGGAAAAGAAAAAGAGACTGCATAATTGAATCCTACGAAAAGTGGTCGAGGTCTAGGACACATAAGTAATGCTTTAGTAGGAGTACGATAGCGGCATAGCAAATATTTGAGTTTGGGGATTTCTCACAACAGACACATACATAGATGGCCTCATGGGTTGATTTTTAGGCTCCTTTTCAGGTGCATGCAACCACT
The DNA here is from genome assembly GCA_037367405.1 of Ottelia alismoides. Taxonomy (NCBI): domain Eukaryota; kingdom Viridiplantae; phylum Streptophyta; class Magnoliopsida; order Alismatales; family Hydrocharitaceae; genus Ottelia; species Ottelia alismoides. The sequence continues at coordinate 309,390 of JAZKJV010008265.1, forward strand.
GGCAGCATGTCCTCACTAGTATCCCTATTAAAGGAGAGAGGCCCTACTAATGTCAGCCCTTCGCAATACATCCCATTTCTGGCACTGAATATAGAATCAGTTTACGGTGATGATATGGGTGGATCTCACATTTCACATATTTACCAAGGTAGTAGTACCTAACCTACAACCCAACTTGACCCTGAGAGAACTTTGTAGGAAGCGAAGGAAAGGCTACGATAGTTGAGAATCGTCCATAGGAGTGTCAGTGATGTTGTTTTTATATATATCTTATATCATTACATGTAGAACTTGTCTATTCTTATACAAATGAATAATTTTTGTTATAGCGTATCATCCTCTTGTATGAGCTTGTTCACTTTTATTAAGGTTTTCGGTTTATTTGAGGGCCCATGTGTTTGGCTCAAGTGTATGAAATGGCTCTAAATGTATGAAGTTACAAAATGATTGAATGCATCACAAATGAATTTTGAAGCCGAAAGCAACTCTTTGAATGGACTTAATAACTTGTTTTTTTTTGAAAGAAAAGGGCAGTTCCCAGAAAAGGGGAGTTGTCTGGTTGTAAGCTCCGTAGATAACCATTACTATTGGCAACGACTCCCTAGCTCATTTGTTATGGGAGACGTTGCCACTACAAATGGATCCTCCTCAAAGTGAGCCATTGTTAGTACTTAATAAATTATAAAGTCACGGGCGGGTCACATGGAATAAAAAACCCTGTATACCAACCAGGAGAGTTTAACTCCATTCACCGACCTCTTCTCCTCCTCCCTACAACGCAAATGACCATCCAAACCTTAACAAAAATCCCCAGTATTCTCCACTCGATCCATCCCATAAGAGATAGGTTGAGCAATGATGTGAGCTATATTATGTTCTCCATGAATTTCCCAAAGTAGTTAACCATCTCATTATGATCTCAACAACTTGTAGATGTTCATAGTGACAATAGATGTAGTTGCAGATGTGAACTATGTTATATTCTCAACTTCAGAATGATATGTTTATGTTTATAAAACTGCAAAGAAAACTGTGAACGTATGTAATTAATATTTATTTTATATTATGTTTCTTATGAGAATCTAATATATGTGATTTTATTACACTAAAATATCGTCTTAATTGGCTACCAACACGTATTCATCGATATCAGTAAGTAATTGATGATCCACTGAGTACATTGATATCCATCAAAATGATAATCATTATAGAAGTGGGTTAATCCTTTGAGCATGTCAAATGGTTTGGGTTGGATCATAGGCAAATGGAAAGGGTTCTCTCACGAGCATCGCTTAAAGAGGGTGGGGATTACTATGTTTTGTAGCAACAAAATTGAAGATCGCTTGTGAACAGGCTAATGTTTTTCTCACCAAAGTTCAACAATATTTTCACCATTTTTCCCCTACAGAATATACATGGTCCAAGGATGAGGGTTTACAGCCTCCTGTACTTCTTCAATAAAACAACTTAAAGGATTTTTATTAACCAGTTTGAATTAACTGGTTATTGTAGCGTTGCCTCGCTTTTAGCAGCGACCGTGATTCTCTCTCCTCTCGTAACAAATATCATCCAAGAAAGACACAACCCGTATCTTATTATCAGTCATACATCCTTCACTCTTGCTGCTATTCCTTTGCCAACAGTTCATCTATGACGCTCTACCATTGCTTGAAACGAACATACTGCCATCACCAGGCACCCAGAATCCATTCACGAAGTAAAATGGGGCGTCGCCATTACTCCCCATGTCGTTGCGTACTGCAGATTTTAATCAAAACCAATTTTAGTCCACAATTCAAGTGCCTCATCATCATCATGCACATATGCGACGTAAATGGGATAAGTTTATATATATTAACCTTGACAGCAACCCTCCCATGCTGGTCATATCCGTCGTCATCGAAACTCGTTAGCAGTGCCGATTGGTGCTCTTTGCCAATGACATCGTAGTAATGTTCATAAATTTCTCAATAACCTCATTAACTGTAAATTTGAGTATAAATGGGGATATGAACATCATCTGTTTGGATTTCGAAAGCCATTAAGTAAAATATCCAATGTTAGGAATTCCGTCTTTGTCTTGGAATGATCCGGTCTTATAATTGCTCATCTCAGTTAATGTGGTTTTAAAAAAAATTGTTTTAAAACTTGAGATGAAAGGGTTACGCTTGATAATTTGATCAAGGAAAAATCTTTCAGAAAACGGCCATTGATCAGTGATTGATGCCTGTGATGCATAGGCCAGAAGATTCAAATTCATGTTTGCGTTTTTTTTATAGTGAATTCCATACCTGGTTTTCTAGAAAGGCTTCTAGGACATCAACGCAGAGGAGTTCAAGTTTTCAACCATCAAAATTATGCAGCCAGCAAGATAGCTAAGCGTATGGAATCTCTGTGTTGGAGATTAAATCATATTAGTGTATTTTCTATCATTTTCAGATATATCCATGTCCATATGCATCAAATTAATCTAGAAGTGTTGATGACTTACGCCATTGGTGCTATGTGGACTTTAACGAAGACTTGGGGATAGTAGTGCCGGACCATCTTCTTTAGATGCGGCCATGAGGATCTGCTATATGGGCACAATGCATCGAAGAAAGCATCTACGACGATGGAGTTGTCTATTACAATATTTTTGGTGTAGACTATCCCCGTCGACTTCAAGGGGATCTTAAACCCGAGCATCTGCTATGTGGATCGAACAAAAGAGGACCAGAATCAAAGCGATTGGAAGCTCGGTAGTGAGCATCTTTAGTGCTAAATCCACAGTTAAATTTGGTGTTGGAGATTGTGTGTTGTGTCTTCAAGTGGTTGTGTGAACTTATAGGGGAGAGGATTTGCATTGGAAATGCGTTCTTTTATGCCTTAGCGGAAATAGACAGTAAGCTCCTCGTTGTCGTGTAGTAAAGAGGATTAAATGGGGGTTCCAAGGTAGGCTTTCTTTAATAGTCAATTTTTAAAACAATCAGCTATACCATGCTTCATGAATAAATATGATACCTCGCCTGCAAATTTTTCAAGGCAGATATGCAGATATATGTTTTCATGCAGATAACCCTTACCGAACAAAACTTTAATGAAATGTCCTGAGTCTAGTTTGATTATTTTGCCTAAAAGAACCTCAGATTGTGTTCTTACAATTTTTATTCGGAAGCAAATATGATGCTGGGGCTGTGGATGAATTCAAAATTTTACAAGCCGATAACTCGACATCTACCCGATAGTTTTACTTGGTTTATTTGTGGTATTGAAATTGTTCCATTTTTTGGGGCAAATAAGGCTTCTTATTAGATGAAGTCACGAAATATCGGATGATTAACCAGTAGTACTCAGAGATTTTCTCCACAAAACAGGAATATCAATTATATTGTTGTACAAAACAAGAGAATCTTCGTTAGGGTGTTTCTTTCTCTCAACTTCCTGAAATGGATAGGTATGCACAACTGAATTGCTGAGATAGTCAAACACGAAAAATGTTGAAGAAATAATATAATTGAGGTGGTTATAAATAAGTCAGTGTGAGTAGTAGTTGGCATCATGTTGAATCGTTGGATGTAGGTGATTAACAAATGCGTTGGGAATGATGCATGATCCCTCCTTCCCTGGGAGACTACTACATTGCTACAAGTAAAAATACGTTCTCGTAATACGTTCAAGCAATAGTTCGTAATAACATTTAAACTTTTCCACGCAAAGCAGAAAAATATACATTTTTACGAGATTTTGTGGATGCAAGTGCTTGTACAACCACCATGATGTCGGATAATGTCATTCAACAATTAGGATGAGGCCCATTGATCTTAGAGACCTCTCTATTGAGTGCATCCAAAATATTCAGGTCGTTCAAGTAATGTCTCCTTAGTTACTTTTGTTATGGGTAAATGGATATAGGTGAAATTCATTTATTTACTTGGGTTCTCTTATGTAAATAAACCCACCTTGCACTGCAAGAAAAAGTGCTTATGACAACAAAAAATAGAAAGATGACAAGGAATAAATCGTTGTCAAATTACCACATGACAAATTTGTGATTCAGTGTTATATATGCATTTCTTATATTCTTAAAAACAAATTGCCATTTGTTGGTAAACTACAAGTAACAAAGAATAAAAATCATGAGAACTAAAAAATGAACATTGTCCGTAAATTAAAATTAACAAATGAATAGAAATCGTCAAAAATTAATGGATAACGACAACTAAAATTCACTGAGATAACTACTAATAGAATTGTAGGAAAGTTATATACAATAATGGGAAAATTGTTGATTATTATATTAACAACGAATTATATTTGTTGACAAGGGAAAAACCACGCAACCTTCTATTCTATAACTAGAATAGCGTCACTTTTGTTGGTCAGGTTAATTTTAGCAGAAATTATATGTTTTTATTTATACTCCAAAACTTTAATGTATAATGAAAGTACGAGAGTGTCGAACTCAGGGAGGCAAACTGCTGGACACTAATGAAAATACTAGCAAACTAAAGTATACTAGGTTTCCTAATTTTTTATTTAATTTTAGGTAATTTTTTGAATATTTATTTGATTTTTTGGATTTTATATTATTTTTGTGATTTTAATATACCTATGTAAAAATTGGGTATAGATTTTGTAATTTTATATTTTAGTTTTAATTTGTAATATATATATATATATATATTGTATTTTTTAGTTTTTATCTAATTTCTGAAAATGTTTTATTATTTTTATTTGGTTTTTAATGTTGGAAACTATATTTATGAAAAGAGAATTTTACTTTCATTTTAAAAATATTTAAAGTAAGAATATAATTTTTTTATTGTTTTTATTAAAAAGTAGGTGAAATTATCTTCAAATAGATGTGTTGTGCATTTTTATATACTTTTTATTTATTTAGTTGCGAGTTTTTTTGAAAGTTTTATGTTTTTTGTATTTATTTTTTATTTTTTTAATATTTGATTTTTATTTTATTTTTGGTTTCTGGGTAAAATCAACAACAACAACAACGCCTTTTCCCACAATTAAGTAGGGTCGGCTACATGGATTATTCGCCTCTCAGATCTATCTTGGGCCAATCCCAGGCTTATATCCACAAAACTAAGATCCCCTCGTATGGTCTCTTTCCAACACTTCTTGGGCCGTCCTCGCCCTCTCTTAGCTGGCTTAAAATCCCAACACTCGAATCTCCTAACTGGTGCATGAGCTGATCTTCTTTGCAAATGTCTAAACCATCTTAAGCAGTTTTCTCACATCTTATCCTCGATCGGAGCTACACCAACTTTCTTTCTGATTGCATCATTCCGAATCCGATCTTTACGTGTGTGTCCACACATCCACCTTAGTATTTTTTTTGCTACGTTCATTCTCTGCACATGTCTATGGTTCACATGCCAACATTCAGATCCATACAATGTAGGTTTTTTGTATATTTTTTGACTTGTTTTTATATTTTTATGAATTGTTAAAGTTTGTTATATTTTTTGGTATTTTTATTGATTTATTAAAAATATAAAGTATATTTTTTTTTATTTTAATTTTTTTAATTTTTTATATAGTAAAATATGAGGTATTTATATGTGTTTTTATTATATTTTTATATTTTAAATTTTTATTTATTCTGTATGTAGTATTTATAGTATTAATATACAATGTATAATATACAATGTATAAGGATCTTATGTAATTCTCTAGAAATTTGAGGGGTGTGTAATTTTGCTGAAGACAGAGGGAGTGTGGGAAAAAAACCACAAGACTACGCGTGCAGTTGCATGTGGATCCTTCAGCTACTGGACCTGATCGCAAAATAACAAATATAGAGGGGTTAATTGCTATTTTGCCCATAATTATATGGACAGCACGTGGGTGGCGTGTGACAACTGTAAGCGGTGTGGCATCGAGGCTCTACTGTTGCTGACATGTAGCAGCGTGCGGTGCATCTGATCTGAGCTGCAACGGACGACCTATCTTGAATCTGAAGCTTGTGTCATTCTTCTTTCTTCTTGCTCAAATGTCTCCAGGCGGCGATTGAAAGAGAAAGGCGGTGGATCTGATCAAGTGCTATAAACACACCTCGATTGACAACTTTATGATGCTCACACACTCAATGATTAATCTACCGTCATTCGTCATTAGAACCCTATGCTCTAGAAGATGGTCCATATGATGGTTATTCTATCGATTATCCTCACTGTCAATATGAATCTCTCGGTGGAGATTTTTTTTTGATAAGTAATGTATTCCCTGTATGAAAAAGAAACTTTTACAAAAGGTGGCTGCCAGCCACAGTTACAAGACCCAAAAAAAACAAGTAACCAGAAACAGACTATACGCTTGTGAATGATATCATTGAGGAGTTGAGGCAAACAAAAACTCAAATTACATGAGAACCAAATACCTCTCGGTGGACACATTCTGGGATACACAGCCCTCCCCCGCTCATAATCGCACTTGGAAAGCTATCCTATGTGGGAGAAATGCTGCCCGTAAGGCCATCAGTACAGATTCCCCTCCTCATTCCTGGATACTCAATGGTAAGGGGTTCTCCTTCCACAGCGCATATGAACTTGTTCGCCAAAGAGTTGTACCTCCCTTTTGGGCTGCCGTGATCTGGGGAAAAACACACCCCCAAAGTACTCCCTAACTACTTACAGGATGGCTAAGCAACGTCTTCCTACCACCGACAGGCTTGCCAGGTTCAATATTTGTGATCACACGCTCTGCTATTTATGCTCCTGTAATCCGGAGACAAATGACCACATCTTTTTCGAGTGTGCGGTATCCTTGAGCATTTGGAAAACCTCATGCCAGTTACTGGGCCTTCCACAACCGATCAGTTCGTCGGGGCAAGAGACTCTACTCTGGATCGCAAGCTGGCCAGATGTCATCATTAGAAATCAATTGGGCACAGTCCTCGCTGCTTCGGTACACATCATTTGGGAAGAGAGGAATCGCAGGTGGACTAAAGGCCTGAAATCTTCTGCTGATAATATTACTAACTCGATCTTTATCTCTCGGTGGAGATTCGATGAACGAATAAGCTTGTAGATTGTTGCAGACGACGCCAACTTGAAGGACAAATGCTCGATCGGCTTTGATATGATTGATAGAAATCCTCTTGGTGACTGTGATTCAGCGGAAGCGATCTTCAGGCTTCAGCGGTAATGATGAGTTCAGATCTGAATGCCATTTGAAGGAGACGAGACTCTCTTTATTACAACCATGTGCTCTAAAAGATGGTCCATACGATTGTTATTCTATCGGTTCTCCTCAGTCTCAATATGAATCTCTCGATGGAGATTTGATGAACGAATAAGCTTGCAGATTGTTGCAGGAGACAACAACTTGAAGGAAAAATGCTCGATCGGCTTTGATATGGTTGATAAAACTCCTATAGGTGACTGCGATTCAGCGGAAGCGATCTTCAGGCTTCAGTGGTAATGATCGGTTCTGATCAGAATGCCATTTGAAGGAGAGGAGATTCTCTTCCGTGTGGTGCCCGACGATATTCGTGACCATATGAGCTCCAAGTCAATCTCCGATGAAGATGCTGCTCAAAGGATGGTCTTCGATCCGGCATTGTTGTCATGCCTAGATCTTATTGGTCTCCGATGATGAATCGTTTCTAGATGAAGCTTCAGGAGATGCACTCCTTGATCTCAGATGAATGCAATGCTTCAGTGTTGTGCTACGATTTCGCACTGTTCGCCTCCTCGCTAGATGCAATGACCTGGGGAAGGAGCTTCAGATGTCGAAGATAAACCTGGAGAGGAAGAAACGGGGAATGTAATTGCCTGATGATGAAGCTCAATGGAGACTAGTGGGTTACGGCTTCAACTCTCTGCAGTAGAGGAGGCTAGGCACAACGGAGCAGAGCTTCCATGCCGACGAGTCGATCTCGCCTTCTCTCTTCGTCGACCTCATTGCAATGACAGAAGACGATGCGGGCGTCCCCCCCTCGTTCGCATGCTCAAAGCTCAACGGTGGAATGAAAAATCGCACCTGATCAGCTTCTTTATTCCTGCAAAGGAGAAAGATAATTGATTTTGCGATCGTTGTTTCGACCAAGTGAGTTTTATCAGAAAAGATTATTATTTTTAATTAATCTTCTTTTATCCTATTTATACTCCTAAACTTAAGTGTACAACGATTAAGTATGGGAGTGTCGAACTCAACGAGGCAAATTGTTGATAAACTAGGGTTAAACTATAGATAAACTAAGGTAAATGGTTTCTTAATTTTTGTTTTCTTTTTAAAGATTTTTCAGTTTTTTATTTAATTTTTAAAGAATTTTATGTTTTTTTTTGTAATTTTTAAGTATTTTATGATTTTTTTATGATTTTAGAAATTGTTCTCTATTTTTTTATTTTTATTTTAATTTTTCCCCTCTTTACTTTCTATCTTAATGAATTTTAAGGGGTTTTTAAGAGTTTTATAGATTTTGGTTTTTAATCTGGAGAAAACTTATTTTTGTGGAAATCTGTGAGGTATTTAGAATTTTTGAAATAGTAAATAGTACAAAATATTTTTTATTTTTATTCAAAAGTAAGTGAAATTATCTCTAAAATGATATGATGTGTGTTTTTAGGCGATTTTTCATTATTTCGTTATGATTTTTACAAGTTTTGTGAATTTTGTATTTTTTAATCATTTAAATGTAAAATACATTAAAATATACTGAAGCTAATTTTTATTAAACTTCTAAATGTGTTTTTATTATTTTTATATGTTTTTATTTTTTGTTATATATTTTTTGATTTTAAAAATGATTTAATAAAAAATAAATGTTTTACTTTTCAAAATTTATTTAATATTGTATATAGTGTAAAATATGATATTTATACATATTTTATTATATTTTTATATTTTGGATTTTATTTATTATGTACTATATGCGTATAGTATATTATATTACAGTACATGGGTATATGTGTAAAAGTGCTCGGAAATAAGGGGTCTATTTGTAATTTCTTGAAAAGCTTGGGATAGGTGTGAAAATATGAGAATCTCCGGGAGGGGGTATGTGTAAAAATCCCAAAAGTATCTAAGGGTGTATGTGCGTTGCACGTGTACCACCTAAACTAAGCTGTGAGCGGGGTGCGTACGTCTGATAATGACGCGTGGCGAGATCTCGACCATGAGATCGAGCTTTGATCTGGCAGAACAACGAGTATAGAGATAGATGAGCGTTCGACTTGGATAACATCTGTCCAGAAAATCGAATGGCTACAATTAGATATGGGGCACAACTTTGTTCTTCTCCAACTAGGTCCATGCGGTAATGATAGCGGTCTACATGAGGTAGTTGGACGAATCTGCTTCGTTGGAGCTTCCAAGCAGTTGCGATTTTGATTATTAACAAGGATGCTCTGCGTGCTGCTTCAATGCTTCAATAATGTTCATATCTAAGTGGTTTGTTGCTCCTCAGTCCTGCAATGATACGATCACGTCTCGAGCACAAAAGCTCGGACCAGAATAGAATCGAAACGGCGAGCGATGGTCCTGGTGAGATAAAAAAAGGAACCAAAGGTCCGACCACTGCGTGTGGTCGGAGATGATTAGATATGAAGGTAGATGGGAAGTGGAAATGGAGGACTGGATAATTGAACGTGGATTTGAAAGAGATATTGAAGAGAATAGAGAAAACAGAATGGATGATAAGAGATCGGAAGAAGAAAGATGAGAAACATAATAGAAGAAGGGAAATCAGAAGAGAAAATAAGAAGAGGTAGATGAGAAAAAATTCTAACCTGGAATGGAGGATGTCGCTTGTAGTGTTGGAGCTTTTACTCTAAAATTCTTCACCTCAACGGTGCAGTAAGCCGGAGGCTATGAGCGGCAGAGGGGGACCAACGTCGACGAGACCACGCCACTCCCACTTCCTCTCGCTCGGTGTGTAAGGGATAAACACTATCACCGAATCTCCCTCGCTCGGAGCTCTGGAATGTGGAAGAATGAGAAATGGCGAATCCGATAATTTGGGGACTATGGCTCCTATTTATAGATGAGGTTGAGTGGAGGCCACAACAACAGGATCCGGTCACCGGCGGAAGGATCCGGTGACAACGACGGTTGAATGAACAACCGGCCAACTACCGGCCATTGGGCGGTTGGACGAAGAAAAGGACGGGTGACATGCAATGGCTTTGGGTAGGAGAAGAAAGGGGACGAAGGATGAAGAGGGAGAGGAAAGAGAAATGGGAATAAATAAATAAATAAATAAAATAAATAATTAACTTAAGAATTATATTAAATAAATTAGTTAATAAATAATGAACGAAATAGCTAACTTATTATTTAAGGATTAAATTAAATAAATAATTTCTTGAATAATCATGTATATAATTAATTATTACATAAGTTAATAATAAAATAATAAAATAAATAATAAATAAATATCTAATGAATTGAAATATTTTTAAATTAATTTAATATTAAAGAAATAATCAATTATATTAATTATATATATAATATTATTAAATTACGGTACATTGTACAGTATACAAATATATACCCGAAAATCGTGTTTTTTGTATTAACTCCGATTTTAGCAAAACCACTGTCATTTTGTAGATAATTAAATAATACAAATTTTAAGACCAACTTTTCCCAATTCTGAGTTCATACGATCGAGTTATGAGGTTTAGAAAATTTAAGTAGCGGCTTTGAGGCTTCAAGTTTTATTTGTATATTAATTTAGTTTTATTTTTATATTATTCTATACATTTTTAGAAGATTTTAGGAAAATAAATTAAGTTAATCGGGTTTATGCTTAATTGATTAAAAATCCAGCAAGATTCTACATATAGTACATATGTACAACACGTCCAAAACATTAAAGCTCACTCAGTTTATTGTAATAATTTTTAATATTTTTAATAAATAGTACTAAGTATAAAATGAATTTTAAAAGTAAGTTCGATCCGTTTGGATATTTATATAAATATTTATGAACCTTCAAAGTTGGCTTTTGCGGTTCATTGCGTTTAATTATTTTTATAATGAATTTTTTTCTGATATTTTTATAAAATACTATACATTTTTCTAGTCAACTTTTACAAAAGAAGTATTTTGATTTGGAAATGTCATGATGATAAATAGAATAGGTAAAATATTTAAAATGTTATAAATGGGTAAGTTATATTTTTTATCTTTATTTTCTTGATATTTTTATAGGTTAGGATCTTTATCTCCCCTAATTATTTATTTTGTCGACCCGGTCAATATTAACCTGGTCTCGGGGTTATGTTCAGTTAGTATATATTTTGTATATCCAGCCTTCTTTTCTTTTATTTTTCTTTTCTATTTTTATCCTTTTATTTTGAATCAAAAAAGTGTTAACTATATAATATTAATATTTGTGGTCATAATGATAATTAATTGGAATTAGTGATTATTTACATGTATTTTACCAAAGATTTTAACCAAATGAAAGAATAAAGGTGATGAATAACGGATTCATCGGTCCCCTATACTTTACCTTTCCTAGTTCCTTTGCAAACACTTATTCTATAAATAAGTGCAAGGAAAAAGAAAAAGAAAAAGAAAAAGAAAAGATCTTAGAACATGTTTGTCTCTTCAAATCGAATCTTACATCGCCCAAAATATGGAGCTTGGATTCATATCTTTGGATTATTAGTGTGTCGGGACTCTATTAGAATTAGGATTTAAGCCTCGTCAGCCCTCAAGTTCCACATATCTTATCGAGGGTCTCCTTAACATCCAACTCAGATCCACCTATCCATCACACAAGCTTTTCAACTTTATAGGCAACTTGTACTGTGTGAAAATGTTTTAGCTCTTTCTACTTAGAGAAGCGAAGAAACCGCCCATCCAAGTAATACACTCCCATTAGGCACTGATTCAACAACTCAATCCTCAAGGAGGGAGGTATTTCCTTTTAAGGTTAGGTCATGTTGTGTCCACAATCGAGTATAGAAAGAAGATAGAAGAATTGAGAAGAGAGCTGGAGTGTGATCGATGCAATCACATTTCCTATGAAGCCTGTATTGGACATGCGAGCCCACAGTGAGCCATTATGCAATAAATGTTATTGCGAATATCATTCCCTAATATGAAACGAAGAATACATAATTTGCATAATAGGTCCCTTAGTACAATTAGGGTTATGTACCATGGCCATCTTGACGATTATACAGCTGTTGATTCAAATATTGAATCATAGAGGCTGGTGCTTGGATGAACATCTACTGAGTTAGATTGATGACTCATCAAGCACCGTCAAATGATTGTTAAGAGATGATCTCCAGCCTGAGTAGGAGATGGCAATCCTTTCTCAGTTAGGCTGATATCTAACCAACCTCTTGATGCATGTCCTCTGCATAGGAATAGAGATTCAGAGGTGTCAGATTAGTTAGGTCAAAGAGTTGACTTAACGAGATCGAGATAACCAAAGTCCTATATCGTATTCTGTCATGATAAAGACACGCATACTCTGACCAGAGACAGATGTATTACGATATGTCTGAGTATGTACATTTGGCAGACAAATAGGTTGATGACCTAATCAAGGTATATACACCGGCACGCTGGTGTGCATGCTAGGGCATATGAGTAATACAATCTCTCAAAGGGATCATACATGTTCATTTACCCAACCGGAAGACATGAGCTCACTCATGAGATATTGGGAAGAATCAAATTCCCTGCACGATCATCTCACTTTAGAAGCTTGACTGAATTTGTAGGTTTGATATATACTTTTAGAAAGTATATGATCAAGACCTAGGTATGATATTGCTTTTGGAAAGTATATTATTGATACTGACTCCCAATGATCGAATGAGAAACTTAATGGTAAAACTCTGAAGTAGACAGTGTAAAAGAATTGATCTTATACTTCAGGTTTATTCTAAGTCTTCCAGTATGCAGGATGTACAGGTATTGGGAATACCTGAGGGTGATGTGATCATAAACGATTGAATAACCATGACGATTCCATTCCAAGGGAGTGATGAAACGGGTCTGGATTTTAGTGACTCCTCTCTGTAGAGAAGTAATCTAATCTTAGTCCAAATGTTGGACATTGATCTGAATGTGATTCAGATTCAATGAGAAAGAATAGATTTGCGGTCTTGATTTAATCAAGCATCTATGGGAGGCCCGAGATTTGGATTTGAGATGTGATCTCAATATCCAAGTCACTATACGTAGAACAATACAATCACCCTGTCCTTATCTCCAAGTATTCGCGGAGAAAGCGCATTATCCTTGAAGCGGTTCAGGATAATTTCATTGTTGATAATATGTATCCGAGCATTGAAAAAATAGATAATTAAATGTGATTTAACTATCATGAATAATATGAATTTGATTCATATTATAAGGAGATTTATATTAGATAATTAAATGTGATTTAATTATCAAAGATGTAAATAATGTGAATGTGATTCATATTATTTGGGCACATGAGAATAGAGATCCAAGATGATTAAATGTGATTTAATTATCATGGATATGAATAATGTCGATTACAGTATACACATTAATCATATTTATTATAAATGTCATATAATATATAAGAGAGAGCTATTTGAAATTTACATTTGTTAATTAAATGTTAATGTGAATTGGACTCACATTGAACATTAAATTGAAAATGTAATTTACATTTTATTTTGGGCTGTGAATGTGATTCACACATTTTCATTAGCAAGATTGCAATATTCACAAAAAATTATGAATTAGTTTTGTGTAATAATTTACAACAATTGTTGTTGTAAAATTGGAGATACATGGAATTATGTAATATAAGAAGATTACATTTGAGAGCCTCCTTCCATATTGGATGGAAGGCACGGCCACCAATTCCTATAAGGAAAGGGTGGTCGTCCACTCCATATACATGGAAGGAGGCACTCTCCTTTCCATTATCTCCATATGTTGTTGATTTAATTTTAGGTTTGATTTATATTGATTTATCAATATATATTTAATCTAATCTAAATTAATTGTTGTTGGTTTTTACCAACACAAATCTTAGCCATTAAAAGAAACACAATCAATGAGAGCCATTGGATTTGTGTTGTCTATGTATAGAGATCCATGGATCCCAAAATATTATAAATATAGGGCACCCCTTTGCTCTTCTCTACACACACACAAGAGAACATAAGTCTCTCTCTCTATTTCTCTCTACACATCAGCCGTCTCTCTTCCTCTCTCATGGCCGTCCACCATGGATGTCCTAGAGAGAGTCTCCATCACCGCAGCGTCGTCGTTATGATGCCCGATCGTTTACTTGTGGATCTCTATCTCCTTCGGTGCGCCTCGCTTGTGAAGAAGACGTCAGATCTCGTGTGTCGAGATCAGGAGATCCGATGCTTGGATCATCAACATGGATTGCGAGAAGCACATGTTTCATCAACACGCTCGCAAGCGTCTCCTTCGTCGGATTGGACTTGAGACAGGATGTCTCTTTGTTTAGAGACTCGATCGCAACCACGCTTCAAGAGGTAATTCTATTACTTGTTTGTGGTTTAGACGAAATGATCCGAGAAGTGTTCTTGGATCATGTGGTTTTGTCACATAAAAATTTTTAATTTCGCTGCATAGAACAACTAGTCCGACTAGTCGTTCCTCATCATATTCGATATACGCTTCCATGATGTGCTTGACGATTATCCCATATCCTTCAAGTGGTATCAGACCCTTAGGTCGAAGGTTTTGGATACGATCCATAAAATCGAAGGCAACTTGGGTTCATTAGGGTTTGCAAAAGTTTTTATCGCATTTTATTTTTGCACATCTGTTTAGTGATTATTTTAGGCCCTGTTTAAATTGTTTAAACACGAAAATAAAACTTGGATTTGTTTCCCATTAAATAAGGAAATCATAGGATCTGAGTTTACGTAATTTGGATTCCGTTTGCTCGAGATATGGTTGTTTTAATGAACATGTATTCACTGTTGCGGGAACTGTGAATCTTAACATGATCAATGAGTTAATTACTGTTTTGATCTGCTTCTAAATGCGTGAAATATCATTTGGTTCTGTCTTAAATCAAATTAGCAATCTTTGAGAAATGATTTTGTCTAATTTGGATTTAAATTGATTGAGATATGTTAATTTTAGTAAGTAGGGATCACTGCTGAAATTACATTCCTAATCAAGAACCATGTGATTGTCAATTAGTGAAATTAATTGTTAATTTCGTGAAATAATTTTGGAAAATATTTGAGAAATATTGAATGATGATTATTTCCTTAATTGACTTGGCCTCAACCAATAAATTGATTAGATTTGATCAATATCATAATTGAAATCACAATCATCAAACTCCTTGATTGAATATGATTGAGAATTTGTCTAGCAAATTTCCTTATAATCAAAAATATTTTGATTATTACTATATGGTATAATTTCGATTGAAGAATCAATGATCATCTCAAGTACAAAGTGATTGACTAGGCATTTTTTCCCGAGGCGGATATAATGTCTAGTCGGGGATCGCTGGGTAGCGGGTTGCACCAGTTGCGGTCCGTCCCACTCCTGCTGGTACTGGACATGACTGCGGTTAGGGAACGAATGATGTTGAGAGATCATGATGTATTTTCTAATTATTAAAATTCGAATTAATACGTACTTTGAGATAATATCATATATTCAAGTAAAATCAAGTTTGTTGATTGAATTGGATTGATAATTAATAAAATGTGATTAAGTTAATTATATCTAATTAAAAACACTCTATTTATGAATAGATGTGTATTTCCCTTGAAAAAATTAATATATGAATATGATTCATAATAATTGATTAAAATTTGAATATGAGATGGAGGATCACATAAGGGACATCTATGGTCTCCCGTCAAGGCGAAGGGTTCCGTCCCAGATATTGTATGTGGGAGACGCCTATCCGAAGTGACAGCTCCTGCATACGATCCATTTAGATCGGGCTCGTCGCTTCTCGAAAGAGTAAGGACGTATGCATAGTAACCCCATTATCGGGTCCTTATATTATTGGGGCGATATTGGATTGCATATAACGAGTTGTATCATGTTGACAGTTGCATCAATTAATGACAGGTTAATACCACCTAAGGGGTGGTGAGCCCGGGTGTTAAAGACCGAATTGGGAGATGCAAGTTGGACTTGCAAGACAGAATGTGTTCCCGCTTCTTTTTATCCAAGTTACAGGTTCTCATATTATTGGGATGTAACAAAGATAAGGAAGGAGATCCCATATCTTTCTTGAGATATAATGGTAAGTATATCTTTTACATTGAAAGTGATTAAGGGAATGAACTTTCATTGTTGACATGGCAAGATAACTTTGATATAAAAATTCCTAAATCAAAGTAAATTATATATTTATATATGTTTATGCAAATTTCTTATTTCAGATAATCCTTCTTTAATCCCACTCAATGTTATACTCAATAATAACAAGTAGAATATCATGGATTAGACCTATGATCCAGATATTGTACTTGCAATTGGACACATAATGTATGTGGTTGCACTGTGTAAGTTTCCTCATAATAATGAGGAATGATAATTAAATAGACAATAGAACTAAAATCCTAGGGTTTGTATGTCTCTATAAGTCTTGATCTCATCGAATGAAGTGACCTGTCGATAATGATCATAAGTAATCCTTATAAAATCTAAGAAGATGTCCTGGCATACATATGTGCTCTCGACATATAATCACGAATGACATGATTCTCTGCATTATGCAGAATGGTGGCTCTATAGGAGATGATGTATTCAAATTGTTTGAGTACCTACCTGAATCTAAGTTTTAAAATTTTAAATGGATGTAGATATGATGAGTGTCATCATTCTACTATCTATACTCTAATCATTCATGAAGCTTCATAATATTCATATTGTATGAATTGAATGATGTATAAATGTTGAAATACTTTTATATTGAAATTTTTAATTTTAACATAAGAGATCCTTTGTCTTGAGCAATGGTTGCTTATAGATAAAGGGAGCGCAGTGGAAGCATGGGTTGGACCCAAGTATGAAGTATAGTCGAAGAGTTGACTATACTCCTGTGACTTCCAGATGACATCCAAAGAGTTGGATGAATGCCAATACTGCAATAAGTTGATGTGTTGATAGTATTACTATCAAATCTATCTAGAATTCTTAGAGAAGGAATCGGATAGTACATTAGAATAATCTACATATAATCATCGAAATTGACTTACTTATTTGATAAGATAAAGTCTAATAATTGTATCTCAATTTCTAATGACACTTGCAATTCGTTGCATCTGTATTGGAATATTAGAAATTTGATCTTAAAGTCTAATGGTCATCCATGTTGGAAGTGATGCAATTGTTGCAACAATTTCCATTGGATCAATAGACTTCATATTTTCAGTGGGAACCCTTATTAGTCTTAGAGAATGTCTCTGTGACCTGAATATTAGAATACACTCATAGTTTATTTCTAAATGTTGGAAGTAAACATGAATTCTGGAATAAATCTATCATAGACAGTAATGATGGATATATTTCAGATAGTAATCTAACATCTAGTGGACTTTGCTAAATTAGAAAATTAATGTATGGTTCATTAAGATTTCTAATACTGAAAAGTAAACCTTTATAGATCAATAGGAGGATAAAGATCATTTGACATAGATCTGACATAATGTTTTGGACATATGTCTGTTGATGAGATCAATGGACAAGTAAGAGATGAAACTTTAGAATTTCTAAAATTTCAAAACTTGCATACTTGTGAATATTGTATTCAAAGTAAAATGTCCAATACACTCTCCTTTGGAAAAGGTGTAAGATGTCAAGGTATTCCGGATCTCATACATATTGATATATGTGAATCATCTATATCATAGTAAACATTATGGATATGTGATATCTATTGATGATTATTTGTGATATGAGATTTCTTCTCTTCACTTAGAAACTTTGAAATGTTCAAAGATTTCACAATTTTGATTTAGAACCAAAGTTTGAAGGAAGATGAAATGAATTTGATCTAACCAAGGCAGCTTGTACCTATTAGATGAATTCAAGGAACACCATATGGAGATGTGAATATCATTCCTATCTCAATCCTCCTAATGAACCTTAACTAAATAGAGTTGTAGGGAGATACAATTAATCATGTGTGACATGATTTGATCAACGATTTATCTTAGCATAATTATCTCTTAGTTTCCAGGTATATATATATATATGTGGTAGAGACTACATTATATATATCCTTAATAAGGTTCCATGTGATTAAGCTGGAATCTGGCACTGGAGAGCACTACTTCATTAGGAAAATAAAGGATGGTATTGGATACCTACTTTGTGACCTTGAGATTCTTAAAGGATCTCATCTCTAAGAATGTGATTCTTAGAGGATGACTCTCTTGAGAATTAAGATGAAAATGAAGTAAAGGAACTCATTTAATCTTGAGAAGATAATGAGGCTCCTGAAATCAGAAATTAAATAGACAATTAAAGATGAAACATTAATACGTCTTCAAATAAGTTTGAGGATGGACTCCATGTATCAGTTGAATCTGACAATGATCTGACTTCATGTGATAATGCTTCTGAAGATCATATCATGGAAAGATGGATGTTAGCAATAAAGTCTAAAGTAGACTTCATATACAAATGTTGTATATAGACCCTCGAGGATCGAACTATATTGGTAAGACCCATTATGGTGTATCTGGATCAACAAGAGAAAGAGGGAACCTGATGAGAAGGTAGAGACCTTCAAAGCACCATTCGTAGCCATGAGCTACACACCGAATAGAAGATATCGCTTGTGATGAGACTTGCTCTCCAGTGACCTTGCTTTAACCCATCAGAATATTGCTAACTATAGCTACACAGCTTGACTATGACATCTTCATGATGTGAGTCAAGATTGCATTCCTCTATGAATACCTCTCTGAGGATATTCATATGAAGTAGCCCCAGGGCTTCATGGTTGAGGAAAGCAAGATGTGCAAGCTAAAGAACTCCATCTTTGGACTCAAATAAGCTTCTTGTATATGGAACATAAGATTTGATGAAATTATAAATGTTATGATTTCATATAAAATCTTGATGAACCATGTGAAGCTTAGTGGGAGTGCCATTGTGTTCATCATGTTAAATGTATATAATATTCTAATCATTTATAGTGATATAAGGATTATAATAATAAGTGTTTTATAATCTGGTTGTTCAATACCTCGAGATATGATCTCAAAGATACCTCTTAGATCTTAGTTCTGAAGTTGTTCAGAAGCAAAGAGAAGAGGGTATTAGGACAATCACACTAATAGTACACCTTGGACATTTCCATTTTCTGAAAAAATCCAAGAAAGGATTCTATTCCTCAAAGATATGGTACTGACCTATCTAAAGAGATAGGACCTCAAAGAGTTGAGGATGTGAATGCAAACTGCTTGCCCTTGTGCATAAGTTCCAAGAAGCCGGGTGTATGCTAGATGTGTACAAAAGCCAGATGTCTACCATGCAGTGGGAGTAGTAAACTGTTACTAATCCTACTATGGTGATAAAACACTTTATTGCAGTAATAACAATATCTTCATAGAAGGCAAAACTTTTGAGATAGTAATCTCAAAGTATTATCTTCAAGAAATTAAGACTTTATAGATGGTGATCTAAAAGGTCTTAACTACGGATACCTTAGGAGATAGAGATCTCCAAGAAAAAGGTATTCTGATAAGGATTATGGTAATACTGGTTATAGTAATTGTTGAGCAGTAGTATCAAGGACGCTATAACTGCTTTGACAATATTGAGTATTGGTTGCATAAGATGAAACATTCACATTGGATGCAAACACTACCACTAGGAGATATGCAAGTGCTGTAAAAGAACTTAGCATAGTTTCTTGGGAACATAGTGACTGATCAGCTTACCTAGCTATTTTCTAAATAGCCTATGATTGTCACGTGAGTGTGGGATTAACTGATTAGCCCATTAATGGCTCTTTGGGCTACTGGGAGATTATTGGACA
This sequence comes from Ottelia alismoides, assembly GCA_037367405.1. NCBI lineage: Eukaryota > Viridiplantae > Streptophyta > Magnoliopsida > Alismatales > Hydrocharitaceae > Ottelia > Ottelia alismoides. Next base: position 329,347 of record JAZKJV010008265.1, read on the forward strand.
TGCGAGCCCACAACGAGCCATTATGCAATAAATGTTATTGTGAATATCATTCCCTAATCTGAAATGAAGAATACATAATTTACATAATAGTCCTTTAGTACAATTAGGGTTATGTACCAAGGCCATCTTGATGATCATACAGCTGTTGAGTCAAATATTGAATCATAGAGGCTGGTGCTTGGATGGTCATCTAATGAGTTAGATCGAGGACTCATCAAGCACCGTCAAATGATTGTTAAGATATGATCTCCAGCCTAAGAAGGAGATGGCAATCCTTTCTCAGTTAGGCTGATTTCTGATCGACCTCTTGATGCAGGTCCTCTGCATAGGAATAGAGAATCAGAGGTGTCAGATTAGTTAGGTCAAAGAGTTAACTTAACGAGATGGAGATAACCAAAGTCCTATATCGTATGTTGTCATGATATAGTCACGCATCCTCCGATCAGAGACAGATGTGTTACTATATGTCTGAGTATGTACATTTGGTAGACCAACAGGTTGATGACCTAATCAAGGTCTATACACCAGCGCACTGGTGTGCATGCTAGGGCATATGAGTAATAAAATCTCTCAAAGGGATAATACATGTTTAGTTACCGAACGGGAGGACATGAGCTCACTCATGAAGTATTGGGAAGAATCAAATTCCGTTCACGGTCGTCTCGCTTTGGAATCTTGACTGAATTTGTAGGTTTGATATTTACTTTTGGAAAGTATATGATCAAGACCTAGGTATGATATATGCTTTTGGAAATTATATGATCGATACCGACTCCCAATGATCGAATGAGAAACTTAATGATAAAACTCTGAAGTAGACAGTGTAAAAAAAATGATCTTATACTTCAGGTTAATTCTAAGACTACCAGTATGCAGGATGTACATGTATTGGGAATATCTGAGGGCGATGTGATCATAAACGATTGTATAACCATGACGCTTCCATTCCTAGGGAGTGATGAAACAAGTCTCAATTTTAGTGACTCCTCTTAGTAGAGAAGTAATCTAATCTTAGTCCAAATTTTGGACATTGATCTGAATGTGATTCAGATTCAATGAGAAGATTAGATTTGCAGTCTTGATTTAATCAAGCATCTATGGGAGGCCCGAGATCTGGATTTGAGATGTGATCTCAATATCCAAGTCACTATATGTGGAACAATACAATTTCCCTGTCCTTATCTCCAAGAATTCACAGAGAAAGCGCATTATCCTTGAAAGGGTTTAGGATAATTTCATTGTTGATAATATGTATCCGAGCATTGAGAAAATGGATAATTAAATGTGATTTAATTATCATGAATAATATGAAATTGATTCATATTATAAGGAGATTTATCTTAGATAACTAAATGTGATTTAGTTATCAAAGATGTAAATAATGTGAATGTGATTCATATTATTTGGGCACATGAGAATAGAGATCCAAGATGACTAAATGTGATTTAATTAACATGGATATGAATGATGCGGATAACACTATCCATATTAATCATATATATTATAAATGTGATTTATAATATAAGAGAGAGCTATTTGTAATTTACATTTGTTAATTAAATGTTAATGTGAATTGGATTCACATTGAACATTAAATTGAAAATGTAATTTCCATTTTATTTTGGGTTGTGAATGTGATTCACAAATTTCAAATGGCAAGATTGTTTTATTCACAAAATAATTATAAATTATTTTTGTAGAATAATTTACAACAATTGTTGTTGTAAAATTGGAGATACATGGAATTATGTAAACCAAGAAGATTACATTTGAGAGCCTCCTTCCATATTGGATGGAAGGGACGGCCAACAATTCCTATTAGGAGAGGGTGGCCGTCCACTCCATATACATGGAAGGAGGCACTCTCCTTTCCATTATCTCCATATGTTATTGATTTAATTTTAGGATTGATTTATATAGATTTATCAATATATATTTAATCTAAATCAAATTAATTGTTGTTGGTTTTTACCAACACAAATCTTAACCATTAAAAGAAACACAGTAAATGAGAGCCATTGGATTTGTGTTGTCCATGGATTGAGATCCATGGATCCCAAAATATTATAAATATAGGGCACCCCTCTGCTCTTCTCTACACACACACAAGAGAACATAAGTCTCTCTCTCTATTTCTCTCTACACGTCAGCCGTCTCTCTTCCTCTCTCATGGCCGTCCACCATGGATGCCCAAGAGAGAGTCTCCATCGTCGCAGCATCGCCGTTATGCTGCTCGATCGTTTGCTCGTGGATCTCCGTCTCCAGTGTCCCTCGCTCGTGAAGAAGACGTTGGATCTCGTGTGTCGAGATCAGGAGATCCGATGCTTGGATCATCAACATGGATTGCGAGAAGCACATGTTTCATCAACACGCTCGCAAGCGTCTTCTCCGTCGGATCGGACTTGAGACATGAGGTCTCTTCGTTTAGAGACTCGATCGCAACCACGCTTCAAGAGGTAATCCTATTACTTGTTTGTGGTTTAGACGAAACGATCCGAGAAGTGTTCTTGGATCATGTGAATTCGTCACATAAAAATTTTTAATTTCTGCTGCATAGAACAACTAGTCCGACTTGTTGTTCCTCGTCGTATTCGATACGATGCTCACGCTTCCATGATGCGTTTGAGGATTATCCCATATCCTTCAGCCTGGCCCGTTTAGACAAGTCTCCACTAAGACATGCAGGATTTTCAGAAGCTCGGACTATTGTGGTCATTTTTGGTATTTGGTGTATTCGACTTCTTTTTGGTAGAGATGATTGTTGCACTGCATTGGTCTTTTATGCCCCGACGGATATAACATCTTTTCATTCCGTCCATTTTTTGGAGTCTTAGAAAAAATTATGCCAGCAGATCCTTCCCTCATCCGAAGCAACCCCAATCTCTCCCATCATTAGACATCATCACTGCTAGACAAGGATGGAAATGCACCACTGAATGGATTTCCCTTCTCAATCCCATGCAAGTCGAGCTAAGTGCAGAGTGCTTGAGTTCAAAATTGGTTCAAATGGAGAAGAGTTAAACGGATGACTCACTGTGTTCTGCATAGGCACTTTCAAGTTGAATTCCGAACATGGTCTCATGAAACTTAAAGAATTAAGTCTGAAAGACCTGAAGAATCTCAAATCCAGTTCCTAATAAAGTTCCTTTAGAATTAAGTAGATTAAGCTCAATCAAGCTCCATCTCTTGGACTTAGATCCATTCGGTTCAAGAATCAAACTTGTTCTAAAAAGTACGAATGAATGCAATAATTTTTTTATGAAGTGAATTTTTCGGCTTAAGCCTTTTAAGTGATTTTTAAAGACTTTTGCAATGCAAATTTTTTTATAGAATTTTAAAACTTTTCAAATTTTTTAGGGTCTTTTTCAAAAAGTTAATGAATACATTAATTTTACACGGATTTTGTATATTTTACAAAGGATTTTATAGAACTTTTATATACTAATTTATATGGCTTTTATAGATTTTATAAGGATTTTATTTACAAGCTTTTAAGGATTTTATCTACGAAATTGACAATATTTTCTAATATTTTTTTTAAATTTTTTATAAGACATATTTACGATTTTCTTGTGGTTTTTATAAACTCATAATATGCACCCATACTCTTAGAGAGACATATTATTAAAAATACAATAAAGTACAAGTTATGGCTTCTTAAATATATATAGCATATATACATGACACTCCCTATACTTAGCATGAACTATGTCCTCATAGTGACCAAAGAAGCAGCAAAGGAAGACATAACTCGAGCTAAGTATAGATGGGTGAAAAGAATCTATACTATAAAGACTCAAAAGAATAACGAATGAAAGAATAGAAGTCGGTCATCTCCTCTATACTTAGGATCAGGTGATCCTAAGGATAGCAGACTCAAAATCGAAGATGATCGAGATCAAGAGAATGTACACACTCAACTTTTCGGCTTGTCCCCTCTATACTTAGTGTCAAATATTCTAAGTATAGAGAGGGAAATCAAAAGATGAGGGACAAGCGAGGGAGCAGACGATACAAAAATGAAAACGATCAAAAACTGATAATGAGCAATATTACCCCCTATACTTAGGGTAAAGTTCACCCTATGTATAATCAACAATATGGGTAATAGAACAGAATGAGATCAGCAACAACGATGCCTACACTCCCCTATACTTAGGATAAAGTACACCCTAAGTATAGCAAAATTCTAGATGAACATAAGGGTGTAAGACAAACGATATTATGAATGAATAAAATTGGAAACACATATGTACAGAATAGATCGTGAAAATTGGGCATGAGACGCGTAATGTAATAACGAAGACCAAATCTCATACAAAATGTATCGGGGCGACTTCAATGGTTGGTGGATCATGATCGAGATGGAGTTTCAATCATTGAACATTGACTCAAAAGGTGGATCAGAAGACAGCTCATATATGACGATGCTACCACTGTCGTACACCTTTCTGACAATATAAGGGCATTTCCATTACTCTGAAGTTTTCCTGGAAATAATTTTAGTCTTACATCGAATAGCCATACTTTCTGATCAAGCTCAAAATGCTTGTGGATAATGTGAGCATCATTCCACTCTTTCATCTGCTCTTTGTAGTGTAGGCTACTCGTGAAGTCTTAATCACTTAATTCTTCTTGGACTGCCAATTCAGTCTGCCTTTGATCTCCCATATCATCTAGTCCAAAGATTACTTCTTTCACTACCCAAAGAGATCGATGCTTGATTTTCACAGGTAAGTGGCATGGTTTGTCATAAAGGAGCTGAAAGGGAGATGTTCCCAATGGAGTTTTGAAGGATGTTCTATAGGCCCAAAGAATAGAGTCCAAAAGCTTCGACCAATCATTTCGGTCTAGGCGAACATTTTTCTGCAAGATTGTCTTGATCTCCCTATTCGAGATGTCAGTTAGACTGTTCGTCTGAGGATGACATGGGCTAGACTATTCGTCTGAGGATGATACAGAGTAGCAAGCTAATGATCTATGCTAAACTTGTTATCAAGAGCCCTTACCATGTCGTTGATTAAATGGTTACCCCCATCTGAGATCAGAACTCGAGGGACTCCAAACCGCGTAATGATGTGCTACCTTAGAACTTGCAAACCATGTTTGCATCCGCATTTTGGGTAGGAATAGCCGCTTCCCGATGACTCAAGTAATCCATAGCCAGAAGAATATACTAGAATCCCTAACTCTTAGGAAACGAGCTCATAAAGTTGATGCCCCATACGTCGAACATCTCACAAAAGTGAATCGGCTGCATCGACATCATATCTCTATGTCTGCAAATGCCCATCTCTGATAATCAATACATCTCCTTAAGAATGCATGGGCATACGCAATGAGAGTAGGCCACCAAAGACCAGACTGAAGCACCTTCGTGTCCTCTGGCTTCGAATTTATGGCAATAAGTGAGGACACTCTGATATTCCTCCTGAGGAATACATTGATGCCTGACTGAATCTGCTCCTTCGTAATAAAGGATCAGATCCTTCCAATGGTAAGACTTGGCTTTCACGAGGAAAGTCTCGAGTCTCTACCTGGACCAACATTCTAGAACTTTCTTAGCAATAAAAAAATTCACAATGTTGGCATACCATGGGAGCGAGGCGACAATAAGAATCTCCTCGTCTGGAAAAGTTCCAGTGATGGGTGCATCAAAGTCAGAAGTCTCAGAGAGTTCTAGTTGGGAGAGGTGATCCACCGCAACATTCTTGACTCCAAGTTTATACTTGATTTCGATGTCGAACTCCTGGAATAGAAGGATCCATCTAGTGAGACGCATCTTCGAATACTTCTTGTCCATTAGATATCGGATGGCGGTATGATCAGCGAAAATCATGACTTTTGATCCTAAGATGTGGGATCTAAATTTGTCTAAGGCAAATACTATGGCTAGTATTTCTTTCTCTGTAATAGTGTAATTCCGCTGCTTGAAATCCAAAGTCTTGCTAGTGTAATGTATGGCATAAAGCCGACAATCCCTCCTCTATCCCAACATAGCCCCAATGGTAAAATCGGAGGCATCTATCATGATCTCGAATGGAAGAGAACAATCGGGTTGCTGGAGGACAGGAGCCTCCACAACCATGTTCTTGAGTGTTTCAAAAGCTGAAAGACACTTATCATAAACTATAAACTTGATGTCTCTTACAAGAATATCATATAATTGTTGGGCAAATTTACTGAAGTCCTGAATGAATTGTTGGTAGAAACCGACATGCCCCTGAATAGACCACAACTACTTCAAGTTGGATGGGGGATTGAGCTTCTTGATGATGTCCACCTTGGTCGGATCGACATCCATGTCCCTGCTGGAGATGATGTGACCAAGAACCGTCCTCTGAGTCATCATGAAATGACTCTTCTCCCAAGTAAGAATGAGGTTTTCCTCAGTGCACCTTTGAAGCACTCAATCTAGGCTTGAAAGATAGAAGTCGAAATCGTCATCGTAGATCGAAAAATCGTCCATGAAGACCTCTAAAAAGTCACCTATCATGTCCACGAAAATCGAGAGCATGCACCTCTGGAATGTAGCCGGAGCATTACATAATCTAACGGGCATTCGTCGGAAAGCATATATTCCGAACGGACATGTAAACGTCATCTTTTCCTGATCTTCAGGTGCGATAGCCACCTTGTTATATCCCAAGTACACATCAAGAAACAATAATGGCTATTCCCAGCTAATCTCTCGATAATATGATCGATAGATGGTAGCGGGAAGTGATCCTTGTTGGTCGCTTGATTCAAACGTCTGTAGCCCACATTGATGCGCCAAGAAGTCGGTACTCAGGTATCGATCTCCTCTCCATCATCATTATTCACTGTAGTGATATTCGTCTTCTTGGTACCACATGTTAAGGACTAACCCATTTCGAGTCGAAGATGGGATAGATAAAATCGGTGCTCCACCACTTGGATATTTCCTTCATAGCCACCTCTTGAAGATTCGGGTTCATCCTACGATGAAACTCACGAGATGGCTTCACGTCAACATCGAGAAAGATGTGCAGGGATGATGAAACTTAGTTTTGCTATATTAATTCACAGATGTTAATCCCCTAGCTTAGACTTAGTGTCAACAAAAATGAGATAAGTCGTTGTATATATCTGAGTCGTGGAATAAATTAAAAATACAAAAAACAACAAAACTAAAATTCATAGAGTCTTTAATCTCTTGAAAATGCTCATAAAAATATTTCTCCCTTTATTTGACCTTGTTTCCGTTTTCAATCGACATTAAACATGTAGATATCATTGAGATCTACAACTTTCATGTTTTGAGTTTTTCCTATTTCGGCCTTTTTCTCCCCCTTTTTTGTGTCTTTCTTTTGGAATAATCTGATTGGGCCGCATGGTGCCTTTCTGGTTGCGTAACATGGTGCTTTCTGGTTGCATCCCATGCTCTCCACCATCCGATCGCACTCTCGATACATCATTCATCACTGTTCATTCCCACTTTCAATCTCCACCATTCGATCAATCATCAGATCGAGTCTCTGCCATCCGCCAGTGCCTTGTTCTCCACTCGCCATGTGGCAGCCGCCATCACCGCCCAATATTCTCCAAAACTTTCCATCTGCATCGCACATACGTGCCTTCTCCACCCTTCGATATGCTTCCGCCCGCATACCCTTTCGCCACATGGCCATCGATTCCAGCCCTTCGATCACCCATCGAACTACATCGCATTCATTCGCCTCCGCGAGCCTCTTCTCATGACACGTGTCACCCCCTTGGCCATCGATCATTCCTTAATTGATCTAATCCGCACTGCATCTTAGTGCCCCCTCTTAGCCATCGGATCGTTAGATCCAACGACCTAGGAATCAAATTCTTCCTCCGGTCGCTCCTCTGTCTCACGACCTATGCCTCACGCGATCGCTCCCCCCTTCCATTTCCCCCACCTTCTCTGTCATCCTCTCCACTCACGTCCAAGACCATTCTTCCTTCTTCCTCGCAGCCACTTACTCGCTCCATGATCCCCTCCCGTCTTCTTCATACACCCCTCTCAAATCATGTTCGCCACCATTTGAACCGCCACGCTTCGCCTTCAAATATACACTCACCACCTCCATATCACCTTGTCCACTTGTATGCAGGGCTGCACCCAACCCATCTCCGCCATCATGTGATAGGGGGAGGTTAGATTGAAGGAGCAACAAAGGTGGTGCCTCCGGTGAGACCCTAAGCCATGGTAGGCTTAGCCCCCCAATGCTCGCTCCCCAGCAAGCTTCTCCGAGGGGTCGCTAAATTCCAACGATGACCCGAGCTCCCCTAGGAGCTCAGCATAGACCGTTTCCCTCATCAATTCTGTCCAGGTAATCTCTTTGATCTCCTCTATGCATTTTCTGTTGATTTCTCGGAATTTATTCGACTCGTACACCATCATGCATCCTCCACTAATTATCACCCGAGTTTCACCATGTATCCACCATCTTCATGCTGCCCAAAGATCACCTTCTCTCCTTCTCAATTGTCTGAACAACACCGACTCACCTCTTCTCCTACTTTGCCGGAGATAGAGCTTAGCCCCTCCATTCCTCCGCTCACTGGGATCTACTTCACTCAAATAACTCCATCCCACGTACACTTTGGCTATTAGAACTAATGTTGCAGGTACCCTTGTCAATGGTCGGAGCTACCTTTGCAGGCTTCACCTCTAGCATAGAGACATCGTTACCCTCCTCCAGACTGGCTAGCTCCCTCTCCACGCTTCTACAAAGGCTGCAAAATTTCAAGGAGTCGACCTCGAGCTTTGTAGAACCAAGAGAAGATAAAAGGAGCTCCATGGCACCTCGCTGGAGTTCCATTCATACCTCCAGCCCCCGCAGTAGAGGATGTAGCTCTAGGATGTACAAGCACCATTGGATGGCACCCTACGATGCTCATCCAACGACAATCCATCACCCACGTCGTTCCTCCTTGCACGAACAACTACCGTCCAATCTTCTTAATTGGATGGTTCACATGCGTCCACATCATCACCCCGAGCCTCCTCTCCGTGCCTTTAGGCTCGGGGTGCCCGAGCCATTTGAGCCTCAATACGAGCTGGTGCCTTCCACCGAACCTCACCCCACGTGCCCAGTCATGTGCAGGCTAGGGTAATTTGCAGAGAGGACCACACGACTTCTTAAAATGACAGACATGTCCTACCATCCCGTGATACCCATGTGCGCTTGGGGTAAATTGCAACCAATCCCCACTGGGTTTTAATAATTGCATTTATAACATTGCACGTATGGGTAATTTAGAGGGAAGCCCTCACAGTTACTTCTAATTGCATTTTAGTACACCTAGGGATCTTTTTGCCATATTTTCCCTAATTATTTTGCATGCTTTTCTTTCTTTTATGCCCCTGAGCTCTTTCTTGCATATCTTGAGCATCCGAGCTCATTTTTAAAAGATTTCAGTTGTGTCGCGAAGCTTGTTTAATTATCTTTATAATGTCATCACTATTTTTATGTTTTGGATACTTTAAAATTTAGTTGATTAATTCTAATTACATAGTGTCACTTTCTCTATGATCTTTATGCTATTATGTAAGTTGTCAATGCAGATTGCTTCGTAAATAAATTCTAAAATTTCTTACATTTTTGTTGCTCATTGATTTTACTTAATTAGGTATAATTGCATGTATCCTCATTTGCATCTGCTTTCATGTTAAAAGGAAAATAAAAAAATTGTCTGCTACATGTTTCCTTCTACATTGTTCGTATCTTTGCATTTATAGAACTATGGATTTCTAATTTAACACTTAATATAAGTAATAAGAGTCTAGATAATAGCTTAAAAGGCTCGTGTCCCTGAGTTCGACCTTGGTTCTGCCCAATTAAATGAAAAATTGATCGTTTGATATTATATGATAAATTAATTTAAGCGGTCTTTGATGGATCCAATTCGGCCCGACTGCAATGATATTAGAAGTGTTAATTCTACACTATTAAAGGTCTAAATTTCGGTTCTGTCATATGGATCCATTTCCGTAGACAGTCTCATCTTTTGTTTATTTAGATTTTAAATATTTAATTAAGTGTTAATTTCTCATTCATAGATTATGATGTTGTTTGTGAATTATTGATAATTCTTTGATTGATATCTAATGTATGTTTTTGTGGCTGGGCCCCTGGTGACCACGGAGGTGAGGAGCAAGAGTTCCCGCTGCAAGGAGCCGTAGAAGCAAACTTTGGAGAAAAATCGAAGAGAAAAAAATGTATGTTTCTCGCATTTTTATTTTCCATGTAATAATCATCTTTACAACAGTCTTTGTTTGAAGACTCGCTTGTGTAAATGAAGGAAGATATACTTGGTTGTGTGGGGATCTCCCCATTTCAATGTCGACTTAGGATCAGGCATGCGGCTCTCCGAGCTATCTCATACATTTTTATTTTATGTGTTTCATCGTAGGTAGGGCACATAATAATTCAATATGCACATAGAAATCTCTTCACGTAGCCAAAATAAAATCTATTCTTTCCTGCTAATAGAAGCATGCTAGGTGCAGTTTTTCATCGACTTGCGTACATTTGGTTTTGGTTTCAATTCAGTCTGATTTTTCTCGAATTTTTCTCAAGGCACCACTAGTTTTATCTTAGCATAGTTCATTATTTTATCAAATGCGTTACTTTTTCTCGACCTCCCATCATGTCTTGATCACCTAGGTTAATGGAAATTGGGAATGAGCGGTAGATGATTGATTGATTGCTTGTGCTCACATTTAAATAGTGATAACCTTAAGCTTAAAATTGGCACTGATAAATGTAAGTTGACCTAAAATGGAGTAAAATCATGTTTTGGGAGAGCAACACCCTTGTTTACGTAGGATAGTTTATTTGAAATTTTTCTTATACCTTGCGTAAATTAGAATGTTTTAATCACCAATAAAAATGACATGATAATTAACCAACACTTTTTGGTTTCACGTGTGAGTTGATGAATTTAAAGGGTATTGCATGTTTGATTGAGCCTTGATTACTGTGACACCCTTCCCTAGACCTAAGTACTCCATTCATCTCTGAAAATTCACTTGCTCATGTGTACATCCATCATGATTCTCCATTCCCCACAAGTCTCCCCAACATAAAATATCCATCTTTATACCTAGGCTAATCTCAACCTTAATATAGGGGAGACTTGAGTCCCTGTGATTTTTCTTACTCATTTGTCCTTTCATTGATACTTAGGTTATTTCTAACCTAAGTATAGGGGGCGTTCGCCTCAGTTCCTGTATATTCTTTCATACTTAAATGGAGCTATGGCTTTGTGTCACCTTGTGCTATGAGGACATAGCAAAGTTTAAGTATAGGGGGTATACTGTATACACAGTATATATTTACTTTATCCATGTTTTGAAAAATTTTAAACATTTTGGGCTAAAGTATGATCTTTGAACTAAGTGGACAAAATGACTTCAACGTTTTCGAAAATATTTCTATAATATGTTACATTATTATTGAAAAAAATATTTTGAAAAATGATTTGAAAAATATGTTTTACGTATTTTGTAAAATCATTTGAAAATTACTGGTAAAAATCTATATAAATGTGACATGATTTGAAAAATATTTTCAAAACTTGATTTAAATAAAGTAAAATGAGTCTTACTTGTATTCTAACTTTATTAAAAAAATCCATAAAAATTAAAAAAATCCTTTAAAAGTCAAATTGACTACTAAATTTAAATAAGTAGCATCGTTCAGTGAGGGTCTCCCTTAGCAAATTAGGTGGTTTAGAGGACATCGCATAAGGCTCCGAACTCAAGCAACAATACCATTCTACTACCCGTATACACCTATATTGGTTTAATGCAGATGCATCTACTCATTTGAGTTTAGGCAATCATTAGGTCTTTTAATGTTTTCATAAAAAAATAAAAAAATTGGATGAAGGAGTTGGATTGAATCCCTGACATTTTCACTTCCACACAGGGTTAGTGATATTAGAGAACACCTAGTTTATGGCGTCTTGAGATTTTAGGTTAACCATCATTAGCCATCGGGGTCTTCGACTTAAAATTCTACATTGCCCTAGTTTGCTAGATTTGCGTGCTATATTGCATGCTTAGTCTCCTACATTAAGAATATGATTAGTTGTGCACATACACAACTGCGGTCATGATGAGATGAGTTAGAATTTCATTTGAGGGTCTGGAATGAGGGATTCAAGTCTGGACTAGATTTAATGATGCTCGGGGATGGGATAAAATCATTGAAGGCTTCATGAAACCTGAGTGTCAGCAATTTCAGCCAATATGAGAACTTGGTTCTTCAACTAATCTCTTGACATCTACCTAAGTACTAGGGTGTGAATAAAATAAAAATGTTGATCAGTGTGCGCCAACTCCTAGTAATAGCAGTGGAGCTAGCCAAAATATAACAAAGAAATATCAATGTTGAAAGAAAAGCTCTCATTCCACAAAGTCAATTATCAAAGAGCTTCCACCAAAGGCGAGCGCTCCCAACCATTTTAAAGTGTCCACTTGGACCACCACTATTAGGACCAGGCATGCACCAAAAAAGGGTTCTTTATCGTAAATTCTAGGTGTAGAAGGTATAATAGATAATCAAAAAAGGCACATCCCGGTGTATTCTGAGAAAAACAAGTGCAGACGACTCCAACTTCTCTTGACGGACGCACTGATCAACACCAAAAATATGCGTTGAGCAATAAGGCACTCGAGAGGATCTTTGTTACAATGAGAGGGAGAGAAGAAATGACACAATCCTAAACCCTCCATCAACTGGCCTACCACCTACAATTCAAAGTCTGACAACTAAAGAGACAGTAGATTCGATGCAATATTTGATTCATTCCTTAGAGTTGAGGATTGGGTCCTTAGGAGAATTTTTTGGACCAAGACCTTGGGTGACGTTGCGACTCTACTCTCATGATCGCGGTCAACACTTAATATAATATCCTTAGATTATATGTATACAAGATAGAGTTTAGAGAACTAGAGAAATTGGATATCTCTCGATTAAGGCTATGTTGAGCTCTGAAATTTCGGATCTCAAAAATTAGGATTTCTTGAATGTATCAGATCATGTACGCACATTCACAAGGGGGTTAATCCAGCTCATTCATTTTTGAGATGCTCGGAGACGAGCATAGTTTAAGTATATAGTGGTTATGAAACTCAGTTTCACTTTATTAATCAGAGATCTTAACTCTCTAACTTAGAGTAAGTGTTAATAAAAACCAGATAAATCGTTGTATATACCTGAGTCATGGAATAAATAAAAAATACAAAAAATAACAAAACTAAAAATTGTAGTGTATTTAAGCCCTTAAAAATGCTCATAAAATTATTTCTCCCTTTATTTAACCTCATTTCCGTTTTTGGTCAACATGAAACTTGTATACCTCATCGAGATCTACAGCTTTCAAGGAGATTAGGAGTTTTTCCAAATTCGACCTTTTCTTACCCTTTTTTGTGTCTTTCTTCATGAATAACCTGATTGGGCCACATGGCACTTTCTAGTTGTGCCACGTGGATCGATCCTCTGTGCGCCACGCACCCCACGTTCCCGACCATCCGATCGCCCTTTGGATACTTAATTCATCACTGTTCATTCCTGCTTTTATATCTCCACTGTTCGATCAATCATCAGATCGAACCTCTGTTGTCTGCCAGTGCCTTGTTCTCCACTCGCCACGTGGTAGCCACCGTCACCGCCCGATCTTCTCCAAAACTTTCCATATCCACTGCACATATGCGCCTTGCTCTCCAACCTTCGATCCACCTCTAGATTCCATCCTAACCGTCTGCTTCTACTTGCGTACCCTTTCGCCACGTGGTCCTCGATTCCACCCCTTCGATTGCCCATCAAACTACATTGCAGTCATTCATCTCTGCTCACCTCTTCTCACGCCATGCATCACCCCCTTAGCCATCGATAATTCCTTGATCGATCTAATCCGCGTCGTATCTTAGCTCCCCCTTCTCAGTTATTGTATCGTTAGATCCAACGACCGAAGAATCATCTTCTTCCTCCGGTCGCTCCTCTCTACCACGACCTCTGCCTCGTGTGACCACTTCCCCATTTCCATTTCCCACCTTCTCTACCATCCTCTCCATTCACAAACCAGCCCATGTCCAAGATCGTTCTTCCTTCTTCCACGCGGTAACTCACTCGCTCCATGATCCCCTCTCGTCCGCTACACACGCCCCTCTCAAATCACATTCGCCACCATTTGAACCGCCGTGCTCCGCCATCAAATACACCCTCACCACCTCCATATCACCTTGTACACTTGTACGTGGGGCTCCACCCGGCGCATCACCTGCTCCCTGTGACCGGGCGAGGTCAGATTTAAGGAGCAACGAAGGCGGAGCCTACGGTGAGACCTTGAGCCATGGTAAGCTTAGCCCCCAGCGCTCGCTCGCTGGCAAGCTGCTTTCAGGGGTCTCCATAGTCCAGCGATGACCCGATCTCCCCTCGGAGCTCATCATAGACCATCGCCTTCATCAATTATATCCAGGTAAGCTCTCCAATCTCCTTTGTCTATTTTTTTGTTTATTTCTCAGAATTTATTCGACTCGTACACCATCGTGCACCCTCCACTAACTATCATCCGAGTTTCACGATGTATCCACCATCTTCACATCGCCCAAAGATCACCTTCTCTTCTTCTCCATTGTATGAACAAGACTGACCCATCTCTTCTCCTACTTTACTGGAGACAAATCTTAGTACCCCCATTCCTCCGCTCGCCGAGTTCCCACTTCACTCGCATCACTCCACCCTATGCACACTTCGTCTATTGGAACTAACGTTGTAGGTACCCTTGTCAATGGGCGGAGCCATGGTCGGAGCTACCTTCGCGGGCATCACCCAGCATAGAAACATCATCACCCTCCTCCAGACCGGCCAGTTTCCTCCTTGCACTTCTACGTCGGTTGCAGACCTTCCAAGAGTCGGCCTCGAGATTCGTTGAACCTAGAGAAGAGAGGAGGAGCTTCATGGCACCTCACCGGAGTTTCATTCCTGCCGCCACCCCCGCATCGGAGAAAGTAGCTCCAGGATGTACATGCACCATTGGATGGCACCCCATTGTGCTCATCCAACGACGCTCCATCGGCACGTCGTGCCTCCTTGCACGAACAACTACCGTCCAATCTTCTTGATCGGATGGTTCACAGGCGTCCATGTCATCGCCACGAGCCTCCTCTCTACGCCTTTAGGCTTGGGGTGCCCGAGCCTTCTGAGACTCAGTCTGAGCCAGCACCTTCCACCGAACCTCGCCCCATGTGCCCGATCACATGCAGGTGGTGGTAATTTGCGGAGAGGCCCCCACAACTTTTTCAAATGATAGACCGATCCTACCATCACGTGATACGCACGCACACCTGGGGTAAATTGCAACCAACCCCTAACGAGTTTTAATAATTGCATTTATACCTCACGCGTGTGGGTAATTTATAGGAAAGGCCTCACAGTTACTTTTAATTTCATTTTAGCCCTACCAGGGATCTTTTTGTCATATTTTCTCTAATTATTTTGCATGTTTTCTTGCCTTACGCCCCTGAGCTCTTTCTTACATGTCTTGAGCATCCAAACTCCTTTTTAAATGATTTCAGTTGTGTTGTGAAGCTTGTTTAATTATATTTCTAATGACATAGCTATTTTTCTATTTTGGACATTTAAATTTTATTTAATTAATTCTAATTACATATTGTCACTTGCTTGTTGATCTTTATGTTATTATGTAAGTTGTCAACGTAGATTACTTTGTAAATAGATTTTGAAATTGCTTACATATTTGTTGCTCATTGATTTTAATTAATTCAGGTATAATTGCACATATCCTCATTTGCATCTGTTTGCATGTTAAAAAGCAAATAAAAAAATGTCTGCTACAGTTTCCTTCTACATTGTTTGTATCTTTGCATTAATTGATCATTGTATTTCTAATTTAACACTTAATCTAAGTAATAAGAGTCTAGATAATATCATAAGAGGCTTGTGTCCCTGAGTTCGACCTTGGGCTTGCCCAAGTACAAAAGAAATCGACTGTTTGATTTTATTAATAAATTAATTCAAATGGTTTTTGATGGATCCAATTTAGCCCGACTGCAATGACACTAGAAGTGTTAATTCTACACTATTAAAGGTCTAAATTTCATTTCCATCATGGGAGAAATGAGACATACTAATCCCATGGAGATCCTCTACTGACCATCTGATTGCCTTGCGATTCTTCTCTAGATATCCATCAGACAAGATTCCTGATCTTTGATTAGATTAGAAGAGATGCAGATCAGAAACATTTTAAATTCGCCAGCTTGGAATTTGTATTTTGTTGACTGAGGTAATAGCTTAAGATCAGGGGCAGAAGGAACATGAAGAGTGGTTTTGACTAGGTCCTGGGTATAGGCTACTAGATCGATATGCGTAAGCTCGACCTATTGTAACTCAGAAAGATCTAGAGATTACTTTCAGATTGCTGACTATGCTGCATTAGCTTGGTCTATAGGCTGGTTGTAGTCTCATCTGAAATTAGGCATGGGACATACTCATCAAAATGACATGAATGAAAATCAGTATGATCATCATCAGAATTGTCGGCCTCGGCATGTGACTGTGTCTGCTCCAAGACTGTGCTATCCAATATTCCATCATCTAATATCTGAAACTCAGACTCTCCTGAATGCGTGATGAAAGATCGTGTACTCGGTTCGGCCTGGAGGACCTCATCATCTGTCTCCACGAAGTCACAGTCCTGATGACTTTCGACTCCATCTTCAGATGCTCGCTCTGACTTTTCTGATTTGGCTCTGAGATCTTTGATCGTCTCTATATGTATACTCTTACCTTGGACACAAAAGTACACCTTCCCATTACCATAATCAGAAACGATCTTGGTTGTGGCTAGAAAAGGTCATCCCAATAAGATTGGGGTATCAGTTACACATTCAGGGACCGTCATGTCCAACATGACGACGTCCACATAGAATTTCAAACAATTAATGGTGATAATAATGTCTTCGATTAATCCCTCTGGTCACTTGACCGATCTGTCAGCAAACTGCAAGAATGTTCTGCTTGGTCTAAGAGGCCTGAACTCGACTTGTCAAGTAAGGAAGAAGGAAGGAAATTAATCGATGATCCGCTATCTAAAAGTGTACGATCAAATGTCTGATCTAGAATATCACATCTTAGATAAGGTGCTCTTGTGTCTGATCTTTTGGCTAAGAGACAGTTCTGGATGGCGTGAAAAGTCTCCTTTGTCAACACATAAATTTCAGAACAATGATTATGTTGCCTCTTCTTTCTGCGAATAGTGGCTTGCTCCTTGAGACCTTTCTACAGAAGAGGAATGTGTACCATGGATTCTGAAAGAGTGAGCTGAATTGTGAATTTATCGAGAATCTCTTTCGTCAGATCAAGCAATTGAGTTCTTTTAGGATTTTCCTTTTTATCGCCTTTCCCTAAGCAGAGTGCTTAAGGAAAAGGAATCTATACTTCCTCTTTGTCAGTCTATAAATGAGAAGGATAAGAAGAAGAAGAATATATTTGTAAAATGGGGATTGGCATTTCATGAATCATCATAAGAAGATCCATGATCTTGAGACTGCTCAACTGTCTTAGTTTTATTTCTCTTTCGATTTCTTCTCTTGTATACATTTTTATGAAGTTTTCTATCATAATCATCATCACTATTTACAAAGAAAGGTAAAGCAAATGATTTAGCATTTGGGTATGACTGCATCTCTTCAGATTTGGCGGCTTCAACACCACCATCCACATCGTCAAAGGGTGCGGCTTCAGTACTGCCATCAATGTCTTCTACAGACTCTCTTGGAGCCTAGTAGAGTACCACCATATAGAGTGTCCTCTTCGAGCCTAGTAGAGTCTGTGCCTATTGGCATCCTACTTCTCCTAAGAGAGACGGAATCATCGTTATCACGATAAAGAAAGTTGTTTGAAAATACCTGTGACTAGAGGGTGGGTGTGGTTAAGTCTACCTGCTCTAACTTTCTCTTCAGATTATTCGGATTTGACTCTATCTGAGCTGGTATGGCAGATTTCCCCTTGACTAAATCGGTAACATGAGTTATGAACTCATCCATTTCTCGCCTAAACAAGACCTGTTGGTCAGTAATCAGGTCAGCAAGATATTCTAATGCTGGGTTATCATGGAAGGGACCATGAGACATGGATGAGCTGCCTTGATGATACTGAGGCTATTGCAGAGCTGACTACTATTGAGGAGGCTCTAGATATTGAGATGGATATAAGTTCTACCTCCACTGAGTCTGTTGAAACAGACGAGGATCGGAATGTTGTCTTTATTCTGCCCCATTAGTGCCTGCTACGGCTGTTAGGAAGAGGTACCTCCAGTAGTCCAGTGGAAACCAGGATGATTGTGACAGATTCGTGATTACTGTGGTTGGTTATACCAATTCCCATTAACCTCTGTCAATGACTCTGGCATCTCAACGTAAGTCACGGGCAAAAATGCCAATGACTAATCACTATGATACACCACCATCTGGTGTTAGATGGTGGTGTAAGCGGATAAACTAGAGACTGATAAGTCGGCTCAGCATGCACATGGTATATGTGCTGAACTGGTGGCCATAGATGTATTCCTCGGTCTCAGCTATTTGAGTCAGCCTGTGATCTTGATGACTATGTAGATTCTGTCTGAATCTCTTGAAGGCACATTATATTTGACTTCAGATCACTTAAACATCTTTCAAGCTCATCAATCTTATTAAGCTTGTCCAGATTCTGGCACGTTTTCTCAATGATTTTCATGGAATCCTACTTCTGAAAAATGATCCCCAAATCAGCTGATGAGGATTCAAAATGAGTGGAAATGACAAAAGAGGGACTCCCTTCAATTTGTGCTACTTGGGAGTGCTGGTGATATGTAGGTGGCTTTGTCTATTTGAAGACCCGAGTCTGGGACATTATTGTGTAATTCTCTACCATTTTCTTGTAAATGTCCCAGACCTGATCCTCATGCATTGAAAAATATGATCCACTGTAGGAAGCATTCACCAATCCCTGTAACTCTAGTGTCAGCCTGCTAAAGAAACTCTATACAAGAGTTGGCTTAGAAAGTTAATGATGGGACACCGATCAATGAGCTATCTAAAACGGTCCCATTACTCGTGGAACTACTCTTTCCTGATCATGGCGAAGTTACTGATCATATCTCTGGAAGCATTCGTTCGACCTAGGGGGTAATACTTGTTCAACTATGCGGTTCGTAACTCCTCCCATGTCGAAACATATCTCCCTAAGTGCTTCAGTCAGTAGGCTACTCAATCAATGAGGTAGAAAGTAAAAGTGATTAACTTGATCGTATCCTCGTTAACTTATGTATCATGCACTATACTGCAGATAAGATCGAACTCTTGAGCTGCTGACGCGACTCCTTAGTAGAAATCCCATGAAACTTGGGCAGCAGTTGGATCATCTGAGGATGAAACTCGAAGTTCTCATGAATAATAGGGAGAAGGATCCATCTATGAGTCGTAGTATCTCTAGGGTTATAGAGATGTTGCATTGTGTTGTTCGAACCTAGAGGAGGTCTCTCTGCTCCATCATGTTGCTCTTGATTCTAAGCTCCTGGATTCTCAGCATTAAGATGATCTCGTTGCACTTTAAGCTGACTCGGCTCGACTCTTATGTCATTCATTAATCTACCTTGCTCTCGAATTAGATTATGCATTGTCTCTGGGGAAGCAAGTAGACTACTATTGATTGCAACCTGATTAATCACAACCGAAGTGGTCTACTACCCTTTTCCAGCCATAGTCTCTAGAAAGGAAAAAGATCTAAGGTCAGGGTTGGTCAGATTAATATTCAACTACTGAAGGAACTAAGGTTTGCGGTCATAGTTCACATAAACCAAAGGTGATGATGATAAAGAATGAGTAGGAGAAGGAATCTGAGAAAAGCTTCCAGTGTTAGAGTTACGCCTGGAAGAAGAAAGGTGTCCTGATTCTGGCTCAATCAGGAGTTTTTCGCAAACTGAGCTAGGAGACGAGATTACGAAGAGAGATTGATTGATCTTAGGTTCGTACAGAGGGTTCTCTTCAACCAACCTAGATAGATGGGTATGTGCTCGTGCAAGCGATGTCGTAAGAGTCGACCGAAATGATCGTCTACCCATCATCCTGAGAGTAAGATGGCAACTGATTGATGATACTGATTAAGATCAGGAAGATAAAGGACTCACACCACAAATCAAACATAAAGCAAACCCCGAGTTCACCAACTCGACCTTGGTGATGACCGTAAGAGTTCGGTCATTTATCTTATAAATTTTAAGGTTGTCTGGCAGACAAATCTTCTCATTGATTAGAGAGATCAGATAGGTGCCCAAAACATCTACGGAATACTGTTTCAAGTTTTTACCAGAAATCACTTAGTCTCAGCCACTATGAGAGTAAATATGGACTGTTGTTGGCTACTTGTGTTATTTGAGGATGGAGCCTTATGCAGTGTCCTGTAAATCTCCCACTCTACTAAGTACACCCGGATCTTTCTGGCTAACCAAGAGTACCCACTAAAGATAAAGTGATTAATAGCATGAATTAAGTAGTACTTTAGAAGAAGCCTACACTATGACTCTACCTTATGTGTCATCTCTCACTCACATAATCTAGAGATAATACCTACGATGCAATTGCAAGGGTTGCTCTCCCCAAGACAAGTGAAGTCCTTACATTTCATTTTAGGATCAGATAAAAATTAGCAGCCCCAGTTTTAATTTTCAATTATCACTTTTTTTGGATATTTTCAAAACAAATTGTCTAACGTAGTTTTGTCTTTTTGGGTATGATCTTAGATACAAGCAACTCGGTGTTTTGGCCTAAGCAAGCACCTAGCTACAGTTGCACAGAGAAGGAGAAAGTCGAGAAAATCCTAACAATCACCTATCCTAGAAAAGCTGTGGAAAACTTTTGTAAAAATCACGAAGAGAAAAAACAACGACAGGTGCCATGTTCCCCTTGGAGTACAACCTGGTAAAACAGAACTCGAGATGAAAAGAGGGAGAGGTACAAGTCGGGATACACTAAAGGGGGTCCTTCCTGCGAAACAATTTTTTATTACAAGAAAATTGCATTTGCGGTTCTGTCTCGTGCTACTCAACTTGTGCTGCACAAATCAGAAATTGAAAGCCGTGACGTTAAGGAATAAAATGGGGAAAAGAGAAACCCTAAACCTAGGTCTACAACTACCCCAGTGCTGCCTCCCCAACAATAGTGCCATCTGAAAAATCGCACCTTATGAGTTTCTTTATTCCTACAAAGGAGAAAGATAATTGATTTCGCGGTTGTTGTATCGACAGGGTGAGAATTATCAGAAAAGATTAATTTTTAATTTATCTTATTTTATCTTATTTATACTCCTAAACTTAAGTATATAGCGGTTAAAAATGGGAGTGTCGAACTCAGGGAGGCAAACTGTTGATAAAGTAGGGTTAAACTATGGACAAACTCAGGTAAATGGTTTCCTGATTTTTGTTTTATTTTTAAAGATTTTTCTAGATTTTTATTTTTTTTATGGAATTTATCTTGTTTTTATAATTTTTAAGTATTTTATAAATTTTTTATTATTTTAGGAATTTTTGTAATTGTTTTATTTTTATTTTCTTATTTTTATAGTTTTTTTATTTTCTGTCTTCATGAATTTTTAAGGAGTTTTTAAGATTTTTATAGATTTTGGTTTTTGATGTGGAGAAAACTTATTTTTTATGGAAAACTATGAGGTATTTTGGATTTTTGAAATATTAAACAATACGAAAATATTTTTATTTTATTTAATTGTGATTTTACAAGTACTGTGAATTTTGTATTTTTTTTATTGATTTTAATATTTTTTTTGTTTTGTTTCTTCTTTTTTATGTAAAATAGAATAAAATACTCTGAAGGCAATTTTTATTAAATTTTGAAGTTGTTTTTATGTGTTTATTATTGTTGTATATTTTTTTAGATTTTTAAAATGATTTATTAAAATAGAAAATTTTTTCATTTTCAAAATTAATTTAATATTGTATAAAGTGTAAAATACAATATTTATAAATATATTATTATATTTTTATGTTTTGGATTTTATTTATCATGTACTATATACGTATAGTATATTATACTGTAGTACATGGGTATATGTGTAAAAATGCTAAGAAGTAAGGGGTCTATTTGTAATTTCTGGAAAAGCTAGGTATATGTGTGAAAATCTAAGAATATCCAGGAGGGGGTAGGTGTAAATTTCTTAAAAGTATCTAAGGTTGCACGTGCATTGCAAGTGCACCGCCTAAACTAAGCCGTGAGCAGTGTGTACGTCTGGTAATGACGCATGACGAGATCTCAACCCTGAGATCGAGCTTTGATCTGGCATAACAACGAGTATGGAGATAGATGTGTGTTCGACTTGGATAACTTCTGTCCAGAGAATTGAATGGCAACAATCAGATCTGGGGCACAGGTTTGTTATTCTCCAACTACGTTTAGGCAGCGGTGGTAGCAGTCTGCATGAGGTAGGCGAACGAATCTGCTTCGTCGGAGCTTCCAAGCAGTTGCGATTTTGATTACTGACAAGGATGCTCCGAGGACTGGATAATTGGACGTGGATTTGAATCAAATATAAAAGAGAATAGAAATAAATGGAATGGATGATAAGAGATCGGAAGAAGGAAGAAGAGAAACATAATAGAAGGAGGGAAATCAAAAGATAAAATAGGAAGAGGTAGATGAGAAAAAAATCCTAACATGGAATGGAGGACGTCTCATATATTGCTGGAGATTTTACTCCAGAAGTCTTCGCCTCAATGGCGCGGCGAGCCGGAGGCTATACGCGACAGAGGGGGACCAACATCGATGAGACCACACCACTCCCACTTTCTCTCACTCGACGTATGGGGAGACAAATGCTGTTAAAGAACCACCCTCGCTCGGAGCTCTGGAATGTGGAAGAATGAGAAATGGTGGATCCAATGATTTGGCTGCTACGGCTCATATTTATAGATGAGGTTGAGTGGAGGCCACAACAACGGGATCCGATCATCGACGAAAGGATCCAGCGACCGCAACGGTTGAGCGAACGACGAGTCAACTACCGGTTGTTGGCCGGTTGGACAGAGGAAAGGATGGGCAGTATACAACGGCTTCGGGTTGGAGAAGAAAGGGAACAAAGGAGGAAGAGGGGGAGGAAAGAGAAATGAGAAAAATAATAATTAATTAACTAAAATAATTAAGATATAATTAAATTAAAAACCATATTAAATAAATTAATTAAGAAATAATTAATAATTAACTTATTAAGTAAGAATTAAACTAAATAAATTGTTTATTAAATATTATAAGTAGATAATTAATTATTGCATAAGTTAATAATAAGATAAATAAATAACTAATATTAAAAAAATTAAATTAATTGAAATAATTTTTATTTTAAATTAATTTAATATTAAAGAATTAAGAAATTATATATATTTTAAATTACGATACATTGTACAATATACCAATACGGATCCGAAAACCACGTTTTTCATATTTACTCTGATTTCAGCGAAACCAGTATAATTTTGTAGATAATTAAATATTATGAATTTTAAGACCGAGTATGCCAATTCAGAGTTCATGCAACCGAGTTATGAGGTCCGGAAAATTTAGGTAGCGGCTTCGAGGCTTTGGGTTTTATTAGTATTTTAACTTAGTTTTATTTTTATATATTTCTATACATTTTTAGAAGAATTTAGGAAAAGAAATTAAGTTAATCTGGTCTATGGTTAATTGAATAAAAATCTACGAGGATTCTACATATAGTACAAATAGACAACGGGTCCAAAATCTCAAAATTACTCAGTTTATTGTAATATTTTTTAATATTTTTAATAAATAGTACTATGTATAAAACAAATTTTAAAAGTGAGTTTGGTATGTTTGATGTTTTATATAAATAGTTATGAACCTTAGAAGTAGGCTTTTGCGGTTCATTGCGATTAACTATTTTTATAATGAAATAGATTTCTGATATTTTTATAAAATACTATACATTTTTGTGATCAACTTTTACATAATAAGTGTTTTGATTTGTAATTGTCTTGATGATAAAAAAAATAGGTGAAATATTTAAAATGTGATAAATGAGTAAATTATATTTTTGATCTTTATTTCCTTGATATTTTTATAAGTTAGGATCCTTATCTCCCCCTACTTATTTATTTTATCGATCCGATCAATATTAACCTGGTCTCAGGGTAAGGATTGATCTGTATATAATTTGTATATTTAGCCTTCTTTTCTTTTATTTTTCTTTTTTATTTTTATTCTTTTATTTTGGATAAAATAAGTGTTAAATATATAATACTAATATTTATGGTTAGAATGATAATTAATTGGAATTAGTGACTACTTACATGTATTCTACCAAGGATTCTTGCCAAAATGAAAGAATAAAAGTGATGAATCACATACTCATCATGGAAGGAGTTTGAAATGGCGGATCATTCTTAGATGAGGAGTGGGTGCCGATTTATAGGATAGGATCCTTGGAGGACATGAAAGAAGATCCGGTCATCGACAAGGTGGAGACGGCACTACGGTTGTTGGGCAAACGGTTGGCTAACTGCCGACGGTTGTGGCGGTTGACGGCGAGGAGAGGAAAAGCGGCAGACGAGCAACGTTGGTCGTTGGGGGAAGAGAATGACATGGGAAGAAGAAGGGGACGGGTGTGCGATACACGTGCGAATACAAATAAAAACAAATTCTATAATTAAATAAATAAATATTTAAAGTAATTACTTAATAACTAAATCAATATTTAGATTAAATAAAGTAATTAAGATCTAATTAAATAGATAATTACATAATTAAGTAAATAAATAAATAAGTATTTACATAAAGAATTAACCAACTTAATAAATAATTATTTAATATTTAGTAATTAAATAATAAAAATTAAATTAATAAATAAAATCATTTTAATTTAATTTAATTTAATACTAAGTAATATATAATAAAAACATAAATTATATAATATAAATTAAGGTACAATGTACAATATAAACAAATATGGTCCCAAAACCCACTCTTTGCTTATTAAATATGATTTTAAGGAAATCGATGTTATTTGATAGATAATTTAATATAATGACATTTAAAACAGAGTTTGCTCAATTCTGAGTTCATATGGTCGAGTTATATGCTTCGTAAAATTTAGGTCACAACTTCGTGGCTTCGGGATTTATTGGCATTCTGACTTACACTATATTTTTATATTTTTCTATTATTTTTAGAAATATTTTGAAAAGAAATTACATTAAACGGAGTTACAGGTAATTAATTAGAAAATCATGAAGTTTTTACAAACCGTACTAATAGACAATAGGGTCCAAATACCAAATCTCCCCCCTTTTAGTCAAATATTTTTATATTTTTTATAGATAGCTTTAGTTATAAAGCGAAGTTTATAAGTGAGTTTTGTTTATTTGGAGTTTTGTATAAATAGTTATGAGCCTCGAAAGTCAGCTTTAACGGCTTTCACATTTCATCGTAATATTTTATTTTTATATTGGATAATTTTTCTAATATTTTTATAAAATAATTTATATTTTTAAAAGCAACTTTTGTAAAAAAAGTTTTTTTGGTTTGAGATTTTTTGAGTGATAAATAAATTATGTGAAATATTTACAAGGTGGAAAATGTGTTTATGTACATTTGGCCTTTTGATTCGATCTCGGGGTTAGGATCAGTCTGTATATATTTCATATACATCCTTCATTTTATTTTATTTTTCATTTTTCTCTTTATTAATTTAATTTAGATAAAGATAAGTATTAAATATATAATATTAACAATTGAGGTTAGAATGTTAATTAGTAGAAATTAATGAGTATTTACCTGTATTTTACCAAGATTTTTTAGCCAAAATGAAAGAATAAAGGAATAATAGATTCATCTGTTGGACATGCGATCCCACGGCGAGCCATTATGCAATAAATGTTATTGCGAATATCATTCCCTAATCTGAAATGAAGAATAGATAATTTGCATAATAGGTCCCTTAGTACAATTAGGGTTATGTACCATGGCCATCTTAATGATCATACAGTTGTTGATTCAATTATTGAATCATAGAGGCTGGTGCTTGGATGAATATCTAATGAGTTAGATTGAGGACTCGTCAAGCACCGTCAAATGATTGTTAAGAGATGATCTCCATCCTTAGTAGGAGACGGCAACCCTTTCTCAGTTAGGCTGATATCTGACCGACCTCTTGATGCTGGTCCTTTGCATAGGAATAGAGATTCGGAGGTGTCAGATTAGTATGGTCAAAGAGTTGACTCAACGAGATCAAGATAACTGAAGTCCTATATCGTATGCTGTCATGATATAGGCACACGTCCTCTGACTGGAGACAGATGTGTTACTATATGTCTGAGAATGTACATCTGGCAGACCAATAGGTTGATGACCTAATCAATGTCTATACACCGGTGCTTTGGTGTGCATGCAAGGGCATATGAGTAATACGATCTCTCAAAGGGATCATACAGGTTCATTACTGATCAGAAGACATGAGCTCATTCATGATATATTGGGAAGATCAAATTCCGTGCACGGTCGTCTCGCTTTGGAAGCTTGACTGAATTTGTAGGTTTGATATATACTTTTGGAATGTATATGATCAAGATCTAGGTATGATATAAACTTTTGGAAAGTATATGGTCGATACCGACTCCCAATAGTCAACTGAGAAACTTAATGATAAATCCCTGAAGTAGACAGTGTAAAATTGATCTTATACTTCGGGATCATTCTGGGTCTTCCAGTATGCAGGATGTACAGGTATTGGGAATACCTGAGGGTGATGTGATCATAAACGATTGTATAAACATGACGCTTCCATTCCTGGGGAGTGATGAAACGGGTCTGGATTTTAGTGACTCCTCTCAGTAGAGAAGTGATCTGATCTTAATCCAAATTTTGGACATTGATCTGAATATGATTCAGATGTAATGAGATGATTGGATTTACGGTCTTAATTTAATCAAGCATCTATGGGAGGCCCAAGATCTGGATTTGAGATGTAATCTCAATATCCAAGTCACTATATGTGGAACAATACAATTGCCATGTCCTTATCTCCAAGTATCAGCGAAGAAAGCGCATTATCCTTGAAAGAGTTCAGGATAATTTCATTGTTGATATAAGTATCTGAGCATTGAGAAAATGGATAATTAAATGTGATTTAATTATCATGCTTAATATGAATTCGATTCATAAAGAGAGTTGTCTTAGATAATTAAATGTGATTTGATTATCAAAGATACAAATAGTCTGAATGTGATTCATATTTTTTGGGCACATGAGAATAGAGATCCACTGTGATTAAATATGATTTAATTATCATGGATATGAATAACGTGTATAGAAATATCCATATTAATCATATATATCATAAATGTGATTTATAATATATAAGAGAGAGCAATTTGTAATTTACATTTGTTAATTAAATGTTAATGTGAATTGTATTCACATTGGACAATTAATTGAAAATGTAATTCACATTTTATTTTGGGTTGTGAATGTGATTCACAAATTTCCAATGGCATGATTGCAATGTTCACAAAATAAATTAGATTTATTTTTATGAAATAATTTGCAACAATGGTTGTTGCAAATATTGGAGAAATTAATGGGATAATGTATCTCATGGAATAAAAGGAGAAGAAGTCACCTTCCTTGTAGGGAGGGTGGACAGCCACATTTCCTACATGGAATGTGGTGGCCGTCCACTCCCTTCATGGAAGGAGACATGCCTCCTCTCCTAATCTTCCAATGGAGATTGATTTAATATAAATCAAATTATATTCAATGTATTTTTGATTTTATTAAATTAATTGTTATTGGTTTTTACCAACACAAATCTTGGCCATTAAAAGAAACACAAATCAATGAGAGCCATTGGATTTGTGTTGTCCATCGAGTGAGATCCATGGATCGCAAAATATTATAAAAGGAAAGGCACCCCTTTGCTCTTATTTATACATAATGAGAACATAAGTCTCTCTCTCTTTCTCTCTACACTCCCACTTTCTCTCTCTCTCTCATGGCCGTCCACCGTGGGTGCCCTAGAGAGAGTCTCCATCACCACATCGTTGTCGTCATCCTGTCTGATCGTTTGCTCACGGATCTCCGTCTCCTTCGATGCGACTTGCTCGTGAAGAAGTTGTCGGATCTCGTGTGTCGAGATCAGGAGATCCGCCGCTTGGATCATCAACATGGATTGCGAGAAGCACGTGTTTCATCAACACGCTCGCAAGCGTCTCCTCCATCGGATCGGAATTGAGACAGGAGGTCTCTTCGTTTAGAGATTCAATCGCAACCATGCTTCAAGAGGTAATCCTATTACTTGTTTGTGGTCTAGACAAAAAAATTCGAGAAGTGTTCTTGGATCATATGATTTCGTCACATGAAAAATTTTAATTTCCGCTGCATAGAACAACTAGTATGACTAGTCGTTCTTCGTCGTATCTGATACAATTCTCACGCTTCCGAATGCGCTTGAGGATTATCCCATATCCTTCAAGTAGTATCAGAGCCTTAGGTTGAAGGTTTTGGATACGATCCGTAAACCTAGGACGACTTGGGTACGTTAAGGTTGCGAAAGTTTTTGTCGCATTTCATTTTCGCACATGTATTTAGTGAATAACTTCGACCTGTTTAAAATGTTTAAACACGAATTAATCACTTGGATTTTGTTTCTAATTAAATAAGGAATCCATAGGATCTGAGTTTACGTAATGTGGATTCCGTTTGCTCGAGATATGGTCGTTTTAATGAATATGCATTCACTGTTGCGGGAACTGCGAATCGTAATATGATTGATGAGTTAATTATTGTTTTGATCTGCCTTGAAATGCATGAAATATCACTTAGGTTCTGTCATAAATCAAATTATCAATCTTAGGAAACTTATTTTGCATAATTTGGATTTGTTTTGATTGAGATATGTTAATTTTAGTAAGTAGGGGTCACTGCTGAAATTACATTCTTAATCAAGAACCAAGTGATTGTCAATTAGTGAAATTAATTATTAATTTCATGAAATAATTGTGGAAAATATTTGGTAAATGTTTAATGATGATTATTTCCTTAATTGACTTGACCTCAACCAATAATTGATTAGATTTGATCTAGATCATAATTGGAAACACAATTAATAAACAACTTGCTTGAATAGAATTGAGAATTTGGTTAGCAAATTTCCTTATAATCAAATTTGTTTTAATTATTACTATATGGTATAATTTTGATTGAAAAACCGATGATCATTTCAAGTACAAAGTGATTGGCTCGACATTATTTTTTTCCCGAGGCAGATATGGTGTCTAGTCGGGGAACGTTGGGGTAGCGTGTCGCACCGGTTGCGGTCCGTCCCACTCCCGCCGGTACTGGCAATGATAGTGGGTAGGGAACGAATGATGCCTGTGAGATCATGAGGTATTTTCTAATTATAAAATTCGAATTAATACGTACTTTGAGATAAAACATTATATTCAAGCAAAATCAGGTTTGTTGATTGAATTGGAATGATAATTAATTTAATGTGATTAAGTTAATTACATCCAATTAAAAATACTCTATTATGAATAGATGTGTATTTCCCTTGGAAGAATTAATTATATGATTGTGATTCATAATAATTGATTAAAATTTGAATATGAGGTGGAGGATCACATAAGTGACATCCATGGTCTTCCGTCAAGGCGAAGGGTTCCGTCGCCAGATATTGTATGTAGGAGATGTCTGTCCGAAGTGACAGCTCCTTTATACAATCCATTTGGATTGGGCCCGTCGCTTCTCGAAAGAGTAAGGACGTATGCATAGTGACCCCAATATCAGATCCTCATATTATTGGGGCGATATTGGATTGCGCATAGCGAGTTGTATTCCTGTTGACGGTTGGTTCAATTAATGACGGGTCAACATCACCTCAGGGGTGGTGGGCTCGGGTGTTAGGGACTGAATTGGGAGATGTAAGTTAGACTTGCAAGGCGGAATGTGTTCCCGCTTCTTTTTATCCAAGTTACAGATTCTCATATTAGTGGGATGTAACAGAGTTAGAAAGGAGATCCCAAATCTTGTTGAGATATAATTGTAAGTATATCTCTTACATTGAAAGTGACTAAGGGAATGAACTTTCATTGTTGACATGGCAAGGCAACTTTGATATAAAAATTCCTAAATCAAAGCAAATTATATATTTATATATGTTTATGCAAATTTCTTATTTCAGATAATCTGTCTTTAATCCCTCTCAATGTTATACTCAATAATAACCAGTAGAATATCATGGATTAGACCCATGATCCAGATATTGTACTTGCAGTTGGACATATAATGTATGTGGTTACAATGTGCAAGTTTCCTCATAATAATGATGAGTGACAATTAAATATATAATAGGACTACAACCCTGGGGTTTGTATGTCTCTATAGTCTTGATCTCTCATCGAATGTACTTTGGAAGTTACATGTCGATGATGATCGTAATTGTCAAATAATCCTTATAAAATTCTAAGAAGATGTTCTGGCATACATATGTGCTCTAGGCATTTAATCATGAATGACGTAGTTCTCTGCATCATGCAGAATAGTAGTTCTATAAGAGATGATGTATTCAAATTGTTTGAATACCTACCTGAACCAATGTTTTTAAGAGTTTAGATGGATGTAGATACGTTGAGTGTCATCATTCCACTATCTATACTCTAGTCACTAATGAAGCTTCATGATATTCATATTGTATGAATTGAATTAAGCATGTATAAATGTGGAAATATCGTATATTGAAATCTTTTGAATTCAACATAAGAGATCCTTCGTCTTAAGTAATGGTTGTTTATAGATAAAGGGAGCGCATTGGAAGCATGGGTTGGACCCAGGTAAGAAGGAAAGTCAAAGAGTTGACTGTACTTCTGTGACTTCCATATGACATCCAAATAGTTGAATGAATGCCAAAACTGCAAATAGACCGATGTACTGATAGTGTGACTATCTTGTCTATCTAGTATACTTAGAGAAGGATCCGGATGGTGCATCAGAATAATCTACATATAATCACTGAAATTGACATACTTATTTGATAAGATAAAGTCTAATAATTGTATCCCATTCTTCTAAATGACACTTGCAATTGGTTGCATATATGTTAGAAGATTAGAAATTTGATC
The DNA here is from genome assembly GCA_037367405.1 of Ottelia alismoides. Taxonomy (NCBI): domain Eukaryota; kingdom Viridiplantae; phylum Streptophyta; class Magnoliopsida; order Alismatales; family Hydrocharitaceae; genus Ottelia; species Ottelia alismoides. The sequence goes on from JAZKJV010008265.1 coordinate 360,553, forward strand.
TTAAGGTTCAATAGTCATTCACATGGATATTGATGCAATTGTTGCACCAATCTTTATTGGATTGATGGACTTCATAATTTTAGTGGGAGAGACCTTAGTCTTAGAGAATGGCTCTATGGCCTAGATTTTAGAATACACTCATTGTTTATTTCTAAATGTTGGAAATGAACATGAATTCTGTAATACACCTATCATAAAGAGTTATGATGGAGATATTTCAGATAGTAATCTAAATTCTTGTGGACTCTACTAAATTAGAAAATTAATGAATGGTTCATTAACAATTCTAATACTTAAATTAAACCTTAAAAGAACTATAGGAGAATGAAGATCATTTGATAATGATCTGGCATCAAGCCTTGGACATTTGTCTATTGATGTGATCAATAGACTAGTAAGAAACTTTAGATTGTCTAAAGGTTCAAATCTTACACATTAGTGAATATTGTATTCAAAAGTAAAAATGTCCAATACACCCTTCCTTAAAATGGTGTAAGATGTCAAGGTATTCAAGATCTCAGGCATATTGATGTATGTGAATCATCTATATCATAGTAAACATTATGGATATGTAATATCTATTGATGATTATGTATGATATTAGATTTCTTCTCTTCACCTAAGAAACCTTTGAAATGTTCAAAGATTTCACAATTTTAGTTTAGAACCAAAGTTTGAAGGAAGATGAAATGAATTTGATCTAACCAAGGTAGCTTGTACCTATAGATTAATTCAAGGAATACCTTATGGAGATGTGAATATCATTCCTATCTCAATGCTCCTAATGAACCTTAACTCAATAGAGTTGTAGGGAGATACAATTGATCATGTGTGACATGATTTGATAAATAATTAATCTATGCATAATTATCTCTTAGTTTCCATGTATATATATGTGGTAGAGACTACATTATATATCCTAACAAGGTTCCATGCTAGTAAGCTGGAATCTAGCACCAGAGAGTGCTACTCCATTAGAAAAATAAAGGATGGTATTGGATACCTATTTTATGACCTTAAGATTCTTAAAAGATCTCATCTCTAAGAATGTGATTCATAGATGATGAGACTATTAAGAATCAAGATGAAAATGAAATGAAGGAACTCATTTAATCTTGATAAGATAATGAGGCTCCTGGAATCGGAAACTAAATAGACAATTAAAGATGAAACATTAATACCTCTTCAAATAAGTTTGAGGATGGATTTTGTGTGTCAGTTTAATTTGACAATGATCTGACTTCATGTGATGAAGCTTCTGAAGATCATAGCATGGAAAGATTGATGTTAGCAATAAAAGTTTAATGTAGACTTCATATACAAGTGTTTTATATGGACCCTCGAGGATCCACCTATAAGGGTTAGACCCATTAAGGTGTAAGTGTGTCTTCAATAGAAAGAGGGAACCTGATGAGAAGGTTGAGACCTTCAAAGCACGGTTCGTAGCCATGAGCTGCACATCGAAGAGAAGACATCACTTGCGATGAGACCTGCTCTTCAGTGACCATGCTTGAATCCATCAGAATATTGCTAACCATAGCTACACAACTTGACTATGACATCTTCATGATGTAAATCAAGATTGCACTCCTCTATGAATACCTCTCTGAGGACATCCACATGAAACAACCCCAGGGCTTCATGGTTGAGGAAAGCAAAATGTGCAACCTAAAGAAACTCCATCTTTGGGCTCAAATAAATTTCTTGTAGTTGGAACATAAGATTTAATGAAATTATAAATGTTATGATTTTAGATAAAATCTTGATGAACCATGTGAAGCTTAGTGGGAGTGCCATTGTGTTCATCATGCTAAATGTAGATAATATCTAATGATATAAGGATAATAATAAGTGTTTTATAATCTGGTTGTTCCATACCTAAAGATATGATCTCAAGAATACCTCTTAGATCTTAGTTCTGAAGTTGTTCAGAAGCAAACAGAAGAGGGTATTAGGACCGTCACATTAATGGCACACCTTAGACATTTCCATTTTTTGGAAAATTCCAAGAAAGGCTTCTTTCCCTCAAGATATGGTACTGACCTATCTAAAGGGATAGCACCTCAAAGAGTTGAGGATGTGAATGCTAAAACTGCTTGCTGTTGTGTATCAGTTCCGAGAAGCCGGTATGTGCTAGATGTGTACAAAAACTAGATTTCTACCATGCAGTGGGAGTAGTAAACTGTTATTAATCCTACTATGGTGACAAAACACTTGATTGTAGTAATAACAATATCTTCATGGAGGACAAGACTTTTGATATAGTGATCTCAAAGTCTTATCTTCAAGAAATTAAGACTTTATAGATAGTGATCTAAAAGGTCTTAACTGTTAATACCTTATGAGATAGAGATATCCAGGAATAAGGGTATTCTGATAAGGATAAATTGAAAGTACATGCTGGTTATAATAATTATTGAGGTGTAGTGTCAAGGACACAATGATTGAGTATTGGATGCGAACACTGTCACTAGGAGATATGCAAGTGTCGTAAAAGGACTTGGCATAGTCTCTTGGGAACAGAGTGATAGATCAACTTACCTAGCTATTTTCTAAAAAGCTTATGATTGTCACATGAGTGTGGGTTTAAATGATTAGCCCACTAATGGATCTTTGGGCTAGTGGGAGATTCTTGGACATGCGAGCCCACGACAAGCCATTATGCAATAAATGTTATTGCGAATATCATTCCATAATCTGAAATGAAGAATAGATAATTTGCATAATAGGTCCGTTAGTACAATTAGGGTTATGTACCATGGCCATCTTAATGATCACACAGTTGTTGATTCAATTATTAAATCAAAGAGGCTAGTGCTTGGATGAATATCTAATGAGTTAGATTGAGGACTCATCAAGCACCTTCAAATGATTGTTAAAATATGATCTTCAGCCTGAGTAGGATGGAAATCCTTTCTCAGTTAGGTTAATATCTGTCCGACCTCTTGATGCAGGTCCTCTGCATACGAATAGAGATCGGAGGTGTCAGATTAGTTAGGTGAAAGAGTTGACTCTACGAGATTGAGATAACCAAAGTCCTATATCATATGCTGTCATGATATAGGCACGCGTCCTCTAACTGGAGACATATGTGTTACTATATGTCTGAGTATGCACATTTGGTAGACCAATAGGTTGATGACCAAATCAAGGTCTATACACCGGCGCATTGGTGTGCATGCTAGGGCATATGAGTAATACGATCTCTCAAAGGGATCATACAGGTTCATTACTGAACCGAAAGACATGAGCTCACTCAAGAGATATTGGGAAGATCCAATTCCGTGCACGATCATCTTTCTTTAGAATCTTGACTGAATTTATAGGTTTGATATATTCTTTTAGAAAGTATATGATCAAGACCTAGGTATGATATATTCTTTTAGAAAGTATATGATCGATACTGACTCCCAATAGTCAAATGAGAAACTTAATGATAAATCCCTGAAGTAGACACTGTAAAATTGATGTTATACTTCGGGATCATTCTGGGTCTTCCAGTATGCATGATGTACAGGTATTGGAAATACCTGAGGGTGATGTGATCATAAACGATTGTATAGCCATGATGTTTCCATTCCTAGGGATGATGAAACGGGCCTGGATTTTAGTGACTCCTCTCAATAGAGAAGTGATATGATCTTGATCCAAGTGTTGGACATTGATCTGAATGTGATTCAGATGCAATGAGAAGATTGGATTTACGGTCTTGATTTAAACAAGCATCTGTGTGAGGCCTGAGATCTAAATTTGAGATGTAATCTCAATATCCAAGTCACTATACGTGGAACAATACAATCACCCCGTCCTTATCTCCAAGCATCTGTGGAGAAAGCGCACTATCCTTGAATGAGCTCAGGATAATTTCATTGTTGATATAAGTATCCAAGCATTGAGAAAATGGATAGTTAAATGTGATTTAATTATCATGATTAATATGTATTCAATTCATAAAGAGAATTGTCTTAGATAATTAAATGTGATTTGATTATCAAAGATATAAATAATGTGAATGTGATTCATATTATTTGGGCATATGAGAATAGAGATCCAATATGATTAAATGTGATTTAATTATCACGGATATGATAAACGTGGATAGAAATATCCATATTAATCATATATATCATATATGTGATTTATACTATATAAGAGAGAGTAATTTGTAATTTACATTTGTTAATTATATGTTACTGTGAATTGGATTTACATTGGACAATTAATTGAAAATGTAATTCACATTTTATTTTGGGTTGTGAATGTGATTCACAAATTTCCACTAGCATGATTGCAATGTTCACAAAATAAATTAGATTTATTTTTGTGAAATAATTTGCAACAAAGGTCGTTGCACAAATAGGAGAAATTAATGGGATAATGTATCTCATGGAATAAAAGGAAAGGAGGCCACCTTCCTTGTAGGGAGGGTGGACGGCCACATTTCCTACAAGGAATGTGGTGGCCGTCCACTACCTTCATGGAAGGAGGCTTGGCTCCTTTCCTAATTCTCCAATGGAGATTGATTTAATATAAATCAAATTATATTCAATGTATATTTGATTTTATTAAATTAATTGTTGTTGGTATTTACCAACACAATTCTTGGCCATTAAAAGAAACACAAATCAATGAGAGCCATTGGATTTGTGTTGTCTATGGATTGAGATACATGGATCCCAAAATATTATAAAAGGAGAGGCACCCCTTTGTTCTTCTTTACACATAATGAGAGCATAAGTCTCTCTCTCTCTCTCTCTTTCTCTCTATATGCCCACTTCCTCTCTCTCATGGTCGTCCACCATGGATGCCCTAGAGAGAGTCTCCATCACCGCTGCGTTGTCATCATGTTGTCCGATCGTTTGCTCGTGGATCCCCGTCTCCTTTGGTGCGACTTTCTCGTGAAGAAGATGTCGGATCTCGTGTGTCAAGATCAGGAGATCCGCTGCTTAGATCATCAACATGGATTGCAAAAAACATGTGTTTCATCAACACACTCGCAAGCGTCTCCTCCGTCGGATCGGACTTGAGACAGGAGGTCTCGTCGTTTAGAGACTCGATCGCAACCACGCTTCAAGAGGTAATCCTATTACTTGTTTGTGGTTTATACGAAACGATTCGAGAAGTGTTCTTGGATCATGCGGTTTCGTCACATGAAATTTTTTGATTTTGGCTGCATAAAACAACTAGTACGACTAGTCGTTCTTTGTCGTATTCGATACGATTCTCACGAATCCGTGATGTGCTTGAGTATTATCCCATATCCTTCATCATCATCCTCCTATATTTTACTTTTACTAGTCCATTAGCAAACACTAATTCTATAAATAAGTGCAAGAAAAAAGAAAAAGAAAAAAGGAAAACAAAATAACATAGTACATGCTTTATTTCTTTATACCAAAACTCACATCACCAATAATTTAGAATTCGAATTAGACATTTGGATTAATAGTTCATCGGGATTCTATTAGAATTGGAATTTAAATCTCGATAGCCCTCATGTTCCATTAATCCTTATCAAGGTTCACGTAAATAACCAACTCAGATCCACCTATCCATCGCGTAAACTTTTCAGCTTTGAAAGCAATTTGTACTGTGTTTGAATTGTTTTAGCTCTTCTTACTTAGAGAAGCGAAGAAACCACCAATCCCAGTAATACACTCCCATTCATCTCTGATTTAGCTACTCAATCCTTGAGGAGGGGGTATTTCCTTCTAAGGTCAGGTCATGCTGTGTGCACAACCGATTAAAAAGAGAAGAAAGATGAATGGAAAGAACTGGAGTGTGATCAGTGTGAACACATCTCCTTGTGATGCATGGCCAGTTTAGCCAAGTATACAATAAAATAATGCACGCTTTTCTGAAGCTTGGACCATTGTAGTCAAATTTGTATTTGGTTTATTTCTTCTTTTTGGTAGAAATAATTGTTGCACTGCATAGATCTCTTGTGCCTCGATGGATATAGCATCTTTTCTTTTCGTCCAATTTTTAGGGTCTTAGAAAAATTGTGTTAGTATATCTTTCCCTCATCTGAATCTTTATTTCAATCATGATCTCTCCCGTCTTTAGACATCAGCGCCACTAGACAAGGATGGAATCACATCACCGAAATGGATTGTCATTCACAGCCCAATGCAAGTTGAGATAAGTGTAGAGTGCACGAGTTCAAAATTGGTTCAGATGGAGAGGAGTTAAACGGATGACAGTATGTGTCTTACTAAGGCAAATTCAAGTTGAATTACGAATATGGTCTCATGTAACCTAACGAATTAAATTTAAAAGACCTGAAGAGTCTTTATAGCTTGTAATAAAGTACTTATAGAATTAAGTGGATTAAAGACTAAACCAAGTCCCATATCTCAGACTTAGATCCATTCGGTTCACGAATCAAATTTGTTTTGAAAAATGCGAATGAATGCAACAAATTTTATATGAAGTGGATTTTTCGACTTAAAATTTTTAAGTGATTTTAATGAATTATGCAATTTTTTATTTAATTTTAAAACTTTTATTTTTTAGCAAATTTTGGAAGAGTTAGTGAATTAATTCAATTTACATAAGTTTTACAAGAATTTTGTATATTATACAAATGATTTTAGTGCAACTTTCATAAACAAGATTATACGGATTTTATACAAGACATTACAAGTTTTAATAATTAAGGATTTTATCCGAGTATTTTATAACATATTTTATATACAATTTTTAAGACATTTTTTATTACGTCTTATTTACGGTTTTCTTTCGGCTTTTAGAAACATGAAATATATACACCCATACGTTTAGAGAGTCATATTATTAAAAATACAATATAGTACAAGTTACGGCTTCTAAAGTATGTATAGAATATATGTACGACACCCCCTATACTTGGTGTGAACCATGTCCACATATTGACCAAAGAAACGACAAAGGAAGACATAACTCAAAAAAAGTATAGTATGTTGAAAAGAATTCCATACTACAATGGCTCAAAAGAATAACAAATAAAAGAAAAGAAGTCAATCATCCCCTCTATACTTAGGATCAAATAAACCTAAGGATGGTTGGCTCAAAACCGAAGATGATCGAGGTCGAGAGAATGTAGACAAGCAAGGACTCGGTTTATTCCCCTTATACTTAGGGTAAAATATCCCTATGTGAAGAATAACAACAGGTGAGGAACAAACGATAGATCAAATGATACAATAACTGAACGCAATCAAAGGACGGTGATAAATTTTATCTATGTGGAATCCGCCTTTGATAGCATATGTAATAAACATTTGCACTCCCTTTCTATATTCATAACTCGAAATGGATTTCTCCAAGCAACTTATGTACTACATCAATTGCACACCTATAATCAATAACCACAAAATAGCAAACTCAATAAAAATTTGAGTAAACAATTACCATACTCTTTTTTTAGAATTAATATTCTATTAAGTTCTTCCATTGAGCAACCTAGATAAATGGTTAACACGAATAATCATTTGTTTATCGAAATAAATAAAATATGAGAATTAATTATTAAGGTTGCATTTCAATTTAAAAATGATCTCAAAGACTATTTCTAACTTAATCCTCAATATTTACAGACTTACTTAGGTGTATCTTCTATCACATCTTTGAGAATAATTTTTATTTTAGAGCTTCCCTGAAATTGCACCATTTTTTGTAAAGTGATTCTAGAATCGAACCATGAGCATACATGTTACTTGGAAACATCCTCATGTGTCATCAACTTCTTGTTGAGAGACTTTAGAGAAGGATAATGAAAAATTTTATCTATGTGGAAACCTCCTTTGATAACATATGTAATAAACATTTGAACTCCCTCTCTATATTCATAACTCGAAATGGATTTCTTCTAGCAACTTGTTTCCATTTTTATGTACAACATCAATTGCGCACCTATAATCAATAACCATAAAATAGCAAACATCAGAAATTTGGTTATATTAACCAGATGTAGATAATACAAAAGCATAATAAAAGGAAGAGAACATTCACTAACATGAAATTAATAATCCTTCCATTCGACAAGCATTCATGAATATTATTTAATGTTTCTCTGAAGAGAATGTTTTCATTATAAGAAATTCCTTTAGTTTGACATATTTCTTGTTTTGCTTCATAATTATCATAATATGCTCGAATTCATTATGAATAACATCGTAAATTTAGAATATTGTGTATTTCCATTCTCCCTGCAATTCTTGATCATTAATTTAACAATGCGATACAACTTCTGTTTGTGTGAAAAAAATTCATTATCATAATATTATGAGAATTAATATATATATATATATATGTATATGTATATATGCATATATGTATGTATGTATGTATGAATACCTGTTTATTTCAATAAACATAAGAAATGTACATTATATAGACAAAAGATAGAACCTATTTAATTTCTAATGGCAAAGTGAGCAAATATGATGTAGTGAGAGCAAACTTCATATATAAAAAATAATATAGACAATAATACTTTGATTTAAATATATGACTATACAAATATTATTTCTGAAAAATACTAAACTTCGACGACACCTACTTACGAGTAAAAGCTATTCCCACAATGAAAGAATTAGCTCAAATATGAAAATTTTCTCCAACTGATAAATACTTTACTATTCCACAACGTGCGCGGATCACAATTCAAGCCAAAGAACCCTTTCCTCTCGTTATACATGAACTACAAATTGAAGATAATAAATAATATATTGTATTCTCTCACTGAAACAAGCACACACGATCATTTATATGTGGCATGAGTAGAAAAGTTATCTTCTCACGTACACAAATTCATACCCATACAAACACATAATCAAAACACACAATCAGGCAGTCATTAATCAACTACATTCTTCATTTCTAGGTGAATGATAAATGTAAAATTGCAAATCCATTTAGCACTTAAACATATTATCCCATCGAAATGTAAATATAAATTTGTTACACCACCTATCTTTATGAGAAAACAACCCTAATTTAAAATGCATGTGAAGAGGGAATACATTTATTTTAATATAAAATATACAAATTACACATACCTTCTGATCTAGCTTGAAATCAAACAAAGGTATGATCCTTAATTATGAAATTAAATAGGTAGATTTTATAGGATTGCAATGATTAAACATAAATATTATATATTATAATGGAGATATATGGTTTAAATTTAATTGAAATCAAATAATCTTGCATAGAGTTACTCAGTAAATAAGAGATCACAATAAAGATTTTGCATATCTTCCGATCTAGACTGCATATCTCTAAATGAGAATAAAAGATCAGTCAATCATGACAAGAGTGGAGCGATCTAGAGAATGATCAACCACAATGCGGGGAAAGTTGTCATGACTTGCTCCCACGATATTTGCACTTTACAACTCCAATTCTTACTTGATTTCAAATGTACAATTCTTCTCAATCCCGTAATACATTCTAAAATAGATTCATCGTTCATGAATCAAAATGTACAATATACTATAACATTGGCTAAAATGAATAAAGATGAAAATGATCGAATCTTCTAAATATTGTATATCATCTGTTAGAGTATCCTTGCATTCATTCATATTCCCTCATTTTTCGTACTCAATAAACTAGCAACTCGGTGTGGGAAACCAAATGATACAACATATGAGCCAAATGGCCCACGAAAGGAGAATGGCATAAATCACATATAACTAATATATATATGAAACAAAAAAGCAAATCATGCTAGTGTTTATTGGAAATCATAAATATAAGCAACATGGTGTATGCACTACGTTAGTATCACAATTCACTTGTAAGAGTAAGTATCCACCTTGATAAGATTTATACGATTTTAAATTATGTAATATGATCCAAAAGAGACCAAGTTAAAGAACGTCTACAAGAGTATATGAGAACAAATTTTTTTATGCATCATTACTTACTAGGCTCATACCTGAGAAATCAAGATATGCATTTGTGGTCAAGATATGTTCTCAAGATATGGAAATGTATACTAGTCATATATCATTAACAAGATTCCAGTGTTACTACATCAAGAGTTGTCCATAACCAAAACAAAGTGAAACTGCACTCTTCCTACTCTTGGACATCCCATGCCATGTAGGGCACCAATACAAATCAATAACCATAGTCCAACTCATCTTTTATCCACTATTAGGGATTCGACTTACTACTAACCTATGATCATATTAATTATTTCATGAGATATTTTGTATTCTTTGTATTAGTTGATTTACTTGAATATGTAACTTACACAATTATGTAATACAAAGTCACATGTGTCCATAAGTTCAAATGAGTCTCAGGTATACTCAATATTTTGTAGATTAGATACATTGTTTACATCAACAAGGAGTTAATCTCAACTATTATAATCCTCCCATAAACTTATTGTCGTATACCCATATTGAATGATCATTCATATTGCGCGTGATCTAAAAGATATATCCACATATAGATTTGTCTAAAGATCATGAAATCATGTTTTCTCATAGATTAAACCCCTCAGTTCATTCACACAATATACTCTCTGTTTGAACTCATATAAGGCTAGTAAATATAGGTGGAACTCTTCCACATTGATATGAGTATCTTCTAATCATATGATTCTTGCATTAAGACAAGATATTGAACTATTAGAATAAGGATTAAATATTGAGATCTATACCTTAACCACAAAGTATTAACGAGATGTATCTGATTACTCAAAGGATTGATCTATCAGCTTAACAAGCTAAGCCAATAATCTCTATGCCAATTAACCTCTAAATAAATAAACAATTAACCCACGATGTGTGATAGATAAATCAATAAAATTTATGTGAGTTTAAATTTATTATAACTTTTTAAAAATATGTGTATAGTACAAGTAGGTAGACGATCAAATTCTAACAGAAAATAAAAGTAGGTAATTATTAGTTATTGCTAATTGATAATTGTGTACATTTTTTGTTTTTATTTTTCTAGTTTTTTGTGGGTTTTTAATTTTATTTATTTTTTATGTATTCTACTACATTTTATATTTTATTCTTTTTTTTATTTTTATAATTTGTTTAAATTTTTAAAATTGTAATTCCTTTTTGTTTTTCTAAATAGTATATATAATAATATAGATATAATACCTTACATAAGTATTATATATAGTGTGTGTGTGTATAACATATTATATTATAAATAAGTCAAATAATAATTAAATTTTAGAAACGAAAATGTATATTTTTTTATATTTTCTCCATTTTTTATAATCTTTCTTTTTTTATGGATATTTAAAGTAAATAAATATAAAAAAATGAATATAATAAATATATGAGATTATGTTGGGTTTAATAAATATAAATAAGTTCAAAATGAACCCAAACCGATTTTTAATATATGTATATATAATACATAAGATTTCAAATTGGAAGAAATATTTTTTACTATGTGAATTTATTTGCTAATTTTTAAAAAGATTTTAGATTTTTGTGATTTTATCTTTTGTATTTTTACTGATTTTTTATTATATGGTATGATATAGTATATTATAGACAATATTAAAATTTTTGAAGTTTTGGAGATGGTTTTATAAATTTTATGGGCTTTATGTCTATATAGGGGGCATGTTTTTGGATTTTTAAGATATACTAAAATTCAATAAAATGTCAAACAAATTTTATGCAAGATTAAGCATGGCTACATGCATTTATATTACTTTTCCTACAATTTTTAGTGTAATGAAAAATAATAAATACAATATACAAGAAAACAAAATGCACAATTACATGGATTTATTTGTAATTAATAAAAACCTAAACTTCATTTAATAAAAGGTCCATAAAACAAAAGTATATGCATGAAAATTTTACAATAGATCATGCAACACTAAATATGCGGCGGAAGGACCAACATATAAATGCAAACAACTTCGAGGTTCTAGTTTGCAGAATTTTATATGATCATATATGAAAAATTATTCTCAACTTCTTGATTCCTTTCTGTGGGCTTATCGGAGCACCTACAAGTCTCCATTTGCTATGTCTCTCTATCATCTTGTTAATGGAAAGGCTTGCCATCAAATAGTGTAACTCATTCACAAATCTCTTTGGACAATAAATATTTGTAATTTGGACTCACAACAAGATGGTAAGAACCGAAAGATCAATCTAAACAAACTCCTTTAATTTCGAGATTACGCATATGATCATAGCTTGATGTACAAGGAGAAAGTAAAATGCTGGCATGACAATGACATGAAAATAAATTTTTTGAGCCTGGACATAAGGTATTATTATTTGAGTGAAGTTGAATGTATTCTCAGGGAAATTTAAGACTTCCATTTCTAGTGAGAACATTCCATGACAATGAAGCATGTTGATATACAAATTGTCATGTAACACACAACCATTTACAGTCAACAGATAGTTGCTAACGATGTATTTATAGCATTATACATTCTTGTATGTTGTCGATAATCTCAATGTTCTTTTTGAAGAAGATCTTCTAACCACCACATCAAAAGATTCTGACAATGCCATACCCAAAAATATTTTTGAATTATTATTTATTTTTCGTTCTTTTTTTATTATTTCATTCTTCTATTTAGTTCATTCACCCGATTCATCATTGTTATACTTAGGTTGACCAGATCCTTAGCATAGGGAGAATGAGTGCATTTGAGTTATTCATCATTGTTCTCTCAGTAGTCTTCTAATTTATTGATATTCTTTGCTATATTTAGGGATATTCTACCCTAAGTATTGGGGAAGACAAGCCGAGTTGTTGATTTTGTATATTCTAATCCTATATCATCCCTACTTTGTGTACAATATGCTATTCTTATGTATACTTTATACAACGTATATGGGGAATGATCAACTTCGAAATTCCTTTTATTTGAGTCATCGTAGTATAGACTTTTCAATACATAGCACGACTTATGTCTTCCCATATTGATTTTTGGTAACTATGAGGAAATAATTCCAGCTAAGTATAGGGGGATTGTATATATAGTATATATACATTTGCCAAAACTTGTACAATATTGCTTTTTTAATAATATGGCTAATATATACTACATTGTATAAGGGTTTACTAATAATTATGAAAAAGAATAGACTCATGCTAATATGTATACATTTTTTTAAAAATATTTGTAAAAATTGGTTTGAAATTGTTCAGCAAATGATTTCAAAAATTAATTGTAAAATATTTAAGAAAAAAATTTAAATCCATTGAAAACTATTTGTAAAATGTTTTCAAACCTTTGAAAAATATTCCTTTGTAACTATTTGTAGAAAGTTAGTAAAAAATGTTTGTAAAAAATTTAAAAAATTCATTGTAAAATAAATTGTAAATGAAATTTCAAAATGTTTGATAAGTGTTTGCAAAAATGTTTTCAAATTATTTTGTTAAACCTTTTAACTAATATCATTGTAAAAATCTTCAAATAAAATTACTTATTAAATAAAATTCTTGTATAAAACTTGTATATAGATGTATATACTTTTTTATAAAACCCTTTGTAAATAGGTATAATTCCTTATAAATATGTAAATATTTTAAAATCCACTTGATAGCTAAATTTTGAAATTTTTTCAAAACTCAATAAAAAATTGTAAAACTTTTTGAAACATTCTTAAAAAGTTCAAAATTAAAACATTATAATTCACAAAAATATTTTATGCATTGCATTATTATTTATCTAATTTAGCAATTGAACTAATCTAAATAAAATCTGAAGATTGGAGCTTCGTCTAAACCTTACTCCACAAAATTTCATCGGAACCTTATAAGAACCTGGATTAATATTTTTCAGGTCAATGCAAATTAATTATTTAACTCCAAAAGACAATGTTCTCATGTCATCTTGATTAAACTAAGTAGAGCATTTATAAGCACACCAATGACTCTTGTTGATAATGACTTAACTTAGACAAACACTGCACTTAGATCAACACTGATGAGGTGGCGATGGCATGATTCATTGTCTTGAGAAGCATACATGTTGAAACATACATCACCCCAATATGTAGCCAGTGCTTCCCAGCCTGATCTAGTGGCATGCATGTCTAAAGACATGATGTTGTGGGTTGCAATAAAGCTAAAAAAAGGGACAATCTACTGGCACAAGAAAAAATCCTGATGTAAATGCGGTTGTATATATTATAACAATTTGCAAAATTAAACTCAAAAATATTGATGGGCAGATAGTCAATAAAAATAGATCCCATTGGAGGTATATATAAATAAGCAAGGCTTATTCTTTAAAGTCAAAAATCTCGAACGTTTCCTTAGCTGAAGGCTTGGCTACACTAGACAAGATCCAAAGGATATGTGACTATACTGTTCACAATCAATTCTTATTCTTTACCCCCTCTTCTTAAACCGGTTATACTTTAACATAGAAGTAAATACCAAGGTCCTCGAGGAAAGAGTAGCTATATTGGGGAATTAGGGTTACCTTGCTGTGGGATACTATTTCTTGCCACTTTTAATAATGGGAGCTACGTTTACATACAACGTACAAGCAAGATTCATAGTCATAAGGGTTTGCATATGAATATATTTATTTTGACCAAGCTATTAAGGTGAACTAAAAAGAGGATTATGGAACTTGAGGTCTATTAAGTTTTAGATCTTATTCTTAATAAGGTTTCGAACAAACTAACAATCCAAAGGTCTTACTCAGCTCCAAAATTTGATTTTATGAAGATAAGTTTAGAAGTTTTAATCATTCTATGCTATTTATTTCCCTTTTCTCTATTTTCCTCTTTTGCAACATTTATTCTTATAATAAGTGTTTGCTAGGGACTAGCAAATGTAAGTATAATGGGGGTAATAAATAACCATTCATCTACCATCATTCTTCCATTTTGTATTTAAATCTCTAGCAAAACACCTTAAATACTTCTAACTTGTACAAATGTGCATTCATCATTCATATCTAATTAATACTTAATTACATGTCACTTAAATCCGAAACTACAAAATAAAAAGAATATAAGAAAAATAAATGAAGTGTCAAAGATATTCCATGACTTTAAATCATGAGACCAAGTCAATATTAACTAGGTTGATAAGGAATAAGGTCGGAGGGCATAAGGGCAAAATACTATTCAAATCCCTAATTTCATAATATGTGTGCAATGCTTTTACACTATTTTATTCTTCACACTACACATCTCAAAAAATTAAATGTCAAAAATAAACTTGTACGTAATAATATATAGAAATTATAAAAATAATGGCCAGCAAAAATCATGTACATTGCCACTTGTACATATTGATGAAAAAGTCGTATATTGAACTTCATTAATCAATATCTACTCCATAAAAAATAAATTGAACCAGACTCACTACCAATGTATTCTAAATAAAGTTATCTATTTAATGAAGGTTGTTTCATTAAAAATGGAGCAAAGATACGAAAGCCGACTTTCTGTGGTACTATTGTATTTTGTATCTGTATGTAAAATTAATATAATTACTCCTTATATTTTTAATCTTCCCATATTTTTAAATTATTGTATATATTCTATAAAATGTATTTAAAATATAATATATATAAAAACATGTAAAAAGCATTAAAATATATAAGTATATTATAGAAGTAACATACATATATGTATTTATTTATACATGTAAATGCAATTATAAAAAAACAATAAAAATATGTAAATATGCATTTAATAATGCTATAGATATATAAAATAGTAAAATATAATGTCATGTATTTTAAATCTAAAACAAAATATAAAATTCAAAATACAGGTATATATACATGTACATTTGTAATATTAACCTATAATAAATAATGTTGTAAAAATAGATAAAAATCATCATAAAACTGTTTGAGAAATAAGAAATATGTTTCATTTATAGAGATTTTTTTAAGAAAACTATTACTCTATTATTTTCATTTTTAAATTATTTTCTATTTTGTCTTTAGTCGATCCTACGTGGACCAATGAGAGCCATTCTTTTATTGACTGACGGGTTAAATGTACCATCACCCCCCTTCGACTTTTGTCAAAGCATGAAAAACCACCTCCTTTTCCCATTTTTACTCCATCATACCTTCTTCAACCTAGAGCCTTCCGCCATTCTGATCACACCTCAACCCTCTTCCAAGCCATGACTATAGGCCTCACCAACTCCCCTTCTTTCTCATGCAATCACCATCCCCTTTTTCGCTCCACCTTGTTTATAAATAAGAAGCATGATCTTCCTTTGAACTTTTTATACACTTTGAGCCATTGTAGCCCCAATAATCACTCCGGTTAATTCTCCTTGGTGACTGGAAGGTGGAGCACCTGATCTACGATGTGGAGAAGGAGCTCAGAGTAGGGATCCACATTCCTCGGACCAACTCCAACGACATACCGCTTCTAGATAACTCATGTCAAGGCATAGGGTAATTTAAGGTTCTTTAAATATCATATCTATTTCTTAGCTTAAATTTAGGTTTAATTTTATTCTTGTTAGTTTTATATAGCATAATTTATCCAGATTGCAGTTCGTTAGTGAACTAGGCTTCGACGACCTATTCAATAGTGATCTTGACACTATTCCAACTCCCAATCCATCCCATTTCACTCATCATCATTTATTCATCCTTCCATTGCATCTGGACCATTCTGAACCTGCTCGGATCTTGAATAAAGAATCAACCGACTGCTCTCCAAAGGCTTGCCTTCCCACCTCACTTTTCGTACAAAACATCTTCATTTCAGAATGAGGATGTTGCCCCTCAAGCCCTTACGACTTTATGTAGGTGAAGGGCCCAGACACTCGACTAGGAGCTCGAATCAATTGAAGATTTCAAAGCTCGTTCATCGGAGAAGAAACCCTTTGCCATGCCTCTCAAATGAGACAAGGACTTCATTGGGGCCTACTACAGGTGTGGATCGTCCCTAGGAAGCTCTTGAACTGTTTTTGAAGGTTAAAGATGGTCAAAGCATGAAGCAATCATCGATCAAAGGAAGACATGAAAGTTGTTCTTCATCGTTCCTCAATCACTGTTCGATCAATCTCACAGCCCAGATTTAATCTGGTCTAGTCATTCAAAGTCAACCGTCATCATTTCTACGTCATTCATCCATAAGTGGACCACATGGATGCATAACTAACACCCGATTGTCATCACATGTGTCACATGTCAAGCTGTTGGGTATATTGCGTAAAACACCCGTACCCTTTTGATATATAATTTGTTCATATAGATGTAAATTATAATATAATATTTTTATTAGAAATTACAACTCTATTGGATAACTTGACAAGTCATTCAGTTTTGGGAGATGTGACACAATTATTACTTTGTATCCTTTACAAGTTTTTTTCACTTCTCTGTCTATGTAATGGCTACCTTTATCTGAAATAAAAATTTTGGGAATTTCGAATTGTCAAATAAGGTTGTCCTTTAGAAAGAGACAAAGGGTATGACTATCAACAAATGGGGAAAGATTAACCTCCACGCAATGACTCACGTAGTCAATGGCATGTAGGATATATTCAAATCCTTTACTATCAGGAATGGGCCCATAATGACAATGTTGCCTGCATCATTATGATCAAAGTATCTTGAGGCCTAATGGGATTTATGTTTATCTATTTAAAAAAATATTTTTACTCTGATCACAATATGAATGTTAATCATAAAATCAAAGACATATTGGACTCAATGAAGTTTCCAAATATAATGCATTATTATGTGTCTTACATATCAATAAACAAAAAAAATAAAATTTGTATTCAATTGAGTTCGGGCATAGTTCATCGAGCCTGAGCATTCTTGACACCCTTATCATTATAGGGGTTATAAAAATAATAGGCATCTCTGGTTGTTGTTAATTGCCTATTACATGAGGATGGGAGTGATGTTCTGGGTGTGGAGGATCTTTTCCTCTTTTATAGTTTTCGTAGTGAGGTTTTGAGAAGATTGGGCATACCCTACTTGGATCAGATACCTACATAGCTTTTGTCTCAATAAACCCTACATTTTCGCATGCTTTCATGGATGCACAAAACACGAATGATTTGGGCAATTTTTGGATGTTGATCTATTGAACACACATTCCATTATTTAGGTGATTTTTCTCTTAAGATATGATGTAACTTTTAGGAATGTTAGACTAATGTGGAAAATTTTCCACTCTCGGACATCTCAATACTAGAGAGGTTATGTGATTCCTTCGTTTCGAGGCATTTGTGATGATTTCTTAGATTAATGAAATTTGTTAATATCTGTTAATTAATTTTCATCCTTTTTGATGTTTAGAAAACTCCTTTTTTATGTTTTTAATTTATCACAATAGTCCTTGACATTATTTTATAATTTTTCTATAGAATAAGTGTGATTAATTATCAGCCATCTTTTCAAGAAATACTTAATTTCTAGACCGATCAAGAAGTCTATAACCAATATATGCTTTTCATTTAGCAATCGAAAATGGAAGGATCACTGATGAATACCCATTCATCACTCTTTATTCTTTTATTTTAGCTAAATATCTTGGCAAAACATCATGTATATAGATGTAAATACAATAAGTTACTAATAAGCATGCATTTGTTAATAATTAATAATTAGAATGTATTTGTGCAAAAATAAAAGAATAAAGAATAAAAGAAAAAGAGGGAAATATTTAGAATAAATATTGAGTGACCTAAACCCAAGAGAAGGTCCAAAATGGACCTGATCGCCAAATAAAATAAGTAGAGAGAGATAGAGTCACTCTACCTTATATATATTCCCCACTTATGTATATATATATATTATTTTTACAAAAATAGAAATAAAAAGGTATTTTTATCCCCTTGTATATATTCATAAAAATAAAATAAAGATTAGAAAAAAATAAAATCAAAAATAACTTTCGCTCTCTATCACCTTGTATATATTTATTATACACATATTTATTTCACACTTGTAAATAACAAATAAAAATTATTTAACACTCTAACTAATATATTGTAAATAAATAAAATATAAAATGGGGGTATTTGTACAAAAATAAGAAAATAGAAATAAATGTACAAAATACATAGGTAAATTAGACATGTACATACTCTAACATAATGTATATAGATTAAGTATTTTTCTAAAAAATAAATAAATATCACAAAAAATAGTTTGGAAAATAATGAATATTTTTCATTTTGAACATATTTTAAAAATAAATCATCTTCTATTTTTAATTTATTTTTCAAATATTTTTGACCAAGATTTTTTTTATTGGACCAAGAGGGATGTTGACCCCGGTCAACGCCCCCCCCCCCGGACCCTCTTGCGCGTGGATCCGATTTGCGCCCGGACTTCTCCCATTTTTCTTGATCGGACCCTGATCACTCAAGCCCCGATTTCGGCGCCCGCTTTGCCTCAGTGGATCGATGACCCTCGCGGATCCCTAGAAGTGGCGGATCATCCTCGGTTCGCATGCCCTCGCCCGATCTTTCCATCCACCTGGGATGCCCTATAAAATCTTCATCCTCATCCCCAGGTCTTCAGCTCGTTCCTCACTCTTCCCAGTTACCCTAGAACCACTCCCCTTGGTGACAGCAATCGGATTCGGGCCTTGGTGATTGGAGACGACCGCTGCAGCCGGTGCTCGAGCTTCGTGGCCGGAGCACCGCCGCGACGAGCCTCCCTTGCCTTCTACAATGAGGTTGAGGCGACGACCCCCTTCGACAGCACCCTCTGGAGCTCAGGATTTAGTTGGGACCCTCAGGTAGCATCCATTTTGATCCTAGCTCAGTTATCTCTCGAATCTTTCATTTTCGTCGTTCCACCGCTTCGCCAGCTCCGACCCGTCGGTCGAAGCTTCATCAGCCATCTTCACCCGCTCTGATCGACTTCCCAGTTCACCGTCAACCTCCTTACGCGACCTGATCATCCAAATCTTGGTTTTACGAGCCAAGATTAGGTTGTGGGTTCCCTCCGTCGCTTCGTCAGAACCCCCCACTCCATTCCTTGTTGTTTCCCTTTGTTTTAGGTTAAATAACCTTGGCCGGAGCCTTGCTTCGAGTTAGAGCTTTACTCTGCAGGTCTTTGCATGCATGGATACACCCCAGATCGCCTTCGCCTCGCTTCGCCGGAGATCGTTCAGGTCCAACCACCATCCAGGAGATCAGACCAGTGGCGAGCCCATCCGACTGACACACCCGACACGAAGGAGCCTCGCGAGTCGTTCGCTGTCGTCTGATCGTTCATTGGAGTACCGGATCACCACCGGTGCTATGGTGAACTTCGCCCAGGCAGAGTTCGTCCAACACCTCTCCCTGCCGTTGGATCGACGCTTACGCCCCAGATCCCATCCTCGCCCTCCAGAGCCAGCAGATATGATGCCGTTAGATCTGACATCTAATGCCCCCCCCCTGAACGCCCACGTTCGCACCTCTTCGCCCACCGTTGGATCTGCTAGCTACACGCGCCAGAGCCACACGTCTTCGTCCATTCAGTGCGTGCCACATGTCCACACCACGCGTGACGCACGAGCTGCAAGAGTAATTTGCTCTGCCATCCATGTAGTTATTCTCTTTTATTAGTTAGTTTCTAAAATAAAAACTACACGGTAGGGTAATTTCCAATTTTGCTCCTGCAGTTTTTTGTATTTACTTTCATGTCTTTCCTGTGTGGCAGCAGGTGCTTCGTCATGTTTATTTATGGGATAATTGCATGTAGTACCCTAGATTTATGTTCTGGTATGTTTTGAAGGGATAGTTTTATTATTTGTATTTATACCCCTTTGAGTGCTGATATTGGATATGTGCTTAGTTTGTTGGAAAATTGCAATTTAGGCCCTAGAGATTTCACGCATGTTATTATTTAGCCCTGGAATAAGTTTTTGTTGCAAATTAGTCCCTGTGTGCTGTGTGTTTGATTTTTGATTCAATAAACAGCAAACATTATCCAAAAATTACGAAATTTTGACATATGTCTCCTTCCATGGTGTATGAATTTCTATGAATTTTTGGTTTTATTTTGTTGACGTTTAGTATTTTTAAAAATTCAAAAACCACGAAACAACTACTGTTTGCTTTTAAAAATCCATTAAAAATATTAAAAACCATTGAAAAATTCCAAAAAAAATCCGGTTGGCTTGCTTTGATTTGTTTTCATTTCATTCCAAGTTTCACCTTATTCCCATTTATAAAACCCAAGAAAATTGAAAAAGACTAAAAATCTTAGAAAAATCATTAAAAATTCATAAAAAAATCAAAAACATGTGTTTTCTTTTTCTGTATTAGGTTTTTACTAATAGTTTCAATAAAATTGATGCTCGAATTTTATAAGCATTTAAATATTTTTAACATGCCTTTAGATTCAGATTGTACATTGTTTAGCATTTTTGCCCTTGTTTCATTTTTTAAAAATTAATTAAAAATCAGAAAAATTCAAGAAAATTAAAAAAAACATCTGAATATTTTAAAAACTAAAAAAATATTTATATTTGAATTTTCATGGTACTTTTGATGCTTTAAATAATTGTGTGTTTGTGACTTTTTGAACCCTTTTAGCCTTTTTCTCAATATTAAAAATTCCAAAAAATGAAAAATATAAAATCCATCAAAATATTTATTTTCTAGATACTTGACTACTTCGTAGCTTTCGCATTCCGTGCTCCTTGTGTTTGACCCTGGTAGCTATACCAGGTAAAAATAAATAATGAGACCGCTATATTTGCTTGCTTGATTGATTTTAGTTTGGTGGTCTTCTTTTCTTGTTGAGTCTGGTCCGAGTGGTTGAGGTCGCAACGACCTTTGATACCATTCTTACCTTAGTCACTCGGTTCTCCCGCTCATAAGAATGGTGCCGTTTCCGGGGAGCATGGCTTAGTAGTCAGTTTCCTTTTTGAGTGATTTCTTTGCTTGATTATCTTATACATTTTTATAATAACCGTTGACTAACACAATGTTGTTCTGACTTTCTTGCGAGGTTCCGACGAGCGAGGGTGGCTATCTACGGAGAGCCAAGGCACCCGCGTGACTTGGAGGCAGCTCGTTTCTGCATCGAGCTGCAGGAGAGCGTGACAGAGTCAGAGCAGGAGTATGGGGAGCAGTATTGTAGTTAGCTTAGCTTAGATTTTATTTCGTAATAATACAGGACAAACACTCTCAGACTTGGTGATTGCTTCGGGGTCTATTTCGTCGAGAACCAGTGTGCTCGGGGGACCTCACCACGGATTTTTCATCGGTTTTGTTTTCCATCGATTTATTTACTGTCTATCTGATTTTCGAAGGTTTTGTCCCTTAGACTTAGGATTTTCTATGATTGTGACGTAATTGATTAAGGCCCAACCCTAATTATCTGTCTGCACCTATAGATCTATAATTGGACCTAATTAATGAACTCACAAAGAAAAAATTAGTTTAGTTAGTCTTGAGTCCACGTGCCATGAGGAACCACATACAGCACTGGCAGGACCCGTTGTGGCGGGCACTGAGTGATTCCCAAGATCAGACTCCGAACTTAGTCTGATTAGCTAGCAATTGTGCTTCACGTGTAGAAATTGCTTCATCTAAGGATGATTTCTTCTTGCATCATATAGGTAGTTTAGTTTCAGTCTTTATTTTATGCACGAATCACCCTGCAAATAGAGAGCTGAAGATAGGTACGCATTTCTTACTATGCATGCATCATTGAGTTTGATTGTGCATTGGCTTTTTCGCCTTATCCCCCTATTTTGGACTTAAAATAATCAGGAGAATCGAAAAATTTGTTCGGCATTGTTTGCTTGAAAAATACCTAAAAATAAAAACTATAAATTGGGACTGCTAAACTCACTTGATCCTAAAAGACACCTCACTTAAAAATTTGTCTTGGTAGAGTAGTCCCCTCATTGTATGGTTTGGATGAGCAAGAAAGTGACCCACACACTAGGATAGAGCCATACCCGAATTCTTGGCAGACTATCAACCTTTTATACAAGTCAGTCTGTTAGGAGCATTGGGTTCCTACCAGCTCGCTTAATCGCTCCGAGAGACTGTTTTATCATCTAATAAAATCGACAAGATAAACGACCGAGCCTTTACGGTCATCAGCTCTGTGTGAGTAGGTGAATTGGGGGATTGCTTTCTTATCTTGTATGTTTCCAGATCTCATCTACCTTCACTCTCCACATCAAGATGATGGGCAGAAGATCCCTTAGGCAGCCTCTGGCTGCACCACTTTCGAGCACTCCAGCCCATTCATCTAGGTTGGTTCGTGAAAGCCGAGACCTACTCTCCGAACCCGAGTTTGATTCTGCCCTGTTCCCCCTCGACCACCCTTCTACTAGTACTGAGATACCCGAGTAGAGACCACGACAGACAGTTGATTTATCGATACCTGAGTTTGGGTCTTTTGCCTTTGCATAGACCATGGCCAGTAGTGAGGAGCGCAAAGATAGACCCAGCGGGACATAGACATACATATTGGATCAGGGTGCCATCAACTCCACCCTGTTAGCCTCTCTGGAGACCATGCAATGTCATATCAGAGACCAAATGTCTTTCATGGTGGACATGCGCCGAGAGATGGAGCAGATGAGAGCCGATAGAGAGGAGCGCAGAGCCGGTGGAGGCATAGGACCAGATATTCCTGAGGGTGGAGACCCTGAGCATCCAGCACAGCCAGCAGCATCTGCACGACCGATGTGGGAGTTGCACAACCCTGGTGCAACTCTGACCCACAGATGGATAGTGTTGCCGGCCATTGCAGGAGATTTCAAGTTCCCGCCTCAGACCATTTAGCTTCTTCTCCGCTTCCACAGACTCGCCACAGAGGAGCCTCATCTCCATCTCTAGGAGTTTGAGATGATCTGTAGTATTGTCCACGATCATCTCGTGGATGAGGAAACCATCAGGATGATGGTCTTCCCTTTCTCCCTCGTAGACAGAGTAGCCAACTGGATGAAGCACCTAGGGAGATTTTTCACTACATGGGAACAGCTCCGGAACGAGTACTTTAAAAAGTACTATCCACTCGGCCGGACCAATGCAGCCAGGGACCTGATCAACAACTTTTCCATGCTCCCCAATGAGCAATAGCACGAGGCATGGGACAGATTCAGGGAGCTCACAGATCGTTGTCCCCATCATGATATATCCAAGCCCAATCTCGTCCTGTGTTTCTTCTGTGGGCTTACACCAGAGTTGCAGGTGCTAGTCAATGCATCCTGTGGGGGTTCCTACTTCACCAAGGATGAGTATCATGTCTAGTCCATCTACGAGGAGATGGCAGAGAACTACACGGTGATGTCTCAGACCCGATTGTATACGTAGGGAAAGCCCCAGCCATAGGTCGTGTCCTATTAGAGGATAGCACGGGTGATGCCGGTCCATCTACATCATCAGCAACCACAGCACAGGTAGAGTCGACGGCTGCTAATATGGGGATTATCAGTGAGAAGTTGGACCGTATTGAGTTGATTGAGAAGAAGCAATGCCAGGGCATGTCTACGATAGATCAAATGGAACAGGCGCTGAGTGACCTGAAGATACAGATCATGTGTCTCCATGAGGCGCAGACGGCTTCTCAGCCCTGTCTCAGGTCACAGACAGATCCAGGCAATAGCAACTCGACCCAGCACTCCAGCCAACCCAGACGAGTTCATCATGTTCAGGCGTAGTCGTTCCAGCAGACGCATCAGTACTACTATCCACCACCATCTCAAGACACTCAGATGGTGTTCTACCAGCTGGATCAGCCCCTGGTAGTTCTCTCCCCACCCACTTACGAGCAGGAGCCGTTGATGGATGTCAACGGGATTTGGTATGACCGACCTCGACCTGGGATCTGACGAGACCATCCCGGATTCCATTGGTCGACCGGAGGTACCAGTTCCCAACAGCAGCCTCCAGTTTAGGGTGGCCAGTATGGCCGACAGTCACACCAGCAACCCCAGTTGCCACAGTAGCAGTCATAGCCACATCCGCAGCAACAGTCCTACCAGCAGCATGGTTCTTGTCCCTATCAGCAGGGACAGTCTTGGAGGCGGCAGCAGCAGCCTCAGCACCAGTATCATCCCCAGTATCCCTCTACCCAGCAGCAACAGCCTCACTTCCAGAGAGGTCCCCCGTCCGGTTCTCATGGGCCAGCCTATGAGAACCCATCTCTTGAGGATCTAGCCCGCCTTGTCTCCGAGCAGTAGGCCACCTTCAGACGGGAGATGGATGACTTCAGACAGGAGATGAGGGATATAGTGAGAGGCAAGGCCGCCATACCTATACGGATTGAGCTGAATCCGAAAAACCTGAAGAGGAAATCTGAGCCGGTAGAGTTTACATAGATTACCACTTCTAGTGATTCAATTGGTGATATTTCTGCATACACTTTTGATGCTGACTTTGTTACACTTAGGAGCGGTAGGATGCTAGCCAACGGTGCCTCATCTGAGCAACGACCACATGCAGACTCAAGAGTGCCATATGAGGAGGAGAGCGGTGCTAATGCCGCTCATGATGAGGATGATGACGGTGGAACTGATGCCACCAAGGATGTAGACCCAGCTGACGGTACTGAGTCCATCGCTTCACCAGATTCAGGAGGTGGTACTGATGCCACCAGATTTGATGCTGAAGCAGAGCGCGGTACTGATGTCGAAATTCAAGATGCCATGGGTGGTACTGAGGCCACCATTTCTATTCCTGCTCAAGACTATTCTGGAAATAAAGGGAAAGGTTCTTCATTTGTGAGTCCATATGTGTTGCTTGGAGATGTTTGTATGGATTTTACTTTGTCACATCAGCAGCGACCCGATCCTAGCCCTCCATCGGAGGAGGGCCCAGCCATCCCCTTTCCTCAAGCACTCCGCTTGGCTAAGGGGACCAAAAAAGAAAACCCAAAAAAATCACAGCAGCTAGAGTTCAGCCAGCATATGATAAACAGATTCTAGATACAGCTGACTCTACAGAAGGCCTTGGAGCACATCCCCCTATTCTAAAGGAACCTTAGAGAGAGCACCACCATTTGGAGGAAGAGGAGGAACCACCACTCAGAGATCCATTTGCTCACTCGTGCCACCTGCTTCACTATCCAGAACCGTCTGCCAGCCAAGAGGCCAGATACAGGAGCCCCCTATGTCAGATGCCACATACATGAGCATAGGTTCGATCGAACTCTATTAGACAGTGGTTCTTCTATCACCCTTCTTCCGGCAGCCTTGCTCGACGGCTTCAAGATTGCCCCTCTTCGACAGATTAGGACGATCCTTCAATTTGATGATCGATCTGTCAAGAGACCGAAGGGGTTGTTGAAAGACATGGTCTTCACAATTCAGGGCCTAAAATTCCCCATGAACTTCGTAGTGTAAGACATGGAGATCCATGAGTCTGTGACCGATACCCCCCATCATTTTAGGATGCCCGTACTTGGTCATAGCCAAGGCAGTGTCTGATCATGATAGCGGGAAGGTGTACGTTCGTGTCGAGGGAGAGAGTATACAAATAGAGACGATCGATGAGACGAGAGCACGAGATTTAGCTTGCTCAGAGCCACTTATAGATTCAGATCAGATGACAGAAGCAGAGCAAGACATCCACCAGGAGTGTGATTTTGTGATCATAGACGATGAGGCAGTTTGGTCACACCTAGTTTCACGAGCCATCCTCTCATCTTCAGATCCCGCTGATGCACAGATTTTAGTAGAGGAGAGCTTGGAGAGCACATTGCTGGCTGAGGATACGATTGAGGCAGTAGATCGCATTCTTGATAGCGAGGTAATTGATTTTTTAGATTCATTTTCAGATCCCTCAGAGTTAGATATTGATTGGGTAGAGTTCGATGATATGATTTCATGTCTGATTTCCACAGAGCCAGTCGGTAGGATGGAGATTGATTCCATTCAGAGCATAAACACACCAGCAGAGCAGTCTTCACCAGATTTTCAGGTTCAGCGAGAGTTCTCCCATGCAAATTTGGTTGCGTTCACTCAGACCATTCAGAGACCAAATCCGTCAGCTCCCACTTGTCCAGAGCGTAAGCCCTTGCCGCAGTCGCTGAAGTATAGGTTCCTTGCGGACGAGCATGAGATGTACAAAGTCATTATCTCAGCAGACTTGATTGGAGAGCAAGAATCTCGTTTGATGGAGGTTCTTGAAAAGAACCGCAAGGCGATAGGTCGGAGCATAGCCAATCTCCAGGGGATAAGTCCAGCCCTGTGCTCCCACCATATCTATCTTGAAGAAGACGCCAAGTCGTTGCGTGAGTTCCAGCGGCGGCTGAACCCGAATCTTCGAGAGGTTGTCATGAAGGAGATCTCGAAATGGTGGACCGCTGATTTTATCTACCCCATCTCCGACTCCAAGTGGGTCAGTCCATTACATGTGGTGCCCAAGAAGACGGGCATCACTATAGTTGTGAGTGAGTCCGGAGAGGAGATCGCTGCCCAGGTACACACTTCTTAGAGGGCCTATGTGGACTACAGACGATTGAATCAGGCCATCGAGAAGGATCATTTTCTGCTGCCTTTTAGTGATCAGATTATAGAGAGGCTAGATGGGAAGTGTCACTACTGCTTTCTTGACAGGTACTTCGGATACAATCTGGTGGCCATTGCATCTGAAGACCAGGACAAGACGACATTCACCTATCCCTTTGGGACATATGCTTTCAGACGGATGCCCTTTGGTTTGTGTAACGCCCCGGCGACATTCCAAAGGTACATGTTGTCCATCTTTTCGGACATGGTGGGTGATTGCCTAAAGGTCTTCATGGATGACTTTTCGATCTATGATGATGGGTTTGATGCTTATCTTTAGTGCCTAGACCGCGTCCTTCAGCGATGCATCGAGCTCCATCTTGTGTTATCTTGGGAGAAGAGTCAATTCATGGTGACTCAAGGGACAATGCTTGGTCATATCATCTCCAACAAGGGCATGAAGGTTGATCCCGCCAAGGTAGATATCATTATAAAACTCAATCCACCGTCCAATCTGCGATAGTTACGGTCTTTTCTGGGGCACGTCAGTTTCTACCGACGCTTCATTCATGATTTCAGCAGGATTGCCCGACCGTTGACTGACATGCTGACCAAAGACACTGAGTTCATTGTAGATGATAAGTGTCTTGCATCATTTGAGACTCTGAGGAGTCTAGTTGTTGAGGCTCTTGTCCTCCAGCCGTCTGATTGGTCTCTCCCATTCGAGATCATGACAGATGCCTCCAATTTTGCCGTGGGGGTCGTGCTGGGACAGAGGAGGGATGGAGTACCATTTGCCATTCACTACGCTAGCCGTACATTGGAAGCCGCACAATGGAACTACACCGTCACTGAGAAGGATATGCTAGTCGTAGTCTTTGCCCTGGATAATTTCAGATCATACATCATTGGATCTATAGTGACTATCTTTACTAATCATACCTCCATCAGGTACCTCATGGCAAAGAAGGATGCCAATGCGGGACTAACTAGATGGATCCTTCTACTCCAGGAGTTTGATATTGAGATTAAAGACAAGCCTGGAGTCAAGAATGTGGTGGCAGATCATCTCTCCCTATTAGAGCACCATGAGGATTCTGAGCAGATTTATCCTATTACAAAGACCTTCCCATATGTGGTGATCCTTGATATCGCCTCGCTCTCGTGGTACGCTGACATTGTGAACTATCTTGTTGCCAAGAAAGTTCCACAAGATTGGCCCAGGCAGAGACTTGAGACCTTCCTAGCGAAGGCCAAGTCTTACCATTGGGAGGATCACATCCTTTACCATGAAGGAGGGGATAGCGTCTAGCGACGGTGCATTCCTCAGGAGGAGCACCATTGCATCGTCACCTACTGACACAAGCTGAGGCAGGAGGACATCACTCAGGGAGGAGAACAACAAAGAAAGTTCTCCAATCTGGCCTATGGTGGCCTACCCTCTTCAAGGATTCTGATGAATTCATGAAGAGGCTTACTTACTGTTAGAGTATGGGCACTTATGGACAGCGTGATACGATTCGGATGTAGCCCTTTCATTTCTCTGAGGTTTTTGACGCATGGGGCATCGATTTCATGGGTCCATTCCCTAAGAGTCAGGGATTCGAGTACATTCTGTTGGACATTGATTATGTGAGTCCTTGGGTTAAGGCCATCCCAGCTCGAGCCGCAGATGCCAGGACTGTATGCAGATTTTTGAGGAAGAACATCATTTCACGCTTTGGGGTACCTCGAGTTTTGATATCTGACGGGGGGTCTCATTTCGTCAACGATAAGGTAAAGGCCCTTGCTAGCGAGTTCAGCATTGACCATCGAGTATCCACTCCATATCATTCTCAGACCAATGGTCTTGCTGAAGTGTCGAATAGGGAGATCAAGACTATATTGTAGAAAATCGTCCGCCCTGACCGAAAGGATTGGTCACAACTTTTGGACTCGGTCTTGTGGGCATATCGGACATCCTTCAAGACTCCATTGGGTACATGTCCCTTTCGCCTCGTTTATGAAAAGCCCTGCCATTTACCTGTTGAGATTAGGCTCAAGTCACTTTGGGTTGTTGTAGAGATACTTTTGGATCCAGTAAGTATAGGAGATCAGAGGAGGGTAGAATTGGCAACCTTTAAGGAGCTTAGAGATGAAGCCTTTTCAAGCAGCCTACATTACAAGGAGAGAGTGAAGGAGTGGCATGATTCCTATATCATCCACAAGCAGTTTGAGCCAGATCAGAGAGTATGGTTGTT
Organism: Ottelia alismoides; assembly: GCA_037367405.1. NCBI lineage: Eukaryota > Viridiplantae > Streptophyta > Magnoliopsida > Alismatales > Hydrocharitaceae > Ottelia > Ottelia alismoides. Next base: position 390,164 of record JAZKJV010008265.1, read on the forward strand.
TGATGCTAGGCTTAGATTATTTCCAGGGAAGTTGCAGAGCAAGTGGAAGGTACCATCCCTGGTCCGAAAGGTACATGACAACGGGAGTATTGACATATCTGAGATGTCATCTGATTCTACCTTTCGTGTTAACGGACAGTGGCTCAAACCATATCTAGATCATGAGTCGCTGGTCGTTGACGTCGCCCCTATTCATTTTGCATGAGATGTGGTCTTCGACTCACATCTATTGCATCTCGTGCATGTATATCACTGTCTTCCGCCTTGTATAGATCCAGATGTCCATATCATTCCATTCTTTAGTCCCACACCCCATCTTCATCCTATGATTATGCTATAATTAGGGTGTACTTACCCTAAGTATAGGGGGTTTTGGACTCTCGAGTATTCTTTTGATTCTTTTTACCTTTGTTTTGCTACCTATACTTAGGGATCTTTCGCCCTAAGTATAGGGGAGGTAGACCCTGTATATCCTATTACTCAGATTTCCCTTTATGTACAACTTACTATACTTAGGCTTACTTGATCCTAAGTATAGGGGGAAACACTGAGAGCCCTTCATTTCTATTCTTTGATTCGTCATTGTGGTATGCCATTCTTTTTTACTTCCCTATACTAAGAACGAGTTATGTCTTCTTCATCGATCTTGATCCACTCTGAGGACATCGTTCGAGCTAAGTATAGGGGGTGTTGTATATATTTCATATATACTTTATCCATAACTCGTACTTTGTGTGCGTGTGTTAAGAAATAAAATGGCTACAATTCATTTATCCAAAAATCATAAAAATTTCAATATTTTTTCCCTGTACACAAAAATTCTTTATTGTACATACAAAGCTATTTACAAAAACTTTTTTTTTACAATTACTTGAAAAAATGTTTTGTGTAAAGAGTTTGTAAATATTTTGATATCAAAATTACGTATATAGTACAAAATTTTTGTAAAATATTTGAAAAACAAAAAGTTTGCAAAAACCCTTTTGTAAATGTTTCTAAATATGTATTTTTGCAGGGCTTGCCATAAACTCCATGCATTCATTCATTCAAACATTTTTCAAAAATTTTGCACATTTTCAAAAGCTTGCATAAAAAGATTTTTGTATATATTTGTATAGTTTTTCTGAATCATAGTTTCCATTTAAACTGGCCTGGAATTAAATTGAAAAATGGAGTTTGGTTAAGACCTTAATCCACCTAATTCTAAGAGGAACCTTATAGGGCTTAGGGTTAAGACTTGTCAGGTCTATTTGGGACTTAATTCTTTGAGTCCACTAGGCTATGATCATATGTCATCTTGATGAGCATAAGTAGAACACGTAACAATGCACACATGACTCTCGTAGACAATGGCTTTAATTGAACCAGCACCTTACACATAGCTCTCCACGGATTTGGTGCTGAGGAGGCAGTTTCCTTTGGCATGGGGTAGCATACGAGGGTAGTACTTCTAGGCATAACCTCTCTTCTTCTTTTAGTGAAGGAAGTACGTCTCAACTTGGTCTCGTGGTGTTGAGGTCTAAAGGCAGAAGTTGTGGGTTTCAATAAAGCTTCAAAAGAGGGATAGTCCACTGGCTCAAGATGAAAAACTCCTTATGTATATATGTTGCACCAAGTAGATATGTTGTATATATGCACATCAAAAAAATGTTACCAAAAGAAAGAAAATCTCCAAAAAATGGTGGGTATGATTGAAAATAAAATACCCACCGAAGTGTATATAGCCAAATAAAGCAAAGCTTATGTTACACACTCTCATCTCATGAAGCTTGCAGCTGGAGACTTAGCAATACTGGTTGGGCTCCCAAGGATACATGGCTACACTGGTAATGGTACATTCTCTTCTTCCTCCTCTTCTTGATCCAGTTGAACTTGAACATAGAAGGGAATACCCCGCTCCTCGTGGAAAGAGTTGCCAGACTAGGGCATTAGAGTTACCTTGTTAAGGGGGGTTGTCACTTTGTCATTTCTGAGGTGGGGAGCTACATATTACTTACACAGTACAAGAAATGATTCATGGTCATTAGAGTTTGTATATGTAGACTTGTTCTGAGTTTTATTGTTGAGGAGTCTTGACCATAGAATGGTGGAACTTAGAGGCCATTGAGTTTTAAACTTAAGTCCAAATAAGGTTCCAACAAACTAATAATCCAAAGGACTGACTGAGCTCCATACTTCAATTTAATGAAGGCAAGTTTAATAATCAACCTTGATTTCCCTTCTTTTTCTTTCTCTATCTCTTTTCACTTCTTTTTCAAATAAGTGTTTGCTAAGGGATTATCAAAAATAAAGTATAGGGGGGTGATGAATCCCCATTCATCACTCTTTATTTTTTTATTTTAGCTAAATATCTTGGCAAAACATCATGTATATAGTTGTAAATACAATAAGTTATCAATAAGCATGCATTGGTTAATAATTAATAATTAGCATGTATTTGTGCAAAAATAAAAGAACAAAGAATAAAAGAAAAATAGAGAAATATTTAGAATAAATATTGAGTGACCTAAACCCAAGAGAGGGTCCAAAATGGACCTGATCGCCAAATAAAATAAATAGAGAGAGATAGGGCCACTCTACCTTGTATATATTCCCCACTTATGTATATATATATATATTTTACAAAAATAGAAATAAAAAAGGTATTTTTATTCCCCTATAGATATTCCTAAAAAAAATAAATATTAGAAAAATAAAATAAAATCAAAAATAACTTTCTCTCTCTATCACCTTGTATATAATACATGTATATATTTATCGTACACCTACTTATTTCACAATTGTAAATAACAAATAAAAATAAAATAAAAAAATTTTTACACTCCAAATAATATAATGTAAATAAATAAAATATAAAATGGGGGTATTTGTACAAAAATAAGAAAATAAAAATAAATGTACAAAATACATAGGTAAATTATAAATATACATACTTTAACATAATGTATATAGATTGAGTATTTTCCTTAAAAATAAATAAAAATAACAAAAAATAGTTTGGGAAATAATGACTATTTTTCATTTTGAACATTTTTTAAACTAAAATCACCTTATATTTTTAATTTATTTTTCAAATATTTTTGACCAAGCTTTTTTATTCGTCCAGGAGGGATGTTGACCCTGATCAACTGTCCCTCCTGGACCCTCTTGCGCGTGGATCCGATTTGTACCCGGACTTCTCCCATTTTTCTTAATCGGACCCTGCTCACCCATTCCCTGATTTCGGTGCCCGCTTCGCCCTGGTGGATTGGTGACCCTCGCGGATACCTAGGAAGCGGTGGATCACCCTCAGTTCGTGCACCCTCGCCCTATCTTTCCAGCCACCTGGGACATCCTATAAAATCTTCATCCTCTTCCCCAGGACCTCATCTCACGCCGCACTCTTCCCTGGTACCCTAGAACCACTCCCCTTGGAGACAACAATCAGATTTGGGCCATGGTGATCGGATAAAACCGCTGCAGCTGCGCTCAAGCTTCGTGGTCGGAGCACCGCCGCGATGAGCCTCCCCTACATTCCGTAGCGAGTTCAGGCAACGACCCCCTTCGACAGCAGCCATTGGAGCACAGGATTCAGTTGGGACCCTCAGGTAGCATCCATTTTATTCTTAGCTCATTTATCTCTCGAATCTTTCATCTTCGTCTTTCCACCGCTCCGCCAGCTCCGACCATTGGTCAGAGCTTCATCAGCCATCTTCACCGGCTCCGATCGACTACCCCATTCACCGTCACCCTCCTTACACGACCTGATCATCCAAATCTTGGTTGTACGAGCCAAGATTAGGTTGTGGGTTCCCTCCGTCGCTTCGCCGGAACACCCCACTCCATTCGTCGTTGTTTCCCTTTGTTTTAGGTTAAATAACCTTGGCCAGAGCCTTGCTCCGAGCTAGAGCTTTACTCTGCAGGTCTTTGCACGCCTGGATACGCCCCAGATCGCCTTCTCCTCGCTTCACCAGAGCTCGTCAAGGTCTAGCCACCATCCAAGAGATCTGACCAATGGGGAGCACATCTGACTGACGCCCTCGACGCGGAGGAGCCTCGCGAGTCGTTCGCCGTCATACGATCGTTCATCCCGGATCACCACCGGTGCTCTGGTGAACCTCGCCGAGGCGGAGTTCGTCCAGGCACCTCTCCCTATCGTTGGATCGACGCTCACGCCCCATATTCCCATCCTCACCCTCTAGAGCCAGCAGATGTCAGGCCGTTAGATCTGACATCTAACGACCCCCCGTATGCCCACGTTCGCACCTCTTCGCCCACTGTTGGATCTGCCAGCTGCATGCGCCAGAGCCGCACGTCTTCGTCCATTAAGAGCGCGCCACCTGTCCACCCCACATATGTTATTATTTAGCCCCTTGAATAACTTTTTGTTGCAAATCAGTCCTTGTGTGCTATTTGTTTGATTTTTTATTCAATAAATAGCAACTATTGTCCAAAAATCACGAAATTTTGACAAATGGCTCCTGCCATGGTGTAGGAATTTCTATGAATTTTTATTTTTATATTATTAACGTTTAGTATTTTTAAAAATTCAAAAACCACAAAAACAACTACTTTTTTCTTTCAAAAATCCATAAAAATATTAAAAACCCTTGAAAAATTCCAAAAAAAATCCTGTTGGCTTGCACTGATTTGTTTTTATTTCAGTTCACATTTCACCTTATTCCCATTCACAAAACCCAAAAAAATTAAAAATGACTAAAAATTGTAGAAAAACTATTAAAAATTCATAAAAATCAAAAACATGTGTTTTCTTCTTCTGTAGTTAGGTTTTTAATTGTAGTTTCACATAAAATTGTTGCTCGAATTTTATAGGAATATTAAGTATTTTTAACTTGCCTTTAGATTCGTGTCATACACTGTTTAGCATTTTTGCCCTTGTTTCATTTTTAGAAAATTAACTAAAAATAATAAAAATTCAAGAAAATTAACAAAAACATATGAATATTTTAAAAATTAAAAAATAATTTTATTTGAATTTTCTGGGTTTTTTTGATGCTTTGAATAATTGTGTGTTTGTGACTTTTTGAACCATTTTAGTCTTTTTCTCAATATTAAAAAATCAAAAAAAATTGAAAAATATAAAATCCACCAAATTCTTTATTTTTCCGGATTCTTGACTACATCGTAGCTTTCGCATTCCGAGCTCCTTGTGTTCGACCCTGGTAGCTATACCAGATAAAAATAAATAGCAAAACCACTACATTTGCTTGATTGATTGATATTACATTGGTGGTCTTCTTTTCTTGTTGAGTCTGGTCTGAGTAGTTGAGGTCGCAACGACCTTTGATACAATTCTTACCTTAGTTGCTCGGTTCTCCCGCTCATCAATCACCATCTAATAGGAAGTCCAAGGCTTCCCATTTGCTCCCTTCTTCTCTAATAACTGCAGAAGAACTCACTGGGACCCATCTCCTCCACCTGACGACACTCCATTCCATTCACTTCTCGTAGGCAAACATGCCTAATTCTCTTCGGCTATGGTTTTGTGACCTTTTTAGGTTTATTCCCCTTAAATGGTCGGAGAATCAAAGAAATATCAATTCTGATGCTTCATCTGCATTTATGAGGTGTCATCATCCATCTCTAGATCATTCCCTGCCATCACCTCACAATGATGATCTTCACTATACTTCCAAGAATTTTCTATGATATATAGAGACAATAGTTGGACAAGGAAGAAGCTTGGCGAGATCACTAAAGCACTGCTTTCTCCACACACTAAAGGAGAAGATGGAAGAACCTTCAATGTACTGTTGTCATATCATCAAATCTCCTTGATCTGATCAGACAATCACGGTCTTCTCTGAACCAGAAGACCGACCCTGCAACGTCATTTTACCCATGCCTTCAGCCAAAGCACAACTACCTCTATGTGGCCTAAACCATGTGACTCCATTCGAACCAAGCCTTGCACACCTCTGCCCATGCAGACTTAGAATTTTCGTAGCTTTGCACCATGAACTCTTCATAATTGCAAACATGTCCCTCCAAGGTGCATGAATCACGTGTGCACCTTGGATTATTTATCCATGAGCCTTGCCAGATTATCTTTTTTGCATTTCAGTCCTTTTAGGGACTTTTGTTACATTCTACATTATTTTTTATTGTATTTTCATTACATTTTTGCCCCTTACTTGTTTCTTGAACAACTTGAGCAATTTAATTCTATTTGAAGTGATTTCAATTTCATTGTAATCCTCTTCTCATTATATAAAATTTAGTGTAATTTATTCTCTTATTTGATGCATAAATCCTATGATCTAATGCCATATGTATATCTTTGCTTCATTTCATGGCATAATTGACTTCTCAAATCACTTGTAATTTCTTGCTTAAGTTACGTACTTAATAAAGGAGCATAATTTATGTCTCTATATATATGTTAGTATTATATGCATTTCCCCACACTATTATTTTTTTCCTTACAAGAAGATGTTCAAAAATCATTTTATTTCTTCAGTGATTTGTTTCATTGCATTGCTTATGTGTCTTATGACCTAAATGTTATAGTGGTAACTTAATATTGATATTGAAAGTCTAATTATTTCTATTAATAGCTTGTGTCCTTGTGTCCGACCCTAGACTACCCCAAGAATAAATTGACACTAAGTCCTCTTCAAAGAGATATTCGACTTGGTTCTATATGGCTGCTAACTGCTTGCATTACAATTGGCGATAATTATTTAAGTCGTTAGCCTTTCATAAGATTATATGATTATCGTGGATGCAACTTAATTAGTTTAATTATTTAGGTTTTATATATCTTATTAAATTGTTCTTTATGTTAACTAGGTCAAGTATTATGTAATGATTCGTTGTATTATTAATGAGAAGTTTTTGTTATATGATGGATAATTTTGATCTATTTATTCCTCTTTTGTGGCAGGGCCCATAGGATCTGAGGACGCTAAAAGTTAGTACAGAGGCTAGAGGATGAAGCTTGGTACCCGATGTCTAAGATGAGAGAAGCCACGGAAGATGCATCAATGAACTCAAAGATTATCTTCTTGTTGTGTATTATTATCCGTAGTTTGACTATGGAAATTATTATTTTGTGTGTTCAGTCTCTTTTACCATTATTTTTGGTGGGACTCAACTTGTGTGCTCGATATTAGGGTTTACCACATGGCTCTTGGAGCTACTTTTGACATAGTATTTTATGTGCTTATTCTGTAATGTAAGATACACTAACTTATCTTAAAGAGTCACTCATCATTAAGATTCGTATATGCTAGAAAGATATGTTTGAATTAGCCAAATTTATTCAATCTATCATGTTAATAAAACTTATGCTTAGGATGCAGCTTCTATTGACATGCATGCATTTATGTATATTTATATACTCAGATCTGTATACACTTGGAGAGTGTTGGGATGCACTGTAAGCATCTATAACATGTACATGTACCATAGTTTTACTCCTGCATTGGTTGTTTCTCAAATCCTCCCTTGTTTTACAACTTCGTATTTCTAAAGGAATGGGATTGACTGGGATGATGATTTTATGTATTCATATAATTAATCAGCGATAACCTAATTTCTAAAATAGTACTGTTAAATGCAAATTGACCTAATTAAGATGGAGCTAATGTTCACCTTAAATTATGAGAGTAAAACCCTCATTATTCACAAGTACATTATGCATATTGAGAGATGATGATATATCCTTAGGATAGAGCCTAAACCCTACTTAAACCTGCCCGTAATGGACTCAAGTTTTTGAAATATCACCAATAAAAAAGACAAGATAATTTGACCATATCTTTGGTCTTGACTGTATGTTGGTGAATATATCGTGTTGGTTTGTACTTGTTTGATTTTACTTAATCCTCCTAAAAGCCTAGGCTCCATTTTATCTTCTCGGCTTCATCCTTCTAGACATTCAACTAACCTTAGTCCATGCCACCCCTAGTTTCATATTCTGTATACTTAGCCTTTGTTTCATTCTAACTATAGGGGGTACCATATTGTTATGATTATTCACCTCAGGTCACCTACTTCATTTCAGATCTTTACTTAGGCCATTTTTCAACCTATGTATTGGGGACCTAAGTCACTATTTGTTTACTAAAGATTCTTTTATGTTATCCCTATTATCTTAGTTCAACTCTATGCATTTCTTTATATTTAGTTTGAGCGATGGCTTTATATCTTTCTACTATAAAGACATAACAAAAGCTAAGTATAGGTGGATGTACCGTATATAATTCACATATACTTTAGCCAAAACTTGCAATTTTGAAAAAAAATCAAGTTTTTTGGGCTATGGGTAACGTATTTGTTTATAATCGAAATCTAAAAAAAAGTGTAAGTGATTTTGAAAACTTTATATATTATTTGACGTGGCTTTGAAAAAATTTTTTACTTGGTTTTGTAAAAATACAATTTTACAAATTTAAATAAATCATTTGTATTTTTTTAAAACCAATATCTATGTGAAATTATCTTGAAAAATATTTTTCTTAGGTTTGGAAAATATGGTTTTACTTATTTTGACAATCTTCGTTAAATATTTGGAAAATCTATAGCTTTGTGACATAGTTTGTAAAAAGTTTTCTAATTGTTTTCAACTTTAAGGGTTTAAACTGAGACTAACAATTGTTTTGTAAATAAGCCTAACTCTCTAACTCAAATAAAAAATAAAAAAATCACAAAATACTAATTATTCAATGCTCTTTCCCTAACCCTACACCTTGCACTCAAGGTTGTTGAGATCTTTTATACTTAGTTTATGAGGTAAAGAGACTTCGAGTAACCTATCTTGATCATTAGGGTGTTAAACTTAATAATTCACACTTCCCTATTTAGAAAGATTTGTGTGCTATGTTGCATGCTTAGTCTCTTTCATAAAGAATATGACCATCACTTCACATACACGACTACATTAATGATTCATATGAGTTTTGGTTTCCCTTGTGAAACTAGGAGTTGAGATTTGAGTTTGGTCCTGATTTTACGATGATTTGGATGGGATAAAATTAATGAATACTTCATGAAACCCGAGTGTGGACATCTTAGCCAATTTGGGATATGGTTCTCATACTAATCTTTTGATACAAACCAAAGTATCGTGGTGTGATTAAATTGAATAAATTATGTTGATCAGTGTTTGTCAACTCTTGGTAAATGCAGTGGAGGTAGCAAAAAAATAAAACAAAAACTCAATAACAACAAAAGTTAGAATCATATGAGCTTCCATTAAAGGAGAGTGCTCTCAACCTTTTAATTGCCTACTTGTACCAAAGTATTAGGATATATGAGTGGAGCTATTAGCCAAAAAGGGCTCTGCATTATGAATGCCACATGTCTGGGTGTAGAAGGTATAATAGGTACTCAAAAAAGGGAGACCCTGATGCATTTCTAGGAAAATAAGTACAGACAACTCAGATTTCTATTGACGGATACATTGATCAACCACCTAAAAAACTGAAAATGTGTTGAATAAAAGGCACTTGGTAGATAACATGTTAATGTGAGAGGAAGAGAAGAAATGACACAATTATATTCCCTCCATTATTTGGTCATCCATCTAGACTTTTAAGCTTGAAAAATTAAATAGACAGTGGATTGAAGCAAGAATGGGTTTGTTCCGTAGTGTTTAGAGGATTAGGTCCTTAGGATATTATCTTGTATTGGAACTTAGGGTGGCATGTAGACATCACTCTTGTAAATGCAGTCAACACATTATGTAATATTTCTTTTATATATATATATATATATATATATATATATATATATATATGATACTGTTGGAGTCTAACAAATTAGATAAGTTGAATTCATTTTGGTTAAGATCTAGTTCAACGTACTAATTTGGGATCTCTAAAATAAAGTGTTCTAGATTGATCAAACCTTGTCTCCTCACATAAATATGTCAAGGAATTGAATAACTAACTAACTCTCTAATGCATTCTTTATTTATTTACCTCATGGACGAGCTTAGCTTAAAATATAGGGATATCCTTAATTTATCGATATAATTCATCTATATTATCTCTATAGCTTAAGAAAACCATCAATATTAACTAGCAATTAACATTAATAAGTTTGTGTTGTTCATAATTAACCCTAATTATTGTATATTAAATAACTCTATTATTATGCAAATATTTTATGTTTTTATTATTGAATAAAAATCAAATTAAAACTTGATTAGTCGTATACATTATTAATTTAACATTATTTATAAATTAAAAATACAAAAAATCACAAAAGAAAATAAAACAAGTATTTTACTTTAAAAAATACAGACAAAAATATTTTCTTGTATAAATTACAATTTCTCTCTTTGACTTCTACATGAAAGTTGTAGATCTCATCAAGATATGCAACTTCCACTTAAACAACCTTTTCTTATTCATCCTCCAATTAATTATTTTAACTTACAGCTTTTTCTGTCCAAATTTCAAGGATGACTTCTTGTTCTATGGTGGTAGATTTGATCAAGTTTGGGATATTTAGACCGAGAGCTGAAAAGATGTTGCGTGGTGAACCTTGTGCTCTCGTGGGAGAAGACCCACTTAATGGTGATTGAGGTAAATGTATTCTATCACATCATCTTTAATCATGGCATGGAGGCTGACTAAGCCAAGGTGGACCTAATTTCGATACTTGAGCCACCTACAATCTAACGCAAGTTCGATCATTTTTGGGGGCATGTTGGTTTCTATCGAAGATTCATTAAAGACTTCAAAAAGATTGCCTGACCTTTGATTGAGCTGCTCAGTAAGGAGGCGGATTTTGTGGTCGACGATTGAGCCCTTCAATCCTTCAATCTATTGAAGGATTTAATCATGCATGCTCCTATCATGCAACCACCTGATTGGTTTATACCCTTTGAGATCATGATGGATGCCTTATTCTTCGCAATTGGTGAAGTTCTTGGACAAAGACGATGGGTTGCCATTTGAATCCATTATGGTAGAAGAACATTATATGAACCCTAGAAAAATTACATTGTGATAGAGAATGTGGTACCCTAATGTTTTCTTTCGAGAAGTTCATATCACACTTTCTCAGACCCAAGTTGATTATATATGCAGACCGCTCTACCATCAAGTACATAAAGAGCAAGAAGGATGCCAAACCTCATCTAGTCAGATGGATCCTTCTACTCCAGGAATTTGACCTCAAAATTCATGTCAAGGTTGAAGTTAAAATGTGGTGGTATATCATCTTTCCAAAGTCATCGAAGATGACACATCTGAGTAGAACTCAATTCCTAACATAGAAACATTTTCAGATGAGGCAAGCTTGTCTATCACCTCACTCTCCTTATATGCAGACATCATAAATATTCTTGTCTCCAAGAAGACTCCACCGGACTGGTCGAAGATTGAGATCGATAAATTCTTGTGAACCATTCACTTTTACCCGTGGGAGGGTCTACATATATTCAGAGAGGGAGCAGATTGCGTCTAGATGAGTTGTATACATTAGAAGCAGATTACAGGAGTCCTACACCACTATTACAAGCTTGAAGACTATGACAACCATTTTTAGAAAAAGGACACCAACAAATGTTCTCCGATGAGGCCTTTGGTGGCTAACTATATTCAAGGATGCATCTGATTATGTCAAGAAATGTACTGATTGTTAGAGAATGCTCGGAAACATCAGTATGAGAGATACATTGCCTCTAAAATACATTTAGATTTTGATGTCTTCAATGTTTGGAGCATTGATTTTTTAGGCCCGTTCAACACTGTCAGAGCTTCGAATACATCATGTTGGTTGTCAACTATGTAAGCAGATTGGTGGAGGAAATCCTTACTCGAACAACATACAGTTGCATCCTCTCTCGATTATTGAAGTAAACCATAATCTCAATTCAATGGCTTGGCTGAAGGGGGAAGCCAGTTCATAGACAAGGAGGTCAAGAAGTTAACAAAAGAATACAACAATGAAGATCGTGTTGCAGTGTCGTACCACTCTCAATTCAATGGCTTGGATGAATGTTTGATCTAGGAGATCAAGACTATCTTACAGAAGCTTGTACAACCAGACATAAAGAATTGGCTACAATTGTTTGATTCAGTTCTTTAGGCACATCGCACAACATAAATGTATCATCTCGCCATGTCTCCCGACTTGCCTTTTTTATGGCAAGTCATGCCCCCTACCCATGGAGTTAACTAACAAATCCTTATTGGCATTGAACATGTGCAACTTGGATACCAAAGTATCTATAAATAATGGAAAATTTATCTGAACCATTTTCCAGAATTCTAGAGACTACGTATATGTCAACAACCTGATGTACAAAGAGAAAGTCAAGAAATGGCATGACAAACACATCCGTAGGAAGACTTTCAAACATGGATAAAAGTTGTGGTTGTTTGATGCGAAGTTGAACCTTTTTCCAGTCAAACTGAAGAGGAAATGGATTGGTCCTTTTATTGTGAAAAGTGTACGCTACAATGGAATCCTTTTAATATCTAAATTGTTATCCAACACACAACCGTTTGTAGTCAACTGATAGCTAGTGAAGCTGTATCTAGAGCATGATACATTCCTATCTATTGTTGATTCAATTCAAGTTGTATTTCAAGATGAGTTCATAGAGTCAGAAGGATCAGATTCTTGAGCTGAAAATAACAACAATAAATTTCTTTTTCTTCTATTCTTCTTTTCTTCTTTTCCTTTTTTCTCTAATTCCTCAAAAATGGTCTTCACCCTTTTATCACTACTATACTTAGGATGTCACTTGTCCTAAGTTTTTTAGATGAGCACACTGAGTTATTCATTTGTTGATTCCTCGCATGCCTCTTCAATTTTTGATATTCTATCCATACTTAGGGGTATTTTAACTTAATTATAGTGCAAGACTGGTCGAGCTAATAATTTCGACCAATCACTTCCCTGACCCACCCTTCCTTATGTATTGTCTGTCATACTTAGGATTATTTCATACTAAGTATAGTGGGAAAGATCATCTTCTCATTTGTTCATTATTTCATTGTTGTAGCATACACTTTTCTATACTTAGTACGAGTTATGTCTACCTTTTTTCTTTTTGATATATGAGGACATAGATCAAGCTTAGTATATTAGGTTCATATATATGTTGTATATACTTTAGCCATAATACATACTTTTGTATGTTCAATAATATGGCTAATGAATAAAATACAAAAAAATTCTTTATAAATTGGGTTTAAAATGATTTGCAAAAAGCTTTAAAAAATGGTTGAAATTTTTTTCTTGGGAAATCTTTTGAAAATTGTTTGGAAAACATTTGTAAAATGTTTCAAATCTTTATAAAATATTTTATCTGTAAAAATTTCTTTTATTTGTGTAAACAAAATTTTTGAAATATATTTACAAATGATTTTAAAAATAGTTGCAAAATCTTTTGAAAACCATATTTAGGTTGTTTGGAAAATATTTGCATAATAATTTTCAAACTTTTGTAAATGTTTGTAAAAATGTTTGCGTACTGATGTGCAAATATAGATTTTCAAAATGTTTGCTAAATTTTTTTCAAATGTTTTTATGTCTTGGTCCAAATAATAGCACAAAAAGTCCTTACAAAAGTGTGTAAAAACATGTATATAGATCTTGTAATTAATCTCTAACATCCAACTTGTAGAAGTCTTGTGTAAAAACGCATCGTCACCCATGTAAATATAGATGCACTGCTGTGTAAATAACTGCACATATTTCTTTTACTAACCTTTATACAAAAATCCCTAAAAAGTGAAAAAATTCAAAACTTTAAAATTTGCAAAATCTTTTCGAAAATATGCATAAAAATTTGCAAAACTTTTTTTTTCAAAAATCCATTAAGAGTCAGAAATAGAAAATTACTTCACAAAAATATTTTCTCTTGCATTGATAACATTTGCATTTTTTGGTATGATCAAGACAATTGAAAAAGATTGAATTAAAGTCTTAAGATTGGATCTTTTTCTTGACCTTAATACACTTAATTTAAGTGGAACCCAAAAGGACAGGAATTGGGATACTTCAGATCATCACGACTTAGTTTTTTAAGTTCTACGAGACTATTTTCATGATTTAGTTTATTGTGTCTAAGTAGAACCATTCATAAATTCCCTATGGCTCTTGATATAGTAGCTTGACTAGAGTCCTATAACATAACACCTAGGTCAACTTACATGGGATGTTGAAAGATCTTGGAGTCTAAGTCTAGACGATGCTAGGCTACTGCGTCTAGGGTGGCTCAGGAACCATTCCTGAGGATTGTCAAAATCGGTGCTCTAACCCACTTCTTATGGTAGCCAATATATATATAAAGACGGAAGACTGAATAGGGACAAAGTTGTGTATGAGGAACGGTTTGCAAGTGCAACTTTTTCCAAGACCCCAGACATAGGTTGACAAAAAGATGCTATATCTATTGGCACACAATGATAATGCAGAGTAACAAAAATATAAATAAAAATACCAAGAAGAAGATGACACCCAAAATTACACCAAAAATATGGGCTTCCTGAAAAAGCCTGCTTTTTGGTGAAGATTCAGTTACACTGAACGTGCTTCACAAAGGAATAAAGACTACACTGATCCATTCACAGTTCTTTTCCCTATTCTTCTACAATATACCTTCTTTCAAATGTAAAGAGCAGTGTTTCTTGACCTTAGAATAAAATATATGTCTCCATAAGGATGGTCTACGAGGAGAGAAGACTCTTTTATAGTTCAGCAGTTTGTCTAGAAAGAGTCTAAAAATTCGCATACATTGATATGTCATTTCAAAGCAGCAAGAGTATGCAATTGAGAGGATAACTCTGACTTGACTGTGAATAGATCTTGATGATAGGATTACGAAACCTAAGGGCAGTTGTGTCACATTTCCTTATTTTAATTTGGTTCCAAACAAACCAAGAATGAAATGATCTTAACTAATCTCCAAACTTTAATGTTAATAAGATCATCTTAAGAGTCTAAAATCATTCCAAGTTATTTCTTTTTGTTTTCGTTATTTTCTTTTCTATACTTAAAAGCATAGTATATTGCTAGAGATTAGGAAAGGCAAGTACATCAAGCTATTAATCTTCGTTTCATCAAATTTGTTCTTACATTTTGGATTTAATCCCTGGCAAAATGCTTGTATATCACATTGAGTTGTACAAATAACCTTTGCCATATACATCGTTAATATTGTATAAAATACCATATTTAAAATTAAAATAGAAGAATAAAGAAAATAAATGAAAAATAATGAAATACTATAGGTATTGAATGACCCTCAACCATGAGACATAGGCATCATAATGATTGAGTCGACAAAGAATAAAATAGGGGGAGATAAGGGCCAAAGATGAATCAAAACCCTAATATTGAATGCCCCAATAAATTCATTTTGAAACCTATTTTATTCTTTAATATTTATCCTCAAATCTATAAAATTTCTTCATGAAATACGTAGATAAAAACACAAAGGAAAAAAATGTTTCATCTAAAAATAGCGCACATTGTGCCCTAGACACTCAGAATAAAAAGTCAAAATAAAAGCTTCTCAGACCTTTATATTTACCATATGAATTAAAAATTCACCAAATTCAATTTTATTATTCTTCAAAGTAAATTATCTATTTAATAAAGGTGGTTTCATTCAATTTGGATTTAAGATGTAAAAGATAGCTTTTGGCCTCATCATGCAATTTACGTATATAAAACAATCAATTTATTTGTTCTTTATATTTTTCATTAATTTATATTTTACAATTTCGTAAATTTTATTTATAACACAAGTACCTAATTAAAAAAACATTAAAAAATTTAATCAAATCAAAATAAATATATGAATTATACCAAAATCTACATTTATAATATATATACAAATATTTATGTAAGTGTACAAATGACTTCATAAAAATACATTAAAAATGTATTTATGCGTATCTAAATAAATTTTAAATATATATGTACATAATATAAAAAATTAAAATACAAAATAAAAATAAAACACCTATTATAGAAATATATACCTAAAATTGTACATTTTAAAAATAACCTAAAAAAATTTAAACAAAAAAATAAATAAAAATCATATTAAAATAATGAATAACATAATTAATTTTTTCCATGTTTAATGAAAAAAATAATGAAATCATTTATTATTTTTATTGATTTATCTTTGAATTTCATATTCAGGTTGTCCTATAGTAACTAACGCGAACCAATAATGGCGCTGGCTTAGTTGACCCGCCCGTCAACTGGCGCGCTGCCTCCCTATGTTTGCGAGACCTCACCAACTATTGTTCTTTCTCGATGTTTCCCCATCACTCCTTGCAATTTCAAGGAACAATTACTTCTTCATTTTTATTCCTTTATATCTGATCTTTTACGCCAAATTGACACCATGATGAATGAAGCATCACATCGATTTGTGTCCTTAGTCAATGTGTTCCATGTATAAAACTCATACACCGACCACCTTTTGAATTTGATCCCTCTCAAGCCCTCAAAATCTCTGAATTTCTCGTTGGTTACGTCATTGGTAACATGAGCTTCTTCGTGGAGTATTTGGTGTGGAGGAAGAGGAGATGGAATGTGTGATCCAAGCTCGTTGGTCATCTCTACTGCACATCTTGTTGGCTTCCTTTTTCTTCGAGGTTGTGCCCTAGTTTAATGTTTATTTTCGTTCTTAGTCGTAGAAAATTCATGGAGTATCATCTTATTTCTGTTATTTTTTCTTGTCATTTCATGAAATCTATTCTTCATAATTTACTGAAGCTCAGCTATGGTCATCATTTCACTGTGCTTCACCTATTCACTATCGAGCACAAAAATACGGGATTTTATTTTAATGAATTAATCACAAGTGAAATTGTGATCGTTGCAACCAAAAGAAGCATCAAATAAAAAATTTTATTTAAATCACATGCATAAATAAACAAAAGAAAATGTATTAAGAGTATTTGCTATTTAATTTACCTATATAGCTAATAGGACTGAAGTCAAGGAGGCTACGAAAATCGCAAGGGTTATTCTCTGTATTTAGAATTCAATGAAAGAATAAAGGAATTTCCATTCACATTAAGATTGGATGTTATATTTTCTATATGGATTTTGTTTTTTAAGAAATTTAATTTTTTATTTTTTATCCGATTTTTCTGATTTCATTTTTTCATTTTTTTTCATTTTTTTAATTTTAAATATACTAAGAGAATTAAATAGAATTTAAAGAGAGCGCACTCAACTTTCTATTTTTCAATTATGTCAAAAATAACTAAAAAATTGAAAAATCTATATTTTTGGGTTCTAAATAAAATTTTAATGTTATGGTAATTTTTCCATAATTTTTCAGCAATTTTATATGCCTTTAAATAAATCAAAAAAAGGGAATTAAATAAATAGAAAATAAATTAATGTTTTTTAATTTAAAAATAACAAATAATATCAAAAATATATACAAAATGAATTATATTATTTTTAATATTTTTAGAGAATCATTTTATAGTTTTTTTTTATTTTTGAAAAAAAAACTACGAATTTTTAATGTTTTTAAGAGTTCTATGTTTCTTATGGGTTTTATGAGGAATAAAATGTGAAACTTAGTCAAAAATCAAAATGAGTAAAAAGAAACACATAAGAAATTGTTTAGAATTTTTGGAAAGATTTTATACTTTTTATTCATTTTTTAATGTAAATAGGATATTTTTATGAGGTTTTTGAATTTAAAAAATAATAAAAATAATGAAAATGTGAAATAAAATTTATAAATGCAATATGCATGCTACAAGAGCATATATGATTTTTTCCAGAAATTTTAAATACATTTTTCAAATTTTTTTAATTTTCAAGATGCAAATCTAATGTAGACTCCGGACTGAAATGCATATACTTAAAGTAGAAAGACTGAATCATAATAGAAATAAAATTGTGGGGGTAATTATGCAATTTTCCTAAGAACTCATGTACACGCCAACATGTGCTCCATTGGATTGGACAAGAAAGGTATTAGAAAGATTCCAGGTGCTGAATAATAACACCAAATAAACTATTTTTATTGCCATTAACCCAAAAGATCACATACGTACATGAGCTATAATTGAAACAAGATTGAAATGCAAATTTAATAAATACCAAGGCTAAAAGTGCAAATATTCAATTAAAGACAAAATGACATGTGTCCTCATAGGGACTTATTTGCAGATAAAATAAAGGAAAATGATAAGGGAGCAACACTACCCTTTAAGTGATGTAGCGGTTCAGGTAGAACAGATGTTCGGGACACTTATAAGATGAGTGATATTGAATCGTGCTTGAATGGTCCTGATTTGTGTAAGATGATCTGATTAGTGTCTAAGAATTAGGGTTTTTTGGACATCTATGATCGATTCTGGGCACTTGTACTTGATCGTGTGACTATTATAAGATCTAGATGACCTGGGAAATACCTGAGATCTGCTGAGATTGGTTCGTTTGATTCTCCCTCGTTCATCGTTGGATTCCCCTCTAATAATGCCAAAAATGTCGCTCGAGATGTTCCACATATGGTATGCATCTCAGATCTCCTTGAACTGTCTAGGAAGTCGATCTGGGAGGTGTTCACACTTCTCTGCTCCAGGAACCTCCATCCACGATTAGATGATTATTTTTCAAGCTCGTTTGACCACCAATGGATAGCTTATGCTCGGAGGTATCCTCCATTTAAGAAATTGGGTCAAAATCTTATAAAGTGAGGGATGAGCGAGATGCTATGTGACACTCAAGAGAAACGAAGGAGGAGGAGATTCAGGGGCTCATTTCTGGATGAAATGAGGTTGATAGATGGGTGTATAAGGTGGAGAGAAGTATGGTGTAAGTGCTGGCGTATTCAGAAGGGTTCAACAGTGATCTGAACTCCTCTGATCGTGCGAATCAGAGGTGGAAGAAGTAGATATGATGTGAGATATTCTAGTAAAATCAAAGCAAAAATAACATGATGAATCAAAGTGAAGTTGAATAAGTTACCTATGGATAAAAAAGAGGGTGGAAATTTCCTCAATCTACGATGTGGCAAAGAGGTAGAGATGTGCGGCGGAGATCGCTGGCGATGTGGTTGAATCACAACCTAGGGCACAAAACTCACTCTCTAGATATGTTATCTACTCCTCTATCACGAGAGCACTCTCCCTATCACTCAATCATAGGTGATTTTGGTCCAAAATTGGTTTAAGGGCTCACTAGTGGTGGGAAGATGGAATTTATAGAGTGAAGTAAGGTGATTTTCATATTTGGAAATGATAATCGATAGTGAATTGACATGTTATGGAAGGTTGGAGAGCGAGATTGTTGAATGCACGACAATAGTGGAGAAGGAAATGGAGGGAGTTAGTGAATAGGGGCACATCGAAAATTAGGAGAAGTAACAACGATAAACAAAATTAGCAAGCAACAAGTGTAGACCAACAAGTTGACCCGGGGACCAATCAAATCGTGCCTACGATGAGGACAAAATACACTAGATGGTAAAAAAGGCCAACAATATAATCTAATTGATTTTAAAAATGAAAATGAATTTTTTAATTTCATAATGTTAATGAAAAATATTAAAAATAAATTAAAGTTAATTTTGGTGTTTTGTTTTTAATTAAATAAGGTATATACAAGGGTTAAAATAAATACAAGGTGTTATTGTAGGTATGTATACCTATATATATAATATTTTGATTTTTTAATTAATTATTTATATATATGTACATAATTTAATATTTTATTTATTTAAAATATTTTATAAGGGTTTTAAAGAAATTTTTATTTGACTTCTAAATTTAATTTGTTAGGTTATTTAAATAGGTATAAGTATAATATATATGTTGTGATACATATACAATATATACATGATTTTATTTTAGTTAATTTTTGGTATTGAGTTTTTTTATATTTTATTTGAATTAAATACATTATTTACAAGAAATTAAAAATATTTTAATTACAATTATGTAAAAGAGAATAAATGGCTATGTAGTATATGTATAGGTATAGTATACCGTAGTACCCCAATTAGCCCCTTTTCAAACATAACTCATATTTTATTAAATCACCTCCATTCTAAAAATACATTAATTTAGAGTACAATGAAAGTGAGTTTGATGAATTTGGAGTTCATATGGAGAAAATATTAATCTTGGAAGTTTGTACTTTTTTGGTCTTTTGAAAAGTGATTTTATTTACATAATATATATAGACTTTAGTTGAAAATATTTTATTATTTACAAAAGAGTTTTGTGCACAATTTTCAAGAAGAAATAATTTTTATTTATAAAGAAGTTGGTTATAATATAAAAAGTGTTTAATATAGATAATAATATACAAGTGTTGTGGTGATTATACAAATTTTA
The DNA here is from genome assembly GCA_037367405.1 of Ottelia alismoides. Classification (NCBI taxonomy): domain Eukaryota; kingdom Viridiplantae; phylum Streptophyta; class Magnoliopsida; order Alismatales; family Hydrocharitaceae; genus Ottelia; species Ottelia alismoides. The sequence goes on from JAZKJV010008265.1 coordinate 410,461, forward strand.
TACAATTTTTTACAAGAAGTTTTTATATACAAGTTTTAGATATACAATAAAGAATTTTCTACACAAGAGGATAAATGATTAAGGGTATTATGCCTGGAGTATATTGGAAAATCCTTAAGCGCACTACGAAAGTGTGAGGATCGTATTGTTTGTGATTGGGAGCGACTAGTCACACTAGTTTCTCGAGATAGTGGAATTTAAAAATTTTACTTTGATGAAACCACATGATCCAAGAACACTTCTTGGATCATTTCATCTAAACCACAAACAAGTATTAAGTTTACCTCTTAAAGCGTGGTTGCGATTGAGTCTCTAAATGAAGCGACGTCTAGTCTCAAGTCTGATCCAACGGAGGAGAGGTTTGCGACCACATTTATGAAACACATGCTTCTCGCAGTACACGTTAATGATCCAAACAACAAATCTCCTGATCTCGTCACATGAGATTTGACATCTTCTTCATTAGCGAGGCACACTGAAGGAGACGAAGATTCACGAGTAAACAATCCAGCAGTATAGTGACGATGCTGCAGCCATGATCACTCTATCTAGGGTTCCCTGGAGGACGACCACAATGAGAGAGTGAGAGAGAGAGGCATGACATGTAGAGAGAGAAAGAGAGGGAGAGAGCACTAGTTGTTGTTGTTGTAACTTGAAAAGCAAGGGGTGCCACTCTTTTGTAGTAATTTGGGAGTCCATGGATCATAATCCATAGACTATACAAATCAACAGATGAGATTGATTTGTGCTTCCTTCAATGGCCAAGATTTTATTGTAAAAACACAACTACAATTAATTTAATTTAGACTACATATTATAAATAATTATAAATTAATCCCAACTTAAATCAATTAACCATGGAGATTCATGGAATGGATATTTCCTCCTTCCATAAGAGAGTGGGTATGTGAGGAGGACCCTTTCCTAATGGGAGGTGGTTCTGATGAGTAGCCTACTGACTAGGTTTAAGTATCAAGATAAATGAATGGTCGTTGCGAATCCAATCAGTAAGCTAGCTCAACAAGAAGAAAGAAAAACCACTAAAGTCATGAGATAAAATAATCAAGCACACAAAAATGCAAGCGGTCTTCACTATTATTTTTACCTGGTATAGCAACCAGGGTCGAATACAAGGAGAACGAGTATACCTAAAAAGTAGTAAAAATTAAGAAAATAGAAAACATATTTTTCGTTTTTTTTTTAAATTTTTCCAAATTTTTAAAATTTTGAATAAGGTAACAAAATTAAGCAAATAACGAAACAAGGCACACAACAAGCTTTTTAAATTTTTATTTAAGGATAATAATGCATAAAAATTAAGATGAAAATATTTTTTGGTTTTTGAAATTTTAAAGTATATTTGGTAATTTTCTGGGGTTTTTTCATATTTTTGCGATTATATAAAAATCGAACAAAGGCTTAGAATGTAAACAGTGCACAACCATGACTATATTGCAAGTTAAAAATAATTAAAATGTCCTAAAGCTCTGGTTATGAACTTTTTGAGAAAATATGAAAACCTACAAAAAGGAGTTGAAATGAGTTTTATTTCAGAATTTTGTATGATTTTTATAAGTGTCTAGGTCTTTTGTAATTTTCAGGTTTTTATGATGAGTTTTAAAGAAAAACTGTTATTGAAGTTAAAGCACACAAAAAACACAAGCAGTACTTTTTATTGAATTTTTAGGGTTATTTTTAGAAATTTATGTATTTTCCAAAATAGACAGGACACTTTTTTATGGTTTGTAATTTTTAGAAAATGCTAAATGCAACAAGATCAATCCACAAAAATCATAAAAAATACCATGTGTCAACAATAGTTAACAATATTTTTTAGAATTTTTTTGATTAATTTGGAATTTATTAAATTAAACTAGGGAAAAGTAGCTTATAGGGTCCTACTTGTAATTCAAATGAACTTCAGGGGACAAATAATAACATAAATAAAAAGTGTAGGGCCAAAGTTGCAAAATATCCATTTAAATCACGCACATGCTCATTATACTACGTATAGGGGTATAAATGCAATATTTCAAAAGATAATATTCATTCTATAACAACATATAAGTTGAGGGAAAATGTGCAAATAATCCCAAAACTCACGTGAGCACACACATGCTTCCAACTCAGGCAGACTAAAATGCAGATAGTAAAAACTTTGAGGTCCAGTATGCAAACTATCTAAACTAAAATGAACTACAACAAATATTTACAAGACTTGGTAATAAACACAAAACAAGGAAGGGCCTAAGTGAAGTTTACCACTTATTAAGGGCTATCCAATGATCAAGGAAGATCCTCTTAGGATGGACGGTCTAGAAGTGAGGGTCCCCCTACGACGGTGGACGACTCGGACACGATCCTCAAATGGATGTGAGGTTCAAGTCTCCCCTGTTGGCAGATAGTTGAGATTAGAACAAGGAGGAGCCTTGATCGGACGACTGGGAAGATGCCTGGAAGAACGCCAAAGAACTCACCTCCAGAGCTGCTTTGATGGGTGAATGATCGACGACGATGGTCTGCACATGTTGGTGGCCTGAGGACAGTCCAGGACAAAGGAGAAGGTCCTAGGGCATAGTGGATGTCTGGAGCTCTTATGGCATGCCAGGTTGTCCTCCGAATGAGACCTTCCTATATTCCTCCGAGCAGGAGAAATGGTATGCTCGGAGATAATGCTCCGGCAAGGGGTGAGAGCACAAATGGTATCGAAAACAGAGGGAGGAGGGGAGTTGGAAAGGTTTCTGGAGAAATAGGGGAGTCGACCTATTGTTTGACTCCAATCCGGTGATTAGAGTCCAGAGGGAGATTACAGAGCACGTAAAGAAGCGAAGGAAGGTCGGGTGAGGGCGTGTAAATGTCGGAGAAAGGCGCGATAGGGGGTTAGATGTAGTTGTCGGAGTGCAGGCATGATGTGGGAGAACGATTGATTGAAATTGAATAGAAGGGAAACAGAGGTACCTAGGGGTGACGGAGGTTGCCTGGGGTGGTGGACGAAGTCCACAGGGGTGATATCCTCGATGGCCGGTGCTTCCAGAGACTGTAGCACCTCATGGTGGAGCGGAGATCGACTCGTCGAACCTGGGGGCTTGCTATGCTCCAAACTTCCCTCGCCCTCTCCCTCTTGTGCTGCCACTCTAGAAAAGAGAAAGTGGGTGCAACAGAGGTGATGGAGCAGCCAAAGGTGGTGGAAAGGGGAGAGGGTACGGAGGTCATATAGGGTTCCAGTTCCGAAAAGGTAGGGGCATTGGATGCAACCAAGGCACGGATCAGCTGGGAAAAGATCGGGCATGGATTAGGGATCCGCGCCCCTTAATCGGGGCTCGAATTCGATGGGAATGATTCCATGATCAGGTCAGGAAAATTGGGTGAAATCAGGGCAAACTCGACTTGGGCGAAAAGGAGGAGGAGGGGACCAGTTGACCAGAGTCAACAGCTCTAACAAGGACTAATCACAAGCGGCTCGGGATGCAGACAAAATAGGCTAAAAGACAAATTTGTTAGAAAAATAAAGATAAATGAATGAAAAATAATAATTGAATTTAAATTAAATACTTTAATTATTTATAAAGATAAATGAATGAAAAAGTACTTTAAATTAAATTAAATTAGATAACAAATGAAAAATAATAATAGACTAAATGAATTTATTATTTTACATAGTATTTTCTATGATTTTAAATTATTTTTATGAGAAATAAATTAGTGTATATACTTTATATAGTATTATATACAATATAGTATACATATATATTATGTACAAGTATTTTTATTATTTTATTTTTACATAAATACCCCCATTTTATATTTTATTAATTTACAAGGTAATTTTAGGGGTCTAAAATATTTTTGATTATATTTTTATAAATTATTTAAAGATATATAATAAATATTGGATTGTAATATATATATATATGTATGTACAAGTGTGTTGTACAATTTATGGAAGATTTTTTTTATTTTTATATAATTTTGTTAATTTTTATTTTATTTTTATTTGTTCCTAGAATTATATACAAAAGAGTGAAAAATAGTTATTTATTTTATTTTGTCAAAAATAGTTATGTACAAATTTAGGCAATATGCATAGCATAAAGTAACCCTATCTCTAATTATTTTATTTTGAGATCAGGTCAAGGCTTCAACTTCTATTGGGATTTGGGTCACTCTGTATTTATTCTAAATGCATCATTCCATTTTCTTTTCCTTTATTATTTTATTTTGGCACAAAAACATGTTAATTATGCAGTATTATCAAAAGCATGCAGTTTGTTAAATTATTATTTTTACAAGTATTACATGATGCTTTGCCAAGATAAATAGCTAAAATAGAAGAATAAAGAGTGAGAATTAGGGATTCATCAAACCATTATACTTTACCTTTGCTAGTTCCTTAGCAAATACTTAATTGAAAAAGAAGTGAAAAGAGAAAGAAAAGAAAACAATCAAGGTTGATTATAAAACTTATCTTCATTAAATTATGGAGCTCAGTTAGACCTTTTGATTATTAATTTGTCGGAACATTATTGAGATACAGGTTTAAAACTCAACAACCTATAAGTTCCATCATTCTATGGTCAAGACTCCTCAGTAATCCAGATCAAAATAAGTCTACATACGCAAACTCCAATGATTATGCATCTTTCCTTGTACTGTGTAAGTGATATGTAGCTCCCCACCTCAGAAATGACAAAGAAACAACCTCCCTCAACAAGGTAACTCTAAATCCATAGTCCAACAGCTCTTTCCTCGAGGAGCGGGGTATTCCCTCTTATGTTCAAATGCAACCGGCTTAATAAGATCGGGAAAGAAGAGAATGGACCATGGCTAGTGTAGCCACGTATCCCTGGGAGCCTAACCAGTGTAGCTAAGTCTTTCGCTGCAAGCTTCATGAGATGAAAAGGTGTAATACATAAGCTTTTCTTTATTTGACTATATACTCTCCGGCGGACATTTTATTATCAATCAGTTCTGTCCACACTTTTGGAGTTTTTCTTGATTTTAGCATTTTTTGATGTTCATATGTACATCGTATCTACATGGTGCAACATATACATACAGACTTTTTCTTTTTGAGGCAGTAGACTATCCCTCTTTTGAAGCATTATTGCAACCCACACCTCCTATCTTTAGACCTCAACACCGCCAGACCAAGTTGAGGTGCACATCCCTCCCTAAAGTAAGACGAGAGGTTTTTCCTAGAAGTACTACCCTCGTATGCTATGCCAAGCCAAAGGATTCTGCCTCCTCACCACCTCATCCGTGTGGAGCTATGTGTAAGGTGTTGGTGCAAGTAAATCCATTATCTGTGAGAGTCATGCATGTGTTGTTAAGTGTTCTACTAAGGCTTATCAAGAAGACATGTGAACATAGCCTAGTAGAATCAAAGAATTAAGTAACTAATGAACCTGAAAAGTCTTAACCTCAAATCCTGTATGGTTCCTTTAAGAGTTATGTGGATTAAGGTCTTAACCAAGCTCCATTTTCCAATTTAATTCCAAACTAGTTTAAATGTCAACTATGATTTAGAATAAGAAACAAGAATATGTACGTAACTCTTTTTGATGCAATTTTCAAAACATGCAAATTTTTTGAAAATGTTTGAATGCAAGGAGGAAAAATTTTCAAACTATTTACAAACGTCTACAAACATGTTTTTGCAAACATTTATTTTTCAAACATTTTTACAAAATTTTGTACTACATACATAATTTTGATAAAAAAAAATATTTGCAAACTTTTTACAAGCAAAATGTTTTACAAACATTTGTACAAAAATAGTTTTTACAAACATGTGCAAGAAAGAATTTTATGTGCAATAAAAATTTTAAAATTTTTGTTATTTTTAGTTTTGTACATTTTAGCCATTTTATTTATTAACACACTCACACAAAGTACGAGTTATGGCTAAAGTATATATACAATATATATGACACCCCCTATACTTAGCTAGAATGATGTCCTCAGAGTGATCAAAGAGCTATGAAGAAGACATAACTCGTGTTGAGTATTGGGAAGTGAAAAGAAAGGCTATACTACAATGACGAATAAAAGAATATAATGAATGGAGATCGGTAATCCCCCTATACTTAGGATCATGTAATCCTATGTATAGAAGATTTTACACAAGGGGAAAATAGAGGATCATAATGTGCATAGTCTACCTCCCCTATACTTAGTGTAAAATATCCCTATGTATAGGCAGCAAAACAGAGGTAACAAGAATCAAAAATAATAAAAAATCTGACACCCCCCTATACTCAGGGTGAGATACACATAATCACAAGATGGAGATGGGGTGTTAGATCAAAGAATGTGTGATATGGACATCTTGATCTATACAACTACGGAAGAAAGTGATAATCAGGTATGAGATGCAAATGATGTAAGTAAAAGACCACATCTCATGCAAAATGAATAGGAGCAACATAAATGATCAATGAATCATGATCTAGATATGGTTTCAGGTGCTGACCGTTAACTCGAAAGATGGACTCATACGACATCACTGATATGTCAATGCTACCTTTGTCGTGCACCTTTCGGACCAAGTATGCTCCCTTCCACTTGCTCTGCAACTTCCCTTGAAATAATCTCAGCCTGACATCGAATAACCATACACTCTGGTTCAGCTCAAACTGCTTATGACTGATGTGAGAATCATGCCATATCTCCACTCTCTCTTTATACTATAGCCTACTCAAAAAGGTTGTATCTCTAAGTTCCTTCAAGTATACCAACTCTGCCTTCCTCTGATCTCCTGTGCTCTCTAGATCCAATAATATCTCAGTGAATGCCCATAGTACGGCATGGGTTGCCATAAATGAGATGAAAGGGAGACGTACCCAAATGTGTCTCGAAGGAAGTCCCATATGCCTACAAGACCGAGTCTAAAAGGTGTAATCAATCTTTTCGGTCTGGGCAGATGGTCTTCTGCAACATCGTCTTGATCTCCTTGTTTGATACTTCAGCAAGACCATTGGTCTAAGGGTGATATGGAGTGGCAGTTCGATGGTCTATGCTGAACTCGTAAGGAAGCGCATTACCTTTATGTTGATAAGGTGAGACCCCCCTTCAGATATCAAAACTCTAGGCACACTGAACCATGAAATGATATTCTCCCTCAAAAATCGGCAAACAACCTTAGCATCTACGGTTCGGGTAGGAATGACCTCAACCCAATGACTCACATAATCAACAATAAGAAGAATGTACTCGAATCCCTGACTCATAGGGAATGGGCCCATGAAATCAATACCCCATGCATCAAAAACCTCACAGAAGTAAATGCGCTGCATCTGCATCATGTCACACTATCCACAAGTACCCATCCTTTGACATTCAATACACATATTCACGAATTCATCAGAATCCTTAAAGAGGGTAGGCCACCATAGGCTGGATTGGATCACTTTCTATGATGTCCTCCTCCAAGAATGACGTCCTCCTTCCTCAAGCGTGTGGTAGTATGTGAGGACGCTATGGTGCTCCTCCTGAGGAATCCAGCGATGCCATATGTTATCCCCTCCTTCATAATAATGGAGGGGATCGTCCCAATGGTACTACTTGGCCTTCATAAGGAAGGTCTCGAATTGTTGTCTGGGCCAACCCTGTGGAACTTTCTTGGCGACAAGATAGTTCATAATGTCGGCGTACCATGGAAGCGAGGTGATAGCAAGGATCGCCTCATCTGGGAAGGTCTCTCTAATAGGTTCTATCCACTCTGATTCCTCAAGATTCTCTAATCTTTAAAGATGATCTGCCACCACATTCTTGACTCCAAGCTTATCCTTTATCTCAATATCAAACTTTTGGAGTAGAAGGATCCATCTGGTCGATCTATCTTTGGCATCCTTCTTTGCCTTGAGGTACTTGATGGTGGTATGATCAGTGTAAATCATCACTCTAGATCCAAGAATATAAGATCTTAATTTATCCATGGCAAAGACTACGACTAGCATCTCCTTTTCTGTGATAATGGAGTTATGTTGAGTGTCATCCAATGTATGGCTAGCATAGTAAATATCATAAGGCATTCCATCCCTCCTTTTGTCGTAGCACAACCCATATGGCAAAATCAGAAGCATCCTTCATGATCTCAAATGGAAGAGACCAATAAGGTGGTTGAAGGACAGGTTCCTCAATAACTAATCCCTCGAGAGTCTGGAATGACACTAGAAACTTACCATATATAATGAACTCTATGTCTTTCGTCATAAGATTGATGAATCCATGATTCATTAACTTTTCTATTGCATTTTGTCTTAAACCCCTTAACAAATACATGTAAATATGCATTAATTCCCATCTTTTATCAAAATATCATTCATGAATAAAAATACACTTTTAAGAAATAAAGACATGTAAATAAATAAAGAATAAAGAAAAAGAAAATAAGGCAGATTGTAAACATGTATATATGTACAATATGACTTATAAATATAAATATAGTTGCAAGGTATATTTATATAACCTAACCCCGAGACCAAGTCAGCATGGATTGGTCGACAAACCAACAAGTAGGGGGAGATAAGGAAAGAAACCATAATAAATTAAGATATACTTCACACACTTTTCACTATTTATCAAATAAATACCAAAACTTCATTGATTTTTAATTAATTCATATATTCATATTTTTCACCAAACTCTTTTCCTAGATATTTCTAAAAATGTATATAATAATATAAAAATAAGTTAAAAAATTTGTATTGTACATATACCAAGAAATTCAACTTTTAAATTGTCAAATTCTCAACTTCCGAACCTCATAACTTCTTCATACGAACTCCAATTTCACTCTACTCACCATTAAAGTTCATAAAATGATATTATCTAATTAATAGAGGTGGCTTCATGAATTCGGAGTCCGTTTGCAAAAAGTCGTTTTAGGACCTAATGACAAAGGGGTTTCTGGGCTATTTATTTTATTTAGAACCCATTATTTATAGTTTTGGTAATCTTATAATTTCTAATTATTTTCATGATATTGTATTTTCATGATGATTTATTTCAGAATTTTTATCTTATTTCTTATTTTAATAAAATCCAAAACCCTAATTTATAGATAAAAATGAACTAGTTAACTTCCACCTGTATTTATTAATATATCAAAATTAATTTATTAAAATCCCTAAACATTCAGATAGACTTTTTTATTATTCTAATAATTAAGAAAATGTAAAATTAATAGTAATTATCTATTTATTGAATTAAAAATCCAAAACCTATTATTTATACCTATGTATAAATATAATATTTATAGTTCGCATAATATTTATTATTTACAGAATTTAATTATACCATAATTTAGAGAATTTAATTTACAATTTTCATTTTTACACTTATTTAAAATAATTCTATTTACTATTTATTATATAATTTATACTATATTTTACACTCTGGCCAACCAGGTGCTACAACCAGGTGCTGACACGTGTCAGCACCTGGTGCTTCTTCTTCAAGAAGCAGGACATTGGAGCTCTGCTCCAATGCCCCATTTTCACCTAATTTTCCCGCTCACCTCACAACTACTTCGATCAATCCAATTCCTCCATCTTAATCTCTTAACAACCCTCCTATTCGCCAGCCCTTGGTTTAGCCTTGAAGCCCATGTAATTCATCTATAAATATCCATGAACGGAGGACTTTACCTGCTCCACCCACCCGTCTGATATATTTTGTTCAGAGCGAACCCGAGACTCCACAGATTGATTGGCATGAGGATTAGTCTCATGCCAGTACCGGTCAGATCATCAGTGCTGCAGATATTGATGTTGAGCATCAAGCCACTCTTGAGATCAACGGGATTTGGTATACTCTGATTCAGCAACCGAGTGTACCGCATCAGCAGTAGCAGTACAGCAAACCGCAGCATGGACGTCCACACTTCCAGCACCGATAAAACTTCACGCAGCAGCAGTCTCACCAGCATGCTTATCAGAGACCGCATTCCTATCAGTATCCTGCTAACCATTCACAGTCATATCACTATCAACAGCAACAGCAGTCTTCCTTTACACCGTAGAGATCCTCCCAGCCTTCCACCTCACAAAAAAACACGCCAAGGTAGGAGAGAGTAGAAAGCCAGGGTCACCACACCAAACCTGAGATGACTTCACAGGCCCAGGGTCTAAATCAAATCATGGATATGTTAAGTATGCTCCAAATTGCACACAAGACAGAAATGGAGCAGGTTAACCATCGTCTAGATGAGTTAACCGTGCCAAAGACCACTCTCCCAGCCCAGCCTCAGATGAATCCGAATAACAAGAGGAGACATCCAGATCAGGTAGAGAACACTACAGGTACGATCTCTTTTCCTGAATTCTTATCTAACTTCATTCATCTCAGGAGCGGTAGATCACCCCGAGCACCTATTGGAGTAGAGGAGAGGGCACTTAATGAAGAGCAAGAGCAAATCCATGAGCAACCAGATTCTGATGTTGAGGAGGAGAACCAACACATTGATGAGGACCACCATGAAGATCAGAGAGAAGGGAGCGATGCCGAAACAGTTGACATGGACACCGGCGAGTCAGACGATGATATCACGCCAAACCATGCAGTTACTCCCAACAAAAATATGTTTTCCCCTATTTTAGAGAATTTTGTACATAATTCTGAAACTCTCGATGTACAAGCTAATTCTGAAATCAGTAAAAAGTCTGATTTTCTCATTCCTGATATTGTTCCTTTTCTCGATGCTTTGTTCGGAAGAGGAAAGAAAAATAACAAAAATAATGTTGTGAAATATCATATCTTTTTAAAGATTCCACTTCATGATGCCTTGGATCATTTTCCTACGCTCAAGAATCAGTTGAAAAATCGATCCACTACGCATTGGAAAAAGAGATTACGAACAGAGAAACATGTTTTGACCAAGGCTACATCCTGTACTATTCAGAATAAGTTACCGAAGAAGAAGAAGAAGGATTCAAGAGCACATTATGTCAGATGCAAGATCACAAATGCTGAATTCGATCGCACTCTCTTAGATAACGGTTCGTCGATCATTTTGATACCATCATCTTTACTCGACAAACTCGAGTTAGGTCCTCTTTACAAATCCTGCACAATCCTTCAATTTGCTGATAGATCCATAAAGAGACAGAGTAGCATATTAAGGAACATTATCGTAACCGTACCGGGTCTGCAATTCCCAGTGGACTTCACTTTCCTGGACATGGATTGCCCTACACAGTTACACCTTACCCCGATCATTCTTGGGAGGCCTTTCTTAGAGACCGCGAAGGCTCTCTTCAATTATGATACAGGGAAGGTATCTTTTTGTAGCGAGGGCGAGAAGGTACATATAGAGACGGTGAGAGATTCAAACACATCCAGTGATTCATATCAGATTTCATGAGTTCTTTAGCCACCTGTGAATACATGGATGAGGTTAGTCTTGGCGACCTCGAAAGGTATCGAGTGGAGACCCAAGATTGCTTAACAGAGGAAGGGTCCGAGACTACAATTGGCAGTTCTTCAGAGGGTACCTTATATTTTAGTATGGATGACGAGAAGAAGATGGATCATAATTTTGAGGAGTTTATTGCAGATCTTTCAGATTCAAAGTCTTTACATGATTCCTCCACTTCAGATGATTTAGAGATTGAGTTTCACTTAGCTGATTTGTTTTCCTCTAGTCATTCTGAGGATTATCATAGTAGCGAGTAGGATGATGTTTTAGACATCTTCTGTAGTCCGACTCTAGAGCATATTGGAATGGTAGATAATCATACTGCAGACAAATCCACAACCGATACAGATCCCAATACAATATAGATGAGGTTTCAACAGAGCCAGAGTCTACCTTACCAGAACTGAAATTGTTGCCACCAAATATGAAGTACACCTTCCTTGCGGGTCCACATCGATAGTTTCCGGTCATTATCAGCTCAGCTTTGACTGAAGAACAAGAATCTTGCCTGATGGAGGTTCTTGAAAGAAACCACAAGGCTATTAGGTGGAATGTATCCGATCTCCACGGGATTAATCCTCCTTTGTGTTCTCATCATATATATCTCGATCATGATGACAAACCTTCCAGAGAATTTCAGCGTAGGCTGAATCCGATTTTACGAGAAGTTGTCAAGAAAGAGATTACGAAATGGTACGATGCAGGGTTCATTTATCCCATCTCCAACTCTGAATGGGTTAGCCCATTACATGTTGTCCCGAAGAAGTCGGGAATTCATATGATTAAAAATGAGAGTGGAGAGGAGATTCCAAAGAGAGTAACCACGTCGTGGCGGGTGTGCGTTGATTATAGGAAACTGAATGCCGCGATGAAGAAGGATCACTTCCCTTTGCCTGTTATAGACCAGGTCATCAAAAGGTTGGCAGGGAAGGAATACTTATGTTTCCTTAATGGTTACTCCGGATACAACCAGGTAACCATTTCTCCTGAAGACCAGGAGAAAACCACCTTTACATGTCCGTTTGGCACGTATGCCTTTAGACATATGCCCTTTGGATTGTGCAACGCCCCTGGTACTTTCCAGAGGTGTATGCTTGCTATTTTTGTAGACATGGTCGGTGATTTTCTAGAGGTCTTTATGGATGATTTTTCGGTCTATGTTGAGTCCTTTGACGATTGTTTAGCGCACCTAGATCATGTTCTTCAGAAATGTTGTGAGGTAGATCTCGTTCTGTCTTGGGAAAGAGCCATTTTATGGTTACACACAGGATCGTGTTGGGGCACGTCATCTACCAGCGAGGCATGGAGGTTGACCCTGCCAAGGTGGATGTCATCAAGCGCCTCGAACCACCATCCAACATTAAGCATTTACGGTCATTTCTCGGGCAAGTTGGCTTTTACCGACGGTTCATTCAGGATTTCTCCAAGATTGCCCGACCGTTAACTGTATTATTAGGCAAAGACATCGAGTTCTCGTTAGATGATAAATGTCTGAATGCCTTACTCACATTAAAGGAAATGATTATCGGTTCTCTTGTCCTACAGCCCCTGATTGGTCTCTACACTTCAAGATCATGATGGATGCTTCAGATTTTGCGATCGGGGCTGTATTAGGAGAGGAGGAGGAATGGACTTCCTGTTGCTATCAGCAGAACTTTAGATGATGCTCAATGTAATTACACAGTGACAGAAAAGGAGATGTTGGTAGTGGTGTTCGCTTTAGATAAATTCAGATCTTATCTTCTTGGCTCCAAAATCACAGTCTTTACAGATCATTCAGCTATTTGATTTTTGATGGAAAAAGAAGGATGCCAAGGCACACCTTCTTAGATGGATTATCTTACTTCAGGAATTCGATTTGGATATCAGAGTTAAACCTGGCGTAAAGAATGTGGTAGCTGATCACCTCTCCTGATTACAGAGAGAACAACCATCAGATGAGTACATGCCAGAGATTGCAAAGAGATTTCCCGACGAGAGCATCTTTGCAGTTACCAAACTTCCATGGTATGCAGATATAGTAAATTTTCTGGTTACACAGAAAAGTCCTCAGGGTTGGCCAAAGAATCGAGTCGATATACTAGTTTCCAAGGCACGATACTACCATTGGGAGGATCCAATTCTTTTTCATGAGGGACCGGATTGTGTTTACAAGCGTTGTATTCCTCAAGAGGAATATAATAGTGTACTCACTTTGTGCCTTTCTTTAGAGGCAGGGGGACATCACTCAGGGAAGAGGACAACACAGAAGGTACTTCAGAGTGGATTATGGTGGCAGACTCTTACTAGAGATGCCTGCACATTTGTGAAGAGTTGCCCAGATTGTCAGAGAGCAGTAGGAACCGTCAGTGCTAGAGATGCAATGCCTATGCGAACAGTCATTATTTGCGAGATCTTTGACGCATGGGGTATAGATTTCATGGGATCGATCCCTTCCAGTAGCGGCTTTGAGTACATTCTTCTCGTTGTAGATTATGTTAGTAGATGGGTGGAGGCTATACCCGAACGAACCGCAGATAGTAAGATAGTTTGCAAGTTCCTAAGGGAACATATTATTTCATGGTTTGAGATTCCACTTATTCTTAATTCTGATGGGGGTAGCCATTTCATTAATAAGGAGGTCAAAAATCTAGTGAAGCAATATGACATTGATCACATAGTAGCTTCTCCTTACCACCCACAGACAAACGACATGGCTGAAGACTCAAATAGGGAGGTGAAAGCAATTCTCCAGAAATTAGTACAACCGGATAGGAAGAACGGGTCGCAGCTTCTAGATCTGGTTCTTTGGGCATATCGTACTGCATATAAAACTCCCTTAGGTACTTCACCATTCAAACTGGTTTATGGAAAGCCATGCCATTTGCCCTTAGAGATCATGCATAAATCTGAATGGGCTATTCGAGAAATTTCACTTGATTCACAGAAAGCATGAGCTAAGAGAAAGATAGGTCTGAATGAGCTAGTAGAAATTTGAAATCAGGCATATAAGAACACTCTCATTTATAAGGACAAAGTGAAGAAATTGCATGATAGACATATTCGGCACAAGATCTTTGTCCCTGAGTAGAAAGTCTAGTTGTTCAATGCAAGATTGAGAATTTTTCCTGGTAAATTGAAAAGCAAGTGGGAAGGACCTTACATAGTCAGAACAGTGTACGACAATGGAATAATAGCTATATCAGATGTATCACCTGGTGCAGAGCCGTTCGTGGTAAACGGGCAGATGCTGAAGCATTTCATAGAAACTACTGATAATCTGGCCCGTTTAGAAGTGATCTAATTTTGTACAGGACTCATGATCATTCTTTTACTTCATCTCATCCTGTATAAAGACTTTTGAGCCATTCGATTTCTAGAAATCCACAACACTTGTATGTTCTTCGTAGACCACAATCATCCCCATTTTTGCTCGTCTTCTATGCTTAGGATACCAGATCCAAAGTATATTGGGGACTGATTGTTCGTTGATTTATGTTTTATATTTTGTTCTGCTACTTGTGTACATCCTTTCTTTTTCACAAATCACTGGTCCCCAATGTTTGGCTACACTCTTTTCTATACTTACGATGTCTTATCCTAAGTATAGGGGGATCGAGTGATTTCGATGATCTCGTGCTCTTTATTCCTTTTGATCTTTCGTTATATATTCTTTTCACTTAGCCATCTCGTTTTTGCTCTTCCGTTATACTTACGATGACCTGATCGTAAGTATAGGGGGGTTGATTTATTTGTATTCTCTTATTCTTTTTCACCCACTTTTACTTAGTACGAGTTATGTCCTCCTTTTTCTCTTTTGACGCTATGAGGACATAGCACAAGCTAAGTATAGGCAGGTGCCTATATATTGTATATATACTTTTGTCCATAACTCGTACTTTTATGTATTTTCTATATCTATAAAATCCATAAAAAGTAGGTGAAGGATAATTTAAAATCCATTTATACATTTATCTATTACTTATAAAATCCTTGTAAACAAGTAAAATATGTCTAAAATCTGTATTTAAAAGACTTAAATTAAAATATGTATTTCAAATATGTATTTAAAATTTGTATAATACTTATTTAAAATCCTATCTATTAAAACATGTGTAAAAATCATTTAATCCTTATAAAATTCTCTGTAGATAAAATACATTAAATATTTAATTCAATGAAAATATATCTTGTAAAATTCATGTACCAAAACTTGTTAATAAAAATTAGAAAATCCATAAAAATTACAAAGTCCTAAAAGTCATAAAAATTACAAAAGCCTTAAAATCCATAAAATGAGTAAAATTCAGAAAATATACTTCACAAAAACATGGTTGCATTTGCATTCGCGTTTTTCATAATAAGTTTGATTTCTGGAACTAAGGATTGAGTCTAGTCTAAAGGATGGAGCTTGATCATGGCCTTTAACTTTCGTTGTAAGGAGCCTAGTTAGGATCTGCAATTTAGACTCTTCAGGTCTTTGACTTTAAATCTTTGGGTTCCTTAAGACCATATTTGGGAAATCAACTCATATGTTCTTAAGTAGACCATTTGGTGTCATCCGTACAACTCTGCACTAGTGAACCAATCTTGAACACTTGCACTCTACACTTTGCTCAACTTGCATAGAGTTGCGAAGGGCAGTACATCTCGGTAGTGTGTTTCTATCCTTGTCTTTGCAGCATTGACGTCTAAAGACGGGAGAGATTAGGGTTGTGATAGTCGCTTCGGATGAGGGAAGGATCTGCTGACACAATTTTTTTCTAAGACCTTAAAAAATGGACGGAACAAAAGATGCTATATCTGTCGAGGCCCAAAGAGATGAATGCAGTGCAAGCAAATTACAAAGCCAAATTAAATAAGAAGCCACCAAATACAAATATGACCACAATGGTCAAAGCTTCCTCCAAAAATGCCTGCACATCTTAGTGGAGACTTAGATACACCGGTTGAGCTTCACAAGGAGATGCATCTACACTGGTCGCACTCCACTTCTTTTCTCGTTCTTCTACTTTCTCTCTATATTCGATTGTGGACATAGCACGAACCTGACTCAGAAGGGAATACCTCCCTCCCCGAGGAAAGAGTAGCTGGATGAGGAAGCAATAGAAGTGTATAGCCGGGATGGACGGTTTCTTTGTTTCTTTAAGCAGGAAGAGCTAAATCAATTCACACACTGTACAAATTGACTTCAAGGATGATGAGTTTGCGATATGAATAAGTAAGTATGAACTAGACGATGAAGTGATCTTGAATAAGGATTTGTGGAACTAGAGGACTGTTGAGGATAAAATCCTAATCCTAGTTAAGGATCCGACAAAATGCTTGTTTCAGGACCAATCGAGCCCTGTCCTTTGTCTGTTCTCATGAACTTGTTAGGGAAAACAAATTCATTCTAACTTTCTTTCTTTTTCACTTACTCTTCAAATAAGTGTTTGCTAAGGTACAAGCAAAGTTTAAGTATAGGGGATTGATGAATCCATGATTAATTAACTTTTCTGTCGCATTTTGTCTTAAAACCCTTAACAAATACATGTAATTATGCATTAATTCCCATCTTTTATCAAAATATCATTCATGAATAAAAATACACTTTTAAGCATCAAAGACATGTAAATAAATAAAGAATAAAGAGAAAGAAAATAAGGCAGACTGTAAACATGTATATATGTACAATATGACTTATAAATATAAATATAGCTGCAAGGTATATTTATATAACCTAACCCTGAGACCAAGTCAGCATGGATTGGTCGACAAACCAATAAGTATGGGGAGATAAGGAAAGAAAATCATAAAAATAAATTAAGATACACTTCACATACTTTTCACTATTTATTAAATAAATACCAAAACTTCATTCATTTTTTATTAATTCATATGTTCATATTTTTCACCAAACTCTTTTCCTAATATTTCTAAAAATGTATATAAAAAATAAAAATTAAGTTAAAAATATTTTATTATACATATACCAAGAAATCCAACTTTTAAATTGTCAAATTCTCAACTTCCGAACCTCATAACTTCTTCATACAAACTCCAATTTCACTCTACTCACCTTTAAAGTTCATAAAATAATATTCTCTTATTAATAGAGGTGGTTTCATTGAATTCGGAATCCGTTTGAAAAAAGTCAGTTATGGGACCTAATGACAATGGGGTTTCTGGGTTGTTTATTCTATTTAGAACCCATTATTTATAGTTTTGATAATCTTATAATTTCTAATTATTTTCATGATATTGTATTTTCGTGATGATTTATTTCAGAATTTTTGGAGCTTATTTATTATTTTAATAAAATCCAAAACCCTAATTTATAGATAAAAATGAACTAGTTAACTTCCACCGGTATTTATTAATATATCTAAATTAATTTATTAAAATACCTAAAAATTCAAAAAGATTTTATGTACATCTAATATTTAAGAAAATACAAAATTAATATTTAATTATCTATTTATTGAATTAGAAATACAAAACCTATTATTTATACCTTTGTATTAATATAATATTTATAGTTCACATAATATTTATTATTTACGGAATTTAATTATACCATACTTTAGAGAATTTAATTATTTACAATTTTTATTTTTACACTTATTTAAAATAATGCTATTTACTATTTATTATATGATTTATGCTATATTTTACACTCAGGCCAACCAGGAGTTGACACGTATCTGCATCGGGTGCTTCTTCTTCAAGAACCAGGCCGTTGGAGCTCTACTCCAACGCCATGTTTTCAACTAATTTTCCCGCGCACCTCTCAACTACTTCGATCAATCCAATTCCTCCATCTTAATATCTTAACAACCCTCTTATTTGCCAGCCCTTTGATTAGCCTTGAAGCCCAAGTAATTCATCTATAAATATCCATGAACTTGGTGCCATTAAAACAAACTTATCTCCAACAAACTTGAACCCAGTTCCAGTGCCGACCCTCCCCCTTCCAAGCTCGTTCTAGCCAATTGTGGCGGTGACAGCACCAGTTCGCTGTCACGCATGGAAGAGGGAAGATCAGGGAGAAGTTCCAAGGCGTCGAACCTCGCCTTGCATCGCCGTCGTGCGCGCGTAGAGCTCCGGGAAGCCGCCCCGTCGAGCGAAGACCTAGAAGTCATACACTTCAAACTCACGGGTAATTCATCAATATTTACCATTTTGTTTCTCGATTCTTGTGCACGATTAGCATGGGTAATCACATCATTAGATCCATTGATTATTCTTCTTAGACGCATACCAAATCCCATCATCAATTCATTTCAAAAATTAAATAATTTCACATCTCAATTCTGGCTACCATTCACACTTATTTTCATCTATTCTGGAAACGCATATTTGAACTTGCAAACCTCTTAATTGTCGGCTAATTCTTGAGAGAATCGAGCACCTATATCTTCGTTGTAGGTTTATCTTGAATCTGGAGCAAATACAAGGCAATTGGAGCCTTCAATCTTCACGCAAATCACAATTAAAGAAGGCGTCATAAACTACTTCAGTCTCCAGGACAGGACAACCGTCCATCTTCATCGACGAAGCCGCACCGATCGCAACCATCTCCGACCGATCTCAACCGTAGGCGAGCTCGAGGTGGAGGAGCCACCCCTCTAGCCCTAATGGAGGCCCAAACGTCACTTCGATCGACATTGAAATGTCGAAGAAGAAGCCTTCTCCATCAGCCGCACAGAACAGAAGAACAGCTTGAGAACATCCAGACGCTATGGTGTGCAACACGTGGCACACCTGGACGGCCCAGATCGCTTCTGACATTATAATCCTGACCGTCAATCTGAAGGGGTGGAGAATTTGCATACTAAGGTTTCCAGATATTGCATTTAGGTCACCGCGCAGGGACCTAAATGTAATATTTCATATTTTCATTACAGTTCAGCCATTCACAGAGGACTATTTTGCAGACTTGTAGTAATTTTTCTTACATTTATACCCTTGAATAGTAAAGCATGTTTGGACACTTTTTTGACATTATTTCTTTACCGATTTTTCTAGGGTAATTACGCTACTACCTTAGCGAGGTTTTTCAGTATTTCTTGTGTGTTTTTGTCACTTTCTCGTCGTGTTTTAATTTGCTGAATATCATCTTCATTTTGAGTTTGTTTACAACCGAATTTGTTCGCCATTTCTTCCCTTGTAAATTCAAGAATAAAAAGAGAAGTTGTTGGGACTTATTCCTTGTCTCGAAAGACGTAGTTAAAAGATTCTGCTTCCTTGTGTTCGACCCAGGTACACTTACCTGGATAAATAAATAGTGTAAGGCTAAAATAGGAGAGAAGTCGATTAATCCACTTCACTCTCTCTCTCTCCTATTTTAACTGACTTTTGTTCGATTAAGTTCGAGTTTCGATTCCGAGTGATTATCTACACCGACATTTTAATCTACTCACGAAACCCGACCTTATCAAAGATCAGTAAGCGGTTGGACAATCCGACTAAAATCCCGAATGAATCGTCATTAGAAATCGGCATGCCCTACAAAAGACCGCAACTGCCACAAATTAGATGGTGGATTGAGTGTTCTGATATTTATCTTGGCCGGATCGACCTCCATGCTCCAATTGGATATGATATGATGAAGCACCGTCCCATGAGTCACCATGAAGTAACTCTTTTCCCAAGATAAAACAAGATGGACCTCGATACAACGCTATATGGTCTAGGCAGACATGACAAGCATCAAACCCATCGCTGTAGATCGAGAAATCATCCATGAAGACCTCTAAGCAATAACCCACCATGTCTGAGAAGATTGACAACATGCACCTTTGGAAAGTAGTCGGGGCATTACATAGACCAAAGGGCATCTGTCTAAAAGCATATATCGCAAAAGGATAGGTGAATGTTGTTTTGTCCTGGTCTTCGGATGCCATGGCCACCTGGTTGTAACCGGAGTACCCGCCAAGGAATCAATAATGACTCTTCCTATCTAGCCTTTTAATACTTTGATCAATAAATGGCAGCGAGAAATGATCCTTCTTGGTGATCTATTTCAATCGTCTGTAGTCCACACAGACCATCCAAGAAGTTGGTACCTGGGTGGCGATCTCCTCTCCAGACTCACTCACAACTGTAGTGATGCACGTCTTCTTGGGAACCACATGCAATGGACTAACCCACTTGGAGTTGGAGATGGGGTATATAAAATCGACGCTCTATAATTTGATATCTCTTTCATGACCACATCTCGAAGGTTCAGGTTCAACCGTCACTAGAACTCAAGCAATGATTAGCATCCTCTTAGAGATACGTATGGTGGGAACATAGGGCTAGACTTATCCCCTGGAGACCAGCTACGCTCCATCCAATCGCTTTGAGATTTCTTTCAAGAACCTCCATTAGACGAGATTATTTCTCTCCAGTCATGTTTGTTGAGATAATAATTGGGTACATCTCTGGCTCACCCGCAAGGAATATGTACTTCAGTGACTATGGCAAGGGATTCAACTCTAAACAACTGGGAGCTAGCATATCTGGCTTCTAGAATGTCTGCATGAAAGCAACCAAATCTGCATGGAAGAACTCTCGTTGTAAGTGAATGTCTGACAAAGATGGCCCAACTAGTCTGTCTGTAATCATTGCTGGCTCAATCTCCACCCTAGCTGTCGGCTCTGTGTGAATCATACAAGGTAAAAGCTCTTCAAAATCATCCCAGTCTGTCTGAATCCGAGGGATCAGAATCAGAATCACATGGGATATACTCTGCTTCGCTCTCCATAGTGCGATCGTCAGCCTGAAATATGTCCTCTACCAGGAATGTGCTATCCAAAATCTCATCTACTGAAAGTTGTAGATCTGTAGTGTCTAAAGGTTAGATAAGAGCTCGTGATACAGGGTCACACCAAACTTCTTCATCATCTGTGATCACAAAATCACACTCCTTATGGACGTCTCACTCTGCATCGGTCATCTACTTTGTGTTGTTGAACTGCTCGGAGCAAACAGAATCTCGTGCTCTAGTTTCATCGATCGTATCTATTCGTAGACTTTTCCCCTTGATGCAAAAGTATACCTTCCTACTATCTTGATGGGACACCACCTTGGTTGTGGCCAAGAATGGACGTCCTAGTATGATGGGGGTAGCTATCACATAATCAGGGATCTCCATGTACCGTACAACAAAGTCCACGAGGAATTTTAGGCCCTGAATTGTGATGACCACGTCCTTCAACAATCCCTTCAGCCTCTTGACAGATCTATCAGCAAACTGAAGGATTATCCTGCCTTATTAAAGAGTGTCAAACTCAAATCGGTCAAGTATGGCTGCTGGAAGGAGGTTGATGGAAGAGTCGTTGTCTAAAAGAGTCTAATTGAACCGCTGCTCATGAATATGTCATCTGATAAATGGAGCTCAAGCATCTGGCCTCTTGGTTGGAAAACGGTTAAGAATCGCAAAGCATGTGGCATGAGGGAGCACACGGATTTCTACATTACTGTTCCTTCACTTATCGTGGATGGTGGTCTTCTCTCTTAGGTTCTTTTGTAAGAGAAGGATATGCTAAAGTGACTCCTGTAAAGTCCACTGGATATGGAATCCGTCGATTACCTGCTGGTTGAACTCTAGCTGCTATGCTATTTTTAGATTTTTCTATTTTCTTCTCCTTCACCAAGAGGAGTTCTTGAGGGAAGGGGATGGTTGGGCCCTCCTCAGATAGAGGGATAGGAAGATTATCATGCAATACATATGGACTGGAAGAAGATGAAGAAACCTTTCCTTTATTTATTTTTTGATCTTTTCTATTTTTCTATTTTTTTGTTTTTTTTATGAGCGCCATGAGTGACTAAGGTAAAATGGTATCAATGGTCGATGCGACCTCAACCTCTCGGATCGTACTCAATCAAGAAAACAAAGACCACCAAGTATAAAAATCAACAAATAAGGTCAAATAGCGGTCTTGCTATTTTAATTTACCTAGTATAGCTACTAGGGTCGAACACAAGGAGCTCGTAATGCGTGGGGCTACGAAATATTGGGATTCAAAAATAAAAGAAAATAAACTATTTTTGTTGGATTTTTGGTTTTTCAAAATTTTTTGTAATTTTTTATATTAAGAAAAATGTAAAAGAAATCAAAAAGCCATAATCATACAATTATTTAACACACCAAAATAGGTCGGAAATTTAAAACAAAAATATTTTTGGTTTTTACAAATATTCAAGTGTTTTTGATATTTTTCTTGGATTTTTTTGATTTTTGTTAATTTTATAAAAATGAAACAAGGCTAAAAATGCAAAACACTGTGCAGCCCGAATATAAAGTCACTTTAAAAATAATAAAGTGCCTATAAAATTCCACCAACAATTTTATGACATGTTATCATTTTTAAAAAGTGTTATCAGTTAATTTTCGGGGGACTAAATGATAACACGTTTTAAAAATTTCAAGGACCTACTGCAATTTTCACACCATAATCAGCACATGTCGAAACTTATCATGCACATGGGTATAGGTGCAAATAAAGAAACTATATTATCAAAGCATAACACCCCCTATGTCTAGGGCCAAACATGCCAAAGTCCCAATAATACACATGACGATGCATGTGCCACCATACAAGGAGGACTAAAATGCAAATAATAAAAACTGTAGGGGCACAAATGCAAAAAGTCCACATTATACTTTTTATTTTACAGACTAATTGACAAATAAAATAAAGGCTGGGGTATCAGAGCAAATAATCCAGGCAGGGCATGCTGCTCACGTGGAGTGATATGTGGCGTGCTCTGGTTGGCTGAAGACATGCAGCTCTGATACTAATAGCTGGCACATCCAACAGCCTGACAACGGGGCAAACGTGGGGCGTACGAGGCCGTTAGATGTCAGATCTAACGACCTGCCAGGCACGGGCGATGAACGGTCCTGATGGGAACTGGCAGAGAAGGAAGATCTAACAGCTGAGGAGGGTCTTGGATGAACTCCGTCTGGGCGATGTTCGTTAGAGAACTGGCGGTGCTCCGGGCGTCCGATGAACGATCAGGAAGTAGGGCTCAACTCACGATGCTCATCCACGTCGGGTGGCGGTGTCGGATGGAGCATCCACCGGTCGGATCTCCGGGAATGTCGCGGTGACCTGGGATAGCTCCGGCGAGGCTGGATGACGACGAGTTGAGGTATCTTCACGCGTGACTCGACCTGTGGGGTAAAGCTCCTGCTCGGAGGCATGCTCCAACCAAGGTTATTTGATCAAAGATAAAAGGAAGCAACGGTGGGAGGTGAAGGGAGGTTCTGGCGATGCGGGGGCGGAACCTAAGCCTAATCTCGGCTCATACAGCCGAGATTTGGGTGGTCAGACTGTGGAGGAAGGATGATGGTGAAAGGGGGCGTAAATCTGAACGGATATGAGTGGCTAATGGAGCTCCGACCACCGGGTCGGAGATAGAGGAGCGACGAGTGGATGAATCAAAATGGAAGAAACTAGGGTTGACGAGAGGTATACCTGATGGTCCTAGGTTGATCCTGAGCTCCAGGAGGTGAAGTCGACGGGGGTCATCGCATCTACCACGCTGCGGAAGGCGGGGAGGCTCAAACATGGCTGAGGTCCGGCCACATGCTTCGAGCGTCGGCTGCAACCACTCTCTCCGACCACCAAAGGGTTCTTCCGAAAGCTGTCACCAAGGGGAAGGTCTCTAGGTTAGAAAGAGGGAGTGTGGCGCGAGCTGCGGCTCTAGGCAATGAAATGAAATATTTATAGCTCTTCCCAGGTGGTTGTTAAGATCGGGTGAGGACACGCGAACCGAAGGCGATCTTACCTTCCCTAGGGATCCGCGAGGGTCGTAGATCCAAGGGGAAGGATCGGGCGAAAGAATCAGGGCGAAAGGTGGAGGGATCAGAGTGAGAAAATTTCGAGAAGAGGTGGTGCGACTCGGATTTGGGCGAAGAAGGGTCCAGGAGGGGAAGTTGACCGAGGTCAACACCCCTCGTGGACCAATCAGAAAATTCCTGGTCAAAATTATTTATAAAATAATTTGAAAATAGAAAACGATTTTATTTAAAAATATGTTCAACCATGAAAAATGTTTATTAATTTTAAAAATATTTTTTAACGATTTTATTTATTTTTATGAAAAATAAATTAAGGTATATACAATATATTATATTATATACAGGTATAAAATACTTATGTATTTTTTATTTTTATTTTTTTATTTTTGTACAAATACTCTAGTTTTATATTTTATTTAGTTACAACATAAAATTTAGAGTATTAAATAATTTTTATTTTTTTTTATTATCTATTTACAAGAGTGAAATAAATAGATATATTATTCATATATACATGTATTATGTACAAGAGAGAAATTATTTTATTTTTAATTTTAATTTATTTTTCCAACTTTTGTTTTAATTTTGGAAATATATGCAAGGTAATAAGAACACATTTTTATTTTTATTTTTTTGTGAAAACAAAATATATACATATAGAAGGAATATTCACAAGGTTGAATGGCCCTATCTCTCTCTACTTATTTTATCTGGCGATCAGACCCATATTGGGCCCTCTCTTGGGATTAGGTCACTCAATATTTATTCAAAATATTTCCTTCTTTTTCTTTATTCTTTATTCTTTTATTTTTGCACAAATACATGCTAATTATTGATATTTACAAAAGGCATGCTTATTTGTAACCTATTGTATTTACAGCTATCTACACGATGTTTTGCCAAGATTTTTAGCAAAAATAAAAGAATAAAGAGTGATGAATGAGTATTCATCACCCCCCTATACTTTACTTTTGCTAGTCCCTTAACAAACACTATTTGAAAAAGAAGTGAAAAAGAGAAAGGAAAAGAAAAAGAAGAAAAAGAAGGTGAATCAAGGCTGATTATTAAACTTGTCTTCATTAAATTGAAGTATGGAGCTCAGTCAGATCTTTGGATTATTAATTTGTCGGAACCATATTTGGACTTAGGTTTAAAACTCAACAGCCTCTAAGTTCCACTAATCTATAGTCAAGACTCCTCAACAATCCAGATCAGAACAAGTCTACATACACAAACTTTGATGACCATGAATCTTTTCTTGTACGGTGTAAGCGATAGTAGCTCTCCACTTCAGAAATGGCAAAGTGGCAACCCCACTCAACAAGGTAACTCTAATACCCTAGTCTGGAAACTCTTTCCTCGAGGAGCAGAGTATTCCCTTCTAAGTTCAAGTTCAACCGGCTCAAGAAGAGGAGGAAGAAGAGAATGGACCATGGCCAATGTAGCAATGTATCCTAGGGAGCCTAACCAGTGTAGCTAAGTCTCCCTGCTGCAAGCTTCATGAGATGGGCATGCGTAACATAAGCTTTGCATTATTGGACTATATACACTCCAGTGGGTATTTCATTTTCTATCAGACCCACCACTTTTTTGGAGTTCTTTTTTTTCTTCTTTTTTTATGATGTGCATATGTAAAACATATCTACATGGTGCAGCATATATACATAAGGAGTTTTTCATTTTGAGCCAGTAGACTATCCCTCTTTTGAAGCTTTATTGCAACCCACAGCTCCTGTCTTTAGACCTTGCTACTACCAGACCAAGTTGAGACGCACTTCCTTCACTTTAAGAAGAAGAGAGGTTCCGCCTAGAAGTACTACCCTCATATGCTACCCCAAGTCAAAGAAGACTGCCTCCTCACCACGTCATCCGTAGAGAGCTAGGTATAAAGTACTGGTCCAAGTAAAGCCATTGTCTGTGAGAGTCTTGTGTATGTTGTTAAATTTTCTACTTAGGCTCATCAAGATGACATATGATCATAGCCTAGTGGACTCAATAAGTTAAGTCACCATGGACCTAAAAAGTCTCAATCCTAAGCCCTATAAGGTTCCTCTTAGAATTAGGTGGATTAAGATCTTAACCAAGCTCCATTTTTCAATTTGATTCCGGGCTAGTTTAAATGTCAACTATGATTCAGAAAAACTATACACATATTTACAAAAATGCAATTTTTGTACAAAATTTTGGAAATAAGCAAAAAATTTTGAAAATGTTTGAAAACATGGATATATGCATGAATGCAGAAGTTTTGCAAAATATTGACACACATTTACAAAAGGGTTTTTGCAAACTTATTATTTTTCAAACATTTTACAACAATTTTATACTATATACATAATTTTGGTATGAAAAGATTGACAAGCTATTTACACCAAACATTTTTAAAAACATTTTTACAAAAATAATTTTGTATATAGCTATGTATGTGCAATAAAGAATTTTATGTACAAGAAAAATTCTAAATTTTTATGGATTTTTAAGGATTTTAGCCATTTTATTTATTAACACACTCAAAAAGTACGATTTATGGCTAAAGTATATAGGAAATATATATGACTCCCCCCTATACTTAGCTCGAACGATGTCCTCAGAGTGAATTAAGAGCGATGAAGAAGACATAACTCGTGCTTAGTATAGGGAACTGAAAAGAAAAATTATACTACAAAGATGAATGAAAGAATAGAATGGAAGAGAATCTCGGGGGTTTCCCCCTATAATTAGGATCAAGTAATCCTAAGTATAGTAGGTTGTACACAAAAGGAAATTGATGAATACTCATTCATCACTCTTTATTCTTTTATTTTACTAAATATCTTGCAAAATACCATGTAGATAGCTGTAAATACAATAAGTTACCAATAAGCATGCCTTTTTTAAATATTAAAATTTAGCATGAATTTGTGCAAAAATAAAAGAATAAAGAAAAAAAGAAAAAAAAGGAGATATTTAGAATAAATATCGAGTGACCCAACGCCAAGGGAGGGCCAAGCATTGGCCTGACCGCCAAATAAAACAAGTAGAGATAGATAGGGCCATTCAACCTTGTATATATTCCTTCTTACTTGTCTATATTTTATTCTCATAAAAATAAAAGCTCATCTTCTCTTGTATATATTTCTAAAAATAAAACAAAAATGAGAAAAATACAATTAAAATAAAAACAAAATAATTTCTCTCTCAACCTTGTACATAACACATGTATATATGTATCATATATCTATTTATTTCACTCTTGTAAATAGCCAACAAAAATAAAAAAAATTTTTATACTCTAAATTTTATGTTGTAAATAAATAAAATACAAAATTAGAGTATTTTTACAAAAATAAGAAAATAAAATTAATAATATAAAATACATACGTATTTTATACCTGTATATAATATAATTTACTATATATAGCATAATTTATTTTTAATAAAAATAAATAAAATCACTAAAAAATAGTTTGAAAATAAACAAACATTTTTTACTTTCAAAATATTTTAAAATAAAATCGTTTTTATTTTTCTATTTATTTTACAAATATTTTTAATCTCCTTTTTTTCTGATTGGTCCAGGGGGAACATTGACCTCGGTCGATTGCCCCCATTGGACCTCATTTCCTCACGGATCTGGATTTCAGCCCGATTTCGCCTAATTCTCTTGAGATGATCCGACCACTATTTGTATCACTCCAAGGCTCCGAATACCGAGGAACGATCCGTGATTCACGCCCGATGCTTCTAGTAGGTATCCGTTCCTCGGATTACGTGCTTTCACTCCTGACTTATCGGACCTCGTTGAGTATATAGCCTCCTTGAGCCGTAATTTCTCTCGCATCTTCAGCCATTGCCTTGTCTCCTGGGAGCTCCATTCTCCTCCTTGAGTGACATCGAGCGAGTGGGAGTGTCGTAGCGAGGTTTCGAGGCCTCTAGCCCTAGGTCTGACGAGCTTCTCGCCGTGCTCCGTCGCGAGGTGAGTTCGAACCTTTGGAGACGTCGATCCATTGAGGTGAAGACCCCCGGGGGTCCCCGACCTCCAGCACAGACGGCTTCACCCATCAGGTAACCTAGCGATCTTCTTTTTTGTCGTAGATTAGAATTTCTTTCTTAGAGCAGAGTTATCCTTTTGAGCTTCGACCACTAGGATTAGAACACCATTTTGCCACGCCGACGAGCCCATCACCTCCATGAAACCCCTCTCCACCTTCTACGCCCCTCTATTCATCATGATTTGCCTATGAACAGGACTTCAGCCCTCCTCCGCCATCGCCTCGTCGGAGGGCTATGCCCCACCTCATCCTCCACTACATTTCACGCTTTAACGGGTCGAGGCACTTTGCCCTCAATCTAGCAGCCTTTCTGTACAGGTTTGGATGCCAGAGGACCTCATCTGAAGGTTCGAACACTGAAGCACATGAGCTCTAGGTCCCTCACATTGCCGGAGCATTCCAGGTGTCCCCGACCTCATCGGAGCATATCAACAGCTGCAGACCATCGCCAGCATCGTTTTTCCCATCCTAGCAGCTCTGGAGGACGCTCTAGTAGCTCGTATAGATCGACCGAAGTTCGCCAAAGGTGAGTTCTTTGCTGTTCTTCCAGGAGGCGCCTCCGTCGTTGGATCGAGCTTCCCCGCCAGTTCTAATCTCCACCGTTCATCTCTGGGGAGCTCTCGACCATCCGATCCATCTGAGGATCAGATCTCAAACGTCCATCACCGAATCAGTATCTAAGATTCTCCACCGTCCGATCTTAAGAGAGGACATGTTCAATCATTGGATCATTAATAAGAAAAGTAATTTGTACTTAGGCCCTCCTTTCTTTTTATATTTCAGCATTAGTCCTGTAAATAATTATTGTCGTTGTTTTTAGTTTATACATTTTGCACTTAGGACCTCATGTTTTCACAATTTGCATTTTAGTCCCTTTGTTTGAGCATCACGTGGTCTATCACATGCTTTGTGGGTTAATTTCACATTTCTACCTAAGCTTTATTGTAGCTACTATTTGAACTTTTATAATTAGGAATTGCACTTATACCCCTGCTTTTGTGTTTCACGTGCTGCCCTCGTGGAGATCTAGGCTTTTTACATATTACACCCTACGTTATTTGCACGTGTTGTTGATTGGTTGAAGACTTTTAACTAATTATAATTAGGTCCTTGTGTGTTGTGTCTCTTTGATTGGCTTGAATAAATAGCAATTTTAGCCCAAAAATTATGAAATTTCGATACATGGCCCCTGTCATGATGTAGGATTTTTTTAAAATTTTTGGGTTCATTTTGTTTTTGTTTGTTATTTTTAATAATTTAAAACCTTAAAATTTTCTTCTGTCTAATTTGAAAAATCAACTAAAAATATTAAAAACCTCCAAAAAATCTAAAAATTTTATTATTTGCGTGTTTTAATATATTTTTACTTTTGTTAAATCTTCACTTCATTTGGAATTATAAAAACTCTAAAAAATGAAAAACATTGAAAAACTTAGCATAATAATTAAAAATTCTTAAAAAATAAAAAAAATACAATTTCAGTTTCTTTAGTTAGATTTTTATTTCTAATTTACAATAAAATTTTTGTTGGAATTTTATAGGCTATTTATGTATTTTTGATGGCCTTTAGGGTCTGGCTGCACATTATCTCTTATTTTTCGCCTTGTTTCATTATTATAAAATTAAATAAAAATCAGAAAAATCTAAGAAAAATATCAAAGACACTTAAAATTTTATAAAAAACAAAAATATTTTTATTTTAATTTTTTGACCTTTTTTGGTGTGTTAAATAATTATTTGTTTGTGCCATTTTTGACTTCTTTTACTTTTTCTTAATTTAAAAAATTACAAAAAAATTGAAAAATCAAAAATCCACCAAAAATAGTTTATTTCTTTTATTTTTGATTCCCGACTACTTCGTAGCCCACGCATTCCGTGCTTCTTGTATTTGACCCTGGTAGCTATACCAACTAAAATAAAATAGCGAGACCGCTATTTGACCTGATTTGTTGATTTTTATACTTGGTGGTCTTTGTTTTCTTGATTGAGCCCGATCCGAGAGGTTGAGGTTGCAACGATCATTGATACCTTCTTACCTTAGTCGCTCGGGTTTTTGGGTAATCAGAATGGCATCATTACCGGGGAGCACGACTTAGTAGTCGGCTTTATTTTTTAACTTTTCTTTTCTTTTTCGGCTTTTCTTTTTCCTTTCTTTTATTTTATTTTCTATTTTTGTTTTTGTTTAATTTTATTTCTTTTTATCTTATTTGTTTTTATTTCTATTTTTGCATCTATTTTTCATTTTATTTTATTTTATTTTGCATTATTATAATAATTTTGGTCTGACACATCTCTTGTTTACTTTTCTTGCGAGGGCTTGAGGATCGAGGCAGCTTTCTTCGGGAAGCCGATGCAACTGCGAGACTTGGAGGCGGCTCTTTTCTGTATAAAGTCGCAGGAGAGCGCGAGAGAGGAGAGCAGGACTGTGGGGAGAGAGCATAGGTTTAGCTTAGTTTTATTTTCTTGTAGACTTTATTATTGTTGTAATAATACAGGACTATCTCAGAGACACTTTCAGACTTGAAATTTTCAGGGTCTGTTTCGCCGAGCACAAGTGTGCTCGGGGGACCTCACCGTGGTTTTCGCCGTATTTGTGTTTTTCGATTTTATTTAATTTTGATTCCCGAGGATTTAGCCTTAGCTTAGGTTTATCTATTTGCCTTATGACGTAATTATTAGGGCCCAACCTTAATTACTTTGTCTGTTCCTATAGATCGTATAATTGGACCTTAATTAAATCACTAATAAAAATTTAACCTGGTCACTTGAGGGGTCACGTGCCGCTAGAGGCCGTATATACCGCTGGCAGGATCTGTTGTAGAGGACATCGATCGACATCATAGACCGGACACCGACCCCTCCTGTTGACCCATTAGCTATTGTGCTTCACGTGTAGAACTATTTGCTTAAGGCTGATTTCCTCATTGCATCATTTAGATTAGTTTTATTTCTGTCATTTAAATTTATGCGCAGATCACTTTGCATGTACAGTGCCGGAGACAATGTACGCATTTCTTACTCAGCATGCATCATTGTGTTTAGTCGCGCATCAGTTTTTTCATCTTCTCCTCCTATTTTTGGACTTAATAAAAATCAGGAGAACCGAAAAATTCGTCAGGCGTTGTTTGATTTTGAAAAATATCTAGAAAAACAAAAATTATAAAATTGGGACTGTTTAAGCAAACTTGACCCAAAATTCACTTCACCGAAATATTTGTCTTGGGAGAGCAATCCCCTCCTTGTATAGTTTGGATGAGCGAGAGAGTTACACACACCCTAATCTAGAGCCACATCCGACCCTTCTTCAGACTACTACACCAGAGCCGGGCTCCAATCATGATTCTTGCTTCCACTCGAACTCAAATTCATTGAGCCTAATTCAGAGGAGAGTCCTGCAAAGAAAATCAAAAGCATATGAATCTTAAAGGTGAGAAGTATCATTCCTGGAATTGTAGGATAAGATCTATCAAAATCTGGTGGACCCATGTGGGGTCAAAGTTTTATCTTCCCACCGACGCCTGCAGTGCTCTTTCCATATTTTCTATAATAAAGCAATTATGGTAATTTTTGCCCAATTCGGAGAGGTTGTTATACTTGTAATTGCACGGTTCTTATTGAGATAGCGGGATTAGGATATGTTGTATTCATGCTGAAGCATCTTTTATTTATCAAAAGTTATACAGGGAACACTAATATATTGCTGACTTCCTGATTCCACCATCTGTTGACTTCAAATTTTGTCATATAATTTACATTCAGATGCATGCCATGAACTGCCATTTTACGCTGCCGATGAGGCCGTTGCCGACCTGGGGGTACTGCGTGGACGCATGGAAGGAGAGGCGGGTGTGCGGTTCTGCGTGGAGGGAGCTCGGGACCTCGTGGTGGCTGCTGCGTCAGAGGAGGCTGGGGGAGGCGGTATTGCACGAAGGAGAGGAGATGCTTGAAGGGGAATGATGCATGCGAGGATGTGCCGCAGAGGAAGGCGGGGTGAGTCGCCGACCACCTGGACTCCGATGGGGAGGAAGGAGGTAGGTTAGGGCAATGTGGGTGGGTGCGAAAGAAAAAAAAGGAAGAGGGAACGGGTACGGGGTAGGAGATAAAAAGAACAAGGGTAGTTTTATCACAAGATCCCAAAATATCAAACGGCACTGTTTTGTTGTTTCCTAATGCACGAAGGCCCAAATTGTTACAGTTTAAAGATGGATCCATTCTAAGACCGATAGATGGAGATTCAAATTATAAATTATTTTTAAAAATAAATCTACAACTACATATATAAATGAATAAACAGATATGAATACAGATGTTTTTGATATCAAAAGTGATGTCCATATTAGTATCTGCTTTGTAACGGATCAAGATATGAATGTCAGAAATAGATACGACGACTGATCGGATTCCGGATTAAGATATATCCGCATTCCTTAGTTTCCAACGCCATTAAGCATCGCTCCATAGAATATCGTGATCCACAAGTGGATCGTCGAGAATAGATCTCCATCGCATGCTGCCCTTCAGCGAATCACTCGGTACAAGCACGTGATTTCAATAATTGCACATATAACTTTGGAAAGTTTTGTAAATGTGTACAGGTCCATATCATACCACGTATGCCAGAGCACGTGGTTCCTTGGATATTTTGCACTAATTTTACTTTGCAGTTTTGTTAATTGTTATGCATACGAATTTCCTGTTAACTACAACTTGGTGGTCACTACAATACAAAATAAATAAATAAAACTAATAGTTCTATATTAAATACAATATAGTAAATAAAATAGAAATAAAAATATTAGAAAAATTAGTATTGTATACTATATAACATATATTTGTAGTTTTGAAAATAATGATCATTTATTATTTTTGTAGACAAAAAACTTGTAAAATGTACTTTTGCTCTAAATATAAAAAAAATCAAATTTACAATACAAAATTATTTAAAAAATCAAAGTATACATATATTATTACATATTTAAACATATCCAGAAAATATGTAATATATGTCAGTTCTGATGTCCCGATGGGTGTGGGTGGATCGACTGAATGATCTTGATCGTTGCAAGTGATAAACTTAAACAAGCACAGCGTCACATAGCACTTTTAATCACAAGATAAACAAGCAGACCACAAGTGCACAAAGATTTAACGTGGAAATCCTAATGGGTAAAAATCACGACCTGGGTCTCTTGACTTAGGCTTTCAACGTGACCCACACAGGCCTTCCACTAAACCGAGTTGCTTACATGAACAATCTAATTGTATTACAACCTAAGTTTATTACGTGGTCAACTCAACCATTTACAGGTAAACAATCATAATAATCTCAATATCAAAGATAAATAAGCAATGAATAATAAGAGGTAAAACTAAAACGATCTTATAGAGCGAGGAGAGTGCTCGTATGAATCGATCGAAGAGAACCTGAGCTGTTGGAATAAAGAATGCAATAGAAGAGTTAGCTCTTTGATCTTTCTCTTATAGTATAAAGTGGTAAGCAGAGAGATGAGAGCTCATTGTACTTTGTTGTGTTTTGTACAGTGAGGTATGAGGTCCTTTATTTATAGGGCTTAGGATTCCATAGATGTTGGCTTCAAAAAGTAAACATTGTGAACAAACTAGGAATGAATATGTCCTTAAAATCTCCTAATGAATTATAATATGACTGATCAGGATATACAGATGATTGATCAAAATCAAATGATCTGTCATGAGGATTTAAGTGATCGACCAGATCAAAAGATGATCGATCAATGATAAAAATTGATCAACCGGAATAGCCACTGTAATTTAAATAATGATCGATCGGTAAATAAGGTTGATCGATCAGGTAAGAAAGGCTGATCGATCAGCTTGACTCTTTGACCTGAAAGTCAAAGTCAAAGGGTTGAAATGCAATATCTATGATTTGTTCTTTTGCATTCTAAGACAATTACAGAATATAAGATTCAATAACAGAAAAGACTTTGTCTTCTTCTTGAGCTTGAAATCCTTCCTTAAACTTGAGATGAAGTCCGAACTCCTTTAAACTTCTTACCATCTTCTTTAATTAATCTTGAGCTCCTCAAGCTTGAGCTTGTTTTTGGTCAAGTAGCTTTCCGACTCTTGACCTACCTATAAGTTAATTTCACATGTTTTGACGAACAACCCAAGTTTTGTTATTGTCAAAATAAGCATACCCATGTATTAACACTTCCTTTACTTATGCTTGCAGACACAATTTCTCCATTTTTGAAGATGATAAAATATTATATTTGTTTGCAAAATAATGTGTGTAATTTTTCAAACAATCTTCTCTCCCCCTTTTAGACATAATAAAAAAGGTCTAAACTAATATGAGAAGTTGATTTATACTAATTGTTGGATAAGAGACAACTAAAATATCTCTTCTACTTTTTCTTTGAAAACCTTCTTTTTAATCTGAGCTCCCCTCAAACTATAGCTCCCCCATAATCTTTGATTAAAGGCTCCTAGTAAAAGTTAAGAGTCTAGGGCTCATCGTCAATGCATGATCAACTAAATAAAAAAAGATAAGAAGCCACCTAGGGTTCTCTGCGGCAGACTTCCCCAATATTGATAGCTTCTTCATTGTGGTTGTGGCCATCCATAGTTTTGAAAGTTGATTGGCCTTGGCAGGGTCCACTTATGTTATTGTGGCCTCCTCTATTTTCTTTAGCCGTTGGTACCTGAACTATTTTGATATAATAGCCTCTCTTTTTTGAGTTCTTCAGGTTTAGGGTGCATAGTTCCTTTCTTTATTCAAATCAAATTTCTTTTCTAGAAACAATTAGATCTAGAGGCATGATTTTCTACTTTTCCCTTTTCTTTTATAGAAGAAGGTGCAAGAGTAAATTTATTTTTAGGCTCTACAATTTCTTTTTCTAAACAAGTAATTTTAACTTTAAAACTACTTCAATCAATTTTAAGTAATTCATTTTCTTTTGTCAAAACTTCTAAGTCATTAAGCAAACTAGATTTATCTTCTACCAATTTCTTATTAATTTTTTAAATTTCATGACTTTTCTAATAAGATCTTGTGAGGTATATAAAGTTTAGAATAAGAAAGTTTATTTACCTTGGTGTTTGAGTCTGACTCTGAGTCGGATGAGCTACACTCCACTATCCCAGCGAATGCTTGCTCACAGTTGCTTGATGTTTCCGAGCTTGCATCATAATCTTCTTCTTTTGGAGTTTCTTCATGGATAGAATAATGGCAACTCCAAATCTCATTCGTCGTTCTCAGGTGAGGTATACTATTAAACTCCTAATTGGACATGACATAATATATGACAATCGTAGCTCTTGCATTTAGCCTCATTTTCTCCATATCATTTTTTGTGTATACTAACATTTATTCTATATGTTGGAACCTTCTCTGGACAATATTCAAAATTACAAAGTC
This sequence comes from Ottelia alismoides, assembly GCA_037367405.1. Classification (NCBI taxonomy): domain Eukaryota; kingdom Viridiplantae; phylum Streptophyta; class Magnoliopsida; order Alismatales; family Hydrocharitaceae; genus Ottelia; species Ottelia alismoides. The sequence continues at coordinate 446,070 of JAZKJV010008265.1, forward strand.
ACTTGTTTGTAGGAAGACAAACATCTTCTTCTTCTTCCATGACGTGTATTTTTTCATATCGAAGAAATGTGGACGAGTCACGAAGATTCCAACAGTACATGATCTTGAAAAATTAGTCATATATCCTTTAGAGTCTTACCTCTTTAGCATGAACAAGGCTCTGATATCAAATGTTGGTTGTTATGTCCCATATGTACACTGGATGATGGGTGATGGTAGATCAACTAAATGACTTGGATCGCTACAAAGTATAAACTTAAACAAGCATAACATCACGTAGCACTTTTAATTAGAAGATAAACAAGGAAATCAAAAGTGCACAAAGATTTAACATGGAGACCCTCCTGGGTAAAAATCACAACCTAAGTTTCCCAACTCAGGCATTCAACTTGACCCACATGGGTCTTCCATTAACCTGAGTTGCGTATGCAGGCAACTTAATCGTATTACAACCTGAGTTGATCATGCGATTTACTCAACCGTTTATAGGTAAACAATCCTAAAAACCTCAATATAAAAGATAAATATGCAATGAATAATAAGAGGTAAAATAAAATAATCTTACAGAGCGAGGAGTGTGCTCGTAAGAATGGATCGCAGAGAACCAAAGCTGTTGGAATGACGAACGCAACGTGAGTATATCTTTTCGATGTTCTCTAAGAGTATAAAGTGAAATGCAAAGAGATGAGATCTTGTTGCTCTTTATTGTAAGTTGTAGAATGAGGTATGGGGTACTTTTATAGTGCTTAGGGTCCCATAGATGTTAGCTCTCAAAACGTAGTTGTTGTGAACAAATAAGGAATGGAATTTCCTTCAAAAACCTTCCTAAAATGGACTATGATCGATCAGAATCAAATGATTGATCACGAGGATTTAAATGGTCAATCAAAATCAAAATATGATGGATTAAATATCAAAATTGATCAATAAAAATATAGTTGTTACAATTTAAATAATGATTGGTCATGAAATAAGGTTAATCGATTAGGTGTGATCACTCAAGTAATAATGGTTGATCTCAGCTTGGCCCTTTGACCTGAAAGTCATAGTCAAAGTCAAAGGGTAGAAATGTAATATGCATGATTTGAGGTCTTTTGCATTCTAAGACAACTATAGAATGCATGACTCAATAAAAGAAAAGACTTTGTCTATTTCTTGAGCTCGAGCTCCGTCCTTGAACTTGAGCTTAAATTCCTTAGCCTTGAACTCCTTTGAGCTTCTTAGCATCTTCTTCACTTAAGCTTGAGCTCCGCATGCTTGAGGTTGTTCTTGGTCTTGTAGCTTTCCTGCACTTGACCTAGCTACAAGCAAATTGCAAAAGTTTCGACTGACAACACAAGTTTTGTTATCATACAAATATGAATGTTCATGTACTAATAATTTACCCACTCATGCATGCACTGACAATATACAGTATAAAATCATAAAATACTAAAAATACTAAAAACTCATATAAAATCATGAAAAATCGTAATAATATGTATCATATATCATTTTAAAGGCATTGAAGTTCCCTACATATTAAATTTCATTATAAAAACACTTTCTTTATGAAAAATAAAAAACAGTACAATTTGCATATAAAATTTATTTTTCAATTAATTCACTTTCTAAAGTCATAACTAAAGTTCACTAATATGTATATATATAATAATAACATTTTAAAAACTAATTTTTGAGCATTTTATACATATTTTAATAACCTAAAAAGATCACTTCTTCATATACTTTTTACTTATAAATCCCTAGTTCCCTTCTATTTTTAAAAACCACTCAAAATACTAATAAAAATTAGATAAATCTAAAAAAAGAAAATAAAATATATAAAAACAGAAAACTCATAAAATATATACTATATATTATATCTACATAGTTACATAAAATAACTTAAAGACAAATATACCCTTAATAATCCACTAAATATATATAAAAACTTAACAAAACAAAAATATATAAAGGAAATCAAGATCACACAATAATTATAGCAATCTAACTTAATTGAAAGTTCACCTTCTTGAGTTAGACCTTATAATCTATACCAGGTTGAAAAATATAAAAAAATTATTTATCATTTTAGAGAGTTGCAACAACAATAGAATTAAAATCTAACTTTTAAATCTCTTGAAAACTACCTTCAACAAAATGACATTGTTGTCGCGGAAGCATAGTGAGGGTAGGTAGAGATTTTAGGTTTAGAGTTTCACTTTTCCTTTTGTCATTTGTTTCCATTTTTGTTCATATTTTTTTTCACGAACCTATTTTATTTCATTAACATTTGTTTCTATTATATATTCTATTTATATTCTTGTTTTTGGCCTAACTTGTACTCATGGGTGTCGACTCATATGAATAGCTTTCTTGGTAACCAAGTTTCCTATGTGGTTTAAGGGTCATTGATTCTTTTTCATCACCAATTAATGAGTGTGGCACTTGGTCTATCTGAACCAGACTATAATAGGAGAGTTTTCTTTTGCACGGTAGTTGATAAAGGTTTAGAAAGGATTCTCAACTTGTACACAACCATTAGTAGTTATACGAAGCATGTTTCGCCAACTGGTGCTAGAGTGCATCACTGATTTTTTCCCCATATTTTCTCACTTTCTTTTATTTGTTTCTCATTATTTTCTTTCTTGAGTTAGTGTCCTAAGATTACTTGCTAGTGCTAAGGTTAGATAAAAAGAGTCTTTGAAAATCTAAATAACTTTAAAACTGCATAGGCTAACTCACTAGAGTAAAAAAATTAAACAAAAACTTTCTTCTCGATAGAACTTCTGCTAGGGTGTGTTTTTCATCATTTCATCATATAGTGTAAAATCTTCAATTCTGTGTGTATCACTTGCAGTTTCTATTGGATGTATTGTACCCTTGCATACACCATTTATTTACATACATTATGTGAGATTCATCTTTTTTAGACTTATGGTTACTTTCTATAAAGGTATTGAGTTCTTGAAAGGATTGGATTGGGAAAAAATCAAAAAGGTAATAGCCAAAAATAAAAAAACTTTTTATTTTAAACTTCGACCAAAATAAAATCTACTTGGACATACTTTGTAGTAGGTCACAACCCCTCATTATATGCATGTACAGTCTAGACTAACAGAGGTGCATTCTCGTAAGCTTAGAGCACAAATCCCTAGACTTGTACCCTATGTGTTTATATTTTGACTCTCTAGTCCTTCTTCTACAAACACTTGCCTTCGACCATAAAAAGATGATTGTGTGTGGTAATCCTTGTTGCTTTCTAGGTGTTGACACTGAAACCTGGATTATCTGGAAGATGGATCTTTCATGCATAAGCATCATACTTAATCACAAGTCATCTTAGGAAACACACACGAGTGCATGCTCAACAATTCACTGAAATTCACTATTAAATTGAAAAAATAATTGGCCGGACCTTTGCGACCTTCAATATGTGAAGTAGGTAAATAGGGATTTGTTTTGTAAGTTTTAAATTTTTGTGCCTTTATTCTTGTCTTTTGATTTTATTTTGTGATCTCCCATTCTTTTTGTTTTTGAAGATTCCCCATTGGAGTGATTTTTGTTCAGACTTTGTGAACCTATCACTTTCTTCTCAAAGTCAATCTCTTAACCACCTCTAGATTTCTATATTCATGAGTTGTCTGCTTTGGATGTTGAGATTGCCAACTTTTCGGTCAATTCTAACCCATTTACCTGATTCGAGATAGACCCTAAAATCAAACATGTTTTCCGTCCGTTATCCTTACTCCCTAACCAGGACCTATTGCCGCTTTTGGAGAGGGAGCCAGAGTTTGAGATGGCTTCACACAAGAACAAGTCTATTGAGGATGATTCGAATGAGGTGAATAAGATGTTGTTGGCTTTTATTGATGCTATTCAAATGAAGTTGATTGAACAACCGAATATTCAAGCTTACTTGAGAGATATTATCAAACAATAAAGGGAGAGATGATAGAGACATAAGAGAGGGAAGAAAGATGACCAATTGGATTTGTGTCCTAGTTATTCAAGGTCATTTTGAGTTAAATACCTAGTTTCTATCTTTACTTATCACATTTCACGGTAATGCTATAGAGGAGTATGCACCTCCAATAATTTAATCTCATAAGCAGAACTAGTCACTATCTAGACATGCCATTGGATATAATGACGATCTCTACTAGTTTAATCACCTATGAAGGGATGTCATGTCTTGGAATGTGCTTAGATAGGCTTTCATGAACAAGTACTATCCATTAAGACGTATGAATCGGAGGCAATCACAGATTTCCATCTTCTCCTAATTTTCCCGTGAGCTGGTATATGAAGCATGTGAGCGATTAAAGGAACTTTTGGAGAAGTGTTCCCATCATGATATGCCCAAGTCCATCTTTGTCCACAACCTTTTGACAGCTTACTATTGAGAACTAGAGAATAGTAGATGTAGCATGTGGGGGTTGATATATCAATAAAGATGAAGAGGTTATTTGGAAAATTTTTGATGAGATGGTTGAGAGTTTATATTCTCTTAATCTTGCATTTTGAGTCAGAGATGGATGTTTTCCCTCCGAACAAGGATGATACTCCTTTTGTGGCAGACAACACACTTGACTCAAATTCCATATCAGTAGATATAGATTTTTTATATGAATGACATTTTACAAATTGCGTGTGGTCATCTAGTTGCACATAATGATTCCAAGAATAATGAACACGATTATGTTTCAGTTTCTATTTCTTTTCCTATGGATTTGCAAGCAGGAAACTCATATAAAAAACTACTAAAAGCATTAACTGATCTTAGAGTGGGTTGAGATTCTTCAAAATGTCATGTTAGATATGTGACTCCTCAAAGCCATAAAATGCATTCTTGTAGTCAAGAGGGGGATGGAAGAGGAGTCTACACCTAAGTGTCAGCCTAGGAAGAGAAGTCGCAGTAGGACAGAACATCACATTTCAACCATGGCTGCTACAATGTCACAAGCCATCAACTCCCAAATAAGAAGAAATATGAAGGAGCACCTCTTGTTAGATGCAAGATTTTCGATCAATAGTTTGATCGTATTATTTTATATAGCATATCTTCAATTATATTACTACCCTCCTTACTAAAGATATTCAAATTGGTACATCTTAAGAAAATCAAGATGACTATTCAATTTGCATATAGAGAAAGTAATAGGCCAAATGGTATACTTGAGAACGTTAGTAAAGGTACAATGCATGAAACTTCATGTGGTATTTACTATATTGGAGATGGATTATATATACCATTATATCATGCCCCTATCATACTTGGCCTCATGTTTTTGTGCACATTTGATGCCATGACTGATTATGAAAATGAGATGATAACCTTTTGCTCTCATAGCTTAAGTGGTATAATTAAGATAACCCAAGAGCTGAATGTGAAATAATTATCGGATGAGAGTATTGTTGCATTGTCTCATACATAAAACTATGATTTTATAGATGGATTAGATCATCACCATTATCTTTGAATGACATTGAGACCCAAGTATTCCTGAGTATGGATGAGCTTCATATTGATATTCCAGAGCCTGAACAAGATCCATTCTTACCCTTTAAGTTCATTCCATTTCATTGTAATCCTTCTAAATTTTCTTTTACATCAATTGTGATCAAAGATTTATTGATTCGGACATGGATACATAAGAGGATGACCATGATATCGATATCATCTCATTGGTTCTATAGCTCAATGGTCATAAACGATGTTGTAGCTGTTGGACATGTGAGCCCACGGCGAGCCATTATGCAATAAATGTTATTGCAAATATCATTCCCTAATCCGAAATGAAGAATACATAATTTGCATAATAGGTCCCTTAGTACAATTAGGGTTATGTACCATGGCCATCTTAATGATCATACAGCTGTTGATTCAATTATTGAATCATAGAGGTTGGTGCTTAGATGACTATCTAATGAGCTAGATTGATGACTCATCAAGCACCGTCAAATGATTATTAAGAGATGATCTCCAGCCTGAGTAGGAGATGGCAATCCTTTCTCAGGTAGGCTGATATCTGACCGACCTCTTGATGCAGGTCCTCTGCATAGGAATAGAGATTCTGAGGTGTCAGATTAGTTAGGTCAAAGAGTTGATTTAATGAGATCGAGATAACCAAAGTCCTATATCGTATGCTGTCATGAAATAGGCACGCATCCTCTGACCGGAGACAGATGTGTTACTATATGTCTGAGTATGTACATTTGGCAGACCAATAAGTTGATGACCTAATCAAGGTCTATACACTGGCGCGCTGGTGTGCATATAAGGGCATATAAGTAATACAATCTCTCAAAGGGATCATACAGGTTCACTACTAAACCAGATGACATGAGCTCACTCATGAGATATTGGGAAGAATCAAATTTCGTGCGCACGGTCGTCTCGCTTTGGAAGCTTGACTGAATTTGTAGGTTTGATATATAACTTTGGAAAGTATATGATCAAGACCTAGGTATGATATATGCTTTTAGAAAGTATATGATCGATACCAACTCCCAATGATTAAAATGAGAAACTTACAGATAAAACCCTGAAGTAGACAGTATAAAGTTGATCTAATACTTCGGGTTTATTCTGAGTCTTCCAGTATGCAGGATGTACAGGTATTAAGAATACCTGAGGGTGATGTGATCATAAACGATTGTATAACCATGACGCTTCCATTCCTAGGGAGTGATGAAACGGGTCTAGATTTTAGTGACTCCTCTCAGTAGAGAAGTAATCTGATCTTGATCCAAATATTGGACATTGATCTGAATGTGATTCAGATACAATGAGAAGATTAGATTTGCGGTCTTGATTTAATCAAGCATCTATGGGAGGCCCGAGATCCGGATTTGAGATGTAATCTCAATATCCAAGTCACTATACGTGGAACAATACAATCGCCTTGTCCTTATCTCCAAGTATTCGCGGAGAAAGCGCATTATCCTTGAAAGAGTTCATGCATAATTTTATTGTTGATATATGTGTCCGAGCATTGAGAAAATGGATAATTAAATGTGATTTAATTATCATGAACAATATGAATTTGATTCATATTATAAGGAGAGTTATCTTAAATAATTAAATGTGATTTGATTATCAAAGATGTAAAATAATGTTAATGTTATTCATATTATTGAGCACATGAGAATAAGTTATCCAATATAATTAAATGTGTTTTAATTATTATGGATAAGAATAATGTGGATAGTAATATCCAATTATTCATAAAATATTATAAATGTGATTTATAATGTATTAGAGAGAGCTAATTATAATTTATATTTGTTAATTAATTATTGATGTGTATTGGATACACATTGTGTAACTAATTGAAAATGTAAATTATATTTTATTTTGAGTTGTGAATGTGATTCACAATTTTCTAGTGGCAAGATTGCAATATTCTCAAATATAATTGTGAATTATTTTTGATGAATAAATCCCAACAAAAGTTGTTGGAAATAAATAGAGGAGAAATTCAAGGAGGCATGCAATCTCATGGAAATCCATGAGATTGCCCCACTTGGAATGTGGTTGGCGGCACCCATGTCCTATTTGGAATGGGTGGCCGTCCATCTTGATTATACATGGGAGATTTGATCTCCATGTATATTCTTTCCTTATTTTGTTGATGTAATTTATGATTGATTTATATTTGATTTTGTCAAATATATTTTAATCTAAATTAGATCATAATTTGTTGGCTTTACCAACAACAATCTTGACCATTGGATTGACATAAATCAATCTCATCCTTTGATTTTATCTGTCCCATGGATTGAGATCCATGGATACCAAAACCCTATAAATAGAGAGGCATACCATGCTATCTCTTTACAACATATGCTATCGTAGCATATCTCTCTCTCTCTTTCTCTCTACATGCCATCTCTCTTCCTCTCACTGCTGTCCACCATGGATGACCTAGAGAGAAGTCTCCATCGCCGCAACGTCATCATTATCCTGCCCGATCGTCTGCTCGTGGATCTCCGTCTACTTCGGTGTGCCTCGCTCGTGAAGAAGACGTCGGATCTCGTGTGTCGAGATCAGGAGATCCGCAGCTTGGATCATCAACATTGATTGCGAGAAGCACGCGGTTCATCCCCGCGCTCGCAAGCGTCTCCTCCGTCGGATCGGACTTGAGACAGGAGGTCTCTTCGTTTAGAGACTCGATCACAACCACGCTTCAATAGGTAATCCTATTACTTGTTTGTGGTTTAGACGAAACAATCCAAGAAGTGTTCTTGGATCATGTGGTTTCATCGGAAAAAAATTTAAATTCTGCTGCATCGAGCAACTAGTGTGACTAGTCGCTCCTCGTCATATTCGATACGACGCTCACGCTTCCGTGATGTGCTTGAGGATTATACCATATCCTTCAAGTGGTATCAGAGCCTTAGGTCAAAGGTTTTGGATACGATCCATAAAACCGAAGGCGACTTGGGTTCGTTAAGGTTGTGAAAGTTTTATCGCATTTCGTTTTCGCATCTCTGTTTAGTATAATTTTTGGCCCTGTTTAAATTGTTTAAACACGAAAATGGATTTTGTTTCCCATTATATAAGGAAAACATAGGATCTGAGTTTACGTAATTTCGATTCCATTTGCTCGATATATGGTTGTTTTAATGAACATGTATTAACTGTTACGGGAACTGCGAATCTTGACGTAATTAAGGAGTTAATTACTATTTAGAAATACCTTGAAATTCATGCAAATTACTAGATTCAGTTGTAAATCAAATTAGCAAACTTTATAAACTTACTTTGCTTAATTTGGATTTAAATTGATTGAGATATGCTAATTTTAGTAAGTAGGAGTCACTGTTGAAATTACTTTCCTAATCATGAACCATGTGATTGTCAATTAGTGAAATTAATTGTTAATTTCATGAAGTAATTATGGAAAATATTTGAGAAATATTGGATGATGATTATTTTCTTAATTGACTTGGCCTCAACCAATAGATTGATTAGGTTTGATCTAGATCATAATTGGAAACACAATCATCAAATCCTTGCTTGAATAGGATTGGGAATTTGTCTAGCAAATTTCCTTATAATAAAAAATATTTTGATTATTACTATATGGTATAATTTCGATTGAAGAACCGATGATAATCTCAAGTACAAAGTGATTGACTCGGCATTATTTTTTCCCAAGGCGGATATGGTGTCTAGTCGGGGATCGCTGGGGTAGCGGGTTGCAACGTATGCGGTCCGTCCCACTCCCGTCGGTACTGGCCATGACAGCGGGTAGGGAACGAATGATGCCTGAGAGATCATGATGTATTTTTCTAATTATTAAAATTTGAATTAATACGTATTTTGAGATAATACCATATATTCAAGTAAAATCAAGTTTGTTGATTGAATTGGATTGAAAATTAATTTAATATGATTAAGTTAATTATATCCAATTAAAAACACTCTATTATGAATAGAGTTGTTATTTACCTTGGAAGAATTAATTATGTGAATATGATTCATGATAATTAATTAGAATTTGAATATGATATGGAGGATCACATAAATGACATCCATGGTCTCCCGTCAAGGCGAAGGGTTCCGTCGCCAGATATTGTATGTAGGAGACGCCTGTCCGAAGTGATCGCTCCTACATATGATCCATTTGGATCGGGCTCGTCGCTTCTCGAACGAGTAAGGACGTATGCGTAGTGACCCCAATATCGGGTCCTCACATTATTGGGGCGATATTGGATTGCATATAGCGAGTTGTATTCCTGTTGACGGTTGGTTTAATTAATGACGAGTCAACATCACCCTAGGGGTGGTGGGCCCGAGTATTACAGACTGAATTGGGAGATGCAAGTTGGACTTGCAAGGCGAAATGTGTTCCCGCTTCTTTTTATCTGAGTTACAGGTTCTCATATTATTGGGATGTAACAAAGATAAGGAAGGAGATCCCATATCTTGCTTGAGATATATTGGTACGTATATCTTTTACATTGAAAGTGATTAAGGAAATGGACTTTCATTGTTGACATGGCAAGACAACTTTGATATAAAAATTCCTAAATCAAAGTAAATTATATATTTATATATGTTTATACAAATTTCTTATTTCAGATAATCCTTCTTTAATCCCACCCAATGTTATACTCAATAATAACCAGTAGAATATCGTGGATTGGACCCATGATCGAGATATTGTACTTGCAATTGGACACATAATGTATGTGGTTGCAATGTGCAGGTTTCCTCATAATAATGAGGAATGATAATTATATAAACAATAGGACTAAATCCCTAGGGTTTGTATGTCTCTATAAGTCTTGATCTCATCGAATGTACTTTTGAAGTAACATGTCGATAATGATCGTAATTATCAAATAATCCTTATAAAATCTAAGAAGATGTTCTGGCATACATATGTGCTCTCGATATATAATCATGAATGACATGGTTCTCTGCATTATGCAGAATGGTGGCTCTATAGGAGATGATGTATTCAAAATATTTGAGTACCTACCTGAACCTAAGTTTTAAGAGTTTAAATGGATGTAGATACAATGAGTGTCATCATTCTACTATCTATACTCTAGTCATTCATGAAGCTTCATAATATCCATATTGTGTGAATTGAATGAAGCATGTACTTTTATAGTGAATTTTTTTTATTTTAACATAAGAGACCTTGGTCTTGAGCAATGGTTGCTTATAGATAGAGGGAGCGCAGTGGAAGCATGGGTTGGACCCAAGTAAAAAAGTTAAAGAGTTGACTATACTTCTGTGACTTCCATATGGCATCCAAAGAGTTGGATGAATGCCAATACTGCAATAAGTTGATGTGTTGATAGTATGACTATCAAATCTATAAGCAATTTTCTAATGACACTTGTGATTGGTTGCATATGTATTAGAATATTAGAAATTTGATCTTAAGGTTTAATGGTCATCCATGTTGAAAGTGATGCAACTGTTGCAACAATTTCCATTGGATCAATAGACTTCATATTTTCAGTGGGAGAGCCCTTAGTCTTAGAGAATGTCTCTATGACCTGATATTAGAATACACTCATAGTTTATTTCTAAATGTTGGGAATAAACATGATATCTGGAATAGACCTATCATAAAGTGTTATGATGGAGATATTTCAGATAGTAATCTAACATCTAGTGGACTCCACTAAATTAGAAAATTAATGAATGGTTCATTAAGATTTCTAATACTGAAATTAAACCTTTAAAGATCAATAGGAGGATAAAGATCATTTGGCAATGATCTGGCATCATGTTTTTGGACACATGTCTGTTGATGAGATCAATTGACAAGTAAGAGATGAAACTTTAGAATGTCTAAAATTTCAAAACTTGCATACTTATGAATATTGTATTCAAAGTAAAATGTCCAATACACCCTTCTTTGGGAAAGGTGTAAGATGTCAAGGTATTCAGGATCTCATACATATTGATGTATGTGAATAATCTATATCATAGTAAACATTATGGATATGTGATATCTATTGATGATTATGTATTATATGAGATTTCTTCTCTTCACCTAAGAAACCTTTGAAATGTTCAAAGATTTCACAATTTTGATTTAGAACCAAAGTTTGAAGGAAGATGAAATGAATTTGATCTAACCAAGGTAGCTTGTACCTATTAGATAAATTCAAGGAATACATTATGAAGATGTGGATATCATTCCTATCTCAATCTTCCTAATAAACCTTAACTCAATGAGAGTTGTAGAGAGATACAATTAGATCATGTGTGACATGATATAATCAGTGATGAATATTAGCATAATTATCTATTAGTTTCCAAGGTATATATATGTAGTAGAGACTACAATATATATCCTTAATAAGATTCGATGCAAGTAATCTGGAATCTAGCACCAGAGAGTACTACTTTATTAGGAAAATAAAGGATGGTATTGGGTTGGATACCTACTTTATGACCTTGAGATTCTTGAAGGATCTCATCTCTGAGACTGTGATTCTTAGAGGATGACTCTCTTAAGAATCAAGATAAAAATGAAGTAAAGGAACTCATTTAATCTTGAGAAGATAATGAGGCTCCTGAAATCGAAAATTAAATAGACAATTAAAGATGAAACATTAATACCTCTTCAAATAAGTTTGAGGATGGATTCTATGTGTCAGTTGAATCTGACAATGATCGAACTTCATGTGATGAAGCTCCTGAGGATCATGACATGGAAAGATGGATGTTAGCAATAAAGTCTAAAGTAGACTTCATATACAAATGTTGTATATATACCCTTGAGGATCCAACTATATGGGTAAGATCCATTATGGTGTAAATGGATCTTCAAGAGAAAGAGGGAACCTGATGAGAAGGTAGAGACCTTTAAAGCACGGTTTGTAGACATGAGCTACACACCGAAGAGAAGACATCGTTTGCGATGAGGCTTGCTCTCCAGTGACCTTGCTTTAATCCATCAGAATATTGCTAACCATAGCTACACAAGTTGACTACGACATCTTCAAGATGTGAGTCAAGATTGTATTCCTCTAAGAATACCTCTTTGAGGATATTCACATGAAGTAGCCCCAGGGCTTCATGGTTGAGAAAAATAAGGTGTGCTAGCTAAAGAACTCCATCTTTGGACTCCAATAAGTTTCTTGTAGTTGGAACATAAGATTTGATGAAATTATAAATGTTAAGATTTCAGAAAAAAAATCTTGATGAACCATGTGAAGCTTAGTGGGAGTACCATTGTGTTCATCATGCTAAATGTAGATATCATATAAGGATAATAATAGGTGTTTTATAATCTGGTTATCCCATACCTCGAGATATGGTCTCAAGGATACCTCTTAGATCTTAATTCTGAAGTTGTTCAGAAGTAAAAAGAAAAGAGGATATTAGGACTGTCGCATTAGTAGAACACCTTGGACTTATTCCATTTTATGGAAAATTCCAAGAAAGGCTTCCTTCCCTCAAGATGTGGTAGTAACCTATCTAAAGGGATAGCACCTCAAAGAGTTGAGTATGTGAATGCTAAAACTGCTTGCCCTTGTGCATCAGTTCCGAGAAGCTGGGTGTATGCTAGATGCGTACAAAAGCCAGATTTCTACCATGCAGTGGGAGTAGTAAACTATTACTAATCTTACTATGTAGATAAAACACTTGATTGCAGTAATAACAATATCTTCAAAGATGATAAAACTCAGAGATAGTGCTCTCAAAGTATTATCTTCAAAAGTTTAAGACCTTGTAGATTGTGATCTATAAGGATCTTAACTATAGATACCTTAGGAGATAGAGAACTCTAGAAATAAAGGTATTCTGATAAGGATTATGGACATACTGGTTACAATAATTATCTAGCTATAGTGTCAAGGACACTATAACAAAATTGAGTATTGGTTGCATAAGATGCAACATTCGCATTGGATGCGAGTACTGTTACTAGGGGATATGCAAGTGCCGTAAAAGGACTTGGCATAGTCTCTTGAGAACAGCGTGATTGATCAGCTTACCTAGCTGTTTTCTAAATAGCCTACGATTGTCACACGAGTGTGGGTTTAAATGATTAGCCCATTAATGGCTCTTTGGTCTAGTGGGAGATTGTTGGACATGCGAGCCCACGGCGAGCCATTATGCAATAAATGTTATTGCAAATATCATTCCCTAATCTAAAATGAAGAATACATAATTTTCATAATAGGTCCCTTAGTACAATTAGGGTTATGTACCATGGCCATCTTAATGATCATATAGCTGTTGATTCAATTATTGAATCATAGAGGTTGGTGCTTAGATGAATATCTAATGAGCTAGATTGAGGACTCATCAAGCACCGCCAAATGATTATTAAGAGATGATCTCCAGCCTGAGTAGGAGATGGCAATCCTTTCTCAGGTAGGCTGATATCTGACCGACCTCTTGATGCAGGTCATCTGCATAGTAATAGAGATTCGGAGGTGTCATATTAGTTAGGTCAAAGAGTTGATTTAACGAGATCGAGATAACCAAAGTCCTATATCATATGCTGTCATGAAATACGCATGCATCCTCTGACCGGAGACAGATGTGTTACTATATGTCTGAGTATGTACATTTGGCAGACCAATAGGTTGATGACCTAATCAAGGTCTATACACCGGCGTGCTGGTGTGCATATAAGGGAATATAAGTAATACGATCTCTCAAAGGGATCATACAGGTTCACTACTAAATCGAAAGACATGAGCTCATTGGGGAGAATCAAATTCTGTGCGCACGGTCGTCTCGCTTTGGAAGCTTGACTGAATTTGTAGGTTTGATATATACTTTTGGAAAGTATATGATCAAGACCTAGGTATGATATATGCTTTTAGAATGTATATGATCGATATTAACTCCTAATGATCAAAATGAGAAACTTACTGATAAAACCCTGAAGTAGATAGTATAAAGTTTATCTAATACTTCGGGTTTATTCTCAGTCTTCCAGTATGCAGGATGTACAGGTATTAGGAATACCTGAGGGTGATGTGATCATAAACGATTGTATAACCATGACGCTTCCATTCCTAGGGAGTGATGAAACAAGTCTGGATTTTAGTGACTCCTCTCAGTAGAGAAGTAATCTGATCTTGTTCCAAATGTTGGACATTGATCTGAATGTGATTCAGATATAATGAGAAGATTAGATTTGCGGTCTTGATTTAATCAAGCATCTATAGGAGGCCCGAGATCTGGATTTGAGATGTAATCTCAATATCCAAGTCACTATACATGGAACAATACAATCGCCCTGTCCTTATCTCCAAGTATTTGCGGAGAAAGCACATTATCCTTGAAAGAGTTCAAGGATAAATCTATTGTTGATATATGTGTCCGAGCATTGAGAAAATGGAAAATTAAATGTGATTTAATTATCATGAACAATATGAATTTGATTCATATTATAAGGAGAGTTATCTTAGATAATTAAATGTGATTTGATTATCAAAGATGTAAAATAATGTGAATGTGATTCATATTATTTGAGCACATGAAAATAAGTTATCCAATATAATTAAATATGATTTAATTATTATGGATAAGAATAATGAGGATAGTAATATCCAATTATTCATAATATATTATAAATGTGATTTATAATGTATTAGAGAGAGCTAATTATAATTTCTATTTGTTAATTAATTATTGATGTGTATTGGATACACATTGTGTAATTAATTGAAAATGTAAATTATATTTTGTTTTGGGTTGTGAATATGATTCACAATTTTTTTAATGGCAAGATTGCAATATTCTAAAATATAATTGTGAATTATTTTTGATGAATAAATCCCAACAAAAGTTGTTGGAAATAAATAGAGGAGAAATTCAAGGAGGCATGCAATCTCATGGAAATCCATGAGATTGCCCCACATGGAATGTGGTGGGCAGCACCCCTGTCCTATTTGGAATGGGTGGCCGTCTACCTTGATTATACATGGGAGATTTGATCTCCATGTATATTCTCTCCTTATTTTGTTGATGTAATTTAGGATTGATTTATATTTGATTTTGTCAAATATATTTTAATCTAAATTAGATCATAATTTGTTGGCTTTACCAACAACAATCTTGACCATTGGATTGACATAAATCAATCTCATCCATTGATTTTATATGTCCCATGGATTGAGATCTATGGATCCCAAAACCCTATAAATAGAGAGGCATACCATGCTCTCTCTTTACAACATATGCTATTGTAGCACATCTCTCTCTCTCTCTCTTTCTCTCTACATGCCATCTCTCTTCCTCTCATGGCCGTCCAACATGGATGACCTAGAGAGAAGTCTCCATTGCCGCAGCATCGTCATTATGCTGCCCGATCGTCTGCTTGTGGATCTCCGTCTACTTCGGTGCGCCTCGCTCGTGAAGAAGACGTCTGATCTCGCGTGTCGAGATCAGGAGATCCGCCGCTTGGATCATCAACATGGATTGCGAGAAGCGCGCAGTTCATCCCCGCGCTCGCAAGCGTCTCCTCCGTCGGATCGGACTTGAGACAGGAGATCTCTTCGTTAGAGACTTGATCGCAACTACGCTTCAAGAGGTAATCCTTTTACTTGTTTGTGGTTTAAACGAAACAATCCGAGAAATGTTCCTGGATCATGTGGTTTCGTCGGATAAATTTTTTAAAAAAATTCCGTTGCATCGAGCAACTAGTGTTACTAGTCGCTCCTCGTCGTATTCGATACGACGCTCACGCTTCCATGATGCGCTTGAGGATTATACCATATCCTTCAGTAGCTTCCACCTTCTTGAGCATTGCATATTTTGTTCAACTTTTCGATTCCTTTTCTTATGTTTATTTTTACTCCTGTTGTTGACCTTTTAAGTATTTTTATATGTCTTATAATTAGGATGACTAGATCATAAGTATATGGTGGGTGAATGATCTACTTATTCTATTTTCGTTCTTTCGTTCTCTCACGACCACCCTAATTTTTAAGCTTTATTATGTATATTCAGGATATCTCATCTTAGGTATGGGGGTTGGTTGATTTCTTAATTTTTATTCATTTGTACATTTGTATTATTTTCCCAGACTATCTCATTTTTGTGTTTTTTTACTTAGTATGACTTCATCCTAAGTATGGGAGTGGTTGATTTCTTATTCTTTCTTTGGTTAGTTCTTTTCACTCTTGAATACTTAGACATGTTATGTATTCCTTTCTATTTTTGCAGTACAAGGATATAGCACAAGCTAAGTATAGGGGGTTGTCATGCATATATGTGATATATACTTTAGCCCTAACTAGTATTTAGTGTACTTCATTTATATTATTTCAAGTTCTTTGATTATACATAAAATTCATTTGTTTTCTTTTTCAAGTATTCTAAAATCTTTGTATAAAAATCTTAGAAAATTGAGTTAAAACTATTTTGCAAAATATGTACATAAAACCATTATAAATAATTTATTATAAAGTTGTATAGATAAAGTCCTTGAAAATATTTAAAAAATATGTATAAATATTTATAAGTTTTTAAAAATATTATGTATTAAATCTCTTTATAAAATCCTCGTAAAATATTTACATAAACATGTACAATGTGTATATTCAATTCATAAAACATTATGTAAAAATCCATAAAAGTTGGTATATACTTAAAACTTAAAAAGTTGTATAACCCATGAAAATAGATATAAAATTTTATAAAATGCATTAAAAATCATAATAATGTGCAAAATTCTTAATTTACAACTTGAATAGTCTAAACTTCAAAAAATGTAATTTATAAAATGTTATTGTGTTGCATTAGTATTTTTCAGAATAAGTTTCATCTTTAGACCAAAGACTTGTAAAAAATCCATAGGACAAACCTTGATCATGGCCTAAATCCACTTAACTTCATAGAAACTTGATTAGGAACTGGAATTTAGACTCTTCGGGTCATGCTTTTTTGACTTAATTATTTGGATTCAAAGAGACTATGTTTGGAAAACAACTATGTGTCTAGAAAGATTATTTCATGCCATTCATAATACTCTAAATGCATTAAACCAAACTAACTCTTGCACTTTACACTAAACTCAACTAATATAAGGTATGTAAAGGTCCATCTCACTGTACCCTTGGTAGCGGAGTGGCCATCACACTGTCTAGTGAATGCGAAGTTCAACGATGGAGTAGTGGAGTTGAAATAGCGCTTCAGATGAGGAATAGTATATTAACAAAATGAAAAGTGATATCCCAAAAAAGGCCAGAAAAGAAAATAAGTTATGTCCATTGGGAAATAGAAAATGTAGCGCGACAAAAATGGTGTAAACAATTACAAATACAAGCCAAATCAAAGGCAATCAATGGCCATAATGGTCATGCATATGCATGCATGAGGAGATTTAGATGCACCAATTAGACTCCCAAGAGATATGGCTACACTGGCCACACTCAAAGCTACACTATTTGTAGTTTCTCGAAGTTAGTTATGCTCGAAATCAGAAGCAAATATCGTGATTCTATGGGGACCGAGTTGCTAGGCATGAGGGAATCTTTTGGTACCTTTCTGACTTGTTGGTTTCTTCATCTCCTTAACTGGGAAGTCCCGACACCCTACACTCACAATTTACTTAGCTTTATGGCATTTGTAGAGTGGGAATGAAGAAGATGATCTGAATTGACTATTAAGGTGAACTTGAATAAAGATTTATGTAACTTGAGGGGTGATGAATCCTCATTCATCACTCTTTATTCTTTTATTTTAGCTAAATATCTTTGCAAAACACCATGTAGATAGTTGTAAATATAATAAATTACCAAAGAGGCGTGCTTGTGTAAATATCAATAATTAGCATATATTTGTGCAAAAATAAAAGAAAAAATAAATAAGGAAAAAGAAGGAAATATTTAGAATAAATATTGAGTGATCAAATCCCAAGAGAGGGCCCAATATGGGCCCGATCGCCAAATAAAATAGGTAGAGAGAGATAGGGTCATTTCATCTTGTATATATTCCTTCTATATGTACATATTTTATTTTCATAAAAACAAAAATAAAAATGGGTTTTTATTGATTTGTATATATTTCTAAAAATAAAATAAAAATGGGAAAAATAAAATAAAACGCAAAATAAAATCATTTCTCTCTCCTACCTTTGTACATACCATGTATATCTCAATAATATACCTATTTATTTCACCTTTGTAAAGAATTAATAAAAATAAAATAAAAATTATTTTTATACACCAAATTTTATGTTGTAAATAAATAAAATATAAAATTGGGATATTTTTACAGAAATAGGAAAATAAAAATAAAAGTATAAAATACATAGGTATTTTATACATGTATATAATATTACATAATGTATATAACATAATTTATTTTTAAAAAAAATAAATAAAAATCACTAGAAAATAGTTTGAAAATAAATAAACATGTTTTATTTTGTAAATATTTTTAAATGAAATCATTTCCAATTTTATTTTTAATTTACAAATCTTTTCGACCTTGGATTATTCTGATTGGTCCACGGGGGATTGTTGACCCCCGGTCAACTTCCCCCTCCGGACTCTTTTTCGTGGACCCGTTCCATACACCCAACTTCTCCACATTTTGCAGAACGGATCCCACGCACGTTTGCCTCGATTCTTGCACCCATCTCTTCCTCATGGATCATGCACCCTTGCGGATCCCTAGGAGGGATCGGATCAGCATCAGATCGCGTGCCCTTGCCCGTTCTTCCCTGTCTCCTAGGACGCATATAAAGATCGTCATTTTGATTCCCAGCCCTTCAGCTTGCATCGCAAGCCTTTCTTTTGCCCTAGACATCTTCCCTTTGGTGACAGCTACCGGAAGCTTTCTTTGGTGGCCGGAGAGAGCGCCTGCAGCTGCAGCTCAAGGCACGTGGCCAGAGTGCCGCCACGTTTGAGCCTCCCAGTCTGCCGCAGGTTGATCGAGGCAATGACCATGCACCTTCACCGCACCCCCATGGAGCTCAGGATCGACCTTCGATCGTTAGGTGAATCTTTCATCGACCTGAGTTTTGTTTATCTCTGACTTCATCACTTGTCCTCCGCTGGCTCCGTCCGAGTGGCCGGAGCTCCATCTGCCACTCTCATCCGTTCAGATCGACTTGTCGTTCCATCGTCACCCTTCTCCCATAGTCTGATCATCTCAATCTTGGATATCCAAGCCAAGATAGAGATAGGCTCCTTCCGCGGCCTTCACCGGAGCCATCCCTCGCCGTTCCCCGCTGCTTCACTTTGTTGTTAACCTAATAACCCTCGTCGGAGTCTCCCTCCGAGCAAGAGCCTTTGTTTGCAGGTCAAGAAGAGCGCGATTACCACTCATTTCACCTTCAGCCATCCTCGCCGGAGGTTGTCCAGGTCCCATTGCCCTGCCAGGAGATCTGATCGTTGATGACCTCATCAACCTCCACCATCTGACGCGGAGGAGCCCTACGATCGTGTTCCCACTGTCTGATTGTTCATCGGAGCCACCGATCTTCCTCGGTGCTCCGACGAACCATGCCCCGCAGGAGTTCATCCAGCCCCTTTCATAGTCATCAGATCTCGCCTCCGCCCCAGTTGCCATCTGGACCGTCTGTGGCCTGCTCCTGACAGGTTGTTAGATAGCAGATCTAACAGCCACGTACGCCCACGTTTGCCATCTCGTCAGAGTCGTTGGATGCGCCAGACGTCAGCATCTCCACCGTACATTCGCAGCCATTAACCGCCCGCCACCTATCACCCACGTGACTAGCACGTGACGGTTGGGTAATTTGCGCCATAACCCCTTTCAGTTCCTTTCTGTTCTTGTTTAGTCTAATAAATAAATTAGCACTCTATGGACTCTTTGCACTTTAGCCCTTGATGTTTTCTTTATTTACATTTCAGTCCTCCTTGTGCGGTTGCACGTGCTTCGTCATGTGCCTGTCTGGAACAATTGCATGTATGCCCCTGGGTTTAATTAGTGTTATATTTTGATGATATAGTTTCATATATTTTCACTTATACCCCTGTGCGTGGTTTTTTTGGACATGTACTGGAATTGATGTGAAAATTGCAAGTACCCCTCGGACTTTTTTAAGCATGTTAATATTTAGTCCCTGGAACTTCTTTTTATTGCATTTGAGTCCCTATGTGCTGTAGGGTTTTGATTGGTTGGATAAAATAGCAAACAATACCCAAACTTCATGAAATTTGGACACGTGGCCCATGCCACTGTATAAAAATTCTATGAATTTTTGGGCCCTTTTTGTTTTGATTTTCTATTTTTAAAAATTGAAAAACCCCTTATTTTGCTATTGTTTAGTTTGAAAAACCAACTAAAAATATTAAAAAGCCTCCAAAAATTTTAAAAAAATTATGCTTGTTTCGTTTTCAATTCTGTGCAATTTTTGTCATTTTTGGATTTATAAAAACCTTAAACATTTAAAAACACTAAAAAACTCATAAAATTATTAAAAATTAACAAAAACTAAAAAAATGCAAATCTAGTTTTCTTAGTTAGCTTTTTATTTTTGTTTTATAATAAAATTGTCTCTAGAATTTTATAGGCTATTTATCTATTTTTAAATAGCCTTTAGATTCTAGCTGCAGATTGTCTTCAATTTTTAGCCTTCTTTCATTTTTAGTAAAATAACTAAAAATCATAAAAATCTGAGAAAAATATCAAAAACATCTGAATATTCATAAAATCCAACTTTTAATTTTTTTGAAACTTTTTTTTATGTTGAATAATTGTTTGAATTGGTCTTTTTTATCTCTTTTATACATTTTCCTTCAATTTAAAAATCTAAAAAATTAAAAATCTAAAAATCCACCAAAAATATTCTTTTTCTTTATTTTCTATACTACTTCGTAGGCGTTTCGCCAGACCGTGCTCCTTGAGTTCGACCCTGGTAGCTATACCAGTTTAAATAAAATAGCGAGACCGCTATTTGCCTTGATTTATAGATTTTCTTATTTGGTGGTCTTACTTCTTCTTGATTGACTGAGCTTCGCGGTTCGGGTCGTAACGACCCTTATTTATACCTTTACCCAGATCACGAAAGTCTCGTCATCAGAATGGCATCGTTGTCGTCATCAGAATAGATGTTGAGTTTAAAATCCTAGCTCTAATTGAATCCTGATACATTACTAATCCAAAGATCTAGCCAACCGTTTTCATAATCTTTTATAAGAATTGGTGTAGGAAAACCAAGTCACTCTATGTTCTTTCTTTCTTACTCTTCGAATACGTGTTTACTAAGGGTCTAAGAAAGTTTAAGTATAAAGGGGGTGATGAATATGGAAATCATCAGTCCTATTCTTGCAACTTATGCTAAAATCCCTAAAAAATACGTGTAAATATTGATCAGTATCAAACTCTTGTAAATATATGCTTCAAAAATAAAATAATAAATAAGTATTTAGAAATAACATAAAAAGAATAAAAAGAGAAAGAAGAAAGAAAATAAGGTTGTAAATATGCATATATGTACAAACTAAAACCTAATCCAAATATCAAATTAGTATTAACTTGGTCGACTACCAATAAGTGGAATGATAAAAATAAAGAAGCTAACAAAAAGAACTATTTTGTACATAAAAATTTCAAATTCTCATTAATTATACATCATATAAACTTAATATATTTATTAAAAAACATGTATACATATTTCCCCAAATTTTCTTCACCTAAATTAATATAATAACCACTATTGCTTATGAAAAATCCTTAAAAAGAAATGAATTAAAACCGATAAGAAAACTTACAAAAGGCCATAAAATCTAACTTCCCTAGTTCAACTATTTATAAAAAAATACTGAATAAATCAAACTCACTTTTAAACTCATATTTATAAATAATATTATTTATTAAAAATTCTAAACAAATCTGGAGGTTAAAGGTGTGAGTTTTATTTTTTGGGCTCATTTGTACAAATGTATTATATGTATGTAAACCTTCCTAATTTGTTTAAATTCACAACTAAATCCAATTTACTTAATTATCCTAACATTCATATAACTCATAAAAAATACAAAAGTATTTTCTAAAAATAACTATGCATAAATACTTGTAAATCTTAGAAAAAAAACATAAAATAGAATTTTTGAATGTTATAACTAATCCATATGGAGTTTGAATTGGGCCAATTCACTTTTAATGTTTTGTTATAAAACTATCCATCAAAAGAAAGTACTTTCACCAATCCATAGTTAATATGCAAAACGTAGTTTTTAAGACCATATTGGTATATTACAACTATTTCTTATTTTTTGTAATTTCTTTTATGCTCCTTATTTTCTAAATATTGTATTTATATTATATTTTTCAAATAAAATAAAAATAAATAAATAAAATCAACTAAAATATACATAAAAAATTCATATTAAAACACATGCATATATTTAAGTTATAGTGAATTATATCAATTTTATTTATAGATGATAATATTTGAAAAATAAAATAAAACAATACTTAAAGTCCTTTAATTAAGTATTAAATAAACAAATATAAAACATAATAAATTATATGCAAATTATTAATTTTAAAACAATTATAGTATACCTATAAATTATATTTTTTAATATTTTTAACTATTAAATCATATTATTTATTAATTTAAAAAGACCATAAAAATTATTAATCTATCTACATTTTTTTAGCTATTTTTTAATTTTACTATTTACTATTTATTTTTAGAGTATTTATAGTGTTGGTCAAATCATTTTGTCATGTAGCGCCTTACATACTTGACTTCTACATGGCAGCACTTCACAAGATGTTGGTAGAACGTTGACCTTAGGGATGAGTATGGACTGGAACCTGAAGGGCACATGCTCATTTAAAAGTTTCAAGGCTTGTGGAATTGGTTTGGTTGGGCTGGGCTTGGATTTGGGTTGTCTCATATATACAATAAGAATTAGAATATGATACTATCATATCACAATAAAGTTCATAGTTTATTGTACATGTCAACAAAGAACATATACTGACATTTAATGTATTGCCATCTAGAAAATGTATAATCGAAGATTAAATCGCACAAACTGTACAATAAACAACGACTCTATGTCATCTTTGGATTCACAATTATAGAGTAAACAACAAGTAATTTATAGGTGGACCATGTGATTATATTCTAGTTTCTCTTCAAACCTATTATGTGAAGTCCTAGATGTTAAAATAGTCAGTAGAAAAATCTAGGTCATAATCCATGCCTTATATATTAATCCTAGTGCCATCCTTATTTAGCCATCTTGAAGGACCGATCATTGATAACTATTTAATTACATACATTAGGAGTCACAAACAAGTTTGTCACCATCATTTTGGGATATATTGAGCTTTTTCATATAAAAATGGACAACTTGCATTAGATAAATGTTTTGTTTCATTACAGAGGTTTAAGGAGTAGTTCACGTTTAAAGTTTTATACACCCTAGCATACTTTTTTTATGGAAGATTACATGGAATAAATCAAGCATTCAAACCAAAAATGCAAATCACTATAAAGAAAAAAAGTTAAGGGAAAAATTACAAAATTGGAGAAGCAAGCTAGCTCTAGTCCATGGAAATGATTAGTCAGTAAAAAACACTCCAACATGATAACAAAATTTTTCACACTCAATGGAGAAAGCAGAAAATGTACAAATTCCATGACAGCTAGCATCCTTGAGTATTCATCCATTCTCAAAGGACAGCACACACTAACATTCCAACACAAACCTTCTAATTGACCATAATCAACCTTGCTTCCATATAATGAAGGATATGGAAAGAACCTTAAGCGCATGAAGGAAGCATGAAGATCGCATCATATGCAATCAGGAGCGACTAGTCGCACTAGTTTCTCGGGATAACGGAATTTAGAATTTTAAAGCGATGAAACCACATGATCCAAGAACACTTCTTGAATCAGTTCATAAAAATCTCATAGAAAATATAGGAATACATCTTGAATCATGGTGAAGTCTCTAAACAAAGAGACCACATATCTCAAGTCTGACCCAACATAGGAAATGTTTGTAAGCGCGTTGATGAAACATATTCTTCTCGCTATACAAGATGTTGATCCAAGCGATAGATCTCCTAATTTCGTCATATAAAATCCGAGGTCTTCTTCTTGTACCGGAGTCACCAAGGAAAACAAAGATCCACGAGCAGTCGAAGTGGTGGTACGATGGCATAGCGACGACGGTGAGCCTCTTTAGGTCAAGAAGTGGACGGCCACTTAGAGCGAAGGGGGCGTGTATGATGATGAGGAGAGAGAGCTTGTGAATTATATGTTGTAAAAGAAGATCTAGGGTTGCCTCTTTTTTATAATACTTTAGGAGTCCATTGATCATAATCCATGGACAACACAAACCTAATGGTTGAGATTGATTTGTGTTTCTTTCAATGACCATGATTTTGTTGTAAAAACATAGCAATAATTGACTAAATTATATATATATATATATATATTTAATACATCATTAATATATATTAATTCATTCAAATTAATATGCCATGAAGGATTAGGATGGAGGCAAGCTTCCTTCCAATTAAGGGGGAAGACCACCACGACTCCTAAATCAAAAGTGGTCATCCACCCTCCTTATATGGAAGAGAGGATCCTCATTCTAATTATATGAGATCTTATATCTCATGTAATCCTTCGTTATAAACAACAACTTTTAATATTTATTATTTAATAAAAATAATTCCAAAATTATTTTGTGAAATATCAATCATGCCATTGCAAATTTTCGGAGCACATTCACAACACAAAAATAAAATGTAAATCCAATTCACATCAATATTGAAATTATAAATGTTATTTATAAATAACTCTCTCTTATATATTATAAATCATATTTATAATATATATGATTAATATAGATAGTACTATCTACATTATTCATATCCATGATAATTAAATCACATTTAATTATATTGGATCATCATTCTCATGCATCTAAATAATATGAATCAAATTACCATTATTCATCATAATTAAATCTCATTTAATTATCCATTTCTAAATGCTTGGATACACATTCTATCAATGGAATTATTTTTGAACTCTTTCAAGAATAATGTGCTTGCTCCACAGATACTTGAAGATAAGGACATGACAATTGTACATTCCACGTATAGTGACTTGGATATTGAGATCATATCTCAAATCCAGATCTCAGGGACCTCTCATAGATGCTTGATTAAATCAAGATCGTAGATCTCATCTCTCATTGCATTTGAATCTTATTTAGATCAATGTCCAACATTTGTAATAAGATTAGATCACTTCTATACTGAGAGGAGTCACTAAAATACAAATCCGTTTCATCACTCCCTCAGAATGGAAGTGTTATGGTTATACAATCGTTTATGATTACATGACCCTCAGAGAATACCTAATACATGTACATCCTGCATACTGAAAGAGCTAGAATAAACCCGAAGATAAAGTCATTTTTACAGTGTCATCTTAAGAGTTTAATCATCAACTTTCTCATTCGATCATTGGGAGTCGGTATTGATCATATGTTTTCCAAAAACATATATCATACGTACAAAGTCTTGTCATGCTTCCAAAGCAAGATGGCCTTGCATGGAATTTAGTTGATCCCAATACCTCATGAGTGAGCTCATGTCTTCTGATTCACAAGTGAACATGTATGACCCCTTTGAAAGATCGTATTAATCATATGCCCTTGTAAGCACATCATCTCACCGGTGTATAGACCTTGATTAGGACATCAATGTATCGATCTGCCAAATGTGCATACTCAGACATATAGCAATACATATGTCTCCAATTAGAGGATGCATGCATATATCATGATAGTATACGATATAGGTCTTAGTTATCTCGATCTTATTAGGTCAAATCTTTGATCTAACTTATCCGACACCTCTGAATCTCTATTCCTAAGCAAAGGACCTACATCCGATCTGATATCAGCCTATAGAGATGGATTGTCATCTCCTTCTCAGACTTGAGATCATCTCTTAACACTTAAATGAGTCCTCAATCTTTATATATTCGTCCAAGCACTAGCCTCTATAATTTAACAATTAAATCAACAATTGTATGATAGTTAAGATGGTCATCGAACATAACTATCATTGTACTAAAGGGCCTTATAATGTATTCAATCATTTAATCTCAGACAAGGAATGGAATAAATCAATAAATATTATTGATATATCAAACATTACAATAATGTTTTTTGTAGAAATGGTTCACCTCTGGATCACATGACTAACAATCTCCCACTACCCCTCAGAACCATTCGGGTACAATCCTTAAACCCATACTCATTACATGTTAGTCAAAAACCGTCCGCGTCAAAGGTTTGGTAAGCGGATCAGCAATGTTGTTCGCAGAGACCACCTTGATGATACTTATGTCACCACACTTTTCAATCTCCCAAATGACGTGGCATTTTCTTTGCATATACATTATCTTTTGATGACATTTGGGTACCTTCGCTTGATTTATGGCTCCCATGTTATCGCAGAGTAGAGAGATGGGAGTATCAGAGGAAACTATTCCAAGCTCTACGATGAACTTGTACAACCGCACTGCCTGATTTTTAGCATTTGATGCAATAATGTAGTCAACTTCTGTTGTTGAATCGGATGTAGTGTTCTGCTTCTTGCTTCTCTAGCTCACAGCACCACCATTCAACATGAACACAAACCCTAATGTCAACTTTCGATCATCAATATTAGACTTGAAGTCAGAATCTATGTATCCTAAGACTTGGAGATCACCATCTCCATAGACCAAGATGTAATCTTGCATCCGTCTTAGATACTTGAAGATGTTCTTTATTGCTTCCAGTATTGATCTCCATGGCAGGATTGGTAACGGCTTACCACTCCCGCTACATGGCAGATATCTAGCATTGTGCACATCGTGAAGTACATTAGGCTTCCCACAGCTGATGCGTAGGAGCATCCATCCATGGCTTTCTTATCCTCAATACTTTGAGGAGCCATCCCTTTAGACATGTGGATACCAAGTCTTAAGGCAAGGAAGCATTTCTTGGAATTCTCCTTATGGAAACATTCCAGGATCTTCTTAATTTACCCATGTTGTGACAATCTCAAAATCCTTTTTTCTCTGTTTCTGAACAGCTTTAGACCCAAGATATAAGAGGCTTTTCCAAGATCTTTCATCTCGAAGGTATGGGACAACTAAATTTTAACACTGGTCATCATCGTATATCATTCACAATGATAATGATGTCATCTATATAAAGCATGATTAATATAATGACGCTCCTACTAAGCTTGTTATACGCACACGGTTCATCAGGATTCTGATAAAACCACACCTCTTTATGGTTTCGTCGAATCTGATGTTCTAGCTACGAGAAGCTTGCTTGAGCCCATAGATGGATTTCTTCAGCTTGGATACGTTGCCTTCCTCAATTATGAAGCCCTATGGTTGCTCCATATAAATATCCTCTTCGAGGTATCCATTAAGAAAGCTATCTTGACATCCATCTGCCAGATGTCGTAGTCAATATATGCAACTATAGCTAGCAATGCCCTGATGGACTTAAGCATAGTAACATGAGAGAATGTCTCATCGTAATTGATGCCTTCTCTTTGTGTGTAGCCCTCACTACGAGCCATGCTTTGAAGGTATCTACTTTCCCATCAGGTCTCCTTTTTCTCTTGAAGATCCATTTACACCCAATGGATTTTACCTCTCTAGGTGGATCCTCTTATGTCCATACACTGTTCTTATGCATGGAGTTAGTTTCAGATTTCACTGCTAGCATCCATCTATCCATATCATGATATGTGAGTGCTTTATCAAATGAAGTTGGATCATTGTAAGTTTCACCTAACACATGGAATCAGTACCTTTCAGGTGGTGCAACAACACTCGAAGTCCTTCAAAAAGGTATGGGTGACATCTTCAATCACTTCTTCAACTTATGGTTCAGGAAACTCAATATCCTCGGGGATTCAATGAGTTCCTTTACTATATTTTTGTCCTAAATCTTAAGGAAGTCATCCTCCAGAAATTTTACATCTCTAGAGACAAAGACCTTCTGAGTCTCAGGGTCATAAAGTTAGTATCCAATACCGTACCTTACATACCCAATGAAGTAGAACTCTCGAGTGTAAGATTCTAGCTTACTTGCATTCACGTTCTTCGCATGGACAAAGCAACCCCAAATACTTAAGTGTCTAACACTAGGTTGGTTCCATACCAAAGCTCATGAGTAGTTTTAGGTATAGACTTGCTAGGAATCTTATTCAGAATATTTATTGCAGTCTCTACTACATATCTTAAGAAACTAAGTGGTAAATGTGCTTTACTCATCATTGAATGGATCATGTCCATGATGGTCCTGTTGCGTATTTCAGCAACACCATCAAGTTGGGGAATTCCAGGAGGAGTGAGTTTGGAGACAATTCCTCTCTCTTTGAGGTATTCATCGAATTCATATGAGAGGTACTTGCCACTTTGGTTAGATCAAATCCTTGTAATCTTTCTGTCGGTTTGGGTCTCAATCAAAATCATGAACTTTTTGAACTTTTAAAAGATTTCAAATTTATGATGTAATAGGAAGATAAACCCATATTGTGAATGGTCATCAATAAACGTCAAATAGTATCGATATCCATTTCGAATCATGGTACTGAAGGGACCACTTACATCAGTATGTATTAGGTAAAGAATACCCTAACCTTGTTACGGAAAGGCGTACTAGTCATTATACCTCGAACACAATGCTCACAGGTAGGTAAAGTTTGGACCTATAGAAAATTTAGGGGTCCTTCCTTTATCGATCTATTGATCGTATCAACAGATAAATGACCAAGCCTTTGATGTCAAATCATATTTGAATAATTTCCATCATCTCTAGTAATTTTAAGGTTTCTATTAGTGGTAGTAACATTCAAGACATTTTCATCAATGCACAATTCATAGAGTCCGCCAGAAGTTAGAACACCATCCACAATATATCTATCATAACGACTTATGACAAGTTTATTACATAATAAGAACGAATATATTCATTTCTAACAAGCTTAGATATCGATATTAAGTGAACATAAAGATAATCTTTAAGTACTAAGACTTTTCCACTAGATAATGATAGTCTGCAGGTCCCGATGATGATTGTTCCAACAGTTGCATCAGATCCCATCTAGATGAATATCCCCCTTCATCGAGATTCCTAGTTTCCTGAAATAGATGCACAAATTGCATACATGAATAAAAACACCAGAATCGATGATCCAACTACCTTCTCATCCTGCAAGAAAATTAGTTTCAATGATGAAAGTATAATTTTTACCTGTTGGGGTTTTACCTTTCTCCACAGATTTCAGGTAATCTGGGTAGTTACGCTTCGAGTGCCCCGATTTCTTGCAGTGGTGGCAGATATCGATTTTCTTTGATGCTAACAGTGCAGAAGCATTAGAAGATGATCAAAACCTTGACTCTTCTACTTCTTCTCATGAGCCAGACCCTTTTGAGACCCTAGCTTCTGATCATGCTTCCATTTGACATGTGCAATCATTGCATTTCTAGATGGATTTTCTTTCTTCATTACATCTTCTATAGATTTTAATGAATCTACTGTTTAGCGTTAGAAAATGTCAATTTGTTCATGCTGTATGATACAACATAATTGGTGAAAGACTTGGGAAGAGATAGTAGAATGAAGTCAGACTGCATGTCTGTGTCGATCTCAGCCCTGAGAGTCTCCAACTCCAAGGGATAACCAAACATATTGATCACGTGTTCTCGGACTGATGTCCCTTCCTGCATTTTACAGCGAATCGGTTCTTTCATGACATTATAGTATTGTGTGCGGTTAACATCACCGAACAACTATTTCAGATTATGCATTATATCTTGATAGTAGTCCATCTCCACGTGTTTATTTTAAAGCATATTTGAGAGAGATCCCGGAATATAAAATCTGGCCAATGAATGATCTTCATTATATTTTTCATTGTACTTGATATCTTTCGGTGTCTTAGGGTTTGCATGCTTTTCCTTAGACAACATATAAGATATGCGGTCTACAAAAAGGACAAAATCCAAATTACAGATACAATCCAAGTAATTTGGTCCGGTCAACTAGTTGACCTCCAAGAGCCTACTAAATGGGTTCATGGACTTCATTGTTTCAAATTAAAAATGTACTATATTAGAACATCTAAATAATTATATATTCAATATTTTATTATTTGATTAAGTATTTTAATCAAATTAGTCTTTTCTTTTGACCTTTGAAAGTTCATTCCCTTAATCACTTTTAAATAAAGATATATACTTACCGCTATATCTATAGCAAGAACTGAGATCTCCTTTTCTACCTTTGTTACATACCAATAATATGAGAAACTGTAACTCGGGTAAAAAAATCGGGAACACATTCCTCCTTGCAAGTTCAACTTGCACTCCCAATTCAGTCTTTAACACTTGGGCCCACCACCTCTAAGGTGATGTTGACCCGTCGTTAATTGAATCAACTGTCAACAGGATTAGAACTCATTATGCATAATCTAATATTACCCCAATAATATGAGGAAATGATATTGAGGTCACTACGCATATGGCATTACTCTTTCGAGAAGCAAAGGGCCCGATCCATGTGCGCTTATATACGAGAGCTATTACTTTGGACATGCATCTCCTACATACAATCCATGGCTACAGAACCCTTCAACTTGACAGGAGACCATGGATGTCAGTTATTTTTCCACCGTATCATGTTCAAATTTTAATTAATCATTACGAATCATATTAACATAATTAATTATTTCATGGGAAATCCACTCTATTCATAATATTGAATTTAATTGGATATAATTAATTTAATCATATTAAATCAATCAACAATCCAATTCAATCAATCAACAAAGCAATTAGGATTTGCTTGATATTACTATATAGTATATACCCTCACAAGTACGCATTAATTTTGTATTTTAATAATTAGAGTGCAACTTGACTTACTCATATTATTCTTTCCTCAAAAATGGATCCCTCCAGTACACTCGAGTTAAGCTGGGATGGAACATTTCCTTGACATGCAAATCACCAATTACTAAATCAAGCCAAATACCCAGACTAGACACATTCACCATTCTCATCGAGAACAATATAAAATAATACCAATGTACTTAGGTTCTATCGATAAACCTTGATGGCCAGCATTATGTTATATAATAATCTCTTTAAAATATTAGGCATCTTAAATAATTTTGAGATCCTTAAATTTCTAAGCATATCAAGCAACCATGTTTTGCATGTAAAAGTTGTCCTGCAACTATTGTAGGATAAAATTGGGTTTTCATGAAACATATATTCAATGGTCTATGATGATTAATCAATTTTTTTGTATAGTTATTACGCATCATAATTAATCATGGTAAATTCATATTTTTAATGATTTCCATTGAATAATAAATACATTAAACAAAGAGATTTGATGATCTAATCATCTTCCAACCCATCTCCACTAAATATGGAATATCTAGGGCAATCGGAATTGGAATCATACGAAATAAATTCGAGTGATTTGCTGGTTGAATTCACTACTTAATTAAAGTATTTATTTCATATTTCATGATGGGAAATCATGAGAAAAAATAATTTCTTACATATCCGCTAATACATGCATAAATAATTTTCATAGCGGGAACTCTTCGAATGATATTCATGCACCTTTAGTACCAATTATAGGTTACTATTTTTGGGACATATTTATATATTATAAATACTTTTAATAATTAAAAACACATCCAAATATTGCACAAATAATAGGTTTTTATTTTAATCAAAAACTAATTCAAATCTTGCATCCAATGCAAAAATATAGAGTCTTGCACATTTGAAACATGAACCTTGTTCATGTAGGGTTTTGGATCTCATCCAAGACCTAACCAAGGTTCTGATACTACTTGAAGGTAATGGAATAAATCTTAAGAGCATTACAGAAGCATGAAGATCACGTCATATGCGATTGAAGTGACTAGTCGCACTAATTGATCGGGGCAGTAGAATTTAAAATTTTAAAGTGATGAAACCACATATCTGAGAACACTTCTCAAATTATTTCATCTAAACCACATAGAAGATACAGGAATACCTCTGGAAACTTGGTTGCGATCGAAGTCTCTAAATGAAGAGACCACCTGTCTCAAGTCCGATCCGATAGAGGAGACATTTGCGAATGCGTCGATGAAATATGTCCTTCTCCAATCCAAGATGTTGATCTAAATGATGGATCACTAAAATACAAAATTGTTTCACCACTCCCTCGAAATGGAAGCATCATGGTTATACAATCATTTATGATCACATCACCCTCAAGTATTCCTAATATCAGTACATCCTACATACTGGATGACCTAGAATAAACCCTAAGATAAAGATCTATTTTACACTATCATCTTCATGGTTTAATCATCAAGTTTCTCATTCGATCATTGGGAGTTGGTATCGACCATATGCTTTCGAAAAACATATACCATACTTACTAATTGTTGTCATGCTTCCAAAGCATGATGACTATGCATGGAATTTGATTGATCCCAATACCTCACGAGTGAGCACACGTCTTCTGATTGACAAGTGAACCTGTATGATCCCTTTGAGAGATTGTATTACCATACGCCCTTGTATGCACATCCGCTCGCTAGTGTATAAACTTTGATTAAGCCATCAACTCGATCCGTCAAATGTACATACTCAGACATATAACAATACATCTATCTCTAGTTAGAGGATGCATGCATATATCGTGACAGTATATGACACATGTCTTGGTTATCTCGATCTCGTTAAGTCAGCTCCTTGTCCTAACTTATCTGACACATTCGAATCTCTATTCCTATGCAGAGGACTTGCATCAAGAGTTCAGTATGATATTAGCCTATAGAGAAGGATTGCCATCTCCTTATCTGACTAGAGATCATCTCTTAACAATCATTTGACTGTGCTTGATGAGTACTCAATCTTTAGATATTCATCCAAACACAAGCCTCTATAATGCAAAAATTGTATCAACAATTGTATGATCATTAAGATGGCCATGGTACTGATGAATCCACATTTCATCATCTTTATTCTATCATTTTGGCACCAAAAACCCTGGCAAATGCCTGTAAATAGCATTAAATAGAGCATCTTAACATTCATGCATGTGCATCGTATTAGTGTATAAAATACTGTAATTAAGGCCAAACATATAGAATAAATAAAGAAAAGAAAAAAAAGAATAAAATATTGTAAATATTTTATGACCCAAAACCCCGAGACCTAGGCATCTCGATGAATAGGTCGACAAGGAATAAAGTAGGGGGAGATAAGGTCAGAAATACAGTGTAAGGACCTATACATTCTTTATTCATTTTTTGGGACCTATTTTTGGTTCCACTTTTTATACATCAAATAAAGAAACTTTATACATGAAAGTTGTAGATAATTTTATATAGAAAAATACAAAATTGATTTCACTAAAAAATAATGTACAGATAAAAAGTTATGGTCTGAATAAAAATCCAGAATGCCAACTTCCCAGACCCGTATCTCATAAATGAAAACTCCAAATGCAGCATACTCACCTTTAATTGTATATAGAAGAAAATAATCTAATTAATGGTGGTGGTTTCGTATTTGGCGGAGCTACGGTTTGAAAGTTGAGTTTTGGACACCTATTGTATACCTGTACTGAATAAAATATTCAATATATTCTGTATTCATTATTTGTTCATTTTTACATTTTTATATTTTTGTAAATAATACTTATAATAATTGTGTATATTAAAATCAAAAGAAAAATGTAAATAAAACTCAAAACAAAATAATAACATATTTGATACATAAGTATTATACCTATAAGTCTACCTATACCTTCTATACCTATAATTTATTAAAGGTGCAAAACATATCAGAAAAATAAAATAAAAATATATTTGGGTATGCAAAAGTACTTTATAATTTTAGAAAATAATAAAAAATAATAGAATTAAAATACACAAAAGAAAAATAAAGAAATAAAGTATATAGGTATTATACCTATAAAGGGTGTAAATATGAACTTATAAAAATACACTTCATAAAAATAATTAAAATTCATCATAAAATACTACATAAAATTTCAAGCATTTTTCATTTTATAACTATTAATTAATTCGACCTCATTCTATTTTTTATTGATTTTATAAATTAATTTTTCAGGGTTTTTCCTGGTTGGTCCACGTGGACCAACCAGGAGGGGTCAACAGTTGACCTCGGTCAACTGGACGCCCTACCCCCTGCGCCTGTCAGAAGTTGGTTTTTGAGCCATATTCTTGGCTTTTTCGCGATTATTCCTTGCATCATTTCGTGATGGTTCCTCTTGCGAATCTATGTCTCGATCTATGGGCATGCCCGCCCTTGCGTTATCTTTGACGAAGAAACCACTGTAGCCACCGCTGGACCCTCGTCTTCCACGCCGTTCGTCAACCCTACAAAAAGAGCCCCCTGACTTCGATTCAAATTTTAATCCTTCTTCCGCCACTTTCAATCGCAAACCCCTACTTCTTCGTGCTCCTCGTGACAGGGGGAGTTGAATCGACCCGGGGTTCGTGAGGATTGGTGTAGAATCGAAGAGATTCAGTCCCTCGCCGGAGCTCCGCCGTGCTTCATCGCTCGTCGCCTCTGGTGAGTCCCCTCCTCCTTTCTCTTCGTCTTCTTGTAGCTGTAGTGTAGATTAGGTTAGCCCAGTAACAGTTTAGCTTGCCGTTCATCCAATCGCCGAGAATCCTCGATCGAAGCCACGGCGGAGCTGAGCTCCGCCCGACGTTTCCGACCACTCCAGTGATCCTCCGCCGTCCAAAACACCTCCATCCTTCTATCCTCCGCTCCATAATCACGTCGCACCCTTCTATATCCCTCGATCTCGCTCAGATCGAGCCATCGAGCTCCCCTCTCTGCCGCTCGCCGGAGCTCTTCGCCCGCACCACCTTTCGCTTCATTTGATCCATCGGACCCGGCCATTTTGTTCGCCTGGATTTTGTGTGCCTAACATTTCAGGTTCGAGCCCCAGAGAAGGCTCCATCGACCTCCATCGATTCCAGACGTCTCCGCCAGGTCACCTTCCTCGTCCGGCCATTCTACGCCGCCTCCGCCTCGCCGGAGGCCACCATTCGACGCGGAAGGATCCCAGGATCCTTTGGCCCTTGATCCTGGGGTCGGAGCGGCCGTATGTCGGCCGCAGTCGCCGCCCGAAGTTCGCCGGGGAGGTGTTCTTCGTGAACCCCTCCCTACCGTTGGATCCGACGCTTTCTCCAGAAGCGACGCCAGCCGCCCGATTGCCTGCGCCTCTCCACCGTTCGATCTTCGCCATGTGTCCAAGTGGGACGCCATCGGCCGCAAGATCGAGCCATGTGGGTATTTTGCATTTTTAACCCACGACTTTCTGTTTTTAACTTTTAGTCCAGTAACTTACATTTGTAGTTTAAAAAGTTTTGTAATATTTGCACGTAGACCCTCACTGTTTCACGATTTGCACTTTGGTCCACGTCACCTCACGTGATTGGGGTGCGTGACCTTTTGGGTATTTTGCATGTTAGGCCCAGAACTTTTGATTAATTGCAATTTCATCCCTATGCGTAGTTAATTAAATATCTTTTTGGATAAATTGCGTGTATGCCTCGCCGGCTTTTTATAATTACGATTATGCCCCTGTGAATGGTGTTTCACGTGAGCTGTGCGTGCCTCTGTGGTGAAATTGCACCTGAGCCCCTGGATGTTTCTATAATTGCATCTATACCCCTGCTAGGCTTAGGATTTTTGTGTGCTTAGCTTGTTTATTCCACGCCTAATTTAATTGCGAAAAATTCTCAAAAAATAGGTTTAAGCTCCTGTGTGCTTCTATTTTCACGCTATATTTTTAGTTTTTAATTTTATTACATTTTTATATTCATTAAAAATCAAAAACATGTTGTTTTAGCACTGTCTAGCTTAGAAAACACCAAAAAAATATTAAAATACCTCCAAAAATTCCAAAAATAATCCCTAGTATCTATTTTATCATATTTTATTATCAGTCCAAAAATCATTCAAAATCTCTAAGAAAAACACTAAAAATTTGAAAAGACTCTAAAACATCAGAAAACCCTATAAAATCGTAGAAAACTCCAAAAATAGTAAACTCAGCTCCTGTTTACTCTATATTTTGTTTTCTTTATTTGAAAATTAGTGAGAAAAATTTTGGTTGTTGTTTGATAATTTTAATTCTCATTTTGCTCACAGCCAGCACATTTTCCACTGATTTCTCTTCTTTCAGCCTTTAAAAATATCAAAAACACTTTGGAAAATCCCCAAAAATCATAAAAATAGCAAAAAATCCTAAAAATATTAAAAACATTTAATTTCTGAATTTTTGGTTATTTTTGTGCATTTTTTATAAATAGTTTACCTTGTCTTTTATTCCATTATTTTTATTTTCCAATATTGAAAAAGAAATAAAAATAAAAAATATAAAATTATAAAAATCAAAAAAATGAAAAATCAAAAATACAAAATTAAAAATTAAAAATTAAAGAAAAAAATTATAAATTAAAAACCCACAAAAAGAATTAGATTGGCTAAGTGATTCATTAGACCTAGGGTTTGGATTTTTTTATCTACACTCTGCACCGTTGTTTCCTGTGTTCGACCCCTACTTGCTTGCCATTATACATTATTAGTAGGGTATAATAAATTTTAATCCATGCTCTTGATTGCTTTATTGATTGTGTGGGTTAATTGTTGAAGATCGAGGAGGCTTGAGTAGTCGCATCAGCGACAGTGAGTCTGACTTGTCAGACCACTATTTAGCGGCTCTCGTTTTCTCGCTTTTCAAATGGCGCCGTTGCCGGGGAGCATCGGCTTGTAGAGTACCTTTAGGGTCTTTTTAGTTACTTAGCCATTTTTGCTTACTTGTCTCTTATGTATCATTTGTTTTGAACTGTCTGACTCCTCTTTGTTTTCTTGCGAGGGACCGTCGACCGAGGAGGATCGCCTAGGGGATCCTGCGCAGCCTTGGGAGGAGGAGCCGGCTATTCTACCCTAGCCGGCAGGAGAGAGCAGGAGAACTAGAGAGAGAGAGATAGTTGCTTTTATTTTTGTGAGAGAGAGTATTTGTTTAATTTGTAATAATACAGGACTTGGACACTTGAACACTTCGAGCCTAATTTCCGGGTGTTTGTTCACCCGGGGGCTCACCGCATTTTTTTTTCGTGTTTTGATCGACTGTCATTTTTCGGTTTTTTTTCTTTTTTATTTTCTTTTGTGGATTGAGCTCTTAGATTTAGGTCCTGCTTGATTCGATTAGCCTAGGTCCAAACACCCTAATAACTCTTGCATGCTCCTATAGTTCGTATTTGGACTTAGATTAATTAAGTAGTTGATCATTAGCTCTCGATCCGCGCGCCGCGAGCTCACTCCACACAAGCGCTTTCTCCTAACTCAAATGTGTTGAGCAGAGGAGGAGTGAGCCTAGACCGGACACTAGGATTGGGAGTTAGCGGTTAACTCGTGGTTCTTCACACTAGCAGTTGCCTATCTTAGGACGATTTCCGCATTGCATACCGGCATATAGATTAGGTTTATAAATTTCTGCTTTGCATCCCGCATGGAGAGAGCTGGGATTCACTGTAAGTCTTCTCACTTTGCATTCATCATTTAGGCACAAAGGTGAGCTTTCCATCTTGGTGCCGACTTGCATTGGCTTTTCCCGACTCTTTTCTCCCTCTGATTTTAGACAAAGTAGGATAAAGAAAATACAAAATCGTTAGACGCTTGTTTGAATCTACTCAAAAGAAGCGATAACACAAAAAAATTAAAAAAGGGACTGTTAAGAAAACTTTGACCTAAATAAAATTGGTAATTGGACTCATTGATTGGGGAGAGTAACACCCTCACTTGTTTTCAGGTTGCATGGGAAGGTCTCCTTCCAAGTGAGGTGAGCGTTTCGTAAGGATTAGAGCCAAAAACCCAACTTGTGGCTGCCTTGTGTATCGCCTAGATTTCCGAAGTATTGGCGCTACTATCGTACGTAGTCGAGTAGGGCTTGGTCGCCATTGGTGACTCTCTATTGTGTGAGCATCGACCTTGTCCGAAGTACCGAGCATAGGCCACGCCTTCACGGGGGTGTCTGTCTCACCGTCTGCGTCCGAGTAGGATCTTGCACGCTCACGGGTGATTCCATTGCGAGCAAGGTCCGAAGTATCGGTTTCGCCTATCAGCTTCCTCCCTCTATTTCTTTGGCTGAGTAGGGATCCAGGAAGGGTTACAAGGACCTTAAAAAGCGCAAGTTACAGGTTACAGAGGAGGAGGACAAGTACGGGAATATTTTTCCGGCAGTACTCTCGCTCCTATAGGCGTAGCGCTCTAAGGACTCGTTGAAAGATAAATTCCTGAAATCAAGATAAAAATTACAAAGATAAAAGCTGAACCTTCACGGCTTCAAGCGTTGAGTTGGTGAACTCCCTTGTCTTGTGTTTGATTGCTAATCACATTTAGGTCAAGATCAAAAATATCGCGCCGTTGCGCAATTTTGTTCTCCCTCAAGTTGACCCTCGCTCATTGTGAGCCTTCTACTGTTTTACATTCCATTTGTTTCTTGTTGACCTCCGTATCTTTCATCAACATCGATCTTCCTCTTGATCTTCGGGATGGCGACGAATGGACAGTTTAGTCGAGGCTCTTCAGCACCCACATCAGTTCCATTCGCTCGCCTTCTCCAATAATTCAAGGCGATTCCCGAGACACCGGTTCAAACCCTATGAACCGACCTCCAGACTCCCTGCCTTCTTCAATAAACCGGGACCACTCTCGTCTCGAACTCTGTCCGTTTTGGATGGCCATTGATTTTACTCCTTACACATCGCCATCCTTAACAAAGTTCTGTGTTGATCTTGCCACAGACTGCATCTCTCTATCTGGTGCTGCAATTCAGACTGATCGGGGCATTCTACCATGTGCAGACTTAGAGCCCGAGCTAGCCAACCAAGCAGAGACAGAGATGGCAGGAGGAAGGGGAAAAGGACCACAGCCCCAGCAGGAGCCTGAAGACAATGCAGGGGAAGGACAATATACCACGCAGGGCGAGGTCAACAGTCAACTGTTGGCTTCCATTCAAGCCATTCAGCAGCAGTTGACTAATCAGGGCCTGGCCCAGACAGCCTTCCAGGACATGTTGAACGATCTAAGGAGGAGGGCCGACGCGAAAGACGGCCGACGAGAGGATGATCCGAACGTTGATCCCAATTTCCATGAAGTCAATGATGAGTTTTCAGTGGGACCCGAATATGAAGCAGCAGAAGAAGATCCTCCGCAGCCCAAGCCCACACTCAAGCAGACATACAACCCAGGAGCAGGGCGCATCACTGAGTGGATTCAAATTCCACGGATGCATGCTCACTTCGAGCTAAAGCCGCAGTTTCTGTCATTGCTTCCTACTTTTCATGGGAACACCACTGAAGAACCATATATTTTTCTCAAAAAGTTTGGCCGCATCTGTTCCACTGCTCACTACCCCGGAGTCCCCCTAGATGTGATCAAGATGACCGCGTTCTCTTTCAGCCTTCAAGACAAGGCCCTTTACTGGGTCGACCATCTCGGGAAGGTCGTCACCACCTAGGAGGAATTGAAATCTGCCTTTCTCCATAAATTCTATCCTCTTGGGAGATTAAATCAGATGCGCGCCTGGATCTCCAGTTTCTGCCAGCAGCCCCACGAGACGATCCATGAAGCGTGGGAGAGATTCAAAGATCTCCAGGAAAAGTGTCCCCACCATGAAATACCAAAGACCAGTCTTGTACAACACTTCTTTGGGGGGCTATCATTCTAGAGCCAAAAGCTCGTGGATGTAACTTGCGGCGGTTCACATTTTAACAAAGACGAGGATGTAGTGTGGAACGTCTTCGAAGAAATGGCTGAGGGAGAAGCAGCCCAATCCTCGTCTAGAATTTACATGAAGCCACCAACCGCCATCAGCAAGCCAGTGAACATGGCTTCTCACACCGAGGACAAATATGAGAGCTCCAACTTGAGCATCATTGGGAGCCACTTGTCCAAAGTGGATATCATCGAGAAGAGGTCGCAGGACCTCGAAAAACTGGCAGTCATAGAGAAGAGGACCCAAGGTCTGGAAAAGCTCGACCAAATTTCCCAACAGCTGGAGCAGCTCGTCCGCGCTTTGAATGCAAACATGTGCAACGCAGTGTCTACTTCTGTAGAGCCGAATGCTGAGAAGAAGGAGCCTACAATGCAGCAAAACCCTCAGCCGACTCCACCGCAGCCCCAGCCTATTCAGCACGTGTACTACGTGCAGGTTCCGGAGCAGCCACCGCAGCCTCAGACACAGATGGTTGTATACCAACCAGAGCACCATCCCACATACTCCGAGCACTTCTCTCCACCCCCGCCGCTGATCCAGGAGATCAATGGCGTTTGGAACAATGAAGCGCAGCTGACCCGTCCTCAGGGACACTCTCAGGGTCAGAACATGGGCAACAGGCCCTTCCATCAGCAACAGCAGGGTGGGAGACCCTTCCAGCAGCCTTACCTGTACCAGCCTCCCTCACACGGGAACACTTGGAGGCAGAATTACCAACATGGTCCTCAGCAGTCCGGATATCGAGGACAGGGATACCACCAACAGCCGGCTGCCCAATACAATCAGCACAACTCGCAGTACACCTCCAATCCTCCTTCTCAACAATTTTCACAAGGATATCAGTCACAATCTCAGCTGTAATACCAGCATTCTAGACCCCAGCAGGGGGGATTCTCTAAGATTGTACCGGCCAATCCGGCCCTGGCCTGTTTGTAGCAGTTGATGAAGAACATGGCTGAGATGAACCAGAAGATCGACGACCTGACGGCAGCAAAAACCGCCATACCAGCCCAGGTCGAAGCTAACCCTAACAATTTCCGACGTAAGGAGCAGGTAGTCGGTAGTGTCCAACCCGAATCAGGTGAAATTAATTGCTTTTTATCTAACGCTGTTACTCTCAGAAGCGGTAGGACACTTCGGTCATCTGTGACGGCGAAGGGAAAGCACATTGCATCTGACGGGGAATCGTCAGTCCAGCCAACACCAGGGCCAGCCAGTATTTGGGAGCAGCACCAGCATCCAGAAAACCACAAAAAATGAAGAAAACAGAAAAACACAAAAAGATAGCAGCAACCTCGGTGGAAATCAGCCAGCATTGGAGACGCCTGCACCTTCCTTACAGCCAGCTCCTGACAGGAGGAGCACCGCACCTGCAGCGAGTCCAGCGCCAGCACCTGACGCCGAGCCTGTCATTTTTGGTCCGCAAATTGTAGATGAATCTATTCCTTTTTGTCATCTACCTGTAAACAACAATGCGGACACTATTTTGAAAGATATTGGTGAAGAGTTTGTAAATATTCCCTTTCCTGAAGCAATGAAAAAACACAAAAAAATGAAAAATTTGAAAAGTGCTTTGTCTGACCATGCTATCATAGAAATCATCCAAAATTTGGTGTTAAATATGCCATTGATGAAAGCTCTTGAGTACATGCCAGCCGTGAAGAAAGGACTTAAAGAGGCGTGTACAACCAAGTGCAGGCCAACCCCCCATAATTCCAGAAGCAAAGGTGGTAAATCTGAAAAGCACATCCTCACTATGGCCACCGTCAACGCCATCAGCAACCTCCCGGATAAAAAGCCAGATTTGGGAGCACCTCTTGTACGTTGCCAGATGTTCGATCAAGAGTTCGAGCGAACACTTCTCGACAGCGGGTCATCTGTCAATCTGATGCTAGCCTCACTACTCACAGAGTTCAAGTTAGGACCGCTCAAGCCAATGAAGATGATTCTACAATTTGCAGACAAGTTAGTCAAGCGGCCTAGGGGCCTGTTGGAGGATGTGATCGTCATGGTTCAGGAAAAGTCATTCCCGGCCGATTTTGTGGTCTTAGATATGGACGTCCCCGCTCCGTTGCTCCTTACCCCGATCATACTTGGAAGACCATTTCTGCGGACATCAAATGCAGTGGTGAATTATGGGACGGGA
The DNA here is from genome assembly GCA_037367405.1 of Ottelia alismoides. Lineage (NCBI taxonomy): Eukaryota > Viridiplantae > Streptophyta > Magnoliopsida > Alismatales > Hydrocharitaceae > Ottelia > Ottelia alismoides. The sequence goes on from JAZKJV010008265.1 coordinate 488,524, forward strand.
GAAATCACTTTTGGAGCTGGCAATGAAATTATCCGAGTTGAGACCCTGTCTGAGGGAACGCCCGCTGAATCGACATCTGCATCGTGTGCAAGGGTGATCGAGAATGATGAAGACTGCGATTTTCTAGCAGAGATTCAAGATACCAACCTATTCCTGGATGATAATGAGATCCATGGACTCCTCCGTCTCAAGGAGGAAGTGGAGACCGCAGTCGAATTTCCTTGTATTGATCCAGATGAGGAACTGGCTGATGCGCTACAAGATACTACTGTGGGGATGATGTGCCTTCAGAACCAAGAGCCGAAGTTTGAAGCATTTTCTGATGAAGAGGGCATCATCAAGGAATTTTGTCAGGATTTGAGAGAGGAAGCAGATCAGAATATGGTGGACACTGAACAGTTGAACAAATCACCACCTGCACTAATAGATGAGGTCACCACTGAAGCAGCTCAAACCCCGCCAGAGCTAAAACCTTTGCCCTCAAATATGAAGTGTGCCTTCCTTGCGGGAGAACCGAACATGTACCTGGTCATCATCAATGCACATCTGACCGAAGATCAAGAATCTCATCTGATGGAGGTTCTGAACGCAACCGCAAGGCAATAGGCTGGCGAACCTCCGATCTCCATGGGATCAATCCGTCACTCTGTTCGCATCGCATCTTTCTGGAAGAAGACTGCAGACCCTCTCGTGAACTGCAAAGAAGATTAAACCCAAATCTGCGGGAGGTGGTTATGAAAGAAATCCAGAAATGGTGTGATGCGGGATTCATTTATCCCATCTCCGACAGCAAATGGGTGAGTCCTCTGCATGTTGTGCCCAAGAAATCGGGGATCACGATTGTGAAAAATGACAAAGGAGAGGAGATCGCAACCAGAGTACCGACTTCTTGGCGAGTGTGCGTGGATTACAGAAGACTCAACCTCGCCACCAAGAAGGATCATTTTCCGCTACCTTTCATCGACCAGATCTTGGAGAGATTTGCCGCGAAGGAATATTTCTGTTTCTTGGACGGCTACTCTGGGTATAATCAAGTTGCTATTGCTCCTGAAGACCAAGAGAAGACCACGTTCACCTGTCCTTTTGGCACATATGCCTTCAGACGGATGCCGTTCGGGCTTTGCAACGCCCAAGCCACATTTCAAAGGTGTATGCTTGCAGTTTTTGCCGATATGGTGGGCAGCTTTCTCGAGGTCTTTATGGACGATTTTTCGGTCTACGGGGATTCATTTGATCAATGTCTCGATTATCTAGACCGAGTCCTACGGAGGTGCTGCAAAGTGAATCTTGTGCTGTCCTGGGAGAAGAGCAATTTCATGGTGACCGAAGGAATCATGCTGGGTCACGTTGTTTCTAAACGTGGCATGGAGGTTGACCCAGCCAAGGTGGATGTAATTTCTAAGCTTGAGCCACCTACAAATATCAAGCAAGTCCGGTCATTCCTGGGCCATGTCGGTTTTTACCGACGATTTATTAAAGATTTCAGCAAACTGGCCAGACCGCTGACTGAATTGCTCGGCAAGGACAATGAATTCATTGTAGACGACCGTGTTCTCCTTGCCTTTAATCAGTTGAAAGAGCTCATCACGCAGGCCCCTGTCCTGCAGCCACCGATTTGGACTCAGCCTTTCGAGATTATGACCGACGCGTCAGATTATGCCATCGGAGCTGTACTGGGACAGAGGAAAGACAATGTACCATTTGCGATTCACTACGCTAGTCGGACGCTCGATGAAGCCCAGAGAAACTACACTGTCACTGAAAAGGAGCTGTTAGCGGTAGTCTTTGCTTTGGAAAAGTTCATATCTTACCTTCTTGGGTCCAAAGTTATCATTTACACTGATCATTCGGCCATTCGGTACTTACAGCAGAAGAAGGATGCCAAACCACGTCTCATCCGGTGGATCCTTCTCCTCCAGGAGTTTGACTTGGAAATCAGAGATAAACCTGGGGTAAAGAATGTAGTGGCCGATCATCTGTCAAGACTTCCTGAACCAGAGTCTCCTGAGCTGAACTTGCAGCCTATCACAGAGACCTTTCCAGATGAATCGATTCTATCTGTCGCCTCACTTCCTTGGTATGCGGACATTGTGAATTATCTAGTTGCCAAGAAAATCCCACAGGACTGGCCTAAGTTGAAAATAGACAGATTTTTGTCTAAAATCCATTTTTACCAGTGGGAAGACCCGTATCCGTTTCGTGAGGGAGCAGATTGCATCTGGCGAAGGTGTATTCCTCAGGAGGAAGTTCCAAGTGTCCTCGCTCTATGTCATGATCAAGATTCTGGAGGACACCATTCAGGCAAACGAACGGCAGCAAAAGTGCTTCAAAGTGGCCTCTGGTGGCCTTCATTATTCAAAGATGCAGATGAGTATGTCAAATGTTGCACTGACTGTCAGAAGATGGGTGGAACCATAGGAATGAGAGATACGATGCCTCTGAAGTACATTCAGATCTCATATGTCTTTGACGCATGGGGCATTGACTTCATGGGCCCGTTTCCCAACAGTCAGGGTTATGAATATATTCTGCTTGCTGTTGATTATGTCAGTCGATGGGTGGAGGCTATCCCCGCCCGAGCCACCGACAGTAGGACTGTCTGTCGATTCTTACGAGATCACATCATAGCACGGTTCGGGATTCCCAAAATTCTCATATCTGACGGGGGTAGTCATTTCATAAATAGAGAGGTGGAGAAGCTGACTTAAGAATTCTGCATCGAGCATCGTGTTGCTTCACCTTACCACCCGCAGTCTAATGGCTTAGCTGAATGTTCCAACAGGGAGATCAAAACGATTCTACAGAAACTTGTGCGTCCGGATCGCAAGAACTGGTCTCAGCTGCTTGACTCCGTTCTTTGGGCTTACAGAACAACGTACAAGTCACCCTTGGGAATGTCTCCCTACCGCCTGGTATATGGCAAGCCATGTCATTTGCCCGTGGAACTTATTCACAAATCTTTATGGGCTATTAATATCTGTAATTTGGACTCCAAGCAAGCAGGAAAGAACAGAAAACTAGATCTGAACAGATTACTGGAATTCAGAGACTATGCATATGACAACAGCCTGATGTACAAGGAGAAGGTCAAAACATGGAATGACAAGCACATACGCCACAAGTCCTTTGATCCAGGTCAGAAGGTATGGTTGTTCGATGCGAAATTAAAGATCTTTCCAGGCAAATTGAAGAGCAAATGGACTGGGCCGTTTTTGGTTAGGCAGGTGCGTGACAATGGAAGTGTATTGTTATCCAATCTGTCAGCTGACGCACAGCCTTTTGTAGTCAATGGACAGCTTCTGAAGCCATACCTTGAACATGACACATTCATGGCCGTCGTTGACTCAATTCAAGTAATCTATGAGAATGAGCTGGACATCTCGAAAGAGGCAGAGGAAGGCGAAGCACATCAAAACATTTTTGAATGATTTCCCTTTTTTCGTCTTTTCTTCTTTTCTTCTTTTCAATTTCTTTTATCTTGTTCTACCGAATGGATGTCATCCCTTTCATCACTGCTACACTCAGGATGTACTTTATCCTAAGTATAGGGGGTGCGCATCCCGAGTTGTTCAGATCCAATTTCATCTCTTTTCTTCTTTTCTTCTTTTCTTCTTTTCCTTTTCTACCTTCTGTATCTATCAAAAAGGTGCCGCCCTTGTAGACAGTTTTCCATACTTAGGATGTACTTTGTCCTAAGTATAGGGGGGTGTGCACCCCGAGTTTCTTCTAGTCTTTTCGATCCTCTCCCTTGTCTCCTCTTCTTGTCTATACTTAGGGATATTTTTACCCTAAGTATAGGGGGAGACAATCTGAGTACGATCTGTTCATTCCCACCCTTGACCCTCCCTGTGTTGTGTACAGTCTGCTACACTTAGTATTATTTGATCCTAAGTATGGGGGGACGGTCAACTTCTCCTTCGTTTGATTCATTCGTCCATTTATTCATTTGATTCTTTAGACTTGTCTATACTTAGTACAAGTTATGTCTTCTCTTTTCTCTCTGATCTATGAGGACATAGCTCAAGCTAAGTATAGGGGGGTCGTATATACTGTGTATATACTTTAGCCATAACTCGTACTTTCGTATTTTCTTAATAATATGGCTAGAAAAAATTCTTTAAAATCCATTAAAAAAATCTTTAATAAAAAGGTGTTTTATTCCTCAAATTCTTTTTGTATTTACTGATTAATAAATCAGGTGAAAATGATTTTGCAAAATGTTTGAAAATTAGTTTGAAAATCTTTGTGAACATCTATTGAAAACTATTTTGAAAATGATTTGTTACATGTTTTCAACCTTTGTAAAAATGTGTGGTTTGTAAACATTCTTTTCTTTGTGTGAAATAAAATGTTTGAAAAATGATTTGCTAATGGTTTGAAAAGTGGTTGCAAAAACATTTTGAAAAACCTATATATACTGTTTTGAAAGCCTTTGCAAAATGATTTTCAAATGTGTGTACATGTTTGTAAAATATTTGTAAAAAAACTATTTTGGACTGTAGTTTTCAAAAATTGTGTGAAAAGCTTGTGTCAAATAAGTTTGAGGAATACTGACATCACACCAAAATTCACTATATGTATATCTATAAATATGACCACTTACCCTGTAAGTTCTTAAAATCCACTTCTTGTAAATAAAGAAGCACTCCCGTGTACATATTTTTAACCTAGTTTTTCAGCCAAAATCTTTTGTTTTAAAAACACCCAAAATATTTGCAAAATTAAAATCCAAAAACATTTGAAAAATCTTTTTGAAAAAGACAAAAAAATGCATATCATGCAATCATCTTTTCAAAAATCCATAAAAAGTTCAAAATCTTTGAAAATTGCATCACAAAAATATTTCCTGCATTCTGCATACCATTTGCATAGCATGGGCATTTTCGCATTGAGTTTGATAGTTGAATAGGTCTAAGTAAAATCCGGAGATTGGAGCTTGATTGGACCTTAAAATCTACCTAATAACAGGAACCTTATAGGAACTGGGTTTGAGGTACTTCATGTCTAGTTGACTTAATTCTTTGAGGATCACGGGAATTGGTTCAATGGATTCTTGACTGCCTAAGTAGAGTATTTCGGAGCACACACACAACTCTTGTTGATAATGACCTAACTTGGACACCTGCACCTTTCACATGGCTCAACTCAGTTGGAGTGGTGAGGGGATTGGATTTGCCGGTATGAGACGCACACAAGTGGAAACATTTGTCCTCCTCTAGGGAGGGAAGTTCACCCCAACCCGTCCAGTGATTAGGAAGTCTAAAGACAGGAGGCTGTAGGTTGCGATAAAGCTTCAAAAGAGGGATAGTCTACTAGCTCAAGAGGAAAAACTCCTTATGTAAATGCTGCTGTATATAGTATTCAAAAGAAAAAGAAGAAGAAGAAGTTCAGGCATGTACAAAAAAATAAAAAAATCCTGCAAAGTATGTGAATATGTTGTATAGAAAATAAGCAAGCTTGAGCATCAAAGTCATATCATGTGAGCCTGCAGCAGGATGACTTGACTACACTGTATTGCATCCCGGGATAGGTAGCTACACCGGCTACCGTCCATTCTTCTCTTCACCCCCTCCTCTTGAGCTGGTTGCCACTTGAACTTAGAAGGGAATACCCCGCTCCTCGAGGATGGAGTTATTGGATTGGGGAATCATTGGGTTGTCGTACTGGAGAAGTCAGTTTCTTTGTCACTCTAGTTGGGGAGAGCCACCATCACTTACACTGTACGAGTCAGATTCATAGTCGTAAGGGTTTGCGTATGAATTGAGATATTTCTAACCTGGCTATTGAGGAGACTTGGACAGAGTTTTGAGATTCTCAGGGACTGTTGGATTTCAGATTCAGTTCTCAATAAGGTTCCGCCCGCAGTAAATCTCAAAAGGTCCGACTTAAGCTCCAAACTTTGATTTTGTGAAGATAAGTTTGATAATCAAATAAAATCCACGTTCTTCTTTTTTCTTTTCTTTCTTTTTCTTTTTGCACTTATTGCATAAGTGTTTGCTAGGGACTAGCAAAGGTAAAGTATAGGGGGATGATGAATCCACATTTCATCATCTTTATTCTATCATTTTGGCACCAAAAACCCTGGCAAATGCATGTAAATAGCATTAAATAGAGCATCTTAACATTCATGCATGTGCATCATATTAGTGTATAAAATACTGTAATTAAGGCCAAAATTATAGAATAAATAAAGAAAAGAAAAAAAAGAATAAAATATTGTAAATATTTTATGACCCGAAACCCCGAGACCTAGGCACCTCGATGAATAGGTCGACAAGGAATAAAGTAGGGGGAGATAAGGTCAGAAATACAGTGTAAGGACCTATACATTCTTTATTCATTTTTTGGGACCTATTTTTGGTTCCACTTTTTATACATCAAATAAAGAAACTTTATACATGAAAGTTGTAGATAATTTTATATAGAAAAATACAAAATTGATTTCACTAAAAAATAATGTACAGATAAAAAGTTATGGTCTGAATAAAAATCCAGAATGCCAACTTCCCAGACCCGTATCTCATAAATGAAAACTCCAAATGCAGCATACTCACCTTTAATTGTATATAGAAGAAAATAATCTAATTAATGGTGGTGGTTTCGTATTTGGCGGAGCTACGGTTTGAAAGTTGAGTTTTGGACACCTATTGTATACCTGTACTGAATAAAATATTCAATTTATTCTGTATTCATTATTTGTTCATTTTTACATTTTTATATTTTTGTAAATAATACTTATAATAATTATTTATATTAAAATCAGATGAAAAATGTAAACAAAACTCAAAACAAAATACAAACATATTTGATACATAGGTATTATACCTATAAGTCTACCTATACCTTCTATACCTATAATTTATTAAAGGTGCAAAACATATCAGAAAAATAAAATAAAAATATATTTGGGTATGCAAAAGTACTTTATAATTTTAGAAAATAATAAATAAAAATAATAGAATTAAAATACACAAAAGAAAAATAAAGAAATAAAGTATATAGGTATTATACCTATAAAGGGTGTAAATATGAACTTATAAAAATACACTTCATAAAAATAATTAAAATTCATCATAAAATACTACATAAAATTTCAAGCATTTTTCATTTTATAACTATTAATTAATTAGACCTCATTCTATTTTTTATTGATTTTATAAATTAATTTTTCAGGGTTTTTCCTGGTTGGTCCACGTGGACCAACCAGGAGGGGTCAACAGTTGACCTCGGTCAACTGGACGCCCTACCCCCTACGCCTGTCAGAAGTTGGTTTTTGAGCCATATTCTTGGCTTTTTCGCGATTATTCCTTGCATCATTTCGTGATGGTTCCTCTTGTGAATCTATGTCTCGATCTATGGGCATGCCCGCCCTCGCGTTATCTTGGACGAAGGACCACTGTAGCCACCGCTGGACCCTCGTCTTCCACGCCGTTCGTCAACCCTACAAAAAGAGCCCCCCGACTTCGATTCAAATTTTAATCCTTCTTCCGCCACTTTCAATTGCAAACCCCTACTTCTTTGTGCTCCTCGTGACAGGGGGAGTTGAATCGACCCGGGGTTCGTGAGGATTGGTGTAGAATCGAAGAGATTCAGTCCGTCGCCGGAGCTCCGCTGTGCTTCATTGCTCGTCGCCTCTGATGAGTCCCCTCCTCCTTTCTCTTCGTCTTCTTGTAGTTGTAGTGTAGATTAGGTTAGCCCAGTAACAGTTTAGTTTGCCGTTCATCCAATCGCCTAGAATCCTCGATCGAAGCCACGGCGGAGCTGAGCTCCGCCCGACGTTTCCGACCACTCCAGTGATCCTCTGCCGTCCAAAACACCTCCATCCTTCTCTCCTCCGCTCCGTTATCACGCCGCACCCTTCCAGATCCCTCGATCTCGCTCAGATCGATCCATCAAGCTCCCTCTCCGCCGCTCGCCGGAGCTCTTCGCCCGCACCACCTTTCGCTTCATTTGATCCATCGGACCCGGCCATTTTGTTCGCCTGGATTTTGTGCGCCTAACATTTCAGGTTCGAGCCCCAGAGAAGGCTCCATTGACCTCCATCGATTCCAGACGTCTCCGCCAGGTCACCTTCCTCGTCCGGCCATTCTACGCCGCCTCCGCCTCGCCGGAGGCCACATTCGACGCGGAAGGATCCCAGTATCCTTTGGCCCTTGATCCTGGGGTCGGAGCGGCCGTATGTCGGCCGCAGTCGCCGCCCGAAGTTCGTCGGGGAGGTGTTCTTCGTGAACCCCTCCCTACTATTGGATCCGACGCTTTCTCCAGAAGCGACGCCAGCCGCCCGATCGCCTGCGCCTCTCCGCCGTTCGATCTTCGCCACGTGTCCAAGTGGGACGCCATCGGCCGCAAGATCGAGCCCCGTGGGTATTTTGCATTTTTTAACCCACGAATTTTTGTTTTTAACTTTTAGTCCAGTAACTTTCATTTGTAGTTAAAAAAGTTTTGTAATATTTGCATGTAGACCCTCACTGTTTCACGATTTGCACTTTGGTCCACGCCACGTCACCTCACGTGACTGGGGCGCGTGACCTTTTGGGGTATTTTGCATGTTAGGCCCAGAACTTTTGATTAATTACAATTTCATCCCTGTGCATAGTTAATTAAATATCTTTTTGGATAAATTGCATGTATGCCTCGCCGGCTTTTAATAATTACGATTATGCCCCTGTGAATGGTGTTTCACATGAGCTGTGCGTGCCTCTGTGGTGAAATGCACCTGAGCCCCTGGATGTTTCTATAATTGCATCTATACCCCTGCCAGGCTTAGGATTTTTGTGTGCTTAGCTTGTTTATTCCACGCCTAATTTAATTGCGAAAAATTCTCAAAAAATAGTTTAAGCTCCTGTGTGCTTCTATTTTCACGCTATATTTTAGTTTTTAATTTTATTACATTTTTATATTCATTAAAAATCTAAAACATGTTGTTTTAGCACTGTCTAGCTTAGAAAACACCAAAAAAATATTAAAATACCTCCAAATAATTCCAAAAATAATCCCTAGTATCTATTTTATCATATTTTATTGTCAGTCCAAAAATCATTCAAAATCTCAAAGGAAAAACACTAAAAATTTGAAAAGACTCTAAAACTTCAGAAAAACCTATAAAATCGTAGAAAACTCCAAAAATAGTAAACTCAGCTCCTGTTTACTCTATATTTTGTTTCTTTATTTGAAAATTAGTGAGAAAAATTTTGGTTGCAGTTTGATAATTTTAATTCTCATTTTGCTCACAGCCAGCACATTTTCCACTGATTTCTCTTGTTTCAGTCTTTAAAAATATCAAAAACACTTTGAAAATCCCCAAAAATTACAAAAACAGTAAAAAATCCTAAAAATATTAAAAACATTTAATTTCTGAATTTTTGGTTATTTTTGTGCATTTTTATAAATAGTTTACCTTGTCTTTTATTCCATTGTTTTTATTTTCCAATATTGAAAAAGAAATAAAAAATATAAAATATAAAATTATAAAAATCAAAAATTAAAAATCAAAAATACAAAATTAAAAATTAAAATTTAAAGAAAAAAATTAAAAATTAAAAACCCACAAAAAGAATTAGATTGGCTAAGTGATTCATTAGACCTAGGGTTTGGATTGTTTTATCTACACTCTGCACTGTTGTTTCCTGTGTTCGACCCCTACTTGCTTGCCATTATACATTATTAGTAGGGTATAATAAATTTTAATCCTTGCTCTTGATTGCTTTATTGATTGTGTGGGTTAATTGTTGAAGACCGAGGAGGCTTGAGTAGTCGCATCAGCGACAATGAGTCTGACTTGTCAGACCACTATTTAGCGGCTCTCGTTTTCTCGCTTTTCAGGTACATAACCTTAATTGTACTAAGGGACCTTATAGTGTATTCATTCATTTAATCTCAAATATGGAGTGAAATAAATCAATAACTTTTATTGATATATCAAACGTCAAAAACATTAATTGTAGGAATGGTTCACCTCAGGCTCACATGGCTAACATATACCATTAGAAAGTCATTCTCTTGATCAACAAGATCCTTGATTTCCAGTCTCCTAATCAATCATCTTAGTAAGTCAAGAGAGGACGAGGCAACCATGCAAGGAGCCAAGAGGAGGAGGGCTTCGCTAGAGGAGGGGCGCGGGAATTCCGAGGAGGAGGGCATTGTTAGGGGAAGATGGCTGATGAATCTCCATTTCATCACCTTTATTCTATCATTTTGGCCTCAAAACCCCAGCAAATGCATGTAAATATCATCAAATTGTACATAATAGCATTCATCATTCATTGTATTAATTATACATTAAATACTGTGGCTTAATGCCAAAATTATAGAATAAAGAGAAGAAAAGAAAAAGGAATAAAATATTGAAGATATTTTATGATCCAAACCCGAAGACCAAGGCCAGCATGGAATTGGTCGACAAGGAATAAAGTAGGGGGAGATAAGGGCCAGTATACAATAAACACCTCATTTATTTATTCATTTATTTATGTATTTTTGACACCTATTTTGTACATAATTATTTATTCATCAAATAAAGAAACTTTGTTCATGAAAGTTGTAGATAATAATGTAAATAAAAATACAAAATTGAGTTTGTGTAAAAATAATACTCAATGTACATTTTATACAGAGAATAAAAAGCCAAAATATCAACTTCACAGGCCCATATCTTGCAAATAAAAACTCCAAACCACCCGAACTCACCTTTGATTGTATATAGCTTTCCAAGAACAATTTAATAAAATTGGTTTTCATAATTTTTGGAGTCCATATGCAAAAATTAGGTTTTTGGCCCTCATTGTGCAACCTGCCTGATTAAAATATTCCATTTATTCATTATTCATTATTGTAGCAAATTTATATTTTTAGAATTTTACAAATAATGTATAGAATACATGTACATATTAAAATTAAAAGAAAACTAAAAAGAATTTCTAAAATAAAATAAGTTTATGTAATACATAGGTAAAATACCTATGTTAAGAATGTACATAAATAAAAGGGGATTTATTATTTTATTCTTTTTTTCATTTATACTTTTATAATAATGTCTATATTATATATAACTTATTAAAAATACAAATCCAAAATAAAAAAACAAATAAAATTCATTAAATAAATAAAATGTATATAATATATAGGTAAAATACCTATAAGTATACTTACATATGCATATACCTATTTATTTAAAAATGTAAATAAACTCCTAAAAATTAAATAAAAATACCTTTATACTCACAAAATTAAATTATTATTTTATAAAATAAGCCAATAAAATAATAAAAGAAATAAACAAACTAAAATAAAATACACAAAAATACATGTAAATACATAGATATACACATGATTAAATTAAAACTATAATAAAACATTTCGAAAAATTCAATAAAAATCACAAAAATACTACATAAAAAATACACATTTTTTATGTTTTAAGAAAATTCTAATAAAATCATTTACTATGGTAAATAAATCAATTTAGACTCAAATTTCCTGTTTTGTCTTTTAGCGGCTAACGTGGACCAATGGGGCGCCGGTCTTCGTTGACCCCCTGGTCAACTGTCCCATCCCAGCTCTGGCGTCTCTGAACCATCTTTTTCCCCGATTTTCATCCCTTTTTTACAGCCATCCCATCCATCGATCGAGCTCACTTCCTTCACAAGAATTGCTCTCTGATCATGCATGATACCCGCCAATAACTTGGATCAATTGGATACTCATTGGATCATGCAATAATCGCCGGTCAATAAGGCACGTTGCCAATGTCTATAAAAAAGAAGCTCCGCCCCCTTTCGCAAATTTGGCCAATTTTAATCCAACCTAAAGCCTTGATTTCGTTCCTAGAACATTCCTCGTGACAGGGGGAGTGTTCCAGTGCCTCGAATCGGCCGGAGGAAGGAGAATTTTGTCGCGGCGGAGCTCCGACGTCCGCCCTGCTCCCTGGTGGCCCCCAGGTATAAGAGCTGACCTTTTTATGCATTTTAATTAGTTTTTAATGTTAGTTTTTAATTCCAGTAGTTAATTTAGTCCTTAGTTGTTCGGCTTAGCGTAAAATCAAAAATTCGAAGTTTGCCGGAGCTCCGCTCCGACGACTTCTTCACTGTGAACCCGACCGTGTCCGACCGCCTTACGCACCTCATTTCATACCCCATCGTTTTCTCCATCGATCACACCCATTTGCTCAACCCAGGACCCCTGGTCTTGGCGAATCGGGCTCCACCTCCGCCGTACGCCGGAGCCCCTCCGCCTCGCTCCATTTCGCTGCGAAGCTTCAAAACCCCCGGGTCGAGGAGGGTAGCCCTCGCTCCCCGGTTCTTCCTGTGCAGGTACAACAAGGAATGGAGCCCCATCTGGGCTTGCATTGAACCAGGAATAGGTTCGTGGATGTCCTGTGCTTCATCGACCTCGTCGGAACGACTCGGACCTCCATGAGCCATGAGAGAACCATCAGACGACGCGGAAGCCTCCCAGCTACGTCCAGAGCACTTCAAATGCGAGGGAGGTGCCCGGAGGAGCCCGAGCTGCTCGATCGAAGCTCGCCGGGGGCGAGCTTCTTCCATGTTCTTCCAGACACCTCCAGCGCCGTCGGATCAGGAGGCGAGGCCCAGATTGAAAGACAACCGTCCGATGAAGACACGCGCCAACCGTCAGATCCGCGAGGAGCTTCTAATCCGAACCCTTCATCGACGAACCGGTATCCATTGTCAGATGGGCGACACGTGGATAAGTGGCGCACCCAACACCGCAGGATGAAGCGCCTTAGGGGGTAAACTTCAAACACCTCCCCCCACCTTTTTGTATTTAGAGTTTAATACCAAAAATAATTAGTTATGTTGTAAATAAACTGTATAAATTGCTGAAGGCCCCCCTGATGTTTTTATATTTGCGTATTAGTCCCTCCGCGCCTCACGTGCAGACCCCACGTGAGGCGCGTGATATTTGCATTAAAACCCTGCCGGGTTTCAGTAATTGTAGAATGGACCTGAAAATAAAATTAAACGTTCATTTTTATTGTAATTTTTGCATGGATGCCCTTGTCACTTATTTTATTTGCAAAAATACCCCTGCCAGGCCATGTATTGTTTGTATGCTTTGTCCATTTATTTTGTGCTTCGTATTTCCTTGAAATATTTTGTAAAAATGGATATAAGCTCCTGTTTGGTTGTTCTTGCATGCTAGAATTTTAGTTTTTAATTTTATTGCATTTTTGCATTTATTAAAAATCAAAAACATGCCTTTTAATTACTGTCTAACTTATAAAATTCCAAAAAAATATTCAGAAACCTCGAAAAATTCCAAAACAAATCCCTAGTATGTATTTTGACCTATTTTAGTGTCAGTCAAAAATCCCTAAAAATCTCAAAAGAAAAACCTTAAAAATTCAAAAATGCACAAAAACTTCAAAAAAATGTATAAAATCAAAGAAAAATCAGAAAAATATGAACTCAGTTCTTATTTATGCTATATTTTATTATCTTTATTAGAAAAATAGTGTGGAAAATTTTTAAGGTTGTTTGCTATTTTTAATTCCTATTTTTCTTACAGCCAGCCCCTGTTTCCCTGTTTTCTCTTATGTTGCTATTTAAAAATCTTAAAATGTTTTGAAAAATGCCCAAAAATCACAAAAACAGTAGAAAATCTTGAAAATAACCAAAAAGCTTTATTTCTGAATTTTTTACCATTTTTTATATAGTTTTATAAATATTATAACTCCCCCTTTATATATATATATATTACCCTATAAAAAAAAGAAAAAAATGCGTATCTATATACATATATATACTTATATATCTATTAATATATGGCTTTCTAAATAAAATATATATATATATATTATGCATATATATACCTATTATATGTATTATATGCTATGTTCTCACCTTCTATGAGTACATATACATCTATACATTTATATTCTATACATTATATATATACATATATTACCTAATTATATTATTAAAAATAAATAATAATAATAATAATAATAAATAAAAAATAATAATAATATAAAAACCCACAAAATAGGCTTCACACATGGATGACTCTGTGGTATATGCACATCTTAGGCTTATGCATGTTTGTATTGCTCTCTGTGGTTCGACCTCTACATGCTTGTTCCCTATACATTTTATGGTAGAGTAATAAATATTAATTCACATTTTTGGGACTCAATTATTTTATTCTTTTATTGTGGGTTAATTTGCTGATCAACCCATGTTTGGTGAGCGGTCGCCTCAGCGACACTTGATACATTGATTATTGTGACCCTCGCAAAATGTGTGGTTATCAGATGGTGCCGTTGCCGTGGAGCAATGAGCATAGCCTAATTTATTTTGTCATTCTTGTGTACATTTTTGATTTATTATTTATTTCATGAGCAGCTATTTCTATTGTCATTAATCACCATGCTTCATTGATTTCATTTATTGTGATTATTTTATCTGCTCTATTTGATTGATTGAGCTATTCTAATGCAATCTTTTTGTGACTTTGATGCAAGGGCCCGCCACGCGAGGATGGCTTCCTAGGAGGCCAAGGCTGCCGAGCTTGGAGAAGGATGGTCTTCTCTTCTCATGACCATCTGGAGAGAGTATCAAGGAAGCAAATAGATGTGGATTAGATAGGTGTATAATATTTAGGATTATTTTTGTAATTTATGGTGAGAGAGAGATAATTTTGGCATGTAATTAAACAAGACTCTACTCTTCACAATGAGGTCCAGTGCCCGGGTGATTGTTCACCTGGGGGCCTCATCGCGGATTTTCGAGTTTTCATCGCCTTCTTTTATTTGTTTCCCAAAGTTTTGAGCTTTCCGCCTTTATTTTATTTTGTTTTGTGTGCTTGGAGCCCCTAGATGTAGGTTGCTTGACTCGGTAGCTAGGTCCACACATTAATAAGAATGCATGTTCCTATAGTCTACTTCGTATGGATCTAGTCAAATTTAAACAAGCCGCTTATTTGTCTCTTAGCCCTTGTGCTGCAGCGAGCCCTGTAAAGCGCTTTCTCCTACCCTCAAGTGTGTTGAGCAGAGGAGGGGTGAGCCAAGATCGGACCCTTCGGGCTAGAGATGAATGAGCGACTTATGGTTCTTCACGCTAATAGCAGCTAATGTTTAGGGCGATTTTGTGCCTTCATACCGACATGTAGATAGGTTTACAAATTCTGTTTTGCATACCGCATGGAGAGAGCTGGGATGCCCTGTAAGTCTTCTAACTCAGCATGCATCATTCGGTTCAATGGTGAGATTTCCATCATGGAACCACTTGCACAGCTTTTCCGCTATCTCCCTCTGATTTTGAGCACCTAGGACTTAAATGAAAATCTACAAAAACGTTAGGTGCTGGTATGAAACAGACTCAAAAAAAAGAGAAAACCCAAAAACTAAAACAAGGGGACTGCTAAATAAACTTTAACCTTAATTAAAATCTGTAATGGACTATCATTATACCGGGTTCATAAAGCCCTCATTGTTTTCAGGTACCTTGGAGGGGGACCAAAACCATACTCCCTTGAGCGAGTGCGACCCCCTAAGGATTAAAGCCAAAAACCCAGTCTGCAACTACCTTGTGTATCGCCTGGATTTCTGAAGTAATGGCGCTTCTATCGTATGTAGGCGAGTAGGGCTTGGTCACCAATGATGACTCTCTGTTGTGTAGAGCATCGACCCTGTCCGAAGTATTGAGCATAGGCCATGCCTTCACGGGGGTGTCTGTCTCATTGTCCTGCATCCGAGTAGGTTCTTGCACGCTCACGGGTGATTCCGTTGCGAGCGAGAACCGAAGTATTGGTTTCGCCTATCGGCTTCCTCTCTCTTTTCTTTGGCTGAGTAGGGATCCAGGAAGGCTTACAAGGACTCCAAAAAGTACAGACTACAGGTTACACAGGAGGAGGACAAGTACGGGATACTCTTCTGGAAGTACTCTCTCTCCTATAGGGTAGCATACTAAGGACTTGTTATAAGATATGCCTGAAAATCACAACTCTAAAAATGAAAAGATAATAAATAGCCGAGCTTTTACGGCTTCACATGGCGTGAGTTGGTGATCCTGATTTTGTATTGTGTTTGTATGGATCTAGATTAAGGTTCAAAGATCAAGTCCCGCGCCTTTGCGCGTATTTTGTTGTTTCTCCCTTTGACCACCCCGCTCAACCGAGCCTCTCTACTGTTTTACACTCCTTTTATTCCTCATTGACCATCGTATCTTTCATCCAACATCCGATCTGCTCTTGTACTTCGCGAAGTTGATTCATGGATGGTTTCCGTCGGGACCATGCCGACACCTACATCGATTTCATAGACTCAACTCCGCCAATAAATTCGAGGCGATTCCCGAGTACCTGATCCGGACTTTGCGGATCGATCTCCAGACTCCTCATTTTCTACCTTTCTCTTGGCCACCCAATAAACTGGGATCACTTTTGTCCCACTTCCACCGTTGTGAATGGAAGTCGATTACAGTCTACATCCTTTTCCATTCACAACATGTTGGGGTTGACCTGACTTCCAGCTCCATCACGGCAGTTGAACATTAATTACAAGCAGTCTGATAAGGACTATCTCATTATGCAGATAGAAGACAGTGCGAGCCCTGGAGACTACTCCGGAGTTCATCTCGTCCGACTCAGACCCTGACATGGCTCCAGGAGGAAAGGGCAAGGGTCAGCAGCCACCCCAACCAGAGGGACAGGCGCCAGATCAGAACCAAGTAAATGCACAGTTACTGGCATCTATCCAGGCCATCCAGCAACAGCTGACCGAGCAGGCCCTCACACAGACAGCCTTCCAGGACATGTTGAATGATATGATGAACCGAGACGATGGAGGAGGAGGCAGAGGCAGAGGAGGCAGGGGAGGAGGAGGTGGGGGTGGAGGCGGAGGAGGTGGACCTGATGATGACCTTAAATTACCGCCACCAAAGCCTACCCTTAAAGAAACATATAATCTGGGAGACAGTCAGATGACCGAGTGGATTCTCATTCCACCGGTACACGCTCACTTTGAGCTGAAGCCCCAATTCATTGCCTTTCTCCCTGCATTTCATGGAAATACCAGGGAGGAGTCGTACATTCACCTACAGCAATTCTCCTGCATCTGTCGTACTACTCACTATCCCAATGTCCCTCTGGACATCGTCAAGATGATGGCATTCCCATTTAGCCTACAGGACAAGGCCCTTTATTGGGTCAACCATCTGGGGAAGGTCGTGACAACCTGGGAGGAGTTGAAGTCCGCATTCCTGCACAAATATTACCCTCTAGGTCGGCTCAAGCAGATGCGAGCCCGTATCAGTAATTTCTCCCAAGGACCCCATGAGTCGATACATGAAGCGTGGGAGAGATTCACTGACCTGCAGGAGAAGTGTCCCCATCATGATATCCCGAAGACCAGCTTGGTCCAGCATTTCTTTGGGGGACTGAACATTGAAAGCCAAAGGCTCGTAGACGCAGCATGTGGGGGCTCCCATTTCAACAAGGATGAGGACGTCTCTGGCAGATATTTGAAGAAATGGTCGAAGGAGAGGCCGCCCTCTCCTCATCCAAGGCGTATCAGAAGCAGCCCCAGATCCTTCAAAAACAAGTGCACATGGCAGCGTCCAAGTGAGCAGAGAGAGATGAGAGCTCCAACCTCAGTATCATCGGGGGCTATCTCTCGAAAGTTGATATCATCGAAAAGCGATCACAAGATCTGGAGAGACTCGCTGTGATCGAGAAGAGGACCCAGAACTTGGACAAGCTCGATCAGATCAACAAATACCTTGAACTGTTGGTGGGTACCATCAACTCTATTCAGTCGGCTACACCATCGGAAGCTCCCGCTGAGAAGAAGGACGAGCAGCAACCGCAGCATCAGCCTCAGCCGAGTCAGCAGCCACCGGCAGTCCAGCACGTGTACTACGTGCAGGCGCCCGACCAGGGCCCGCCGCAGCAGCAGATGGTCGTGTACCCGCCGGAGTTTCTCTCCGGACCTGATCCAGTCTTCCCACCACCACCCCTGGTTCAGGAAGTGAACGGGGTATGGGCTAATGATGCACAGCCGACCCGTCCTCAGGGACAACCCCAGGGTCAGCAATTTTCCAATCGGCAATACCACCAACCTCAGGGTGGTCCTTTTGGGCAATCCTCTCAGCAGCATCAGCAGTACCAGCAGCCTCCCCAGTTTGCACAACAATGGAGGCAGAATCATCCGTATCAGCAGCCGCAGTACCGCCACCCACAGTCGTATCATCAGTACGCGGCTGTCCCCTCTCAGCAATACCAGCAGTATCCTCCTTCCTCATACCAACAACTTCAACTTCCTGCACCACCTCAGAACCACCAGCAACAACCTCCACACCCATCCAACCAACAGCAGCGTGGTCTGCACGCTGAACCATCATAAGTACCCCCTGCGAATCCCACTATGGATTGTCTGGCCCAACTTGTTAAAGGGCTTGCGGATATGACCCAGCGGCTTGATGACCTGACCGCCACCCGAACTACCATTCCGGCGCAGGTCGAAGCCAACCCCAACAATTTTAAGAAGAAAGAGCAGGAGCGGTAGGGCCTTGCCTCCGCCTGCTATCAGAAGTGGGGTGAATAAAGAAACAGGTGGATCGTCATCTTCTGCATCAGTCGTGCCAGCTCCAGGGGCGGGTGAGGAGGAAGAAGAAGGAGAAGCTAGTCCAGCCGTCGTGCGATGTCAGCAGCAACCTCAGCCAAAAATACAAAAAAATCAGCTAAAACAAAAACAACAAAAAGAAGCTTGTAGCAGAAGCAAAGCCGCGCCAGCATTGGAGGAGCCGCCAGCAGCAGTCGATCCCTCGCCAACCGATGGAGCAGACGCTACTCTTTTTGATTGCCCTGCAGCACCAGCATGTCAAGATACAGCTTGTACTCCTTTTTGTAGTTCGGATGTACAACATTCTATGGGCGATTATGTTGATGTAAATAAGAACTCTGATTTTCCTGCTAGTGATGTACATATTCCTTTTCCTCATGCAATACAAAAATCCCAAAAAATTGCAAAACGAAAAAAGGCATTGTCTGATCCAGGTGTTGTGGACATTTTAGATAAATTGACTTTTGAGATTCCCTTGTTAAAGGCCGTGTAATACATGCCAGCTGTGAAGAAAGGACTGAAAGAGGCATGTACTAACAGGCGTCGCTCAGTGCAAGAAAACAGACGCCAGCAAGTCGAGAGGCATGTCCTCACCTTGGCCACGGTAGCAGCTATTAGCAATCTCCCCCAGAAGAAGCAAGATACAGGAGCACCTCTGATCAGTTGTGAGATTTTTGACCAGGTCTTCGAGTGTACTCTCCTTGACAGTGGATCTTCTATCAACCTGCTGCCCTCGTCCATAATGCAAGAATTTGGGCTGGGACCGCTCAAGCAGACACGCATGATCCTTCAGTTCGCTGACCGATCCGTCAAGCGGCCCTGAGGTCTTTAAGAAGACGTGGTTGTTAAAGTGCAGGAAATGAAATTCCCAGCTGACTTTGTAGTCCTTGATATGGACTCGCCTGCACCCCTGCTTCAGACCCCTATCATCCTTGGCAGACCATTCCTTCGTACTTCAGGTGTCGTGGTTGATTACGGGTCTGGCACGATTACTTTCAGCTCGAACACCCAGCGGATCACGATAAACATGAACAGAGAGTCGAATGCCACAACTGATGAGAGACAGGCAGCATCCGAAGCAGACTGTGATTTTATTGCAGAGATCAGAGATTCATGCTTGTCATTGGACGATCCATGGACCCGAGAAATCCTCACTCTTGAGGAGGACTCGGAAAGCGCAATCAGCATATGCTCTGACGATTCATAGGATACAGATCCTCAGATGCAGGCGCATCTACGTGAGCAGTCACTCCAGACCGAACACGATCAGCTTAGCGCAGAACCATTCGGCACATCACTGGGATCTCAACAAAATGATGAGGATGGTGAATATCTCAAAGAAGTGCATCCCACCACCAGCATGGTATCTGAAGTGACAGATAGAGTGGACAGGTCAAAACCAGAACTCAAGACACTTCCGGCAGGCCTAAAGTATGCTTTCCTTACGGGTGAAGGACAGATGTATCCGGTTATCATCAGCAGCAGGCTGACTTCGGATCAGGAATCTCGTCTTCTCGAGGTTCTAGAAAAGAACCGCAAGGCACTTGGTTGGAGCGTATCAGACCTCCAAGGGATAAATCCAGCCTTGTGTTCACACCACATCTATCTAGAAGAAGATGCCAAGCCGTCCCACGAATTCAAAAGAAGGCTAAACCCTAACCTTCGGGACGTCGTTATGAAGGAGATAACGAAATGGTGTGACGCAGGCTTTATCTATCCCATCTCCGACTCAAAATGGGTAAGCCCACTGCATGTAGTTCCGAAGAAATCAGGGCTTACCGTGGTCATAAATGAAAAAGGAGAGGAAATTTCTACTCGGGTACCAACCTCCTGGCGGGTGTGTGTTGACTACCGCCGTCTTAATGCAGCAACCAAGAAGGACCACTTTCCCTTGCCATTCATTGATCAAGTTCTAGAAAGATTAGCAGGCAAGGAGTTCTTCTGCTTTCTGGATGGGTATTTCGGGTACAACCAAGTGGCGATCGCCCCTGAGGATCAAGAGAAGACTACCTTCACTTGCCTGTTCGGCACCTACGTCTTCAAGAGAATTCCCTTTGGTTTGTGCAATGCACCTGCAACCTTCCAAAGATGCATGTTAGCAGTCTTCGTCGAGATGGTAGGCAGTTTTCTCGAGGTGTTCATGGACGATTTCTCTGTCTATGGTGATAGTTTTGATTCTTGTCTTGAGCACCTAGACAGAGTGCTTCAGAAGTGCCGAGAAGTCAATCTAGTACTTTCATGGGAAAAGAGCCACTTTATGGTCACAGAAGGTATTGTGCTGGGTCACGTCGTTTCCAAACGTGGCATGGAAGTCGACCCGACAAAGGTGGATGTCATTTCAAATCACCAGCCACCTCAGACCGTGAAGAATGTGAGGTCATTCCTGGGGCATGTGGGATTCTACAGGCGATTCATCAAGGATTTCAGCCGTATTGCTCGACCTCTGACAGAGCTTTTGTGCAAGGAAACTGAGTTCATTGTTGATCAGCAGGTTCTCCTTTCCTTCAATTAGTTGAAGGAGCTTATCACTCAGGCTCCAATCTTACAGCCGCCCGACTGGACTATTCCTTTTCAAATAATGACCGATGCGTCAGACTTTGCAGTCGGGGCTGTTCTTGGGCAAAGGAAAGACAGAGCGCCCTACGCCATTCACTATGCCAGCAGAACATTAGACAAAGCACAAAGAAATTATACAGTGACAGAGAAAGAATTGCTGGCTGTGGTTTTTGCCCTCGAGAAGTTCAGATCCTATTTGCTTGGATCGAAAGTCACAATTTTCACAGACCGCTCTGCTATCCGATACCTACAGCAGAAGAAGGATACCAAGCCAAGACTGATTCGTTGGATCCTTCTCCTCCAGGAATTCGATTTGGAAATTAAGGACAAGCCTGGAGTCCAGAATGTGGTAGCAGACCATCTCTCCAGAATAGAGCAACATGAGTCTCCTCTGAACAGTGCACCCATCACAGAAACCTTCCCTGACGAAGCCATCCTAGTAGTGGATTCTCTTCCTTGGTATGCAGATATAGTCAACTACCTCGCCTCTGGGGTAACACCAGCGGATTGGACGAAAAATCAGAAGAACAAATTCATGTCGACCATCCGATTCTACCAATGGGAGGATCCTCTTCTATTCAGGGAAGGAGCGGACTGCATTTGGCGCAGGTGCATCCCTCAGACGGAGCAATTTAGTGTCCTCGAGCATTGTTACTCGCTCGAATCTGGTGGACACCACTCTGGAGATCGGACGGCAGCCAAAGTACTTCAGTGTGGCTTCTGGTGGCCCACTTTATTCAAGGATGCAGCTGAATTTGTTAAGCGATGTACTGACTGTCAGAGACTGAAAGGTACACTTACTACCAAAGATTCAATGCCCCTGAAAATCATTCAGATAGCAGACGTTTTCGATGCATGGGGCATTGACTTTATGGGACCTTTCCCTAACAGTCAAGGTTTTGAGCACATCCTTCTTGCTGTCGACTACGTGAGTCGTTGGGTTGAAGCTATCCCCGCTCGAGCCGCTAACAATCGAACAGTATGCCAGTTTCTAAAGAAGAACATCATTTCGCGGTTCAGGATACCGAAAATTCTCATATCAGACGGGGGTAGCCACTTCATTAACAAAGAGGTCAAGAAGTTAACAAAGGAGTACGGCATCGACCATCGTGTCGCATCTCCTTATCATCCTCAGACCAATGGCATGGCGGAGCTATCAAATAGAGAAATCAAGACTATCCTGCAGAAACTTGTTAGGCCAAACAGGAAGGACTGGTCTCAACTCTTGGACTCGGTCCTATGGGCTTACCGAACCGCCTACAAGTCTCCTTTGGGCATGTCGCCCTATCGTCTTATATATGGAAAACCGTGCCATCTGCCCGTGGAATTAATTCACAAGTCTCTTTGGGCAATCAACAGTTGCAATTTAGACTCACGCAAAAGTGGTCAGAAAAGAAAAGACGATCTGAACAGGCTATTGGAATTCTGAGATTATGCATACGATAACACCTTTATGTACAAGGAGAAGGTGAAACGCTGGCATGACCGGCACATCAGACGAAAGACCTTTGACGTTGGACAGAAAGTGTGGTTATTCGATGCAAAGTTGCGGATATTTCCAGGCAAATTAAAGAGTAAGTGGACAGGGCCATTTCGAGTTTGTGAAGTGCATGACAATGGAAGCATTGCTATATCAGAATTGTACCCTGACGCATAGCCCTTCGTCGTCAACGGCCAACTCCTGAAGCCTTACTTAGAACCAGATGCATTTTTGGCCGTTGTTGACTATATCCAGCTCGTGCAACATGATGACATCTCCACAGCTACTGCAGCATCAGAGGATTCAGACGATGTACTCAAAAAACTGTTTATCTGATTGTCTTCTTTTCTTCTTTTCTCCTTTTCCTTTTCTAATTTCTTTTTCTATCTAAAAGGTGTTGCCCTTGTAGACAGTTTTCTATACTTAGGACGTACTTTGTCCTAAGTATAGGGGGGATGTGCACCCCGAGTTTTTCATGTCAGTATGATCCTCTCCATCGTCTCCTCTTCTTGTCTATACTTAGGAGTATCTTACCCTAAGTATAGGGGGAGACAATCTGAGTACGATTTATGTATTCCCACCCTTGACCCTCCCTGCTTTTTGTACAATCTGCTATACTTAGGATTATTTGATCCTAAGTATAGGGGGGACGGTCAACTTCTCATTCATTCATTTCATTCATATTTATTCTTTAGACTTGTCTATACTTAGTACGAGTTATGTCTCTACTTTTCTCTTCGATCTATGAGGGCATAGCTCTAGCTAAGTATAGGGGGGTCGTATATACCATGTATATACTATAAGCCATTACTCATACTGAAAAATAAAACATCAATTCAATCTAAAAAGCTATAAGTAACTCTATAATAATAAAAGATGATTGTGAGCTCCTCAGGCTCATTGTACTTATATTGATTATTAAGTCAGGAAAAAGGTTTTGTGAAAGAAAGTTTCTTTGAAAAACCTTGTGAAAATTGTTTGAAAATAGTTTGTACAAGTATTCAACCTTTGAAAAATCAGTTTTGTGTGTAAAATTTTTTTTCTTTGCGTGAAATCAAAATGTATGAAAATCAGTGTGCAAATGATTGTAAAAATTTGATTGTCAAAATTGTTTTGAAAAACCTATCTATGCTGTGTAAAACCTTGGTAAAATCATTTTCAAAGACGTGTACATATTTGCAAAATTATTTTGGACTAGAGTTCTCAAAATTCTTTTGAAAAGGATTCTCGAAATAAGTCTGAGGAGTCTACACAAAAATCTCTCATTTGTAAATAAGGAATAATCACAACTAAAACTTATAAAAACCCTATTGAATACCAGAACCGTTTTTCTTCTTTTGTATATACTGATTAATAACGCTAGACACCTATACAGTATGATTTGAAAACTAGTGTGACCTGTTTTGAAAAATTTGCTGTGAAATATTTTCAACTTGTGTAAAATTGTTTGGATTGCAAAACTTTTCTTTGTATGAAATAAAGGATTTGAAAAACCTATGTGCAAATGTTTTGAAAAATGTTTGTCAAAATCATTGCGAAAAATGTATATATAGTGTGAAAAAGCTTTGCAAAAATAGTTTTCAAATGTGTGTAAATAACTGCAAAAACTATCGTGTACTATAGTCTGCAAAATTATTTTCAAAACTAGATCTGAAGAATAAGAGCACTAATACAAAGACTTGTAAATCAGAAATAAGATGCATAAAATTCTTTCTGGACAACTGAAATAAACTACTTCATTAAAACCTGTAGAGTCTTTATAAATCCATACATTTTGGAAATAAGGCGGTACGCCCGTGTAAATATTTGTGTATACCTTTGTATGTGTCAAGCTTTCTACTTTCAAAAGATTCTTTGTGTAAAAAGATTCTGGGATTCTTTTAAATTCTTTGTGAAAAATTGCATCATTCATTGTGCATAGCATAAGCATACCATTCATATTCTTTTTGAGTGAGCTTGATGATTGAATCGGTCCAATAAAGTCTCAAATTGGAGCTTGGTTAGACCTTACCGCACCTAACTGCACTGGAACCTTATGGGAACTAGGTTTAAGGTACTTCAGGTCTATGCAGACTTAATTCTTTGAGAAATCAGGGCTGGGTTCAAGTCACCTCAACTGACTAACTAGAACATTTCGAGACACACGCATGACTCGTGCCGACCGTGACCTAACTTGGACACTTGCACCTTTCACTTGGCTTAACTCAGTTGGAGTGGTGAGGGGGTTGGATTTGCCAGTCTGAGACGCACACGGGTCGAAACATTCATCCTTGTCTAGGGAGGGAAGTGCACCCCAACCTGGTCCAATAGCCATGAGGTCTAAAGACAGGAGATTGTGGGTTGCGATAAAGCTTCAAAAGAGGGATAGTCTACTGGCTCAAGAGGAAAAACCCCTTATGTAAATGCTGCTGTGAATAGTATGTTGAAAAAAAATGGTCAGGCCTGTACAAAAATAAAATGCCTGCAAAGTATGTACAAAGTCAATAAGCAAGCTTGAGTTCCAAAGTCAAATATGTGAGCCTGCAGCTGGATGACTTGACTACACTGGTCTTGCATCCCAGGATAGGTAGCTACACTGGCTACTGTCCATTCTTCTCTTCACCCCCTCCTCTTGAGCTGGTTGCCACTTGAACTTAGAAGGGAATACCCTGCTCCTCGAGGAAAGAGTTGCTGGATTGGGGAATCATTGGGTTGTCATTCTGGAGAAGTCAGTTCCTTTTTCATCCTAGTTGGGGAGAGCCGCTATCACTTACACTGTACAAGTCAGCTTCATAGTTATAAGGGTTTGTGTATGATGTAGATCAGTTCTGACCAGGCTATTGAGGTGAGTTGAACCGAGTTCTGTGACTATCGAAGGCTGTTTTATTTTAGAGCTGGTTCCCGACTAGGATCCACACACATTTACACCCAAGGTCTGACAGGAGCTCCAAATTCAGATTTTATAAAGACATGCATTGCACTGAAAGCACCCCTATTCACTCTATCCTTCTTTAATTCTCCTTTTTCTTTTCTTTATTCTTTTTGTACTTATTGCATAAGTGTTTGCTAGGGACTAGCAAAGGCAAGTATAGGGGGGTGATGAATCTCCATTTCATCACCTTTATTCTATCATTTTGGCCTCAAAAACCCCAGCAAATGCATGTAAATAGCATCAAATTGTACATAATAGCATTCATCATTCATTGTATTAATTATACATTAAATACTTTGCTTAATGCCAAAATTATAGAATAAAGAGAAGAAAAGAAAAAGGAACAAAATATTGAAGATATTTTATGATCCAAACCCCGAGACCAAGGCCAGCATGGAATTGGTCGACAAGGAATAAAGTAGGGGGAGATAAGGGCCAGTATACAATAAATACCTCATTTATTTATTCATTTGTTTATGTATTTTTGACACCATTTTGTACATAATTATTTATTCATCAAATAAAGAAACTTTGTTCATGAAAGTTGTAGATAATAATGTAAATAAAAATACAAAATTGAGTTTGTGTAAAAATAATACTCAGTGTACATTTTATACACAGAATAAAAAGCCAAAATATCAACTTCACAGACCCATATCTTGCAAATAAAAACTCCAAACCACCCAAACTCAACTTTGATTGTATATAGCTTTCCAAGAACTATTTAATAAAATTGTTTTCATAATTTTTGGAGTCCATATGCAAAAATTAGGTTTTTGGCCCTCATTGTGCAGCCTGCCTGATTAAAATATTCCATTTATTCATTATTCATTATTGTAGAAAATTTATATTTTTAGAATTTTATAAATAATGTATAGAATACATGTACATATTAAAATTAAAAGAAAACTAAAAAGAATTTCTAAAATAAAATAAGTTTATGTAATACATAGGTAAAATACCTATGTTAAGAATGTACATAAATAAAAGGGGATTTTATTATTTTATTATTTTATTATTTTATTCATTTATACTTTTGTAATAATGTCTATATTATATATAACTTATTAAAAATACAAATCCAAAATAAAAAAACAAATAAAATTCATTAAATAAATAAAATGTATATAATATATAGGTAAAATACCTATAAGTATACTTACATATGCATATACCTATTTATTTAAAAATGTAAATAAACTCCTAAAAATTAAATAAAAATACCTTTATACTCACAAAAATAAATTATAAATTTATAAAATAAGCCAATAAAATACTAAAAGAAAATAAACAAACTAAAAATAAAATACACAAAAATACATGTAAATACATACATATACACATGATTAAATCAAAAATATAATAAAACACTTCGAAAAATTCAATAAAAATCAAAATAAATACTACATAAAAAATACACATTTTTTATGTTTTAAGAAAATTCTAATAAAATCATTTACTATGGTAAATAAATCAATTTAGACTCAAATTTCTTGTTTTGCCTTTTAGCGGCTGACGTGGACCAATGGGACGTCGGCCTTCGTTGACCCCCTGGTCAACTGTCCCATCCCAGCTCTGGCGTCTCTGAACTATCTTTTCCCCGATTTTCATACCTTTTTTACGGCCATCCCGTCCATCGATCGAGCTCGCTTCCTTCACAAGAATTTCTCTCTGATCATCCATGATACCCGCCAATAACTTGGATCAATTGGATACTCATTGGATCATGCAATAATCGCCGGTCAATAAGGCACGTTGCCAATGTCTATAAATAAGAAGCTCCGCCCCCTTTCACAAATTTGGCCAATTTTAATCCAACCTAAAGCCTTGATTTCATTCCTGGAACGTTCCTCGTGACAGGGGGAGTGCTCCAGTGCCTCGAATCGGCCGGAGGAAGGAGAATTTTGTCGCGGCGGAGATCCGGCGTCCGCCCTGCTCCCTGGTGGCCCCAAGGTATAAGAGTTGTCCTTTTTATGCATTTTAGTTAGTTTTTAATGTTAGTTTTTAATTCCAGTAGTTAATTTAGTCCTTAGTTGTTCGGCTTAGCGTAAAATCAAAAATTTGAAGTTCGCCGGAACTCCGCTCCGGCGACTTCTTCACTGTGAACCCGACCGTGTTCGACCGCCTTGCGCACCCCATTTCATACCCCATCGTTTTCTCCATCGATCGCACCCATTTGCTCAACCCAGGACCCCTGGTCTTGGCGAATCGGGGATCCACCTCCGCCGTACGCCGGAGCCCCTCCGCCTCGCTCCATTTCGTTGCGAAGCTTCAAAACCCCGGGTCGAGGAGGTAGCCCTCGCTCCCCCGGTTCTTCCTGTGCAGGTACAACGAGGAATGGAGCCCATCTAGGCTTGCATCGAACCATGAAGAGGTTCCTGGAGGTCCTGTGCTTCATCGACCTCGTCCGAACGACTCGGACCTCCATGAGCCATGAGAGAACCATCAGACGACGAGGAAGCCTCCCAGCTACGTCCAGAGCACTTCAGATGCGAGGGAGGTGCCCGGAGGAGCCCGAGCTACTCGATCGAAGCTCGCCGGGGGCGAGCTTCTTCCCTGTTCTTCCAAACACCTCCAGCGCCGTCGGATCAGGAGGCGAGGCCCAGATTGAAAGACAGTCGTCCGATGAAGACACGCGCCAACCGTCAGATCCACGAGGAGCTTCTAATCCGAACCCTTCATCGACGAACCGGTACCCGCCGTCAGATGGGCGACACGTGGATAAGTGGCGCACCCAGCACCGTAGGATGAAGCGCCTTAGGGGGTAAACTTCAAACACCTCCCCCCCACCTTTTTGTATTTAGAGTTTAATACCAAAAATAATTAGTTATGTTGTAAATAAACTGTATAAATTGCTGAAGGCCCCCCTGATATTTTTATATTTGTGTATTAGTCCCTCCGCGCCTCACGTGCAGACCCCACGTGAGGCGCGTGATATTTGCATTAAAACCCTGCCGGGTTTCAATAATTGTATAATGGCCCTGAAAATAAAATTAAACGTTCATTTTTATTGTAATTTTTGCATGGATGCCCCTGTCACTTATTTTATTTGCAAAAATACCCCTGCCAGGCCATGTATTTTTTGTATGCTTTGTCCATTTATTTTGTGCTTCATATTTCCTTGAAAAATTTTGTAAAAATGGATATAAGCTCCTGTTTGGTTGTTCTTGCATGCCATAATTTTAGTTTTTAATTTTATTGCATTTTTGCATTTATTAAAAATCTAAAACATGCCTTTTAATTACTGTCTAACTTATAAAATTCCAAAAAAATATTCAAAGACCTCGAAAAATTCCAAAAAAAATTCCCTAGTATGTATTTTGACCTATTTTAGTGTCAGTCCAAAAATCCCTAAAAATCTCAAAAGAAAAATCTTAAAAATTCAAAAATGCACAAAAACTTCAAAAAAATGTATAAAATCAAAGAAAAATCAAAAAATATGAACTTAGTTCCTATTTATGCTATATTTTATTAATATCTTTATTAGAAAAATAGTGTGGAAAACTTTTGAGGCTGTTTGCTATTTTTAATTCCTATTTTGCTTACAACTGATGAATCCGTGATTCATCGCCTTTATTCTTTCATTTTGACTAAAATCCTTGGTAAAATGCATGTAAATATCCACTAATTCCATTTAATTAACATTCTAACCACAAATATTAATATTATATAATTAACACTTAAATTATCCAAAATAAAAGCATAAAGAGAAAAAGGAAAATAAAAATACAAAGAAGGTTGTATATGTAATATACAAACTGATCCTAACCCCGAGACCAGGTCTATATTGACCGGGTCGATAAGATAAATAAGTAGGGGGAGATAAGGATCCTAACTTATAAAAATATTCAGAAAATAAAGACCAAAAATATAATTTATCCATATTTCACCTTGTAAATACTTCACCTATTTTATTTATCATCAAAACCACTCCAAACCAAAACACTTCTTTTGTAAAAAGTGTTCATAAAAATATGTATTATTTTATAAAAATATTAGAAAAATATTTCGGTGCAAAAATAAAATAACCGTAATGAACCGGAAAAGCCGTAAAAGCCTAATTCCGAGGTTCATATCTATTTATAGAAAACTCCAAAATGACCAAACTCACTTTTAAAATCCGTTTTGTATATAATACTATTTATTAAAAAAAATCAGAAAAATAATCGGATAAAACTGGTGAGTTTCGGCTTTTTGGACCCGTTGTATATATGTACTATATGTATAAACTTCCCAGATTTTTAATTAAATAACCGTAAATCCAATTAACCTAATTCTTTTTCCTAAAATCATCTAAAATTGTATATAAAAATATAAAAATAAAGATAAGTTAAAATACCAAAAAAATCCAGAGGCCCGAAGCCGCTACTTTTTTCGTCTGGGCCTTATAACTCGGTCGTATGAGCTCTGAAATTAGCAAACTCTGTCCCTAAAATTATATTTTTTAATTATCTACAAAATGACACTAGTTTCGCTAAAATCGGAGTTAATGCGAAAAATACGGTTTTCGAGGTCCGTATTGGTATAATTGTACAAAATGCCGTAACTTATATTATTATTTAATGCATTAAACCTTTATTTTTATTTAAAATAAATAATACCTTATTTATTTATCTATTTAAATTATGTATTTAATTAATTTATTAATTTTATTAAATACAATTTATATCTATATTATTCACTTATTACATATTTATATCTTATATGATTCTTTGTCTTTTTATCTATTTTGTCCTTTTCTTTTCTCTCCCCGCCAAGTGACGATCTCTTATTGGTTTTTTTTCTTCTCTCTCTTTTTGCTTCCCTTTCCCATCTCCTTCCCCGATTCTTCTTCCCCAAGCAACCGTCTTCTTCCTCCTCAAACCCATCTCTTCTGGCAGCCCAACTCCCTCAACGGCTTGGCCGTTGCCGGCCGTTGCTCAACCACCTGCGATCCCATCACCGCGGCCGGTGACCGCACCGATCTTCTTCTACTTAAGGGGAGTCCATCCACATCCGAGAAGATATCCGCCATTAGTTTCTCTTCTCCACCTTAGAGCTCCGAGAGAGGTGACAGCTCCATCGTTGAGCGTCCGGCGAAGGGAGACGGCGAGATCACGCGCCGGCGTGGAAGCCTTCGCTCCGCCACGCAGCAGCCTCTGTCTCCGTCGGGCATCGAGGCTACGACAGTGGAGCTTCTCCAAGCTCTACTCCACAGGCGAGAACCATTCAATAGATTCCGGTTAGTTTCCTTCATTCTCTCTCTTCCTCTCCTACATATTCTGCTTTTTTTCTCTTCCTCTCGGTTCTACTTATTTCTCTTCTCACAACCCCCTCCATCCAACTTTGATCCATTTTTTTCTCTTCCATTTCTCCATGTTCTCTGTCGTCCACTGCAATTCTGCTCTCACGCATATGATAATCACCGATCATGCTCAGTAATCGGAGCATTGCTCTGTTCCGATCCTTTACTGCCGCAGGGAATTTTTTTTACTCATCCATATCATCGTATAACATTGGATCGAGCTCTGGAGTTCGAATCGGAACCATTTTTTGCAGGTAATCAGCATCTGGAGCTTTGGTTTGAAACCACCGCATCTGATTCGAACATTCGATCAACCTTGAGAACTCGCATCCATCGTCAGCTTGGAGGAGAAATCACCGAGAATTAGATATTATTATTTACTCTTCTTCATCAATCATCTGGAGTAAACGGGACAGCAATCGATCATCATCTGAGCGGAATCACCTGCATCCATCTGAAAATCACGCATCATTGAATCTCATGAACGCCTTGAATCAAATCCTAACATTGTATATCATTAGTATTCAAAATGTTTGCAGGATTCCGTTGACCATTTGCAGCCACTTGAAATTGGAAGTATGAGTACTATTAGGTGCTACAGGAAGCAATTACAACCCACGAGCTCTTAAAGGAAATCCGTAGATTGGAGACGAAGCCTTCGCCTTGAAGCATCACCGACATTAGGATCTGATCGATGATCGCCACCTGCGAAGAACCCGGACTGTGAAGAATAACTACCGCCTGGAGTCCTTCAATTTTGGGAACGAACGAGGAAGAACAGGTACCAGCTCCAGATCTTGGTGAGCCGTTCGATTGGCTCAAATCCGACGATCCAGAGCTCCACCGCCCACCACTCAAGACAATTGCGAACAAGTCCAACCGTTTTAGAGCACACGTGCACGGCACGTGACGATCTGTGACTTTTGCGTTACACACCTCCAGCTTTCTGCATGTTGCACATACACCCTATTATTCCCTTAAACTTGCATCTATACCCCCTGTTTGTATATAACTATCATACTATATACTCTACATAATAAATAAAAACCAAAAATATAAAAATACATTAAAATACTCAAAAATATTATATTTTACATAATATACAGTATAAATACGTTTTAAAAAAAACTCAAAACAAAATAAAAATCGGATATAAAAATCAATAAAAAAATATAAAACACACAAAATTTCAAAAATTCGTAACTAACTCAATAAAAATCGTCTAGAAACGCACAATATATCATTTTAAAGGGATTTTCATCTAGTTTCTACAGAAAATACAATAAAAATATTTTAGCATCTTTTTCACTCTTAAAAATCCAAAACACGTCACTGTTTTCAATAAACGTTTTGTTTTCTACATTAGAAGTTAACCAAAACCCATAAAAATCATAAAAACCATCTAAAAATCCATAAAAACAGTAAAACACACTAAAAATATAAAAATAACAAAACTAAAATCAAATAAAAATTTAGAAAAATTATTAAAAATAAAATAAAAATCAGGAAACCCTTATCCTAAGTTTTTGTACTAATTCTCCCTAGTTTAATACAGTTTGCCTCCCTGAGTTCGACACTCCCGTACGAATCCACTATACACATTTGTTTAGGAGTATAAATAAAAATAAAAGATTATTAAGTAAACCTTAATCTTTTCTGACAAAACTCACCTGGTCGACAACGACCGCGATTTTCTTTGTTTCCTCTTTTGCAGGGATAAAGAAACAAGTGATCGAGTGACGTGTTTTTCAGATGGCGCCGTTGCCGGGGAGGCAGCGCTAGGACGAGTCGCGAGAACCTTAGGATAGATTTCATATTCGCGATTTTATTTCTCTGACCTCACTGTTTCTTGTTTCTGATTTGTGCAGCACAGCTCGAGCCGCGCATCTCAGAACCGCGAAACCAAGTAGTTTAGAATTCTTGTAATTTTCTTGTAAAAAAACATATAAAAAAGTGTCGTAGAAAGGGGCCTCGTAAAGGCATCCCGACTTGTACGTTTCTCGGGGTCTGTTTCACCAGGGCTGTACTCCTGGGGGAGCAGGGCACCCACCGCGGCTTTTTCGATCGCGATTCCTCTCGACGGTTTTCCGCGGCTTTTCCGAGATAGGTGCTTGTTAGGTGTTTTACGGCTTTTTCCCTTCTCTGCGCATCGTAGCTTAGCTTAGTTTAGATGCTTGCATAGGATTCGACACCTAGGTGCTTGTATCTAGGGCCAATCCCAAAAACACAAAAATACGTTAGACGATTTTTCTCTGAAAATATCCAAAAAAAAGTGAAAACCGAAAATTAAAACAGGGACTGCTAATCTATCTGACTTTAAAACAAACGTAAGGACTCACCTGTTTTGGGAGAGCAATCCCCGAAAAACTGATTCATCGATCTCATCTCCAGATCAGCGAGAGAGAGACGACCCATAAGGTAGAGCTAGAGTCCGAGCTTCTATCGAAATACTACTTAGTTCACGCCTTGATTCACCTTATTTCAGTGGGTGCTCTCGGATAGCCGGAAACGGTCCGAGTTCACTTAGAAGAGTGGAAGGTTTAGAGGACACTGCGTAAGGCTCCGTCCTCAAGTAACACGGGTAGCCGGAAACGGTCCGTACTTACTTCCATACTGGCTGAGACTAGGTGAGTTCTGGTGAGAACTCGGGACAGTACGACGTGGAAGTCTCGGGCACCTATCTAATCTCGTTTATCTGAGAGAATGTTGTTTGCCAATCAACCATAAAACCGAAAAGATAAACGACCGAACTCTTACGGTCATCACCTGGGTTGCGTTGGTGAAATCGGGGTTTGCTTTGTGTTTGACTTGTGGTGTGAGTCCTATCTTTCATATCTATCTCTGAGATCTATCGCAATCACTCGTTATCTGCGTCTTGTCTAGAATCGATTTTTTTCTTTTCTTCTTGAAGTCACGATGATGGGTAGATGATCTCTTAGGCCGACTCTTGCGGCATCACTTTCAGGCACATCTACCCGATCATCTAGGTCAGCTCAAGAAGTCTCATGTCTTGAGCCTAAGTTGATTCTTCCTATCT
Source organism: Ottelia alismoides (assembly GCA_037367405.1). NCBI lineage: Eukaryota > Viridiplantae > Streptophyta > Magnoliopsida > Alismatales > Hydrocharitaceae > Ottelia > Ottelia alismoides. Next base: position 522,372 of record JAZKJV010008265.1, read on the forward strand.
TCTCCGAGTGTGACTCTGACCTCGGAGAATCATCTCCTTTCATTTTCCTATCTTCTCCATCTCCTTCTATCCCTTTATTTTCGTCTCCATTGAGCCAACCTTCAGTTACAGTGACAGCTGAGCAGATGTATGAGACCCACGAGTCAGTTTCAGATCAGATGAGAGATCCGGGTCCACGAGTTGCTGAGACGAGGGTGCGGATTGAGCAGCCGACATCGGGAGCTGAGTCAGTTTCTACTTCAACTTTGCCTATTTTTCTGATTGATTCATACTTCGTTTCATTACTGCCCAAGTTTCATGGAAAGCCGCACGAAGAGCCGTATGAGCATCTTTACGAGTTTGAGGAGATTTGCAGCACTCGATTCTATTCCGATATTACACCTGATGATGCTTTGAAGAAGACCTTTCCCTTGACACTCAAGGATAGAGCCGTGAGATGGTTCCGACTTCTGGGAAAGGAGCGAGCTAGCTGGGGTACGCTTCGAATAGCTTTTCTGAGGAAATTTTACCCCATTAGCCGAGCTAATTTTATGCGGTCGGTTATCAGAGACTTCACACACGATCCCCACGAGCCACTTCAGGATATGTGGCTTCGATTTCAGATTCTTCTGAGGAGATTCCCGGACCATGGGATCTCCAGAGCTGAGTTAGCTCAGATATTTTATATGGGGATGACCGTAGAGCAGCAAGCATTGGTCGATGCCTCCTGTGGCGGTTCACACCGCAGTCTTGACGAAGACTCTTTATGGAATCTCTTCGGAGAGATTTCTGATGTTAAGACGACACACGAGGGTGATGCCAGACCACTTCGATGCGATCTACCTCCCGTAAATTTAGGGATCGCACATAAGGTAGTTGATGTGGATACTGATGCAGTCTCGAGGATGGACGTTGAGCCAGTAGTGGAGAGGTCTTATTCTCAGAGATCGACTCTTCTTCCGTTGAGTTTTCAGCCGGAGTATGAGTCGGTACCGTGCTTCCCTGTTCAGGAACCTTGGATACCTACTCTTCAGGTAATCCAAGACACCGAGCGAGAGCCCTTGCTGTTTCAGCCAACGTATCAACCGATGCAGTTTCCATATCAGGACCATTGCTACGAGCAGCCACCTCAGGAGCATATCTTCTCATATTCACTTGATCATTCCGAGCGTCTTCAGCAACCTGAGATGGATGTGGGACACTACTTCGAGAGCCTTGATATAGACGGTCCCACATTCGACCATTTTGTCCGTCTAATTCATGAGCAGGCTATAGACCGTAGAGAGCAGATGGACACCTTCAGAGATTTTATTGCCAGCATCGTCACAGGTCAAAGTCCAGTTTCAGATTTTTCTATCTCACCCGAATTGTTGAATTCTATTCCCTCCAGTTCCCATGATGATCGGAAGCAGCCTACAGTTGTTGAGACATTTAGGAGCGCGGAGTGTGTAGCAGGCAACGGCGCGGGAGCACATTCAGATTTTGATTCTCCATGTAGCGAAGGCGAAAAATCACAAAAAAATAGAAAAAGAAGAAAATCCAAAAAGAAAAATAAAGACAAGACTTCGGATTCTTCTGATAGATCTATAGTTTCTACTCTTCACAGAGCTAGTCCCCGTTTTAGAAAAAGATCTTCATCTTTTTCTTCTGATCCTCCGAGTGTACATACTGACATGGAGGATGTACAGATTCCCTTCCCAGATGCTGTGAATTTAGGAAGGGGTGAAAAATCAGAAAATTTTAAAAAGATTCAAGAATCGAAGTTTACGAAAGAGATGCTGGACCGAATTCAGATCAGGCTCACTCTTTCGGAGGCATTGGTCCACATTCCTCTTCTTCGGAAATGCTTGAAGCAACATACCACGCCGAAAAGAAAGAAGAGGAGAAATCATTGCTCTGAGAAACAAGTGTTGACCATTGCCACTTGTTGCGCCATCCAGCACACATCTTCCAAGAAGCAAAAGAAAAGTATTGGAGCACCATTCATTAACTGTCGGATTTCAGATCATGAGTTTGAGCACACCTTATTAGACAGCGGTTCGTCAATGAACATATTACCCTTCCATCTTATCGAGACTCTTCATTTAGGACCTCTGAAGCGAGCTAGAATGATTCTCCAATTTCCTGACCGATCGGTCAAGAGGCCGAAGGGTATACTTAATGACGTTGTCGTGATGGTACAAGGCACAAAATTCACTGTGGATTTTGTTGTCTTAGACTCTAACTCTTCGGTACCATCACAGGATGCTGCCATCATTCTTGGTCGGCCTTTTCTGCATGCAGCTAAGGCCATTATTGATTATGGGATGGATAGTGTCACGTTCCCTCCCAGCAGCACAGAGCCGAGCTCCGAGCCTATAGAGACTCTGCTAGTAGACGAAAGTGCTTCCGAACCATCAGAGACAGAGGCATGTGAGATCACAGCTGAGATTAGACAAGATCATATCCATTCTGATTCTATAAAGACTCGAGATTTCCTTTCCCAAGAGGAAAACTCAGAGATCACATCTTTTGGTGATCCGAGTACACATGTCTGGAGATGTGTTGACGAGATCCAGAGTATCTATGTCATTGAGACAAAACAGCTGGTGGCACGAACTTCGAAGGCCGATCTTGTTTCGATTGTTGATCATTCACTCGAGCCTTCCTGTTGTGAGATTATTGAGCCCTCTTTTCACGAAGATTCAGATAAGGGCTTAGCTGATGAGGAGATAGATCAGATCGCAGCAGAATTTGACCTCTTTCTTGAGTCTACATCAGAGACCATGGAGCAGATCTCAGAGGTAGGTTTTGTTCATCTTTTCGGTCATCTGGGCCGCTCCTCACCGGTCGACACAGATCAGGGATTCTCTGATTCGGATATGGATATCTCTGAGGATGACCCTGATGTCGACCTACATCTTGTACATTCTATCATTCCTAGGTCGCGCAAGAAGGCTAATCTTCGGTTTTCATGAGCTTATACAGTTCGTTGATTTGTTCATCTTGCTTTTTCATCTTGTACATATGTGTTTTTGATTTTATTCCTTCTTCCTTCCGTTTGTCTTACACCCTTAGGTTCATCTAGAATTTTGCTATACTTAGGATGTGCTTTATCCTAAGTATAGGCGGGTGTAGACACCATGTTGTTTGTATCGTCCTGTTCGGTCACCCCTGTTGTTGCTTATACTTAGGGTGTGCTTTACCCTAAGTATAGGGGGGGTGATCTCGCTCATACCGCCTTTTGATCGTCGGCGTTTTTGTCTCGTCTGCTCCCTCGCTTGTCCCTCACCTTTTGATTTTCGTCTCTATACTTAGGGATATTTTACCCTAAGTATAGGGGGGACAAGCCGAGCCGCTGAGTATGTACATTCTCTTGACCTCGATCATCTTCGGTTTTGAGTATGTTATCCTTAGGATCACTTGATCTTAAGTATAGAGGAGATGATCGACTTCTATTCATTCATTCATTATTCATTGTGTCCTTGTAGTATAGTTTCTTTTCACCGATCTATACTTAGCCCGAGTTATGTCTTCCTTTGTCGCTTCTTTGATCACTATGAGGACATAGTTCACGCTAAGTATAGGGGGGTGTCGTGTATATATGCTATATATACTTGAGAAGCCATAACTCGTACTTTCTCGTATTTTTAATAATAAGGCTTCTTAAAAGTATGTGTGTATATTTTGGGTTTTTAAAAGCCGCAAGAAAACCGTAAAAATATTTTATAAAAAATGGCTTAAAAAAATTGTAGATAAAAAAATTGTAAAATTCTTTGATAAAATCCTTAAACATTTGAAAAATAAAATCCATGTAAAATCTTGTATAAAAGTCGTATAACTTGTATATAAAACTTGTATAAAATCCTTTGTAAAATACACAAAAATCCGTGTAAAATTTGCGTAAATCAAATTAATTCACTAACTTTTACAAAAAGACCCCTAAAATTGAAAAGTTTTAAAATCCAATAAAAATTTGCAAAATTCTTTAAAATCCACTTAAAACATTTAAGCCGAAAAATTTACCTCATAAAACATTGTTGCATTCATTAGCATTTTTCAGAACAAGTTTGATTCTTGAACCGCATGGATCTAAGTCTGAGAGATGGAGCTTGGTTTAGACCTTAATCCACTTAATTCAAGAGGGACTTTATTAGGATCAGGAATTGAGACTCCTCAGGTCTTATAGACTTAATTCTTTGGGTTCCATAAGACCGTGTTCGGAATTCAACTTGAAAGTGCCTAAGTAGGACACCTGGTGTCATCCGTTGAACTCTTCTCCATTTGAATCAATTTTGAACTCAAGCACTCTGCACTTAGCTCGACCTGCCTGGGGTTGCGAAGGGCAATCCATTTCAGTAGTGCATTTCCATCCTTATCTGGTGGTGGTGATGTCTAAAGACGGGAGAGATTGGGGTTGAAATAAAGCTTCGGATGAGGGAAGGATCTGCTGGCACAATTTTTCCAAGACCCCAAAAAATAGGCGGAATGAAAAGATGCTATATCTGTCGGGGCACAAAAGACCGATGCAGTGCAACAATCATTACTACCAAAGAAGCCAAATACACCAAATTCCAAAAATGACCACAATGGTCCGAGCTTCAGAAAAGCCTGCATGTCTTTGTGGAGACTTGGCTAAACTGGCCAAGCTTCACCGGAGATGTGATTACACTGATCACACTCCAGTTCTCTTCTCCTTCTTCTACCTTCTCTCTTACTCGATTGTGGACACAGTACGACCTGACCTTAGAAGGAAATACCTCCCTCCTCGAGGACTGAGCTGTTGGATAAGGGCCCAATGGAAGTGTGTAGCTGTATGGGCGGATTCTTCGCCTCTCTAGAGCGGGAAGAGCTAAAACTTCTCACACACAGTACAAATTATTTTCAAAGCCGAAAAGTTTGCGTGATGGATAGGTGGATCTGAGCTGGCTGTTGAGGTGAATCTGGATAAGGATTTGTGGAGCTTGAGGACTGTCGAGGCTTAAATCCTAAGTCTAATAGAGTCCCGACACACTATTAATCTAAAGGTCTGAATCCAGGCTCCAAATTTTGGATAAAGTAAAATTCGGTTTAAAGAAACTAGCATGTTCTAAGTTCTTTTATTTTCCTTTTTCTTTTTCTTTTTGCTTGCACTTATTTATAGAATAAGTGTTTGCTAAGGGACTAGCAAAGGTAAAGTATAGGGGAATGATGAATCCGTGATTCATCGCCTTTATTCTTTCATTTTGGCTAAAATCCTTGGTAAAATGCATGTAAATATCCACTAATTCCATTTAATTAACATTCTAATCACAAATATTAATATTATATAATTAACACTTAAATTATCCAAAATAAAAGCATAAAGAGGAAAAGGAAAATAAAAATACAAAGAAGGTTGTATATGTAATATACAAACTGATCCTAACCCCGAGACCAGGTCTATATTGACCGGGTCGACAAGATAAATAAGTAGGGGGAGATAAGGATCTTAACTTATAAAAATATTCAGAAAATAAAGACCAAAAATGTAATTTATCCATATTTCACCTTGTAAATACTTCACCTATTTTATTTATCATCAAAACCACTCCAAACCAAAACACTTCTTTTGTAAAAAGTGTTCATAAAAATATGTATTATTTTATAAAAATATTAGAAAAATATTTCGGTGCAAAAATAAAATAACCGTAATGAACCGGAAAAGCCGTAAAAGCCTAATTCCGAGGTTCATATCTATTTATAGAAAACTTCAAAATGACCAAACTCACTTTTAAAATCCATTTTGTATATAATACTATTTATTAAAAAAATCAGAAAAATAATCGGATAAAATCGGTGAGTTTTGGCTTTTTGGACCCGTTGTATATATGTACTATATGTATAAACTTCCCGGATTTTTAATTAAATAACCGTAAATCCAATTAACCTAATTCTTTTTCCTTAAATCATCTAAAATTGTATATAAAAATATAAAAATAAAGATAAGTTAAAATACCAAAAAAATCCAGAGGCCCGAAGCCGCTACTTTTTTCGTCCGGGCCTCATAACTCGGTCGTATGAGCTCTGAAATTAGCAAACTCTGTCCCTAAAATTATATTTTTCAATTATCTACAAAATGACACTAGTTTCGCTAAAATCGGAGTTAATGCGAAAAATACGGTTTTCGAGGTCTGTATTGGTATAATTGTACAAAATGCCGTAACTTATAATATTATTTAATGCATTAAACCTTTATTTTTATTTAAAATAAATAATACCTTATTTATTTATCTATTTAAATTATGTATTTAATTAATTTATTAATTTTATTAAATACAATTTATATCTATATTATTCACTTATTACATATTTATATCTTATATGATTCTTTGTCTTTTTCTCTATTTTGTCCTTTTCTTTTCTCTCCCCGCCAAGTGGCGATCTCTTATTGGTTTTTTTTCTTCTCTCTCATTTTGCTTCCCTTTCCCATCTCCTTCCCCGATTCTTCTTCCCCAAGCAACCGTCTTCTTCCTCCTAAAACCCATCTGTTCCGGCCGCCCAACTCCCTCAACGGCTTGGCCGTTGCCGGCCGTTGCTCAACCACCTGCGATCCCATCACCGCGGCCGGTGACCGCACCGATCTTCTTCTATTTAAGGGGCGTCCATCCACATCCGAGAAGATATCCGCCATTAGTTTCTCTTCTCCACCTTAGAGCTCCGAGAGAGGTGACAGCTCCATCGTTGAGCGTCCGGCGAAGGGAGACGGCGAGATCACGCACCGGAGTGGAAGCCTTCGCTCTGCTACGCAGCAGCCTCTGTCTCCGCCGGGCATCGAGGCTACGACAGTGGAGCTTCTGCAAGCTCTAATCCACAGGCGAGAACCATTCAATAGATTCCGGTTAGTTTCCTTCGTTCTCTCTCTTCCTCTCCTACATATTCTGCTTTTTCTCTCTTCCTCTCGGTTCTACTTATTTCTCTTCTCACAACCCCCTCCATCCAACTTTGATCCATTTTTTTCTCTTCCATTTCTCCATGTTCTCTGTCGTCCACTGCAATTCTGCTCTCACGCATATGATAATCACCGATCATGCTCAGTAATCGGAGCATTGCTCTGTTCCGATCCTTTACTGCCGCAGGGAATTTTTTTACTCATCCATATCATCGTATAACATTGGATCGAGCTCTGGAGTTCGAATCAGAACCATTTTTTTGCAGGTAATCAGCATCTGGAGCTTTGGTTTGAAACCACCGCATCCGATTCGAACATTCGATCAACCTTGAGAACTCGCATCCATCGTCAGCTTGGAGGAGAAATCACCGAGAATTAGATATTATTATCTACTCTTCTTCATCAATCATCTGGAGTAAACGGGACAGCAATCGATCATCATCTGAGCGGAATCACCTGCATCCATCTGGAAATCACGCATCATTGAATCTCATGAACGCCTTGAATCAAATCCTAACATTGTATTTCATTAGTATTCAAAATGTTTGCAGGATTCCGTTGACCATTTGCAGCCACTTGAAATTGGAAGTATGAGTACTATTAGGTGCTACAGGAAGCAATTACAACCCACGAGCTCTTAAAGGAAATCCGTAGATTGGAGACGAAGCCTTCACCTTGAAGCATCACCGACATTAGGATCTGATCGATGATCGCCACCTGCGAAGAACCCGGACTGTGAAGAATAACCGCCGCCTGGAGTTCTTCAATTTTGGGAACGAACGAGGAAGAACATGTACCAGCTCCAGATCTAGGTGAGCCGTTCGATTGGCTCAAATCCGACGATCCAGAGCTCCACCGCCAACCGCTCATGACAATTGCGAACAGGTCCAACCGTTTTAGAGAACACGTGCACGGCACGTGACGATCTGTGACTTTTGCGCTACACACCTCCAGCTTTCTGCTTGTTGCACATACACCCTATTATTCCCTGAAACTTGCATCTATACCCCCTGTTTGTATATAACTATCATACTATATACTGTACATAATAAATAAAAACCAAAAATATAAAAATACATTAAAATACTCAAAAATATTATATTTTACATAATATACAGTATAAATACGTTTTAAAAAAAACTCAAAACAAAATAAAAATCGGATATAAAAATCAATAAAAAAATATAAAACACACAAAACTTCAAAAATTCGTAACTAACTCAATAAAAATCGTCTAGAAATGCACAATATATCATTTTAAAGGGATTTTCATCTAGTTTCTACAGAAAATACAATAAAAATATTTTAGCATCTTTTTCACTCTTAAAAATCCAAAACACGTCACTGTTTTCAATAAACGTTTTGTTTTCTACATTAGAAGTTAACCAAAACTCATAAAAATCATAAAAACCATCTAAAAATCCATAAAAACAGTAAAACACACTAAAAATATAAAAATAACAAAACTAAAATCAAATAAAAATTTAGAAAAATTATTAAAAATAAAATAAAAATCAGGAAACCCTTATCCTAAGTTTTTCTACCGATTCTCCCTAGTTTAATACAGTTTGCCTCCCTGAGTTCGACACTCCCGTACGAATCCACTATACACATTTGTTTAGGAGTATAAATAAAAATAAAAGAAGATTAAGTAAACCTTAATCTTTTCTGACAAAACTCACCTGGTCGACAACGACTGCGATTTTCTCTGTTTCCTCTTTTGCAAGGATAAAGAAACAAGTGATCGAGTGACGTGTTTTTCAACAGCCAGCCCCTATTTCCCTATTTTCTCTTATGTTGCTACTTAAAAATCTTAAAAATGTTTTGAAAAATGCCCAAAAATCACAAAAACAGTAGAAAATCTTGAAAATACCAAAAAGCTTTATTTCTGAATTTTTGACCATTTTTTATATAGTTTTATAAATATTATAACTCCCCTTTATATATATATATTACCCTATAAAAAAATGCATATCTATATACATATATATACTTATATATCTATTAATATATGACTTTCTAAATAATATATATATATATTATGCATATATATACCTAATATATGTATTATATGCTATGTTCTCACCTTCTATGAGTACATATACATCTATACATTTATATTCTATACATTATATATATATTATGTAATTATATTATTAAAAATAAAATAATAATAATAATAAATAAAAAAATAATAAATAATATAAAAACCCACAAAAATAGGCTTCACACATGGATGACTCTGTAATATATGCACATCTTAGGCTTATGCAGGTTTGTATTGCTCTCTGTGGTTCGACCTCTACATGCTTGTTCCCTATACATTTTATGGTAGAGTAATAAATATTAATTCACATTTTTGGGACTCAATTGTTTTATTCTTTTATTGTGGGTTAATTGCTGATCAACCCATGTTTGGTGAGCGGTCGCCTCAGCGACACTTGATACATTGATTATTGTGACCCTCGCAAAATGTGTGGTTATCAATGGCACACCGTGTGGGAATGGTAGGGCATAAGGAAAACAAGAGGGGAAGAGAAGGGTGTGAGATATGTCTGGAGAGGGATTATGGCACGCAGAGGGGAGGGACTTTGTTTATGGACGGACATCTTCATCCAACTATTCTATAATGAACCTTAGATATAAGACTCGGGCCGGGTTGGTAGGCATAGTGGGCTTGGTCCGACCTTGGCTTGAGCCAGACTAAAGAAAAATGGGCTTATATTTCAGACCCAAGCCCAAGCCATCGTAATATCGGGCTTGGGTCGGGTTATGCTGTTGGGCTTCGAGATGGTTCGGGGCAACCCCTACCAATGCTCATCCGTACATGACATCGATCCACATCCCCCATATTCTTCTTCTTCATTTGCATCCTTCTCCTGCTTCTCTCCTCCGTTTCTCTAATAGGTTAAATGACCTAACTACCTAATCGTCAGCCTAACAACCTCAACCACGTCAGTCTTCGTCGAGCTCTGCCTTATTCTCCGTTAAAGATCTTCAACCTCCATACACACACACACACACACATAGGGCCCCATAACTTGATATCAACCATTTCCTACTATTTTCCTTACAACCCCAGTCTAGACAGAGAAGGTAAGTGATAGAAGCACCTTCTTCATCATCGAGTGAGGAGTGCAAGAGGAGGTAGAAGCGTAGATATCATCACCAATGACCTCCGTTGTGTCGTTTTATTATCGCCAATTATCGTATGTTAATTTATCAAATTTATTATACTCAGATAATCAATAAGCCACTCAGAAATCGAGAAATAATGTAAAATGGTCAATTTAATTTTTACATGGGCAAGCTCAAGGTCGAACATGATGAAGTAAATGTAATGCAGTTCATGTTTAAATTAGTCAACTTTCTGCACAATTTTTGAGAAGTTCCTTTTTAGTATTTTATATGTAAATTAGAAAGCAAATATGCACTACAAATGGTATACAAATGCCTGGTTCAATGTCGGATAAGCTTCTTTTATAAAATCTCAATTAATTAGTAAATAAGCTCATTTTACAAAAAGTTATTTCTAATAAATTGATTATTTATTGAGAAATTTAGAACACATTTTTTATACTTTTAGGGATTAATATGCATGCATGGAAAACAATATTTTTAGGGGGTTTTGTGCGAAATTTTAAACCTATAGAGTGCAAAAATAATGAAACGTGAACAATAACTGAAAAAGGATGAAATATAATTACTCTAGTTACTTTGGACTTTCAAGCAATATTTGAATTTGTTATGATTTTTTAATGGAATAGAGTAGTTTTGGAGAATTAAATTCTAATAAACCTATAATTTCACATTAATCCAAACCAAAATTATGACCAATGTAGATTTCAGTAGGCAGTCTAGAAAATTAAATCTTAATAAACCTATATTTGCAGACCTGATGAAAAATCAAATACCATACTCGCTCTACGTACTGTTTATAATAAGTAGGGAACACATCCATTTTCAATGAATTTTGGGTACAATTTGGAGCAAAGAAAGCTGCCAATCAGTGATTTCATTTGAATTTTCTGAATAAAAGAAAAAAATGTAAATTTTTCGAAACATACTGTGTAAAATATAACTGAATTTCACTTTATTATCTTAATAAAATCATCCACATATCTGAAAAATCAAACTAAAATTCAGAATATAGAGATAAATGCTGAACACAATGTTGTTTTTGTTGTAGAAATTAATAAAAAAATTAAGTCCAAATAAGTGCTCAAATACAGGGTTCCAGTTCATAAATAAAAAATAAAATCAGTGAGGTAAATAGCGAATGGAAACGCTTCTTCAATTACCAAAACTTGGAGGGCATTGAAGCAAGTTTCCGAGAGAAGGGCCACGTGACATCTTTTAATATTGGGAAATCAGGCGGTGAAGATGCTTTCACGACTCTCGATCAAATGAGATCAAGAATCGATTCTTCATCAATGGTTCGATCGTAACTTGGTGCTTCCCCGTCTCTTCTCAGCACATGACGAAGAGAGCCAGGCGATAGAACTGTCTGAGTTCTGGCTGTTGGTGACATAGAAGGAGCGATGGCCCGTTGGGGAAACACGCGTGGCGAGGGGGAGGGTCCTATTCTGCTGGGACACCCGAGTGGATCTAAAGGGGTGGAATTCATTGGAAGGGAAAGCTGAAACGGGGATTTGAGAGAGCACCATCGATCGAGGCGGAGCAGACGAGGGCTAGACTCCGATATCTTCTCAGGCATACTGCTGCAATGGTGGACCTGGTGATTGGTGTAGATGTACGGCTATGTCGTTCATGGTTGGGTGGAACTCTAATATGGACGGTCAGCTGCTTGAAGACGGAAACCAATTCCCATTGGTTGTCTTGCTTGTTCAGGACGAGGATGGACGTGGAGCTCCTGTTGAATATGAGGACCACAGAGCGGTGGTTGCAATTGGGTGTTGTACTGCTTGGTTTTGCTATGGTGACGATGGACTTAGTTGAGTACCGAATCGTTCATGCGAGGGGCGATCTTGAGACAAAGCTCCCTTTACCGGCAATGCCGAGAGTTTGGTCTGGAGGGTGGCTTGAGAATGAAGACGAGGTTGAAGGATGAGTGCAGGGGCTCCATCAACAACCGGTGCCTCCGATTGTGTTGCTACCTACAAATGGAAGTTGAAGCTCGAGTAAAGATATAAGGCTCGACTATGGTGTTAGCTTCAACAAAAATGGTGTGGATGGTGTGGAACGGAGGTTCTACGTATGGAGAAGGTGGACATAATCGAGCTCGATCCCTGGTAAGGATCGAGATGATCGGGGCGACGAGGTTACGATGGAAAGGAACGGGTGATCTCATGGGATTAGTTTGGGTTTCGATGGAGGAGGAGAAGTTGCAAAGAACAAGAAACAAATAAGAGGAAAACGTAAACGAAGGAGAAGATGAAGATAGATGGAAGAAGACTACCTGAGGACTGTGGAGGCCTATGGAAAGGAGACTGGAGCTGTCGGCAAGCGTCAAGCTCAGTAGCTTCGTGAGAGAGCTACAACAGGGAGAGTATATCGTCGGATCCCGCTGTAAGTGGGAGAATGCCGTCGCTCAATCGAAGGTCCTCTGTTATCACCAGGGACTTTGGGTGGCTCGCTCCTCTCACTTCACAAAAATTTTGGATCACGGGAAATGAAGAGCTCGAGGGGTTTTTGTTGGGTTGATGGCAGTTGGCGATACCCGAGAGGGCTTAGTAGAATGACGGCGTGGTGGTGCGATGTGACTAGGCGGCTGTTGGCGAGACGGGGGTCAAACAATGAAGGCTATTGATGAGAAGAGTTGGGTTTCGGGGACAGGAGATTGTGTGAGATTAGGGCCAGAGTTGACCTCGAGGGAACAAATGATGTAATGTGATTGGCAGCCTCGGGAGGGGGGTGGGTTGGAATGGGAGGCACTAATGGGGAAAGGCCATGTATGCATGGACCATCAAGAATTGACCAAAAACAGACAAAATAATAAAATAAATATAAAAGAAATAAAAAAGAGACTTTCAATGAACAAGTCATCAAAATAAAAGCTTTAGACCTTGAAGAGATATATGACTTTCACGATGATAACAAACCCAAAATAGAAATTATTTACAAGATAAAAGTTATTGATGGTATCTTAGAGACATAAAATTTCAGTTTTTGAGAATTTTATATTTTTCTTTGATTTTTTATAAAAATTATGTACAAAAGAAAATAATATCAGTTAAATTATACCCCAATCTATTTTTTGTATTTTTAATTATAAAGAAAAAATACAAGAAAAATCAAAAGAGGAAATATGTATAATATATAAGGTCTAAACGTATCATTTTCTCTTTTTTAGATTTTTTAATTTTAATTTTAATGTATTTTTAAAAAAAAGAAAATAAAATAAATGGAAAAGGAACACATTTAAAAGGTTTATTTATATGTATAAAATAATAGATAAACGTAAATATGTATACTATACAATTTGGTCACAAACCCAAAATCCATATGAGCCAAGGCTGGACCTCTTGCAATGGTTTGATTAAAGATCAACACTTTCGAGAGAGTAGGTTCATCCACCCTCCCTTGTGAGCCGAGATCCATTGATCTCTGTCCTAAGTCCTTCAATATTCTTCCAACTAATCTGGAATCATGTAGCCATTAATTATTCCTAGTCTAGAATCGAGTCATTTGTCGAAGTCGATTCAGTAATTCATAGCCATCAAATCATGTCTGAGCACAACCATTATATCAGCTCAAGAGGCAAAGCTAAGCTGTTTGATCAATCTATTACTAGAGTTATTCGATCCTTAGTATCCGACGACTTTAAGCAACACTACATGGAGTATCGTGAGCCATAAGGTCAGAGCGTCAAGATTAGATCCCCACCATATGCTTCCCTTCTACGAATCATGTACAATGTACACATGATTGGAACAAGTGCACAAATAACCTTGGAGTTTTTTGTACTTGTAAAAATGTCCATATCAAACCATACGTGTCTGAGCACGTGGTTTGTTGCGTATTTTGCACTCATTTCCTCCACACATTAATTAAGCGTTCCTCACATATAAATTTTTAGATAATTACAACTATGTTCATATACTAGAGAATAAACAAATCAAGTACTAATAATTATATATTAAATCAATATAGTGAAATAAATAAAAATATTATAAAATATCTATTTGTATATTATATAACATATTTGTAGTTTTAGAAAATATAATAATTTATTTTTTTAATAAATAAAAAATAACTCATAAAAATATACTTTTACTCTAAAAGTCATAAAATTCTAATACATGATAAAAATATAAATAAATCAGTGTATAAAGATATTATTAAAACATATCTGGAATTTAAAAAATATGCAATATATACCATAAATCATAAAAATACTAAACGACTTAGAAAAATCATATAAAATCATAAATATATAAAAGATGTATAATATAATTTTAAAGGAATTAAAATTGTTTAAAAATTAAAAATAAAATTCGAAACTTATTTACTATTTATTATTTTTAAAAAAGCATAAAAAATAATAGTTTGTATAAAAATATTGGTTTTTATTAATTCAAGTTTTAACATCAATCAAAATCTTATAAAAAATAAAAAAAACAAAAAACAAAACATTTCATAGTTTTTAACATTTTATACCTATTTTGAAATAAAAATATTTCTTCTTCCTTATATTCTACACTTTTAACTTTATAATCTTTTTCTATTATTAAAAACCATTCAACAACAACAAAGCCTTTTCCCACATTCAGTAGGGTTGGCTACATGGATTCTTCACCTCCATTCATATCTATCTTGTGTCATCCTCAGACTCACATACAAAAAAACTAACATTCCTTCATATAGTCTCATTCCAACACCTCTTTTGCCTTGCTCACCCTCTCTTAGCCAGCTCAACATCCAAAAACTTGCATCTCCTAATTGGTGCATTACCTGACCTCCTCATCAAATGGCCAAACCTTCTTAAGTGATTTTCTCTCATCTTATCCTCTATCAGAGCCACACTAACTTTCCTTCAGATCGCATCGTTCCAAATACGATCTTTGTGTGTATGATCGAACATCAACCTTAGCATTTTCATTTCTGCTACTGCCATTCTTTGCACATGTCTATGATTCACAGGCCAACCTTCATATCCATATATAATAGCAGGTCTCACTGCTGCTTTATGAAAATTTCCTTTGATTTTCAAAGAAATTTTCTCATCACATATAATAGTAGAGGATCCTCTCCACTTTAGCCAACCTGTAATTATTCTATGAGTAACATCTCCATAGATTTCCTCATCATGTTGCAAAATAGATCTCTAAAAGAATATCTCTTCTTAATGTTATCGTCAGCAATATTCACCTAGATTCCCTCAACACTTTCTTCCATCAAATGTGCACTCCATAGATTCTACCTTAGCTATTTACTTATACGAAACCCTTTAGTCTCTAATGCATGTCCCCAAACCTCAAGCATCTCATTTAATCCATATTTAGTCTCATCAATCAACATTACATCATCATTCAATAATATACACCAACATATCTCATTCCGAATGTGACTAGTCAACTCACCCATTGATATGAAACACAAAAAAATAGAAAATAAAAATATTAAAAGTATAGAACATATAAAAAATAGAAAACAATGTACATATATACCATATCACATAGTATACATAAAATAATATAAACATATATACACTTTAAAATCCACTAACAATGCTCAAAACCTTTAAAAAACCCAAAACACATTAACATCCTAATCACTCACTAATTCTACAAATGTAATTTGATTGAAAGTTTGTTTCCTGGTGTTTGACCATGAAATCTACACCCGGTTAAAAACATATAAAAAATTATTTCTTACGGGTTTTTAGAGTTGCAATAGCAATCCAATTAAAATCTAAATATTAAACCTTTCGAATCACATTTCACATCTCACCAACACATATTACGTGGGAAAACCAAATATTATGAGACATCTTAATTATGGAGTCATGCTCGAGGAGTCTTGGGCTTAGATTAGGGTTAGTTGTGATGAAACTTGCCATATTCTAATCTCCTTACTTTTTCACATCATTAAAGGTCATTTTCGTGCACACGCACTGACGAGTCGTGAAATGCCCTATGTTAAAAGTGCGTGGATTATCGTTCGCTTATTTATGAATGTTGTTTCGTTGTAGGCGGGCAATTGGAATCGGTCAAGAAATAATCACAATTATTTAGTCAATTTTTAATCGTGTGGTTTTATGTTTATTTTACTTGGGCAAGTCCTAAGGTCAAACTCAAGGAGGCAAAGCAACAACCTAGAATTTTTGTCTATCAAAGTTCGAGCATGGTTTTCGAGGCGGTCTTTTTTTGTAATATTTAATGTAATTTTGGGATGCAAAATGCAACTTAGGCCAATTTTAAGGACTAGAAATGATTAGAAATCAAACAATGTCCGAAAAATATGAAACTTGGTCACGAAGACAAGAATGATGAAATGAGTGCACTGTAATATTTTTAGAATTTTTAGATGCAATTTAATTTTTTATGAATTTTTGAATGCAAATAAAGTGAATTTCAATAATTAATTATAATAAATATTAAACCAAATTATTTTTAAGGGATAAAATTATCCAAGATCTATCACTAGATGATTGATCTTAGAAAAATCCTAACACTCGAAAATATGAGATTTAATACCTACTAAAAATTAAATATTGAAATATGCAAAATGATTTTTACAAGGCAAACCATGCATGCAAATGCAATTCTTTTTAGGTACAATGTAAGATACAATTAATTCTAAAATCTGTGATTTTTTGGCAATTTTTAGAGCAATGGTTAATTACTTATGAATTTTCAAGAACAGAATAGGAAAATAATACAATTTTCCACAAAATAATTAATTGTTAATTAACCACTGATCACAAAAATATCTGACATATGTCATAATGTAGAGAATAAGTTGTAGAACAAAATGTCTATTTTTGATAAATAAAATAATGCAAGGTAGAGGTTCTAAATAATGAGGGAACACAAGGGTATTTATGTAATATTACAATAAATAAATAAATATGAAAATGCAATAGAAGAGCCAATACATAATTACTAATGAATAAAGGGGGCCTCTGCAAAATCACCAGAGGGTCATACGCATAGCTGATGAATCCACATTTCATCATCTTTATTCTATCATTTTGGCCTTAAAAACCCTAGTAAATGCGTATAAATAGGCCTAATTCATGCATTTTAGCATTCATGCAGTTGTGTGTAAATATTGTATAAATTGTGGTTTTTAAAGCCAAAATTATAGAATAAAGAAAAGAAAAGAAAAAGAATAAAATATTGTAAATATTTTATGACCCGAAACCCCGAGACCTAGGCATCTCGATGACTAGGTCGACAAGGAATAAAGTAGGGGGAGATAAGGGCCAAAAATACCAATAAAATCCCTTTTATTAATTCATTCTTTATTCATTTTGGGACCTATTTTTGGTTCCACTTTTTGTGCATCAAATAAAGAAACTTTGTACATGAAAGTTGTAGATAATTAAATAAAGAAAAATACAAAATTGATTTCACTGCAAAAAAAACACAGATAAAAAGTTATGGTCTGAATAAAAATCCAGAATCCCGACTTCCCAGACCCGTATCTCACAATTGAAAACTCTAAATGCAGCAAACTCACCTTTAATTGTATATAGAATAAAATCTCTATTTATTGGTGGTGGTTTCGCATTTAGCGGAGCTATGGTTAAAAAGTTGAGTTTTGGACCCACATTGTATACCTGTACAGAATAAAATATTCAATTTATTCTTTATTCATTATTTTTATAATTTTATATTTTTATAATTTTGTAATTAATATGTATAATAATTAAGTGCATTAAAATCAGAATAAGAATGCATAGAAAACTCAAAATAAAAATAAATACATATAAAATACATAGGTATTATACCTATATACAAACCTGTACAATATCTACTTATATTTTATTTAATATACAAAACACCTCAGAAAAATAGAATAAAAATATATTTGTGTATATAAAAGTATGTTATAATTTTAGAAAATAATATATAAAAATAATAAAATTAAAATACACAAAATAAAAATTAAAGACTAAAATATATAGGTAATATACCTATATAGGGTGTAAAAAGAAATTTGTAAAAATATAGCTCATAAAAATAAACAAAAATCACTATAAAATACTTCATAAAATTACAAACATTTTTTATTTTACAATCAAAATTTAATTAATTCATCTGTTATTTTTAATTCATTTTATAAGGTTTTTTCGCCGAGGAATTTTTATGTTGGTCCACGTGGACCAACCAGAACACTCCATTGGTTGACCTCGGTCAACTCCCTGACCGAGGTCTGAACCTTGTCAGAAGCGGGTTTGACCCTGATTTCACCCTTTCTTCGAGGCTGCCTCGATCACCATTTGGTGATGGCTCCTTCTTGGAATCTCTTCCTCGGCCAATGGTGATTCACGCCCAAGTGATTCCTTGGGTTGTGGATCACTGACCGAGGAAATGGGCCCTTGTCTTCCATGCCTCGCCGTCAACCCTTCAAAAGGAGACCCCCAACTTCGATTCAAACTTGATCCTTCTTCCGCCATTTTCACCCGCAAACCCCTAACTCCTCGTGCTCCTAGTGACAGTGGGAGTCGAATCGACCCGGGGTTCGAGTCATCTGGTGTAGAATCGAAGCGATCCGACCCCTCGCCGGAGCTCCGCCGCGCCTTCCAGCCGTCGTCTCTGGTGAGCTTCTTCCCCTTTTCTTTCCACTTTGCTGTAGCTCTAGTGTAGTATAGCTTAGCCTAGGAGTAGCTTAGATTTTTATCGCGTCAATCACCGTGAATCCTCAATCGAAGCCACGACGGAGCTGAGCTCCGCCCTTCGTTTCCGGCCACTCCAGTTGTCGACCGCCGCCAGAACCACCTCCATTCTCTCCCCCTTCACTCCGTCGCTCCGCTCCACCCATCATTTCACCTCGATCTCGCCCAGATCGAGTCGCTCGAGCTCCCCACTCCGCTGCTCGTCGGAGCTCTTCGCCCGCACCACCTTCCGCCTCCATAGACCCATCAGAACCACTCTTTTTGTTCGCCTGGATTTTGCGCACTCAACATTGCAGGTCCGAGCCCAAGAGGAGGCTCCCTCGACCTTCGACGACTCTAGGACCACCTGCCCAGGTCGCCTCCATCGTCTGAGCACCTCGCGCCGTCCCTGCCTTGCCTGAGACCACCGTTAGACGCGGAGGGGCCCCAGGATCCTTTTGCCCTTGATCCTAGGGCCGGAGAGGCCGTGTGTCGGCCGTAGTCGCCAGCCAAAGCTCGGCGGGGAGGAGTTCTTCGTGACCCTTCCCCCGCCGTCGGATCTGAGACCACCTCCAGACGCCACAGCAGCCGTCGGATCGTCCTGTGCTCCTGTTGACAAGGTTTTACGCGGTTTAAAATGATGATTTTATCAAGTCGTTGTTTTCCCACGATAAACCGTTATCAAACAAATAAAATACAACTACGAGCACAATGGAGACATATAAAATGCATACGGCAAGTAGAGGTTCGAATCCACAGAGACTAAACAAATTCACGATTTTAATTCGACATTTAAAACTTGATTCCAATCTTAGTCCGATGAAATGAGATATGATGATGATGATGATGATTTTTTTAGAGGGTGTCAAACTTGATCGAACTTATCTAAAAATAACAGAGATGCTTCCTAGTGTTTTAAAATGATGTTTCAGCACATGTAATGATATGTTAATAATGTAGATGCAATTAGAGAGGATGTTAAAGACATGATCTAATGCTTGCAACTAATCAATGTAGAAACAAAAAGTTATACTTGAGATGAATTAGAAGATGAGTTCAAGGGTATAAGTGCAATAGCCATATAAATAAAGTGAAGCAAATGAAGAAAGAGAGATAGAATTGTTCTCATGCAC
This sequence comes from Ottelia alismoides, assembly GCA_037367405.1. Taxonomy (NCBI): domain Eukaryota; kingdom Viridiplantae; phylum Streptophyta; class Magnoliopsida; order Alismatales; family Hydrocharitaceae; genus Ottelia; species Ottelia alismoides. The sequence goes on from JAZKJV010008265.1 coordinate 542,158, forward strand.
GCAGGAGGCTTGTTGTTTGCCGATGGGAGTAGCCGGGACGAGAATAATCTGAGGAAGACGAACGCCGGTTGGAGCGAGAATTGTTGGCGCGCGGAGGAGAAGATGGTGACCAGCCCCGCAAGGATACTGGTTAACGGATGTTGCTGCACGTACGGGGGAGCCGCTGGATGATAGTGGCTAATGACGCAGAGATGGCCGTCACGACTGGAAGCCGTGCGCTGGAGTGCGCAGAGGTGCACGACCAGTACTGGAGAGTGCGGGAGGTCGTTGCGGAGTGTCTGCTTGCCGGAGGATGGGTGAAGCGTGGGGGCACGCTCGGGGAAGCACGGTGGAGGGGAGTAGTGCGCGGCAGTGCACAAGGGTCTTTAAGGAGTGCTGGGCATGCGCCGCAAGCTGGAGGACGTCCGCGAAGAAGGGGTGCGCAGCTGCGGGTTGCCGGAGGTGCGGGTTGGAGTTGCACCTTGAGGAGGAGAACGGCTGGCTATCTTTGTACCTGCAAAGCAAAAAAAAAACGAGAGAGAGGGAGCAGAGTGCGAGAGAGAGTCTGTGAATGGGGAGAATGAGAATGGGGGAGAGGGTGGTTACGTAGAGAGAAAAATGAGGGAAAGAGAGAGAGTGCGTGAGTGAGTATGAGAATGGGGGGAGGGTGAGTATGTGAGTGGCCTTTTTATCCTTGCATTGTGCGGCTCCATGCTATGCAAATAAACAGAGAGTAAAGACAAAAATATAATTGTTGCATGGGGAAGGGAATGGGTGAAGTACGTAAGGTGCAACTTATGCATGGGGAAGGGAGTGGTATGGTGGCTCTATGCATGGGAAAGGGGAGGGGTAATTGGTGCACATGCATGATATTAAAGAGAGGAACTTTTGCACTATTCCCCCTCTCCATTTCTTTCCAACAAAAACTGTGGGCTTTATCCAAGCTATAATGAGTGGTCAATTTATACTATCTTCCCTTCCATTTTCTTCCCAATAAAAATGAGGTTTTGTAGAGTCAAATCAATGTGTTATATTTAATGCTATATATACCCAATTCATTTCCATATGATTTGCTTAATTCATGCAGATAATTAGTTAAGTTATATTCAGGTGACTTGACAAGAATGATTAGGAATGAAATATGTAGTCGATATATTTTTTTGAAAACATTTTTCTAAATTAGAAAATCATGATCGGTTGATTTATGCAGAGATTATGTGCAATTATAGATATCTTGTCTGCTGTAAGTAAGGAATATAGATTATGTGAAATTGGAGTTTATAGATACATCATTAAATTTGTATATCACATAATTTGATCATATTATCTCTGTGTATATTGTAATCATCATACCCCCATACTTAAGTCTTGCTAGTCCCGAGCAAGAATAAGATAAGAAACAATGAAGGAAAATAGCCAAGATAGATTGGGTGAGGGTTTGCAGCAGACATACCCACAAAGTCTTGAGTTTTCAGATCCTAACCACACAGATGCACAAACTTAAGTGGAGTTGACCCATGGATTAATGATTTATTCGAATAGTCAACTTGACTCGAGTTTTGTAGTTTCAACAGCCTCTCAGTTCCAACAAAATCAAACATGGTTTCAGAAAGTCGATCAGTTCAGCTCATCCCTAAGAAACATGTATTCTCTTTGACCTTGAGTGGATATAAACAGTGTTAGTGATAGTTTTAGCTTTCGTGAGTCAAGAGAACGAGATAACAACACAATCTATCAAGGTACCGAATGATTCCCTATACAAATAGCCTCAGTCCTCACCTAGATTCAGGCATAATCTCCTTTCACCCAAGTATGTCAGCATAGAAAAAAAATAGGTCATAGTTTATTGGAGAATGGGACTTAATTTCGGGGATTTCCGTAGACCGCTTTGGTCCGTTGCTCTCATTCTTTTCCTTTTGCAGAGCATAACCCTGGGCCTCTTTGGGCCTCTTTTAAAAAATTAGGTAGCATCATTGGGCTGCTACCACGGCTTTTTGGTGGAGAAGGGTTATTTGGTGGTCTTCTTTCCTTGCCTTTGCTTTGCACATCATTGCATGATTGGTGGTTTTTGGCATTTGTATTGTGATATGCCTTTTTGTGGTATTTTTGTCTTGGGTTTTGGCATCAAGAGGTAGTATCGGCTTAATATTGTCTTTGGAGGCACGATACTGGCTTAATTGCTGACACACTTGGACTAGAGAGATCATGTTGCTCCTGAGTCAGGTTCCTTCACTGACTATAGATAAGGTTCAGGCATTGGCACAACCAAGAGGACAACTCCTCACCTCAACTAGATTGTAATTGTATCTCGTAAACTCAACTCACTCAATCTAAGTGCAATCTGCAGTTGTTTAATATCCACTGAAGAGTTTAAGAGTGCTACTAGTTGCTCAGGTGATCTAGTTAGATACAGAAGTTCATTCACCAGTAGAGTTAGTGGAACTGAGAGAATAAAGTCCAAATGAACCTGAAGAAAGTTTAAGAACTCATTCCTAGTGAAATTCTGATGAAGTTTAGTGGATTAGGGTCAACTCAACCTCAGTCTATGATTTATGTAGTGAAGATCTGATTTCTCAAAATAGGATAAAACTAGGAAGGATGTATTTTTGGTGGTTTTCTTGCTTTTGAAAATATTTTTAGGGGAATTTTTGCAAAAGAGAGTTTTTTTTCTTTTTTTCTTTTTTTTGTAAGAGTATGCAATTTTGAAAAACTATGCAGACACCCCCCATACTTAACAGAAACCATGTCCTCATGGTGAAGATAATGTGCAATAGGAGGATCAAAAGGGATGTGAAATGTATTTTTGTTTTTGTGTGTTATTTTTTTTTTGTTTTTTTTTGTTTTTTGGAATGTAATGCAGAGGAGTACCCCCATACTTATCTAATGCAATGCAGTGAAAATAAACATGCGAGCGGTAAAAAGATACCTGTGAGGGGAGGCTCACGAGAGTGCATGATTTAACGCCTCAGCTAGGCGATGTGATGGTTCATTTTTCCTGCAAAAGGTATGTTGTGCAAACAGGCATAGGACCAGATGGTTCAACAACGGGTTTTAGTCTTTGACCATTGACTCTGAAAGTGGCTTTAGTGTTTGGGTCAGAAATTTCTATCGAGCCATTATCGAATACTTGAGTTACAATGTATGGTCCTTTCCATTTCGATCTCAGTTTTCCTGGAAATAACTTCAGTTTTGCATCAAATAGCCACACTTTCTGATTTTCCTTGAAAGTTTTCCTCGAAATATTGGCATCGTGCCACAACTTGATTTTCTCTTTGTAAAGGAGGTTGTTATCATAGGCTTGTGATCTCAATTCTTCAAGTTCAGATAAGTCCAATACTCGTCTCTTCCCAGCCTCATTATAATCCAGATGGCATTTCTTGATTGCCCAGAGCGATTTGTGGTGGACCTCTACAGGTAGGTGACACGGCTTTCCATAGACTAACCGAAATGGGCTCATACCTAAGGGTGTGCGGAAAGCGGTGCGGTAGGCCCAGAGAGCAGCGGGTAAGTGTTGGGACCAGTCTTTACGATCAGAGCAAACAATTTTCTGGAGGATGGTCTTCTCTCGGTTTGACAGCTCGGCCATTCCATTAGTCTGTGGGTGATACGCAGTTGAGACACGGTGTTCGACTCCATTTTTCTTGAGTAAATTCTTGACTGAAGCATTCAGAAAGTGGGTCCCTCCATCACTAATGACCACCTTTGGCAATCCAAATCGAGAGAATAGGTTGTTCAAGAACTTGACAACGGTTGTGCTATCAGCAGCACGAGTGGGAATGGCTTCTACCCAACGAGAGACGTAATCAACAGCGAGAAGAATGTGTTGGTAGCCATGTGATGTGGTGAAAGGTCCCATGAAGTCTATTCCCCAAGTATCAAAGATCTCGACTATATGCACGGGTTGGAGGGGCATCATGTTACGACGGGTTATTGTCCCATTGGTCTGACAGGCAGGACAAGATTGAGCAAAATGATGGGCATCTTTAAAGAGTGTGGGCCAGTAGAAACCGCATTGTAAGACTTTTGCGGCTGTGCGCTTCCCTGAGTGATGTCCTCCACACCCAGAAGTGTGGCAGTGAGTTAGGACATCGTTGAATTCAGATTCGGGGATGCATCGTCTCCATATTAAATCAGTACCCTCTTTGAAGAGCAAAGGATCTTCCCAGTGATAGTATCTGGCTTGGGCTTTGGTTTTGTCTTTCTTATGTTTTGGCCAATCATCAGGAAATGTGGAAGTGACAATGTAATTGACGATGTCGGCATACCAAGGGAGTTGAGAAACAGACATGATACTTTCGTCTGGAAAAGTGTCAGAGATGGGGATTGTGTCTGTGTTTGAGGAAGGGAGTCTTGAAAGATGATCCGCCATGACATTCTTTGCTCCGGCTTTATCTCGAATCTCTAAATCAAATTCTTGGAGCAGTAATACCCACCTAATGAGTCTAGGCTTAGCATCGGTTTTTGTGAAGAGATATTTCAGAGCAGAGTGGTCTGTGTAGATGATGATGTGGGATCCCAGTATGTAAGATCGAAATTTCTCTAAGGAGAATACCACAGCCAAAAGTTCTTTCTCAGTTACAGTGTAGTTCTTTTGAGCATCATCCAGAGTTTTACTAGCATAGTGAATGGCATAAGGTTTTCCATCTTTCCTTTGACCCAATACTGCCCCAACCGCATAATCAGAAGCATCACACATGATTTCAAATTCACAGTTCCAATCAGGGGGTTGTAGTATGGGTGCTTCAGTGATGATTTTCTTTAGTGTACTGAAAGACTCGTATGCTTCCTTGGTGAATGTGAAATCTTGGTCTTTTTCAAGTAGTTTGGTGAGAGGGCGGGAGATTTTTGAGAAATCTTTGATAAATCGTCGGTAAAAACCGACATGACCTAGGAAGGACCGAACACCTTTTATATTCACGGGTGGACCTAAGTGAGCGATGGTCTCAATTTTCGATGGATCCACTTCTATCCCTTTCTTTGATACAATATGTCCCAATACAATTCCTTGTTTCACCATAAAATGTGATTTCTCCCATGATAATATCAAGTTCACTTCGATGCATTTCTTGAGGACTCTATCCAAAAATCCTAGTGTTTCCTCAAAAGAGTCTCCAAAAATAGAGAAATCTTCCATAAATATTTCCATAAAATCGCCGATCATATCAGTGAAAATTCCCATCATACATCTTTGAAATGTTGCTGGAGCATTACACAGTCCAAAAGGCATGCGACGAAAGGCATATGTTCCAAAAGGACAAGTGAAAGTGGTCTTGTCTTGATCTTCTGGTGCTATGGCTACTTGGTTATAACCGGAATATCCATCTAAAAAGCAGAAAAATTCTTTTCCGGCTAGCTTCTCAATGATTTGGTCAATGAATGGTAATGGGAAATGATCTTTTCGAGTAGCCTTATTGAGTTTCCTATAATCTACACAGACTCTCCAAGATGTGGCTACTCTGGTGGGTATGTCCTCGCCTTTCTCATTTTTGACAATTGTTAATCCAGCCTTCTTGGGGACAACTTGGAGAGGACTGACCCAAGGGCTGTCAGATATAGGGTAAATGATACGCGCTTGCCCATTTATAGATCTCATTCTTCACAACCTCTCGTAGATTGGGATTCAACCGTCTTTGCATTTCTCGAGAGGGTTTACAATCATTTTCCAGATATATGTGATGGGTACAGAATGTTGGGCTTATTCCTTTTAGATCCGTTATTTTCCATCCAATGGCCTGGGAATTCTTTTTCAAAACTTCCATGAGTTGACTTTCTTGCATATGGTTTAGGTTGGCATTGATAATGACTGGTAGAGTCTGTGCATCATCCAAGAAAGCATACTTCAGATCTTTGGGTAGTGGCTTTAATTCAACAGTGGTTGTCGATGGATTCAGAGTTGTAGTGTTTCCTGAGTCTATTACAGAAATAGTCTCAAATGGTGGTTCCATCATGGGCATGATCATGGTTGAGGTCAATGTAAGTTCAGAGTCTAATGTGTCCCAGGCATTATCAAGCTCATCAATTTCTTGTCCGGTAAGAGGGCATGGTGGAGCTTCTAGTGCAAGATTCAGATTGTAGGTGGTAATTTCATGAGAAGTGTTTTTGTAGGTGGATCTAGAGGTGTTCAGACTAACCTCTAAAGGATCTTTGGTGAGATGGATTGGGGCTAAGTCTTTTTGAATATTCAGAACAGTACATCATTCTATCCAACCACATTCTTCGGTCTCAGATTCAGTGGGAGTAGAGGTGACAAGTTCAACAAGAATGACTTGGCCATTGATTTTAAATTCAACTCTTCCAACCTCATAATCAAAATGAGCTTTAGCAGTGGCCAAAAATGGTCGTCCTAGTATGATTGGTGTCTCACTCAATATATTTGCTTGATCCATATCGATCACAACAAAATCAACCGGGAATTTATGACCATGAACATCAACTATCACATCCTCAAGAAGTCCTTTTGGTCTTTTCACAGATCGATCGGCCATTTGCAAAGTCATTGAGACAGGTTTCAGTTTTCCTAGGTCAAATTGCTCCAGAATAGCAGTCGGGAGAAGATTGATGGAAGCACCATTATCAAGCAGGGTATGGTCAAAGGTTAATTTGCCAATTATGCATCTAACTAGAGGAGCTCCTGGATCTTTCTTTTTTGTGGGTAAGAATTGGGAGATGGCATTGGTTGTTGCTTGTGGGAGCACATGCCTTTCAATATCTTCATTGTCTCTTGTATTTTTTCCCTTGGATTTCCGATTTGGTGTGCATTTTTCCTTCAAAAATCGGGAGAAGGCTGGAACTTGTTCGAGGGCTTTCAAGAGCGGGATTTCAATGACAATGTTGGAGAATAATTTTTCTAACTCCGGATCGATGGTGGATGATCGCGGTTTTCTTCGATGAAGAGCTTCGGGAAAGGGGATGGTTATGGTTGGAGAGGAAGGAGGGAGCATGGTTGTTTCAGCTGATTTCTCTCCATCATCAAACTCTTCCTCAATTTCAATTTGATCCTCAGAATCTAGTGGTCTTGTGTATGCAGAAGTGGTTTTCCCATTTCTCAAAGTGATAGCATTAGCAGATTGGTTTGGATGGGATGGGGTTTTGAAATTGACTTGATTTCTAGGTGCTTGTTGTGGGTTCCCTTGGTTTGTCCTAGAAGGTGTAATAAATCCTTGATTCGGGTTTTGGAAACCAGGTGGTGAGGTGAAGGATCCGACAGGTGGAGGAGTTTGAAGTACTCCAGATGAGCTGGCTTTATTGGTATTTGGATTGGGCAGCGGTTGAGGTGATAAGGCTAGGATGTACGATCTGATCTCGGCGAATTGACGAGCATTCTCAGAGTTGGCTTTTTGTTGGGCTTCAGTGGCCTGTTGTTGAGCTATAGCTAGTTGTTGTATTGCCTGAGCCAAGGCGTCGAAATTTACCGCAGTGGTGGAGGGTTGAGTCACGGGCGGTGCTATCGGTTGTCTGGGTTGGGTGTGATTTTGAAAATGATAATTGTTCTGTCCATTCCACCCGGAATTTGGTTGCTCTCTCCATGTGTTGTGGTTATTTGAATATCCTCCTTGATTTCTTTGCACCCAGTTCACAGTCTCAGGATTCATGTCTTGATTATCGGTGAATGTGGTGTAGTCAACTTCATGACTGGTGGGTTTATTCAAGGCCAATTTTTCTAAGGCTTGAGTCATGAGGTTCATTTGTTTTGAGAGGGTTTCCCATCTATCAGGATTGTCATTGCTAGATCTCTCATGATCAATGATATTGACTGTCCTCGTATTTCCACTGTATTGTTCTATTGAGGAACTGTTCACCGAATTGTCAGCCATATTTTCAAATAAATTCCAAACGAAATGTTCGTCACGGCTGATGTAGTTTCCATCACATGAGCCATCAATCACTCTCTTAAATGATGTATCTATGCCCTCATAAAATATCTGAACCAATTTCCATTTGGGGATTACATGATGAGGGCATTTCCTTTGTAATTCCTTAAAACGCTCCCAGGCTTCGTGGATGGGTTCTCTGTTTTTCTGGGTGAAAGATGAAATATCTTGTCTCAGAGCGTTGGTTTTTCCTATGGGAAAGTATTTCTTGATAAAAGCTTCCCTTAAGACATCCCAGGATGTGAGTGGAGTTCCATAATTTCTAAGCCATTGGAGTGCTTTGTCCTTGAGTGAGTGAGTGAAGGCTTTCATGTAGATGTATTCTTTTTCTACCCCAGGGATACTCATGGTGTCACAAGCAGATCGGAAGTCTTGGATGTGGAGGAAGGGATCTTCAGAGTCATTTCCATAGTATTTTGGGATCAAGGAGAGTGATGCGGGCTTTATCTCAAAGTCTCCTACCTCAGGCGGGATTTGGACCCAATGAACTAAGTCTTCTGCAACCGGGTTGTAATGTGTACTAATGGGTGGCGTTCGGATGAGAGGTGCTATGGTATGGCGAATTGTTGCATTTTCTTCTCTCAGTAGTTGCAATTGATGCAGGATGAGATCCATAGGGTTTGGTCTTTCTTCTCCCATGTTTCCAAGATCAGTTGAAGGAGATGGGTTGGATTTTTTTCTATAAATCGGGTCGTACTCTAATGGTTGTTGCACTGGATTTTTCAGAGACCTACGACCTAGCATACACAGCACAAACACCAAGCAATTTGTTGTTTCACCAACTCACACAAAAATTGCCGCGGAAGCGGTTATCTTTTCGATTTTAATTTAGTGATTCAACAAAAGTTTTCAGAGAAATTAGAGTCCTTAAAGGATGAGGTGGGTGTGGAAGATTGTGAGAAATCGATGTCCTAATCCGGCTGGGGGATCCAGGGTGCGGTACTCAGATCGAGGATCTGCTTCTTCCCGCGAGAACCTGTGCCCAACGCGTTGAGGAATTACGATTTCTCTCTGCAATCCCACGTAGCACCAGGGATTTTTGTTTCTATCCTAGGGTTCTATGGCTCGTGATTTTTGTGTCTTACACGTGCATCAAATCAAGCAATCACAATTTTCCCGCTTTCTGCTCGGGCCACTGCGGTGGCCTTTCAAGCTTATCTTTTTAAATGATCAGTACACGATTTGGTGGTCTTTGAGTTAGATTATCAGAGGGAGAAGACCACAGAGATGATGCAAAGAAGAAGTGTTTTTTAATTTTTTCGGTTTATGTTCGGAGCGCAAACAAATGCAGGAAATTTTAAAATCCTAAGATGCCTAAGAGAAAGATGGACTCACAGTGCCTGCACTTCTGTCGCTAATCCGTAATATTTTGTCCTACTGATGGCGAGCTTTTCCGAGAAGGGAGGGGAAATTTAAGATTACAAAATTTTTCTTTTTAACAAATTACAAGTTTGCTAAAACAAAATGCATGAAAAGACAAGTAATTTTTTTTGAAGCCTAAGTACCTGCAAAACAAAAAAAATGCACGGATTAGAAACTTGAAATTAAGTTAGAAAGAAGAAGAAAAACTTGCAAATGTTGCCTAGTCCCCGGCAACGGTGCCAAAATGTTGACAAGGTTTTACGCGGTTTAAAATGATGATTTTATCAAGTCGTTGTTTTCCCACGATAAACCGTTATCAAACAAATAAAATACAACTACGAGCACAATGGAGACATATAAAATGCATACGGCAAGTAGAGGTTCGAATCCACAGAGACTAAACAAATTCACGATTTTAATTCGACATTTAAAACTTGATTCCAATCTTAGTCCGATGAAATGAGATATGATGATGATGATGATTATTTTAGAGGGTGTCAAACTTGATCGAACTTATCTAAAAATAACAGAGATGCTTCCTAGTGTTTTAAAATGATGTTTCAGCACATGTAATGATATGTAAAAAATGTAGATGCAATTAGAGAGGACGTTAAAGACATGATCTAATGCTTGCAACTAATCAATGTAGAAACAAAAAGTTATACTTGAGATGAATTAGAAGATGAGTTCAAGGGTATAAGTGCAATAGCCATATAAATAAAGTGAAGCAAATGAAGAAAGAGAGATAGAATTGTTCTCATGCACGCAGGAGGCTTGTTGTTTGCCGATGGGAGTAGCCGGGACGAGAATAATCTGAGGAAGACGAACGCCGGTTGGAGCGAGAATTGTTGGCGCGCGGAGGAGAAGATGGTGACCAGCCCCGCAAGGATACTGGTGAACGGATGTTGCTGCACGTACGGGGGAGCCGCTGGATGATAGTGGCTAATGACGCAGAGATGGCCGTCACGACTGGAAGCTGTGCGCTGGAGTGCGCAGAGGTGCGCGACCAGTACTGGAGAGTGCGGGAGGTCGTTGCGGAGTGCCTGCTTGCCGGAGGATGGCTGAAGCGTGGGGGCATGCTCGGGGAAGCACGGTGGAGGGGAGTAGTGCGCGGCAGTGCACAAGGGTCTTTAAGGAGTGCCGGGCATGCGCCGCAAGATGGAGGACGTCCGCGAAGAAGGGGTGCGCAGCTGCGGGTTGCCGGAGGTGCGGGTTGGAGTTGCACCTTGAGGAGGAGAACGGCTGGCTATCTTTGTACCTGCAAAGCAAAAAAAACGAGAGAGAGGGAGCAGAGTGCGAGAGAGAGTCTGTGAATGGGGAGAATGAGAATGGGGGAGAGGGTGGTTACGTAGAGAGAAAAATGAGGGAAAGAGAGAGACTGCGTGAGTGAGTATGAGAATGGGGGGAGGGTGAGTACGTGAGTGGCCTTTTTATCCTTGCATTGTGCGGCTCCATGCTATGCAAATAAAGAGAGAGTAAAGACAAAAATATAATTGTTGCATGGGGAAGGGAATGAGTGAAGTACGTAAGGTGCAACTTATGCATGGGGAAGGGAGTGGTATGGTGGCTCTATGCATGGGAAAGGGGAGGGGTAATAAATATGTAGTCGATATATTTTTTTGAAAACATTTTTCTTGATTAGAAAATCATGATCGGTTGATTTATGCAGAGATTATGTGCAATTATAGATATCTTGTCTGCTGTAAGTAAGGAATATAGTTTATGTGAAATTGGAGTTTATAGATACATCATTAAAGTTGTATATCACATAATTTGATCATATTATCTCTGTGTATATTGTAATCATCAGCTCCCCGCCGTTGGATCAGCTGCCCAAGATCTAATCTCAGCCATCCAGGACGAAGGGGTACCAGCCGTTCGATGCTCACCACATGTCCAAGTGAAGCTCCATCGGCCGCACGATCAATCCCTGTAGGTATTTTGCATCTTCGACCCACGTGCTTTTGTATTTACTTTTTAGTATTAAAACTTTCGTCTGCAGTTTAAAAACTTTTGTAATAATTGCACTTAGGTCCTCGCACGTTTTTATATTTGCACTTTGGTCCACGCCACGTCACCTCACGTGACTGGGGTGCGTGCCTTTTATGCATTTTGTACTTTTTATCCTGAACTTTATGGTATTTGCAGTTATACCCCTATGCGTAGAAATTTAAATATGTATTTGGAAAAATTGCATGTATGCCCCGCCGGCTTTTGATATTTATAAATATGCCCTGTGAATGATATATCACGTGTTTTGCGCGTGTCTTTTTGGCGAAACTTGCACCTAAGCCCTTGTATGTTTATATAATTGCATTTATACCCCTGTCAAGCTTAGGGATTTTGTGTGCTTAATCTATTTATTTCACGCATCATTTAAATGCCAAAAATTCTCAAAAATAGACTTAAGCTCCTGTTTGCTTGTACTTTCACGCCATATTTTTAATTTTTGATTTTATCGCATTTTTATATTTATTAAAAATAAAAAACATCCTATTTCAGTACTGTCTAGCTTAAAAAATACCAAAAAAATATTAAAATACCTCTAAAAATTCCAAAAAAATCATCTTCTGTGTATTTTGATCTACTTTAGTCTCAGTCCAAAAATCACTAAAAATCTCAAAAGAAAAACCTTAAAAATTCAAAAATACTTGAAAACTTCAAAAAAATCTAAAAAATAGTAGAAAACTCTAAAAATTGTAAACTCAAGTTTTGTGGCTTCCTGTTTTTAATATCTTTATTTTAAAATTAGTTCGAAAAATTTTAGTGGTTGTCTGATATTTTTAGTTCCCATTTTACCCCCAGCAAGTAGCCTCTTCACTGTTTTGGTTTATTTCAGTGTTTAAAAATATCAAAAATAGTTTGAAAAATACCCAAAAATCACAAAAACAGTAAAAAATTATAAAAATACCAAAAAGATCTTATTTCTGAATTTTTGCCTATTTTTGCATATTTTTATAAATATTATGTCACCTCTTTTACTATATAGCTTATCTATTCCAATACAAAAAAAAAGAAAAAAATATATAAAAAATATAAAATTAAAAAAATCAGAAAATTAAAAATCAAAATACAAAATCAAAAATTAAAAATGAAATAAAAAAATAAAAAATTAAGACCCATAAAAAATTTAGATTGGCTAAGTGATTTATTAGACCTAAGTTTTGACTCTTGTCTATACTCTGCATCGTTGTTTCTTGTGTTCGACCCTTACTTGCTTGCCATTGTACATTTCTTAGTAGGGTATAATAAATTTTAATCCTTGCTATTGATTGCTTGATTGATTATGTGCGTTAATTGTTGACGAACGAGGAGGCTTGAGTAGTCGCATCAGCGACGGTGAGTCTGATTTGTCAGATCACTATTTAGCGGCTCCCGCCAAATCGTTTTTCAAATGGCACCGTTGTCGGGGAACATCGGCTTGTAGAGTACCTTGGTGTCTTTTATTTACTTAGCCATTTTTTATTATTTGTCTCTTGTGCATCATTTGTTTTGAACTGTCTGACACCTCTTTTGTTTTCTTGCAAGGGACTGCTGACTGAGGAGGATCGCCTAGGGGATCCTGTGCATCCTTGGGAGGAGGAGCCGGCTATTCTACCCTAGCCGGCAGTAGAGAGCAGGAGAGTTTGAGAGAGAGAGAGAGATAGTATCTTTTTGTACTTTTGTGAGAGAGAGTCATTTAATTTGTAATAATACAGGACTTGAACATTCGGACACTTCGGGCCTAATTTCCGGGTGTTTGTTCACCCGGGGGCTCACCGCGGCTTTCTCATGTTTTCTCGACTGCCATTTTCCGGTTTTGTTTTCATTTTTATTTCTTTTGTGGATTGAGCTCTTAGACATAGGCATTGCTTGATCGATTAGATTAGGTCCAAACACCTTAACAACAATTGCATGTACCTATAGCTCGTGCTTGGACTTAGTTTAATTAAACAGCGAAGTCACTCTTCTTTGATCCGCGCGCCGCGAGCTCTCCCCATAAAGCGCTTTCTCCTAAACTCAAGTGTGTTGAGCAGAGGAGGGGTGAGCCTAGACCGGACTTTAGGATCGGAGATTAGTGGTTAGCTTGTGGTTCATCACGCTAGCAGTTGCCTATCTTAGGACGATTTCCGCCTTGCATACCGGCATATAGTTAGGTTTATAAATTATGCTTTGCATCCCGCATGGAGAGAGCTGGGATTCGCTGTAAGTCTTCTTACTTTGCATCCATCATTTAGGCACAAAGGTGAGATTTCCATCTTGGTGCCAACTTGCATTGGCTTTTTCCGACTCTATTCTCCCTCTGTTTTGGACAAAGTAGGATCAAGAAAATACAAAATCGTTAGGCGCTTGTTTGAATCTACTCAAAAGAAGCGATAACACAAAAAAAATTAAAAAAGGGACTGCTAAGAAAACTTTGACCTAAAAAAAATTGGTAATTGGACTCATTGATTGGGGAGAGTAACACCCTCACTTGTTTTCATGTTGCATGGGAAGGTCTCCTTCCAAGTGAGGTGAGCGCTTCGTAAGGATAAGAGCCCAAATCCCAGCTTGTGGCTGCCTTGTGTATCGCCTGGATTTCCGAAGTATTGGCGCTACTATCGTACGTAGGCGAGTAGGGCTTGGTCGCCATTGGTGACTCAGTATTGTGTGAGCACCGACCTTGTCCAAAGTACCGAGCATAGGCCACGCCTTCACGGGTGTGTCTGTCTCACCGTCTGCGTCCGAGTAGGATCTTGCACGCTCACGGGTGATTCCGTTGCGAGCGAGATCCGAAGTATCGGTTTCACCTATTGGCTTCCTCTCTCTTATTCTTTGGCTGAGTAGGGATCCAGGAAGGGTTACAAGGACCTCAAAAAGCGCAAGCTACAGGTTACACAGAAGGAGGACAAGTACGGGAATACTTTTCTGGCAGTACTCTCTCTCCTTTAGGCGTAGCGCTCTAAGGACTCGTGACAAGATTAATTCCTGAATTCAAGCTAAAATCGACAAGATAACAGCCGAACCTTCACAGATTCATGTGTTGAGTTGGTGAACTCACCCCTGTTTTGTGTTTGATTGCTAGTTACATTTAGGTCAAGATCAAAAACATCGCACCTTTGCGCAAATTTTGTCTTTCCCCCAGTTGACCCTTGCTCATTGTGAGCCTTCTACTGTTTTGCAATCCTTTTATTTCTTGTTTATCATCGTGCTCTTCATCCAACATCTTTTCCTCTTGGCCTTCTCGAGATGTCGTCACACGGATGGTTTAGTCGGGACCTCGCCGACGCCCACATCGATTCCGTGTCGGCAACATCTTCAATAAAGAGGGGTGATCTCCGAGAAGTTAATTCGGATCTTGCGAATGTCTCCTTGGACTCCCCTATTCTCGCTTCTTTCAACACTTGCCTTTCTCCAATAAATCCGCTATTCGGGATGGACTCGCAACCCGAATTAGCTCTTCCCCTTCCAATCAACCGGGATTACTCTTGTCCCCGAAACAACCCCTTGTGGATGGAGATCGATTTCAGTCAATATCATATGCTCCATTCACAACATTCTGGGATTGACCTTAATCCCAGGTTCATCTCAACATCAGGTGCTCAGGAAGATACTGATCAGTGTTTACTCCGTCATGCAGATTCTTCACCGATCACCAGTCAGAAATTCAACTGCAGTCTGAGATGGTAGGTGGAAGAGGAAAAGGACCACATGCCCCACCTGAACCTGAAGTCAATCCGGGGGAAGGACAATACACCACACAGGGCGAGGTTAATAGTCAGCTACTGGCTTCCATTCAAGCCATTCAACAGCAGTTGACTAATCAGGCCCTGGCCCAGATAGCCTTCCAGGACATGCTGAACGATCTGAGGAGGAGGGCCGATGCGAGAGACGGCTGACGAGAGGATGATCTGAACCACGAGCTTAATTTTGAAGAAGTGAGAGATGAGTTTTCAGTGGGACCCGAATATAAAGCAGCAGAAGAAGAGCCACCGCAGCCAAAGCCTACACTCAAGGAGATATACAACCCAGGAGCGGGACGCATCACTGAGTGGATTCAGGTTCCACGTATACATGCCCACTTCGAGCTGAAGCCGCAATTTCTGTCGCTACTTCCCACCTTCCACGGGAACACCACTGAGGAACCATATATCTTTCTCAGAAGTTCAACCGCATCTGTTCCACTGCTCACTACCCTGGTATTCCTTTGGGGGTAGTCAAGATAACCGCGTTCCCCTTCAGCCTTTAAGACAAGGCCCTTTATTGGGTTGACCATCTTGGGAAGGTCGTCACAACCTGGGAGGAGCTAAAATATGCATTTCTCCATAAATTCTATCCTCTCGGGCGATTGAACCAGATGCGTGCCCGGATCTCCAGTTTCTGCCAGCAGCCCCACGAGACAATCCATGAAGCGTGGGAGAGATTCAAAGATCTTCAGGAGAAGTGCCCCCACCATGACATTCCAAAGACCAGTCTCGTACAACACTTCTTTGGGGGGCTATCATTTGAGAGCCAAAAGCTTGTAGACGCAGCTTGCAGCGGTTCACATTTCAACAAGGACGAGGACGTGGTATGGAACGTCTTCGAAGAAATGGCTGAAGGAGAAGCAGCCCAATCCTCGTCTAGAGTGTACATGAAGCCACCAACCGCCATCAGCAAGCCAGTGAACATGGCTTCTCACACCGAAGACAAGGATGAGAGATCCAACCTGAGCATCATTGGGAGCCACTTGTCCAAGGTGGATATAATCGAGAAGAGGTCACAGGACCTCGAAAAATTGGCAGTCATTGAGAAGAGGACCCAAGGTCTGGAAAAGCTCGACCAAATTTCCCAACAGCTGCAGCAGCTCGTCCGTGCCTTAAATGCAAACATGTGCAACGCTGTGTCTACTTCTACCGAGCCGAATGCTGAGAAGAAGGAGCCCGCAATGCAGCAACACCCTCAGCCGACTCCACAGCAGCCCCAACCTGTCCAGCACGTGTACTACGTGCAGGCCCCGGAGCAGCCCCAACAACCCTAGACACAGATGATTGTGTATCAACCGGAGCCCCAGCCAGCATATTCTGAGCAGTTCTCTCCACCCCCGCCACTGATTCAGGAGATCAATGGCGTATGGAACAATGAAGCGCAGCTGACCCGTCCTCAAGGACAACCTCAGGGTCAGAACATGGGCAACATGCCCTATCATCAGCAGCAGCAGGGTGGGAGATTCTTCCAGCCTTCCTACCAGTATCAGCCTCCATCTCAAGGTAACACCTGGAGGCAGAATTACCAGCACGGTCCTCAGCAGTCCGGATATCGCGGACAGGGATATCATCAGTAACCGGCTGCTCACTACAATCAGCAGAATGCACTATATTCCTCCAACCCTCCTCCTCACCAATTTTCACAAGGTTATCAGTCGCAATCTCAACAGCCATATCAGCATTCTAGACCCTAGCAGGGGGACTCCTCTGAGATTGTGCCGGTTAATCCGGCCCTGGCCTGTTTGGAGCAGTTGATGAAAAACATGGCTGAGATGAACCAGAAGATTGACGACCTGACGACAGCCAAAACTGTCATACCAGCCCAGGTCGAAGCCAACCCGAATAATTTCCGACGCAAGGAGCAGGTAGCCGGCAGTGTCCAACCCGAATCAGGTGAATTAAATTGCTTTTTATCTAACGTTGTTACTCTCAGGAGCGGTAGGACACTCCAGCCATCGACGACGGTGAAGGGAAAGCATCTTGCATCTGACGGGGAATCGTCAGTCCAACAACACCAGGGCCGAGCAGTATTTTGGGAGCAGCACCAGCATTCAAAAAATCACAAAAAAATGAAGAAAATAGAAAAACACAAAAAGATAGCAGCAACCTCGGTGGAGAACAGCCAGCATTGGAGACCCCTGCACCTGCCTCACAGCCAGTTCCTGACAGGAGGAGCACTACACATGCAGCGAGTCCAACGCCAGCACCAGAAGCCGAGCCTGTCATTTTTGGTCCACAAATTGTAGATGAATCCATTCCTTTTTGCCATCTACCTGTAAACAACAATATGGACACTATTTTGAATGAAATTGGTGAAGATTTTGTAAATATTCCTTTTCCAGAAGCAATGGAAAAACACAAGAAAATGAAAATTTTGAAAAGTGCTTTGTCTGATCCTGCCATCATAGAAATCATTCAGAATTTGGTGCTGAATATACCATTGATGAAAGCTCTTGAGTACATGCCCGCCGTGAAGAAAGGATTAAAAGAGGCATGCACTACCAAGCGCAGGCCGCACCCCCACAATTCCAGAAGTAAGGGTGGCAAGTCCGAAAAGCATATCCTCACAATGGCCACCGTGAACGCCATCAGCAACCTCCCGGATAAAAAGCCAGATATGGGAGCACCTCTTGTACGTTGCCAGATGTTTGATCAGGAGTTCGAGCGAACACTTCTAGACAGTGGGTCTTCTGTCAATTTGATGCCAGCCTCGCTACTCACAGAGTTCAGGTTAGGACCGCTCTAGCCTACAAAGATGATTCTGAAGTTTGCAGACAAGTCAGTCAAGCGGCCTAGGGGCCTGTTGGAGGACGTGATCGTCACGGTTCAGGGAAAGTCATTCCCGGCCGATTTTGTGGTCTTATATATGGACGTCCCCTCTCCATTGCTCCTTACCCCGATCATACTCGGAAGACCATTTCTGCGGACATCAAACGCAGTAGTGAATTATGGGACGGGAGAAATCACTTTTGGTGCTGCAATGAAATAATCAGAGTAGAGACCCTGTCTGAGGGAACACCAACCGAGCATACATCTACATCATGTGCAAGGGTGATTGAATATGCTGACGACTGCGACTTTCTAGCAGAAATTCAAGATACCAATTTATTTCTGGATGACAATGAGATCCATGAACTCCTCTGTCTCGAGGAGGAAGTGGAGTGTGCAGTCGAATTTCCCTTTATCGATCAGGATGAGGAACTTGCTGATGTGCTGCAAGAGACTGCAGTGGGAGTGATGTGCCTTCAGAACCAGGAGCTGAAGTCTGAAGAATCCTTGAATGAAGAAGACATTATTGAGGAATTCTGTCAGGATTTGAGAGAAGAAACAGATCAGAGTATGGTGGACACCAAACAGTTGAATGAATCACCACCTGCACTGATAGCTGAAGTCACCGTTGAAGCAGCTCAGACTCTGCCAGAGGTAAAACCTTTGCCCTCCAACATGAAGTATGCCTTCCTCGCGGGAGAACCTAACATGTACCCGGTCATCATCAATGCACATCTGACCGAAGACCAAGAATCTCGTCTGATGAAGGTTCTTGAACGCAACCGCAAGGCGATAGGATGGCGAACATCCGATCTCCATGGGATCAATCCGTCACTCTGCTCGCACCACATCTTTCTGGAAGAAGATTGCAGGCCCTCTCAAGAATTGCAGAGAAGATTAAATCCGAACCTACGGGAGGTCGTTATGAAAGAGATCCAGAAATGGTGTGATGCGGGATTTATCTATCCCATCTCCGACAGCAAATGGGTGAGCCCTCTGCATGTTGTGCCCAAGAAGTCTGGGATCACCATTGTGAAGAACGACAAAGGAGAGGAGATCGCAACCAGAGTACCCACTTCTTGGCGAGTATGCGTAGACTACAGAAGACTCAATCTTGCTACCAAGAAGGATCATTTTCCTCTACCCTTCATCGACCAGATCTTGGAGAGATTGCCGGCGAAGGAATATTTCTGCTTCTTGGATGGATACTCTGGGTACAATCAAGTTGCTATTGCTCCTGAAGATCAAGAGAAGACCACGTTCACCTGTCTTTTTGGCACATATGCCTTCAGACGGATGCCGTTCGGGCTTTGCAACGCCCCAGCCACATTTCAAAGGTGTATGCTTGCAGTTTTTGCCGATATGGTGGGAAATTTTCTCGAGGTCTTTATGGACGATTTTTCGGTCTATGGGGATTCATTTGATCAATGCCTGGATTATTTAGACCGAGTTTTACAGAGGTGCTGCGAATTCAATCTTGTGCTCTCATGGGAGAAGAGCAACTTCATGGTGACCGAAGGAATTGTGCTGGGTCACGTTGTTTCTAAACGTGGTATGGAGGTTGACCCAGCCAAGGTGGACGCGATTTCCAAACTTGAGCCACCTACCAACATCAAGCAAGTCCGGTCATTCTTGGGCCATGTCGGTTTCTACCGGCGATTCATCAAAGATTTCAGCAAACTGGCCAGACCGCTGACTGAGTTGCTCGGCAAGGATAATGAATTCATTGTAGATGATCGTGTGCTCCTTGCCTTTAATCAGTTGAAAGATCTCATCACGCAGGCCCCTGTCTTACAGCCACCGATTTGGACTCAGCCTTTCGAGATCATGACCGACGCGTCAGATTATGCCATCGGAGCTGTACTGGGACAGAGGAAAGATAATGTACCATTTGCGATTCACTACGCAAGCCGAACACTTGATGAAACCCAGAAAAATTACACTGTCACTGAAAAGGAGCTGCTAGCGGTAGTCTTTGCCTTGGAAAAGTTCAGATCATACCTCCTTGGGTCTAAAGTAATCATCTACACTGATCATTCAACCATTCGGTACTTACAGCAGAAGAAGGACGCCAAACCACATCTCATTCGGTGGATCCTTCTCCTCCAGGAATTTGAATTGGAAATCAAAGATAAACCTGGGGTCAAGAATGTAGTGGTCGATCATCTGTCAAGGCTTCCTGAACCAAAGTCTCCTGAGCTGAACCTGCAGCCGATCACAGAGACCTTTCCAGATGAGGCAATTCTGTCAGTCACCTCACTCCCTTGGTATGCAGACATCGTGAACTACCTGGTTGCCAAGAAAATCCCACGGGACTGGCCTAAATTGAAAATAGATAGGTTCTTGTCTAAAATCCATTTCTATTAGTGGGAAGACCCGTATCTGTTTCGTGAGGGAGCAGATTGTATCTAAAGAAGGTGCATTCCTCAGGAGGAAGTTCCAAGTGTCCTCGCTTTATGTCATGATAAAGATTATGGAGGACATCATTCAGGCAAACGGACGTCAACAAAAGTTCTTCAAAGTGGCCTCTGGTGGCCTTCATTATTCAAAGATGCAGATGAGTATGTCAAATGCTGCACTGACTGCCAGAAGATGGGCGAAACCATAGGAATGAGAGACACAATGCCTCTGAAATACATTCAGATCTCAGACGTCTTTGACGTATGGGGCATCGACTTCATGGGCCCGTTTCCCAACAGTCAGGGTTATGAGTATATTCTGCTTGCTGTCGATTATGTAAGTCGATGGGTGGAAGCTATTCCTGCCCGAGCCGCCGACAGTAGGACTGTCTGTCGATTCTTGAGAGATCACATCATAGCACGGTTCAGGATTCCCAAGATCATCATATCTGACGGGGGTAGTCATTTCATAAACCGAGAGGTGAAGAAACTGACCCAAGAATTCTGCATTGAACATCGTGTTGCTTCACCCTACCACCCGTAGTCCAATGGCTTAGCTGAATGTTCAAACAGGGAGATCAAGACAATCTTACAGAAGCTTGTGCGTCCGGATCGCAAGAACTGGTCTCAGCTGCTTGATTCCGTTCTTTGGGCTTATAGAACAGCGTACAAGTCACCCTTGGGAATGTCTCCCTATCGCCTTGTATATGGCAAGCCATGTCATTTGCCCGTGGAACTCATTCACAAATCCTTATGGGCCATTAACATCTGTAATCTGGACTCCAAGCAGGTAGGAAAGAACATAAAACTGGATCTGAACAGATTACTGGAATTCATAGATTATGCATATGACAACAGCCTGATGTACAAGGAGAAGGTCAAAACATGGCATGACAAGCATATCCGTCGCAAGTCCTTTGATCCAGGTCAGAAGGTGTGGTTGTTCGATGCGAAATTGAAGATCTTTCCAGACAAATTGAAGAGCAAATGGACTGGGCCGTTTTTGGTTAGGCAGGTGCGTGACAACGGAAGTGTATTGATATCCAATCTGTCAGCTGACGCACAACCATTTGTAGTCAATGGACAGCTTCTGAAGCCATACCTTGAACATGATACATTCATGGCTGTCGTTGACTCAGTTCAAGTAATCTATGAGGATGAGCTGAATATCTCCAAAGAAGCAGAGAAAAGCGAAGCACAACAAACCATTTTTGAATGATTGTTCGTCTTTTTCTTTTTCTTTTTCTTCTTCTTTTCAATGTCTTTTATCCTCTTCTACCGAATTGATGCCATCCCTTTCATCATTGCTACACTTAGGATGTACTCTATCCTAAGTATAGAGGGGATGCGCATCCCGAGTTGCTCATATCCACTTTCATCTCTTTTCTTCTTTTCTTCTTTTCTTCTTTTCTCCTTCTATTTTCTTTATCTATCAAAAAGGTGTCGCCCCTTGTAGACAGTTTTCTATACTTAGGACGTACTTTGTCCTAAGTATAGGGGGGTGTGCACCCCGAGTTAATTCTATTCTTTTCGATCCTCTCCATTGTCTCCTCTTCTTGTCTATATTTAGGGATATCTTACCCTAAGTATAGGGGGAGACAATCCGGGTACGATCTGTTCATTCCCACCCTTGACCCTCCATGCTTTGTGTACAGTCTGCTATACTTAGGATTATTTGATCCTAAGTATAGGGGGGACGGTCAACTTCTCATTCATTTATTCATCTCTTATTCATTTATTCTTTAGATTTCCCTATACTCAGTACGAGTTATGTCTTCTCTTTTCTCTCTGATCTATGAGGACATAGCTCAAGCTAAGTATAGGGGGGTCGTATATACTATGTATATACTTTAGCCATAACTCGTACTTTCGTATTTTCCTAATAAATATGGCTAATAATTCTTTAAAATTCATTAAAAATCTTAATAAAAAGGTGTTTGTTCCTCAAATTCTTTTTGTATTTACTGATTAATAAATCAGGTGAAAATGGTTTTTGCAAAATGTTTGAAAAATATTTTGAAAATCTTTGTGAACATTTATTGAAAACTATTTTGTTACATGTTTTCAACCTGTGTAAAAATGTGTGTTTTGTAAAATTTCTTTTCTTTGTGTGAAATAAAATGTTTGAAAACTGATTTGCCAATGGTTTGAAAAATGGTTGCAAAAATGTTTTGAAAAATCTATATATACTGTTTTGAAAAACCTTTGCAAAATGATTTTCAAATGTGTGTACATGTTTGTAAAATGTTTGTAAAAACTATTTTGGACTATAGTTTTCAAAAATTGTGTGAAAAAGCTTGTGTCAAATAAGTTTGAGGAATAATTACATCTCACCAAAATCCACTATATATATGTATAAAACTGACCACTTACCCTTGTAAATTCTTAAAACCCACTTCTTGTAAATATAACAAGCACTCCCGTGTAAATATTTTAACCAAACTTTTAGCCAAAATCTTTTTGTTTTCAAAAATCCCAAAAAACATTTGCAAAATTAAAATACAAAAATATTTGAAAAATCTTTTTGAAAAAGAAAAAAAATTTGCATCTGCATATGCATCATCATCTTTTCAAAAACCATAAAAAGTTCAAAAACTTTGAAAATTGCATCACAAAAATATTTTTCGCATCGCATTGCATGGCATTCGTATTTTTCGGATTGAGTTTGATAGTTGAAGAAGTCTAAGTAAAATCCGGAGATTGGAGCTTGATTGGACTTAAAATCTACCTAATAACAGGAACCTTATAGGAACTGGGTTTGAGGTACTTCAGGTCTAGTTGACTTAATTCGTTGAGGATCACGGGACTTGGTTCAATGGATCTTGACTGCCTAAGTAGAGTATTTCGGAGCACACGCACGACTCTTGTTGATAATGACCTAAATTGTCCACCTGCACCTTTCACATGGCTCAACTCAGTGGAGTGGTGAGGGGATTGGATTTGCCGGTATGAGACGCACACAAGTGGAACACATGTCCTCCTCTAGGGAGGGTAGTGCACCCCAACCCGTCCAGTGATAAGGAAAGTCTAAAGACAGGAGACTGTGGGTTGCAATAAAGCTTCAAAAGAGGGATAGTCTACTGGCTCAAGAGGAAAAACTCCTTATGTAAATGATGCTGTGAATAGTATTTTTTTTAAAAAAAGAGAGAGACAGGCCTGTACAAAAATAAAAAGCCTGCAAAGTATGTGAATATGTTGTATAGAAAATAAGCAAGCTTGAGCATCAAAGTCATATCATGTGAGCCTGCAGCAGGATGACTTGACTACACTGGTCTTGCATCCCAGGATAGGTAGCTACACTGGCTACCATCCATTCTTCTCTTCACCCCCTCCTCTTGAGCTGGTTGCCACTTGAACTTAGAAGGGAATACCCCGCACCTCGAGGATGGAGTTGTTGGATTGGGGAATCATTGGGTTGTCATACTGGAGAAGTCAGTTTCTTTGCCATTCTAGTTGGGGAGAGCCACCATCACTACACTGTACGAGTCAGATTCATAGTCGTAAGGGTTTGCGTATGAGTTGAAGTATTTCTGACCTGGCTATTGAGGAGACTTGGACAGAGTTTTGGGATTTTTGAGGACTGTTGAATTTCAAACTCGGTTCTCACTAAGGTTCCGCCCGCACTAAAATTCCAAAGATCTGACTTAAGCTCCAAACTTTGATTTTGCGAAGACAAGTTTGATAATCAAATTAAGTCCAAGTTCTTCTTTTTCTTTTCTTTCTTTTCTTTTTGCACTTATTGCATAAGTGTTTGCTAGGACTAGCAAAGGTAAAGTATAGGGGGATGATGAATCCACATTTCATCATCTTTATTCTATCATTTTGCCTTAAAAACCCTAGTAAATGCGTATAAATAGGCCTAATTCATGCATTTTAGCATTCATGCAGTTGTGTGTAAATATTGTATAAATTGCGGTTTTTTAAAGCCAAAATTATAGAATAAAGAAAAGAAAAGAAAAAGAATAAAATATTGTAAATATTTTATGACCCGAAACCCCGAGACCTAGGCATCTCGATGAACTAGGTCGACAAGGAATAATGTAGGGGGAGATAAGCGCCAAAAATACCAATAAAATCCCTTTTATTAATTCATTCTTTATTCATTTTGGGACCTATTTTTGGTTCCACTTTTTGTGCATCAAATAAAGAAACTTTGTACATGAAAGTTGTAGACAATTAATACAAAATTGATTTCACTGCAAAATAATACACAGTAAAAAGTTATGGTCTGAATAAAAATCCAAAATCTCGATTTCCCAGACCCGTATCTCACAACTGAAAACTCCAAATGCAGTAAACTCACATTTAATTGTATATAGAATAAAATAATCTATTTATTGGTGGTAGTTTCGCATATGGCGGAGCTATGTTTTAAAAAGTTGAGTTTTGGACCACATTGTATACTTGTACAGAATAAAAATATTCAATTTATTCTTTATTCATTATTTTTATAATTTTATATTTTTATAATTTTGTAATTAATATGTATAATAATTAAATGCATTAAAATCAGAATAAGAATGCATAGAAAACTCAAAATAAAAATAAATACATATAAAATACACATGTATTATACCTATATACAAACCCTGTACAATATCCACTTATATTTTATTTAATATACAAAACACCTCAGAAAAATAGAATAAAAATATATTCTGTTTATATAGAAAGTATGTTTTAATTTTAGAAAATAATATATATAAAAATAATAAAATTAAATTACACAAAAATAAAAATTAAAGACTAAAATATATAGGTAATATACCTATATAGGGTGTAAAAAGCAATTTGTAAAAATATTGCTCATAAAAATAAACAAAAATCACTATAAAATACTTCATAAAATTACAAACATTTTTTATTTTACAATCAAAATTCAATTAATTCATCTGTTATTTTTAATTCATTTTATAAGGTTTTTTTGCCAAGGAATTTTCATGTTGGTCCACGTGGACCAACCAGAACACTCCATTGGTTGACCTCGGTCAACTCCCTGACCGAGGTCTGAACCTTGTCAAAAGCGGGTTGGACCCTGATTTCACCCTTTCTTCGAGGCTGCCTCGATCACCATTTGGTGATGGCTCCTTCTTGGAATCTCTTCCTCGGTCAATGGTGATTCACGCCCGAGTGATTCCTTGGGATGTGCATCACTGACCGAGGCGTTGGGCCCTCGTCTTCCACGCCTCGCCGTCAACCCTTCAAAAGGAGACCCCCAACTTGATTAAACTTGATCCTTCTTCCGCCATTTTCACACGCAAACCCCTAACTCCTCGTGCCCTGGTGACAGTGGGAGTCGAATCGACCCGGGGTTCGAGTCATCTGGTGTAGAATCGAAGCGATCCGACCCCTCGCCGGAGCTCCGCCGTGCCTTCTAGCCGTCGTCTCTGGTGAGCTTCTTCCCCTTTTCTTTCCACTTTCCTGTAGCTCTAGTGTAGGTTAGCTTAGCCTATGTGTAGCTTAGATTTTTATCGCGTCAGTCGCCGTGAATCCTCGATCGAAGCCACGACGGAGCTGAGCTCCGCCCATCGTTTCCGACCACTCCAGTTGTCGACCGCCGCCAGAACCACCTCCATTATCTCCCCTTCACTCCGTCGCTCCGCTCCACCCATCATTTCACCTCTATCTCGTCCAGATTGAGTCGCTCGAGCTCCCCACTCCGCCGCTCGCCGGAGCTCTTCGCCCGCACCACCTTCCGCCCCGATAGACCCTCAGAACCTCTTTTTTGTTCGCCTGGATTTAGCGCATCAACCTTGCAGGTCCGAGCCCAAGAGGAGGCTCCCTCGACCTTCGACGACTCCAGGACCACCTGCCCAGGTCGCCTCCGCCGTCCGAGCACCGCGCGCCGTCCCTGCCTCGCCTGAGACCACCGTTAGACGTGGAGGGTCCCCAGGATCCTTTTGCCCTTGATCCTAGGGCCGGAGCGGCCGTGTGTTGATCGCAGTCGCCAGCCAAAGCTCGGCGGGGAGGAGTTCTTCGTGACCCTTTCCCCGCCGTCGGATCTGAGACCACCTCCAGACGCCACAGCAGCCGTCAGATCGCCCTGTGCTCCCCGCCGTTGGATCGGCAGCCCAAGATCTAATCTCAGCCATCTAGGACGAAGGGGTACCAGCCGTTCGATGCTCGCCACGTGTCCAAGTGAAGCTCTATCAGCCGCACGATCAATCCCGTGGGTATTTTGCATCTTCGACCCACGTGCTTTTGTATTTACTTTTTAGTATTAAAACTTTCGTCTGTAGTTTAAAATCTTTTGTAATAATTGCACTTAGGTCCTTGCACGTTTTTATATTTGCACTTTGGTCCACGCCACGTCACCTCACGTGAGTGGGGTGCGTGCCTTTTGGGCATTTTGCATTTTTTATCCTGAACTTTATGGTATTTGCAGTTATACCCCTGTGCGTAGATATTTAAATATGTTTTTGGAAAAATTGCACGTATGCCCCGCCGGCTTTTGATATTTACAAATATGCCCTGTGAATGATATATCACGTGTTTTGCGCGTGTCTTTTTGGCAAAACTTGCACCTAAGCCCCTGGAGTTTATATAATTGCATTTATACCCCTGCTAGGCTTAGGATTTTGTGTACTTAATCTATTTATTTCATGCATCATTTAAATGCCAAAAATTCTCAAAAAATAGACTTAAGCTTCTGTTTGCTTGTACTTTCACGCCATATTTTTAGTTTTTGATTTTATCGCATTTTATATTTATTAAAAATCAAAAACATCCTATTTCAATACTGTCTAGCTTAGAAAATACCAAAAAAATATAAAATACCTCTAAAAATTCCAAGAAAAATCATCTTCTGTGTATTTTGATCTACTTTAGTCTCAGTCCAAAAATCACCTAAAAATTTCAAAAGAAAAAACCTTAAAAATTCAAAAATACTTTAAAACTTCAAAAAAATCTAAAAAATTGTAGAAAACTCTAAAAATTACAAACTCAAGTTCTGTGGCTTCCTGTTTTTATTATGTTTATTTTTAAATTAGTTTAAAAATTTTGGTGGTTGTTATGATATTTTTAGTTCCCCATTTTTACCCCCAGCCAGTAGACTCTTCACTGTTTTGGTTTATTTAAGTGTTTAAAAATATCAAAAATAGTTTAAAAAAATACCAAAAATCACAAAATAGTAAAAAATTATAAAAATACCAAAAAGATCTTATTTCTGAATTTTTGCTTATTTTTGCATATTTTTATAAATATTTTGTCACCTCTTTTACTATATAGCTTATCTATTCGAATACAAAAAAAAAAGAAAAAAAAATATATAAAATATAAAAAAGAAAATCAGAAAATTAAAAATCAAATTACAAAATCAAAAATTAAAAATTAAATAAAAAAATAAAAAAATTAAAACCCACAAAAAATTTAGATTGGCTAAGTGATTTATTTGACCTAGGTTTTGACTCTTGTCTATACTCTGCACCGTTGTTTCCTGTGTTCGACCCTACTTGCTTGCCATTGTACATTTCTTAGTAGGGTATAATAAATTTTAATCCTTGTTATTGATTGCTTGATTGATTGTGTGGGTTAATTGTTAGCGAACGAGGAGGCTTGAGTAGTCGCATCAGCGACAGTGAGTCTGATTTGTCAGACCACTATTTAGCGGCTCCTGCCAAATCGTTTTTCAGTAGCACGTGACCTCTGGTTGGGGTGCTCATATGCAAATAGAAGAAAATACCGGGGGTTTATCTGAAATTTTCCCAGCGGTCACATGTAGAGCACGTAACCCTAGGGTAGAGATGAAAATATCGGACGTCCCGGGGGTGTCGGTGCAATTGTTCCCTCCCGTCACGTGCCTCGCATGTGGGGAGGGCCTCGGGCCTCACGCCCGACAGTTGGAGCTGTGGAGGAGATGGAGCGGCACCGCCTCCTACGACGGTCGATGGTACGTCTGGTGTCGATGCAACTAAGGCGGTGAAGGTCTGTAGTGGAGCGGTCCTTTTTGGAGGCACTAGAGGTTGCGTGCAGCAAAGAGCCAGGCGTGGTCCTCCGGCGGTGAAGATGACTGGTGGTGGTTGTCGATGAAGGTGGCGGCTCATAGACGAAGAAGATGCTTCTGGAGTTGCTGCAGTTGCTGATGGTTGTTGATGAAGATAATGTAGCTGCTGGAGAAGAAGTCGTTGGTGATGAAGGACGGCGGGGTAGGATGCTGGACTGTGAAGGATGAAGATGGCATCGGCTCAACGGAGGAGGACTGGAGCAAGGCAGATGCGTGGAGGAGCGCACTGCGACAAGGCGGGGATGCGCCTTGGATCTCATCGAAGGTGGAGCACCAGGGTGTCACCACCGAGCTTCGTTTAGTGCTATTGAAGGATGGGTCACGAGGGGCATGACGACGTTTGTTAAATAGAAACGGGGAGTCGGTCATGGAAGGCAGGAGATCGCTGGAGATCAGGGATATGCGGAGGAGGCAGAATCGATGATTGAGGGGGTTGGCGGCGATGACGAAATACGCAGGCGATGAGGCAGAGGCCGGTGGTTAATCGCGAGATGGCTGAGATCGCGGGATTCACGACGGAGACGAAGAGGGAAGGTGGCAGTGTAAATTGGGAAAGAAGGTGGAGGAAGGACACGAGGCTGGGGTCGTCCGATTGATCGAGATCGGACGACCCAGATGGACGCACGCGGCGGCAGGAAGGGGGCGCGAGGAGCACGTGGTGGGCACGTGCGCAGGAGGCACGTACTCCGCACGTGCGTGATAACTCGGATCTTGCGAGGGTCTAAATATCTCACACAAGACGGAGACAAGAGTCGCTGCGGCGACCACTCACGAAACCCGAATAAATCAACAATTAACCCACAGTATCAGACAAACAATGAGAAGCAAGGTGGAGTTAAAAATTATTATAACTCTACAATAAGTGTGTATAGTGCAAGTATGTGTAGAGTGTCGAACTCAAGGAGCAAACAAGATAGAACAAAGCAGGAGTGCACAAAGATCAATGTGAAAGTGAGCAATTGCCTATGAATGTGCAAAATTTTGTGGGTTTTATGTATATATATTATTTTTAATTTTTTTATATTTTGTATTTGGATTTTTAATTTCTGATTTTATATTTTCTTTTTATATTTTATACTTTTATATTTTCTTTTTCTTCTTTGAAGAGAATATATATACAAAGTAAGAAAGAGAGGGATCAAGGCTTTATAAAAATATGTAAAAATAACCAAAATTCAGGCAATAAATTATTTTTGGTATTTTTATATTTTTATACTATTTTTTGTAATTTTTCTAGATTTTTTCTATTTTTTGATATTTTTAAAGGCAAAAATACTGAAAACAGTGAATACAATATATGTGCCAGACAAAAATATAGAGATAAAATAGAAAACAGGAGTGAAAAATTTTCAAATTAATTTTTATATATAGATAATAGGATAAGGAAAATTCAGAGATAGGAAACACAATTTTTGGAGTTTTTATGATTTTTTTAGATTTTTTATGAAGATTTTGAGAATTTTGCTATTTTTAGGGGTTTTGTTTGTAATTTTTAGGGAGTTTTGATCAGAAAAGAAAATAAACTAAAACACACAAAATATATTTTTTTTTGGAATTTTTTCAAAGACTTTTTATAATTTTTATGTATTTTCTAATGCAAATAGTGCTGAAAATACATGTTTCTGATATTTAATAAATATGAAAATGCAATAAAATGCAAACTAAAAATATGACGTCAAACTACAATGCAACAGGAGCCTATGGTATTTTTTTGGTAAATTTTCGAGTTAAAATGATGCATGAAATAAATGCAAACATCCAAGCAAAAATACAAGACTGGCAAGGGAATAAACGTAATTACACAGAAGTCCAAGGGCCTACTTGCAATTTTTACAAAAATATATAACATTAAATACAATTTTCTAGACTAAAATTAAATACCCAAACCCGGAGGAGGTTCGCTGCAAAATGTCCAACTCACGCGCACTGGGCACGTGACCTGGCAGGGGTATTTTTGCAATTTTACAAAGTTCCAGGGGCTCAGATGCAATTTTACCAAAATATTACAACTAAATTAAAAAGGTCATGTATCAAATCGAAATAAACAAAACCCCAGGGGGTCCCTGCAAAATGTCTACGCCACCCCACGTTCACGGGTCACGTGAGGTGACGTGGACTGGACCTAAATGCAAATATGGAGACTATTAGGGTCTAAAAGCAGATATTACAAAAATATTTAAACTACAAATAAAAGTTTCTAAACTGAAAATAAACTGCAAAAATGGCGGGGGTGTAGGTGCAAAATACCGACGCCTAAATTCCTCGTGCGCGATCGGACGACTGGGGGGCGGTCACTTATCCACGTGGCGCGCGCACAACGCGTGATGAAGGTTCGCAGCTGGACGGGCGAGATTAGATCTTCGGTCGAAGATCCGACGATGGTGGCGTGGCGTGATCCAACGGCTGCGATCAGGACTGGAGTTGCGGCTCGATCGAATGGCAAAGAAGCCAAGGGGAAGAACGCCGGCGAGGAGAACTTCCCCGAGCTCAATCTCGGGTCTCTGGCAATGGTTGGGCTCCAAAATTGAGATGCGAGATCCTGGAAGATCCCTCTACATGCTGGGGTACTCAGCATCGCTGGAGAAGGTCGGAGGTGCTGCTGCGAGGGTGGCGGAGCTTGAAGCTCCAGTTAGCTCCGGCGAGCTCTTCAAAATGGTCCCCAGGAACGTTGACTGCGTCTGGACCTGCAAAAAGTGGTGAAGGGGACCAAGACAAAGTCCCTAGACCCTGCGGAGGTGGAATCTACGTCGAAGATGGGCTATGGAAGGTGGAGGAGCTTCGGCCGGCGGTGCACGCCGGTGATGGAGTGCGATTGGGCGAGATAGTGAACGGCGAGGGAATCTAAGGGTCCTAATCTACTCCTACAGCTACGGGGAATGAACTGAAGCAAAAAGAAATGAGGGAGAAAGGATACCTCGATGGTCGGAAGCAGAGGTGGGGGAACCTCGACGCCGGCGAAAGGAGGAGGTGGTGGAGCCGCCTCAGATCGTCCTCGACCCTCCTAAAGATGGGAAAAGGGAGCTGTCACCTCCCTCTAGCTCTGGGGTGCAACAGGAGGAAAGAAAAATGGCACAAAGGGGTACAAATCCGAGCATTAACGTGGCAGGTCCATTATGTACAAGGTGGTGGCGTCTCCTTCAAGCGAGATCAACACGCGAATGATGAAGATTCTGAAGGATTTTGGTGCTCGGCGAGGATCAGTGATGATCAAGGAAGGAGTCCCAAGAAGAAATCGATGCCCGAGGATGAAGGGATCGAGCTCGGAAATAGGGTGAAATCGGGCTCGAATCAGGCTGTCAGAGGGTGGCAGACCTCGGTCAGGCAGTTGACCGAGGTCAACAGACGACCGCGCCTGGTTGGTCCAACCAGGAAATTCAGAGCCAAAATTATTTGTAAATTCGAAATGAAATAGTAAACGAATTTATTTATTTTAGGTTATAAAATAAAAAATGTTTCTTATTTTATAAAGAATTTTATGGTGATTTTTATTTTTTTTTATGAGGTATATAATTAGAAGTTACCTTTTATGCCCTATATAGGTATGTATATCTATATATTTTATTATTTTATTTTTTATTTTATGTATTTAATTTATTTATTTGTGTTTATTATTTTATATATTTATAGAATATTTTTATAGACTTAAAAATATTTTTATTTTATTTTTCTGACGTATTTTGTACACTTAATAAAATATTGATAGTAATTCTATAGGTATATGTATAGGTATTACACCTAGGTATGCTATTTATACAAGTATTTTTTATATATTTTCTTTGAGTTTTTATTCTGATTTTAATACACATATTTATCATAAATAATATTTACAAAATTATAAAAATATAAAATTATGAAAATAATGAATAAATAATAAAATGAATATTTTATTATGTACAAGTATACAATAGGGGTCCAAAACTCAACTTTCAAACCGTAGCTCTGTCAAATGCGAAACCACCTTCATTAAATAGCTTATTTTTAATTATATACAATTAAAGGTGATTTTGGTGCAGTTCGAATTTTTATTTGCAAGATATAGGTCTGGGAAGTTAGTATTTTCGATTTTTATTCTGATCATAACTTTTTATCTGTACAGTAATTTTGTATGAAATAAATTTTGTATTTTTATTTACTTAATTATCTATAACTTCCATGTACAAAGTTTCTTTATTTGAGGTATAAAAAGTGGAACCAAAAATAGGTCCCAAAATGAATAAAGAAAGAATAAAATGAATAGGTATCTGGCCCTTATCTCCCCCTACTTTATTCCTTGTCGACCTATTCATCAAGATGCCTAGGTCTTGAGGTTTCGGGTCATAAAATATTTAAAATATTTTATTCATTTTATTTTCTTTTATTTATTCTATAATTTTGGCTTAAATACAGTATTTTATACACTATTTACATGCACATGCATGAATGCTAAGATGCTCTAATTAAGGGTATTTACACGCATTTACCAGGGTTTTGAGGCCAAAATGATAGAATAAAGATGATGAAAGGTGGATTCATCATCCCCCTATACTTTGCCTTTGCTAGTCCCTAGCAAACACTTATGCAATAAGTGCAGAAAAGAAAAACAAAGAAAAGAAAAAGAAGAACTTGGATTTAGTTTAATTATCAAACTTGTCTTCACAAAATAAAAGTTTGGAGCTTAAGTTGGACCTTTGGAATTTTAGTGCGGGAAGAACCTTAATAACAACCAGATTTGAAATCCAACAGTCCCTGAGAATCCCAAAACTCTGCTCAAGTCTTCTCAATAGCCAGGTTAGAAATATCTCAACTGATACGCAAACCCTTACGACTATGAAGCTGACTCGTAAAGTGTAAGTGATAGTGGCTCTCCCCAACTAGAATGACAAAGAGACTGATTTCTCTAGTATGACAACCCAATGATTCCCCGATCCAATAACTCCTTCCTCGAGGAGCGGGGTATTCCCTTCTAAGTTCAAGTGGCAACCAGCTCAAGAGGAGGGGGTGAAGAGAAGAATGGGCGGTAACCAATGTAGCTACCTATCCTTGGATGCAAGACCAGTGTAGTCAAGTCATCCAGGTGCAGGCTCACATGATATGACTTTGGAACTCAAGCTTGCTTATTGACTTTACAACATATGTACATACTTTGCAGGCATCTTATTTTTGTACATGCCTGTCCATTTTTATGATACTATTTACAACAACATTTACAAAGGGAGTTTTTCCTCTTGAGCCAGTAGACTATCCCTTTTTTGAAGCTTTATTGCAACCCACACTCTCCTATCTTTAGATTTCCTCATCACTGGACGGGTTGGGGTGCACTTCCCTCCCTAGAGGAGGACAAATGTTTCCACTTGTGTGCGTCTCATACCGGCAAATCCAATCCCCTCACCACTCCAACTGAGTTGAGCCAAGTGAAAGGTGCAGGTGTCCAAGTTAGGTCATTATCAACAAGAGCCGTACGTGTGTTCCGAAATACTCTACTTAGGCAGTCAAGAATCCATTGAACCAAGTCTCGTGATCCTCAAAGAATTAAGTCAACTAGACCTGAAGTACCTCAAACCCAGTTCCTATAATGTTCCTGTTATTAGGTAGATTTTAAGGTCTAACCACGCTCCAATCTCTGGATTTTATCTAGACTTGTTCAACTATAAAACTCAATCTGAAAAATGCCAATGCTATGCGATGCGGGATGCAGAAAATATTTTTGTGATGCAATTTTCAAGATTTTGAACTTTTTATGAATTTTTGAAAAGATGAAGATGCATATGCATGTTTTTGTATTTTTCAAAAACATTTTTCAAATGTTTTTGATATTTTAGTTTTGCAAATGTTTTTGGGATTTTTGAAAACAAAAGATTTTTGGCTGAAAAACTAGGGTAAAAGTATTTACACAGGGATGCTTCTTATATATACAAGAAATAGATTTTAGGAATTTACAAAGGTAAGTGGTCAATTTTATAGGTATATATATAAAGGATTTTAGGTGAGATGTATGTATTCCTCAAACATATTTCACAAATAATTTTGAAAACTATAGTCCAAAATAGTGTTTACAAATATTTTACAAACATGTACACACATTTGAAAATCATTTTGCAAAGGTTTTTCAAACAGTATATATATAGATTTTTCAAAAAAAATTTGCAACCATTTTTCAAATCATTTGCAAATCATTTTTCAAATATTTTATTTCACACAGAAAATAAATTTTGCAGACCAAAATATTTTTACAAAGGTTGAAAATATGTACAAAACATTTTCCAAATAGTTTTCAAAATATTTTTCAAAAAGATTTTCAAACTAATTTTCAAGCATTTTGCACCTGATTTATTAATCAATAAATACAAAAAGACTTTAAGCAATAATCAAGGTTTTTGATGATTTTTTGTACGTATAATTAGCCATATTTATTAATAAAAATATGAAAGTACAAGTTATGGCTAAAGTGTATACGGAGTATATACGAGCCCCCTATACTTAGCTTGAGCTATGTCCTCATAGATCAGAGAGAAAAGAGAAGACATAACTCGTACTTAGTACAGACAAGTCTAAAGAATAAATAAATAACGGAATAAATGAATGAATGAGAAGTCGACCGTCCCCCTATAATTTGGATCAAATAATCCTAAGTATAGCAGACTGTACACAATGCAGGGAGGGTCAAGGATGGGAATGAACAAATCATAATCCTATTGTCTCCCCCTATACTCAGGGTCAGATATCCCTACGTATAGACAAGAATAGGAGACAATGGAGAGGATCAAAGAATCAAGAAGATAGAAAAGGAAAAGAAGAAAAGAGAACAACTCGGTGTGTGCACCCCCCTATACTTAGGACAAGGCGTGTCAAGTACAACAAAATCATAGGATGAAGGTGGGGTGACAGACATAACGGAAGACTGAATGATATAGACAAAT
Organism: Ottelia alismoides; assembly: GCA_037367405.1. Lineage (NCBI taxonomy): Eukaryota > Viridiplantae > Streptophyta > Magnoliopsida > Alismatales > Hydrocharitaceae > Ottelia > Ottelia alismoides. The sequence continues at coordinate 577,141 of JAZKJV010008265.1, forward strand.
GGATCTGTACAGAGGAATATAGAAGTGATAATCATGTATGAGACGCATAAGTTTTGAGTCAAAGAGCATGTCTCAGACCAGATGAATCAGGGCAACATCAATGATCGATGGGTCATGATCTAAATATGGTTTCAAGCACTGACCATTGACTCTAAAAGTGGAAGATGATGAAAGCTCGGATATATCAATGCTACCATTATCATGCACCTTCCGGACCACATATGGTCCTTTCCATTTACTTTGTAATTTCTCTGGGAATAATTTCAACCTGGCATCAAATAACCATACTTGCTGATCTGGCTCAAATTGTTTATGGCTGATTCGGGAATCGTGCCATACTTTCACTTTCTCCTTATACTGTAGGTTACTTGAGAAGGTTGTATCTCTTAGTTCTTCCAGGGCTGACAACACTGATTTCCTCTGTTCTCCTACACTCTTGGGATCCAACAATAGTTCTATGACTGCCCAATGTGACTTATGCTTTATCTCCACTGGTAAATGGCATGGCTTGCCATAGACGAGACAAAGGGAGATGTCCCTAATGGTGTTTTGAAGGAAGTCCGGTAGGACCACAAGACCGAGTCCAAAAGCTGTGATCAATCCTTTCGGTATGGGCGGACTACCTTCTGTAAAATTGTCTTAATCACCCTATTCGATACTTCAGCAAGACCATTAGTCTGAAGGTAATACGGTGTGGCAACACGATGGTTAATACTGAACTCTTCTGCAAGGGCCTTTACCTTGTCATTAATAAAGTGAAACCCCCCGTCTGAAATCAAGACTCTAGGTATCCCGAACCATGAAATAATATTTTTCCTCAAGAAACGACATACGGTTTTAGCATCTGCGGCTCGGGCGGGGATAGCCTCAACCCAATGACTAACATAATCTACACCGAGCAGAATGCATTCAAATTCCTGACTCTTAGGAAATGGGCCCATGAAATCAATCCCCCATGCGTCAAAACCTCACAAAAGTGAATGGGCTGCATGGGCATCATGTCTCTCTGTCCGCAAGTGCCCATCTTCTGACAGTCAGTACACCTTCTCACGAACTAATCAGAATCCTTGAAAAGGATTGGCCACCAAAGGCCGGATTGGAGCACCTTCTGTGCTGTCCGTCTCCTAGAATGATGTCCTCCTGCCTCAAGCTTGTGGCAGTAGGTGAGGACGCTATGTTGCTCATCTTGAGGAATGCACCATCACCAGATATTGTCCCCTCCTTCATGATAAAGGACGGGGTCCTTCCAATGGTACGACTTTGCCTTCGCAAGGAAGGTCTCAAGCTGATGTCTGGACAAACCTTGTGGAATATATTTGGCAACAAGGTAATTCACAATGTCGGCATACCATGGAAGAGAGGTGATAGCAAGGATCGCCTCATCTAGAAAAGTCTCAGTAATAGGTTCTATGGGCTCAGATTCCTCAAGGTTCTCTAGGTGGGAGAGGTGATCTGCCACAACATTCTTAAGTCAGGTTTATCCTTAATCTCAATATCAAATTCCTGGAGGAGAAGGATCCATCTGGTCAACCTGGCTTTGGCATCCTTCTTCGACATCAAATACCGAATGGCAGCGTGATCTGTAAATATTGTCATACTAGATCCAAGAATGTAAGATCTGTACTTATCAAAAGCAAAGACTACCGCTAGCATTTCTTTCTCAGTCACTGTGTAGTTTCTCTGAGCTGCATCCAATGTCCGGCTAGCGTAATGTATGGCATAGGGTAATCCATCCCTCCTCTGTCCAAGAACATCCCCTATGACATAATCAGAAGCATCCGTCATGATCTCAAAGGGAAGAGACCAATCGGGTGGCTGAAGGACAGGAGCCTCAACAACTAAATTCTTGAGAGTCTTGAAGGACTTAAGACACTTATCATCTACAAGGAACTCGGTATCTTTAGTCAACAAATCTGTAAGCGATCGGGCAATTCGAGTGAAGTCCTGAATGAACCGTTGGTAGAAACCGACACACCCCAGAAAAGACCACAACTGTCTCAAATTGGACGGTAGATTGAGTTTTCTAATGATACCCACCTTGGCCGGATCAACCTCCATGCCCCTGTTGGAGATGATATGACCAAAGACCGTCCCCTGAGTCACCATGAAGTGACTCTTCTCCCAAGATAGTACAAGGTTTACCTCTATGCAGCGCTGAAGTACTCGATCTAGGCAGTCAAGACAAGCATCAAACCCGTCACCGTAGACCGAGAAATCATCCATGAAGACCTCTAAGCAATCACCTATCATGTCCGAAAAGATGGACAACATGCACCTCTGGAATGTCGCCGGAGCGTTACATAGACCAAAGAGCATCCGTCTGAAAGCATAAGTCCCAAATGGACATGTGAATGTCGTTTTATCCTGGTCGTCGGGTGCAATGGCCACTTGATTGTATCCGGAATACCCATCAAGAAAACAGTAATGACTCTTCCTAGCTAGCCTCTCAATAATCTGATCAATAAATGGTAGCGGGAAATGATCCTTCTTGGTGGCCTCATTCAATCGTCTGTAGTCCACACAAACCCTCCAAGAAGTGGGTATCCGGGTGGCGATCTCCTCTCCAGACTCATTCACAACTGTAGTGACACCCGTCTTCTTGGGTACCACATGTAAAGGACTAACCCACTTGGAGTCGGAGATGGGGTAGATAAAATCGACGCTCTACCATTTAGATATCTCCTTCATTACTACATCTCGAAGATTCGGGTTCAGCCGTCGTTGGAACTCACGCGATGGATTAGCATCCTCTTCGAGGTGGATACGGTGGGAGCACAGGGCCGGACTTATCCCCTTGAGATGAGCCACACTCCATCCAATTGCCTTGCGGTTGTGTTCAAGAACCTCCATTAAACGAGATTCTTGCTCTCCAGTAAAGTCTGCTGAGATAATGACTGGGTGCATATCTAGCTCTCCTGCAAGGAATCTATACTTGAGCGACTGCGGTAAAGGCTTCAGTTATGGCTTGGTGGGAGCTGGCAAATCTGGCTTCTGATATGTCTGTGTGAAAGCAACCAGGTCTGCATGTGAGAACTCTCGCTGTTCCTGTGATTCTGACGAAGGGAACCCTGTTGGTGTGTCTATCATCTGTGGGGGCTCGTTCTGCGTCCTTTCTGTCAGCTCATCAGGAAACAGACATGGCAAATATGTATCAAAGTCCTTCCAATCAAAGTCTGCCTCCGAGGGATCTGAATTTGAACAATCATCAGTGTCTCCAATCATCACACATCTATCAGCCTCTATAGTATCATCTGCCAAGGGTGTGCTCTCCGAACTCTCGTCTGCTTCAAAAGGTGGGTACTATGAGTTTGTAGACAAGGCGATGGCTCGTGCTTCTGGATCTTCCCAAACTGCTTCGTCATCGGTCATCACAAAATCAGACTCTTGGTGGTTGTCTAACTCTACATCTGTCAACTGCACTGTGTCACTACATGGCTCTGAGCAGGCTGAATCTCCCGCTCGGGTCTCATCAATCATCTCTATTTGTATACTCTCGCCCTCTACGTGAAAGTACACCTTCCCACTATCTTGGTCGGTCACCTCCTTGGCTGTGGACAAGAATGGGCGTCCTAGTATGATGGGGGCATTGATAACCGACTCAGGGATCTCCATGTCCAATACTACAAAGTCCATGGGGATTTCAGGCCCTGAATGGTGACAACCACGTCTCTCAACAACCCCTTCTGCCTCTTGATAGACCTATCAGCAAACTAAAGGACTGTCCGACTCTGAAGGAGCGGGCCGAACTCAAATCGGTCGAGTAAGGCTGCCAGAAGGAGGTTGATTGAAGAGCCACTGTCTAATAGAGTCCGGTCGAAAGGCTGCTCACTAATCTGGCATCTGACATATGGAGCTCTAGCATCTGGTCGTTTTGCTGGCAACTGGTTCTGAATGGAACAACATGTGGCATGGGTGAGCACATGGATATCTCCTCTGTTAATTTTAAAGTCTGTTGATTTCAAAATTCTAAGTCTCACAGAAATTCCGTCAAACTAATAATCCAAAGGTCGAGTCTAGTATTATTTTCACCTTCTGCTCATGGTCTTGGTATGGAACCCAATCTCATTTCACCTCATGGCATTTCTTTTAATGCTCACGGACGAGCATGGTTTAAGTATAGGGGGATGATGAATTTCATATTCATCACTCTAAAAGTTATTAATTAAGCTCTATTGCCTAAAAGGCATTATCATTTCTTCATTTATTCAGCATAATTAACATTCATGCATGTTTTGATAAGAAATGCATTTTATCACTTATTTTGCACAAAATAAGAAGCCAAAAATCCCAGCCAAAATTGACATGAAAATAGCCTAACTTCCCTGATTTTTAACTAATTCATGCTAACTCCAATTGACCTAAAACCACCTCCACTGTGTACATAAATGAAAAATACAAAAAATCACTAACCCAAATAAGTGGACCAAAAAACCAAACCCTAGTTATAGGATTTCCGGACTAAAACCTCAATATCTTCTCCATCCAGTGTCTATTTTGATTCTACTCACTTTTGAACTAATGTACATTTAATTACCTTCAAAACAAGACAATGTTCAAGTGAATCGGAGCTCATACGTGAAAGTTGGATTTTGGGTCTCTTTTGTACATTTTGTATTTTAGCAGTTTTTGACCTATTATTATATGTACATAATTAACCTATTTTATTTTATTTTTTTTCATTTATCTTCATTGATGAACTTTTTATTAAAATACACAAAAATCCAAATCCAAACTGAGCTTGAAATCAAAGAAACTAACTGAGTCCGAGTCTTCACTAATTGTTTGTATAAAAATTATCTTTTTCGTCTTTTATTTTATTTATTCTTTTTTCTACTTAATAAAAATACAAAAAATTGATTAATGTGTAAATATTTATCTTTGATTTTATCATATTTTTCCGGATTTTTATCTGATTTAAAAATGAAAAAAAAAGTTATAAAACCCAAAAATCAATGTATTCTATGTACATGGGATACCCCAAAATATCACTTTGTGCAAATGATCGATTTTAATTTTAGTGACCTCATGAAATTTGTAGATCTCATTGAGACGAAATTTTTTGATCTGAGGTTGTTTGCTATTTTTTCCAGATTGTTCTTTGTAATTATTTTTTGATTTTTTTGGGGCTGACACTTGGCAGCTCCAAGAGCTGCCACGTGTCACCCATTTTTGAGGTTTTTATATTTTGTTTTTATAAAAAAATTAAAAGGCTCTCACTGATGAATCCACATTTCATCATCTTTATTCTATCATTTTGGCCTCAAAAATCCTGGCAAATGCGTGTAAATACCCTTAATTAGAGCATCTTAGCATTCATGCATGTGCATGTAAATAGTGTATAAAATACTGTATTTAAGCCAAAATTATAGAATAAATAAAAGAAAAGAAGAAGAATAACATATTGTAAATATTTTATGACCCAAAACCCTGAGACCTAGGCATCTTGATGAATAGGTCGATAAGGAATAAAGTAGGGGGAGATAAGGGCCAGATACCTATTCATTTTATTCTCTTTATTCATTTTGAGACCTATTTTTGGTTCCACTTTTTATACCTCAAATAAAGAAACTTTGTACATAGAAGTTGTAGATAGTTAAGTAAATAAAAATACAAAATTTATTTCATACAAAAATACTGTACAAAGGTTATGAACTGAATAAAAATCCAAAGTACAAACTTCCCAGACTTATATCTTGAAAATAAAAACTCGAACTGCACCAAAATCACCTTTAATTGTATATAATTCAAAATAAGCTATTTAATGAAGGTGGTTTCGCATTTGGCGGAGCTACGGTTTGAAAGTTGAGTTTTGGACCCCTATTGTATACTTGCACATAATAAAATATTCAATTTATTATTTATTCATTATTTTCATACTTTATATTTTTATAATTTTGTAAATATTATTTATAATAAATATGTGTATTAAAATCAGAATAAAAACTCAAAGAAACCATAAAATAAACTACTTGTATAAATAGCATACCTAGGTATAATACCTATACATATACATATAGAATTACTATCTATATTTTATTAAGAGTACAAAATACGTCGGAAAAATAAAATAAAAAATATTTTTAAGTCTATAAAAACATTCTATAAATATATAAAATAATAAACACAAATAAATAAATTAAATACACAAAATAAAAATAAAATAATAAAATATATAGATATACATACCTATATAGGGCATAAAGGTAACTTGTAATTATATACCTCATAAAAATAAATAAAAATCACCATAAAATTCTTTATAAAATAAGAAACATTTTTTATTTTATAACCTAAAATTAATAAATTCAATTACTATTTTATTTTGAATTTACAAATAATTTTGGCTCCGAATTTCCTGGTTGGTCCACGTGGACCAACCAGGCGCGGTCGTCTGTTGACCTCGGTCAACTGCCTGACCGAGGTCTGCCACCCTCTGATAGCCCGATTCGAGCCCGATTTCACCCTATTTCCGAGCTCGATCCCTTCATCCTCGGGCCTCGATTTCTTCTTGGGACTCCTTCCTTGATCATCACTGATCCTCACCGAGCACCAAAATCCTCTAGAATCTTCATCATTCGCGCGTGGATCTCGCTTGAAGGAGACGCCACCACCTTGTACATAATGGACCCGCCACCTTAGTGCTCGGATTTGAACCCCTTTATGCCATTTTTCTCTCCTCCTGTTGCACCCCAGAGCTAGAGGGAGGTGACAGCTCCCTTTTCCCATCTTCAGGAGGGTCGAGGACGATCTAAGGCGGCTCCAGCACCTCCGCCTTTCGCCGGCATTGAGGTTCCCCCACCTCTGGTTCCGACCATCGAGGTATTCTTTCTCCCTCGTTTCTTTTTGCTTCATTTCATTCCCCGTAGCTATAGGAGTAGATTAGGACCCTTAGATTCCCTTGCTGTTCACTATCTCGCCCAATCGCACTCCATCGCCGGTGCGCACTGCCAGTCGAAGCTCCTCCACCTTCCATAGCCCATCTCTGACGTCGATTCCACCTCCGCAGGGTCCAAGCACTTTGCCCAGGTCCCCTTCACCACTTTTTGCAGGTCCACACGCAGTCAACATTCCTGGAGACCATTTTGAAGAGCTCGCCGGAGCTTCATGGAGCTTCAAGCTCTGCCACCCTCGCAGCAGCACCTCCGACCTACTCCGGCGACGATGAGTACCCCAGCAAGTAGAGGGACCTTCCAGGATCTCGCAGCTCAATTTTGGAGCCCAACCATCACCGGAGACCTGAGATCGAGCACGGGGAAGTTCGCCTCGTCGGCGTTCTTCCCCGTTCTTCCCCCTGGCTTCTCTGTCGTTCGATCGAGTTGCAGCTCCAGTTCTGATCGCAGCCGTTGGATCATGTCGCCCACCACCATCGGATATTCGACCGAAGATCTAATCTCTCCCGTCCAGCTGCGAACCGTCATCGCGCGTTGTGCGCGTGCCACGTGGATAAGTGACCGCCCCCCAGCCGTCCGATCGTGCACGAGGAATTTAGGCGTGGGTATTTTGCACCTACACCGCCGCCATTTTAGCATTTTATTTTCAGTCCATAAACTTTTATTTCTAGTTTAAATATTTTTGTAATATTTGCATTTAGACCCCCGTAGTTTCCATATTTGCATTTAGGTCCAGTCCACGTCATCTCAGGTGACCCGTGCACGTAGGGTGGTGGACATTTTGCAAGGACCCCCTGGGGGTTTGTTTATTTTGATTTGGTCCATGAACGTTTTAATTTAGTTGTAATATTTTGGTAAAATTGCATCTGATCCCCTAGAACTTTGTAAAATTGCAAAAATACCCCTGCCAGGTCACGTGCCCGATGTAGGTGAGTTGGACATTTTGCAGCGAACCCCCTTTGGGTTTGGGTATTTAATTTTAGTCCAGAAAATTGTATTTAACGTTATATATTTTTCGAAAAATTGCAAGTAGGCCCTTGGACTTCTGTGTAATTACGTTTATGCCCTTGCCAGCCATGTATTTTTGCTTGGATGTTTCCATTTATTTCATGCATCATTTTAACTCGAAAAATTACCAAAAAATACCATAGGCTCCTGTTGCATTATAGTTTAACGCCATATTTTTAGTTTGCATTTTTATTGCATTTTCATATTTATTTACAATCAGAAACATGCATTTTCAGCACTGTTTGCATTAGAAAATACATAAAATTTATAAAATGTCTTTGAAAAAATTCCCCCAAAAAATATATTTTGTGTGTTTTAGTTTATTTTCTTTTCTGGCCAAAAATCTCTAAAAATTACAAAACAAACCCCCTAAAAATAGCTAAATTCTCAAAGGGATTTTTACCCGGCAGACCTTATAAACTTTTTAAATTACCTTTATGACCTTTTGCATAACATAATTACCCCATTGACCCTAAAAATTACCCCAAGAACCCCCACGAGCTTCAAACAGATTACCCGAAGGGTTCATGGGGTAAGAGTTGGCAAGTTTATGGGGTCGAGGGGGGAATTAGGTTGTTTCAAAGGTCGTAGAGGTAATTGGCAAAGTTTATAGGGTCTGCCGGGTAAAAATCCCATTCTCAAAATCTTCATAAAAATCTAAAAAATTCATAAAAACACCAAAATATGTGTTTCCTGTCTCTGAATTTTCCTAGCATAATATCTATATATAAAAATTAATTTAAAAAATTTTCACTCCTGTTTTCTATTTTATCTCTATATTTTTGTCTTACACATATATTGTATTCACTGTTTTCAGTATTTTTACATTTAAAAATACCAAAAAAATTAGGAAAAATCTAGAAAAATCACAAAAATAGTATAAAAATATAAAAATACCAAAAATATTTTATTTCCTAAATTTTGGTTATTTTTACATATTGTTATAAAGCCTTGATCCCTCTCTTTCTTACGTTGTATATATATATATTCTCTTTAAAGAAGAAAAAGAAAATATAAAAGTAAAAATATAAAAAGAAAATATAAAATCAGAAATTAAAAATCCAAATACAAAAATAAAAAAAATTAAAAATAATATATATATATACATAAAACCCACAAAAATTTGCACATTCATACGCAATTGCTCACTTTCACATTGATCTTTGTGCACTCCTGCTTTGTTCTATCTTGTTTGCTCCCTGAGTTCGACACTCTACACATACTTTCACTATACACACTTATTGTAGAGTTATAATAAATTTTAACTCCACCTTGCTTCTCATTGTTTGATTGATACTGTGGGTTAATTGTTGATTTATTCGGGTTTCGTGAGCGGTCGCCGCAGCAACTCTTGTCTCTGCCTTGTGTGAGATATTTAGACCCTCACAAGATCTGAGTTATCAAATGGCGCCGTTGCCGGGGAGCAACAACGTATAAAGCATTCTTGTGTGATTAATTGTGAATATTTGCTTATCTTTTTATTTGATTATATTGCTTGACTAGTCTAATCACCTCTTTGTTGGATTTTGTGTAAGGTACCGCTGAGTAAGGGAAGCGCTCCATCCTAGGCGCTTGTGCACCCACGTGAAGGCTCGCTTAGCACCAAAGAAAACTTGGAAGCTTGAGAAGACCATCTTTTCTTGTAGAATTTTCGCAGTTTCAAAAATTTGTAATTTAAAGTGAGAGAGAGACTTAATTTATAATAACTTGGATTCTCTAGGACACTCGGGCCTAATTTCCAAGTGTTTGTTCACTTGTGGGCTCACCGCAGTTTTGTGTTTTTCGCGGCTTTTTCGTTATTTTATTTCTCGAGGATTTAGCACCTAGACATAGGAATTTTTATTGACTGTGACGAATCAAGAAGCTAAGGCCCAATCCCTAATATCTTGCCTGCACCTATAGATCGTAATAAGACTTGGCTAAAAATAAACTAAAAAAGATATTGACTTGGACGAGAGACCACGTTCCGAGAGGAGTCGTATACAGTGCTGGCAGGATCTACTGTGGTGGACACCGATCGGCTCCCGAGATCGGACTCCGGACTCTCTTCCTGGTCGTAGCTACTTGTTCTTCACGTTAATAGAAGTTACTCATCTTAGGGCGATTTCCTCGTGCATGCATCTAGGTAGTTTTATTTATTGTCTTTAATTTATGCGCGAATCACTTTGCATGTAGAGTGATGGCGAAAAGGTACGCATCTCTATCCCTGCATGCATCATTGATTTTGACCGCGCATCGGCTTCTCCGCTTTCCCTCCCCAAGTTTTGTTGGACTCTAAATAGCAAGGAAATTGGAAAATTCGTTAGACAATGTTTGTTAAGAAAAATACATAAAAAGTGAAAGCAGTAAAATTGGCACTACTAATGCAAATTTGACCTTAAAACTCATCCCACCAAAAACTTTGTCTTGGGGAGAGTTACCCCCTCCTTGTTTGATTTATCTGCTGCGAGAGAGTGACCCGACACTAGGATAGAGACACACCTAAAATTCCGGTTGACTATTGATCGTGGTTAGTCGTTCTCTAGTGAGGATCTCTCCGGTAACCGGTAAAGCGGACCGCGACGCCCTTAGCAGATTGAATTTGCGGGAACAACCGGGTTACGGTTCGCAATTCATACTGGCTGGGAAAGATCTAACATGGATCGGGACAGTCGGCTAAGAAAGTTGGGTACCTAGCAGCTCGCTCTAACGCTCTGATAGATTGATTGATCACCTAATAAAATTTGAAAAGATAACTGACCGAACCTTCACGGTCATCAGCTCAAGCGTTGCGTTGGTGAACAGGGGGTTTGTATTTCACATCTTGTTTGCATTCCAGATCTCATCCGCCTTTATCTAGATCAAGATGATGGGAAGGAGATCCCTTAGGCCACGTCTGGTGGCACCGCTATCGAGCACTCCTCCTTTTTCATCTAGGTTGGCTTCGGGGAGTCCAGACCCACTCTCCGAGCCTGAGTTTATGTCCACCATGTTCCCCCTCGACCACCCTTCTTCTTCTATCAGTCCAGTGGTGTCAGAATTTAGTACAGAACAGAGTTCAGAACATTTGACGACACCTGAGATGGATTCTTTTGACTTTGCAGAAACACCTGAAATGGAAGGCAGAGAAGAAAACCCAGATGAGCCAAGACCACCTCCATACGGGTATGATCAGGCGGCCATCAACAATTCACTGCTAGCCTCCCTGGAAACAATGCAGAGACATATCAGAGACCAGGGATTTGTCATGGGTGAAATCATGAGGGAGATGCGTGAAGGACGAGAAGAAAGAAATGGGGCGATGAAATACCAAATGCAGAGGGCGGAGGAGGAGATCCCAACCAGGAGAGGCCGCCTCCAAGGACCATGAGGTAGTTGCACAACCCTGGTGCAACTCTCACACACCGATGGATCCGACTTCCTCCCATCTACGGTGACTTCGAGCTCCGCCCACACACCATTTAGCTCTTGCCCAAGTTTCACGGGCTGGCCACTGAAGAACCTCACCTCCATCTGCAAGAGTTCGATATGATATGCAGTACGATCCATGACAGGTTCGTGACTGAGGACACCATCAAGATGATTGCCTTCCCCTTCTCCTTGGTTGATAGAGCCGCTTATTGGCTAAAACATTTGGGGAGGTACATCGACACTTGGGAGCAACTCCGGACCGAGTACTTGAACAAGTACTATCCACTCGGCCGGACAAATGCAGCTAGAGCAATGATAAGTAATTTCACTATGATCCCCAATGAACAATTCCATGAAGTGTGGGATCACATTAGAGAGCTCATAGACCGATGTCCACACCACGAAATATCACAACACAATCTGGTGTAAAGTTTCTTTTACAGGCTGACATCGGAGCTACAGGGGCTTGTCAACGCCTCGTGTGGGAGATCTTATTTCTCCAAGGATGCAGACGTGGTCTGGGCCATCTATGAGCAGATGGCAGAAAATTCTACAGTGATGTCTCAGTGCCGCATCTACATAAACTCCAAGGTCCCGCCACAAGCCACTTCTTACCATCGCATTGCAAGGATCGATGCCGGAAACCACACTCCGTTAGCAGCAGTAGCACAAGACGAATCATCGGCATCTGACATGGGCATAATTATTGAGAAATTGGACCGCATCGAGATTTTGGAGAAGAAGCAGGGCCAAGGTCTGGCACAGATAGACCAGTTGGCAAAAACTATGAGTGACCTGAAGACTCACATATTGAGTATTCAGGAGGCACAATCATCTCAGGTCACTGGCTGACTCCAGAGGTAGCCGTTCTACCCCACCACCTCCCGCATACCACCAAGTTCACCATGTCCAGGAGGTGCCGCTACAGCAGTTGCCGCAATATTCACAGCAGTCACCATCTTAGGACACTCAAATGGTGGTCTATCAGCTGGATCAGCCTTTGGCAGTACTACCACCTCCACCCTTCGAGCAGGAGCCGTTGATGGAAGTCAACGGGATATGGTACGACCGGTACCCCCAGCAGCCTGGGATTCGTCGTGATCACCCAAGATTCCATTGGTCCACTGGAGGTTCCTCATCCCAGCAGCAGTCCCCAGCTCAGGGCAATCACAATAGCCAACACCAGCAGCCCCAATACTCCCAACCACAACAGAAGTAGTATCAGCAGAATCCTCGTCACCCCTGGCAAGGACAGCAGTGGAGGCAGCAGCAACAACCTTACCAGCCGCAGTACTCCCAACCTCACCAGCAACCTCAGTTCCAGCAAAGGAACACTCCCGGTTCTTCCGTACCCGTCTTGGAGAACCCAGCACTTGATGATCTCTCATGTTTTATCTCCGAAGAGCAAGCATCTTTCCGGCGAGAAATGGATGAGTTCTTGCAGGAAATGAGGGACATAATCAAAGGGAAAGCCGCCATACCTGTGCAGAGCGAGCCAAATCCAAATAACTTAAAGAGGAAGTATGAGCAGGTACAGTTTACAGCGGATACCACTCCTAGTGCTTATTTGAATGACATGCATTCTATGTTTGATACTCACTTCGTGTCACTTAGGAGCGGTAGGGAACCAGCCGGCGACGGCTCATCTGAGGGACAACACCATGGAGATTCTAGAGCCCCAGATGAGGAGAGAAGTGGTGTTGATGCCGCTAAAAACAAAGATGATGATGAGGGTGGTGCTGATGCCACCAAGGACGACCTTCTGGACGATGGTACTGAGGTCGTCATAGAACCAGATGCAGACGGTGGTGCTGAGACCACCATTCTTGATGATGAACCAGAGCGTGGTGCTGAGGCCGCGAAGGAGAATCTTTTGGGTGGTACTGATGCCCCTAACTTGAGTCCATCTGTATTCCAACCTTCTGTACTACCATTTTCTGTATCTCTGGATACTGAGAAAAAAGACCAAAAAATGAATAAAGGAAAGGTTTCTCCATCAATTCTGAGTCCATGTGTGTTGAATGATGATGTTTGCATGGATTCCGGTCCTTCACAGGGCCAGAAACCTTCTCCTAACCCTCTGTCTGAGGAGGGCCCCTCCGTCCCCTTCCCTCAAGCACTCCACTCGGTGAAGGGGAATAAAATAGAAAATCCCAAAAAGAAGGAACAGTTAGAGTTCAGCCAGCAGATGATATACAGATTTCAGATACAGCTGACTCTACAGGAGGCACTAGAGCACATCCCCCTCTTCCAAAAGAACTTGAGAGAAAAGACCACTGTACATAGGAGGAAGCGGAATAACAGAGGAGATATCCATGTGCTCACCCATGCCACATGTTGTTCCATTCAGAACCAGTTGCCAACAAAACGACCAGATGCTGGAGATCCATATGTCAGATGCCAGATTAGTGAGCAGCCATTCGACCGGACTCTATTAGACAGTGTCTCTTCAATCAACCTCCTTCCGGCAGCCTTACTCGACCGATTTGAGTTCGTCCCGCTCCTTCGGAGTCGGACAGTCCTTTAGTTTGCTGATAGGTCTATCAAGAGGCCGAAGGGGTTGTTGAGAGACGTGGTCGTCACCATTCAGGGCCTGAAATCCCCATGGACTTTGTAGTATTGGACATGGAGATCCCTGAGTCGGTGATCAATGCCCCCATCATACTAGGACGCCCATTCTTGTCCACAGCCAAGGAGGTTCTACACATCATTGTCACAGTTTCGGCTCAGAAGTCATCTTAGATCGATCCTCCTCCCAAAGCATACTCTATGGGTGCATTTGGTTGGTGGGTTATCTAGGGGAGGATAACCCGTTTATGTGTTAGTGTGTTTGGTTGGTGGATTAAGGGTTGGGAGGGTTTGTGTGATGTGATTATATTGAAATTTGAAAAAGTTGGTAGTTATTATGGTATGATTGTATTGAAATTTGAAAAAGTGGGTAGTTGTTGTGATGTGATTGTATTGAAGTTTGAAATAGTGAGTAGAAGTTGAGTATTTTATGATTTTTAGATGATATGATGGTATAATATATATTTTTTTGATGGGAAGGGAGTGGGCCCCGCAAGTGGGTTAGGAATGTAGGGTTTGGGGGGTAACCCACCCAAATTGGGTGGTAACCCCCCAACCGAACGGGCTCTATGAGAATTGAATAATCGACTCATGTGTGTAAATGATTTTAGCTCTTCCCATCCAGAATGTCGGACTACCATGCAAACCTCCTCTCCAGTAACTCGTCCTCGGGGAGTCAGTTATTTCCTTCTAAGGTTTGTCACGCTGTGTTCACAATCGAAATGGGGGAGAAGTTAGAAGAAGGAGAAAAGAACTGGAGGGTGGCCGGTGTAGTCACCTCTCCTTGTGAAGCTGTCTAGTGTAGCCGAGTCTCCACCAAGATTTGCAGGTTTTCTTGAAGCTTGGGCCTTTTTGGTTAGATATTTATTTGGTAGTGTCTTCTTTATATTTGGATTTTTGGTAGATCTGCTTGGATCTTGTTGTGCCCCTACGGATATAGAATCTTTTTTTTTCCGTACATGTTTGGGGTCTTAGAATTGTGCCCAGTCGTCCATCCCTTTTCTGAAGCTTTATTTCAGCCCGTACTCCGGTCTTTAGATTTTCACGCTACCAGAAAAGAAACTCACACAATCTTCCAACATCCTGTCTGAGTTGAGCTAAGTGCATAGTGCGAGAGTACAAATTAATTCCCTACTCCAGAGTCGTACTCAGAATGAAGAGACCAGGTTAGACACTAAGAGTTAAACCCTGCACATTGTCATGTTGAACTCGAAGAATTAAGTCAGAGACCTGAAGCTTCTAAAATCCCATTTCTCGGTGAAGTTCCTCTAAAAATTAGGTGGATTAAGGTCAAGTCAAGATCACTCTCGGTTTCTGCTCATAACTCAGTTCAGAACACAAGGACTTTTCACAAATGCAAATAAATGTAATGTTGGAAGAAGTGCGGGTGTGTGTAATGCAGACACAAGTCTCTCTCTCTCTCTCGCGCTCTCTTGAAAAAGTTTTCTTATACAAAAATGAACAAGAAGCCATTTTTTTCAAAAACATTTGGGTGGACATAGTTAGTGTTAGTAGCATTTCTTTTCTTTTTTTGTTGTTTTTTTCTCAAGTTAGTTACCCACCCCGTAAATACATATAGACAGATATGAAAGTACGAGATATGGGTAAAATATGTACACAGTATATATACACACCCTCGTATACTTAGCGAGTGCTGTGTCCTCAGAGCACAAGAAGCGTAAAGAAGACATAGCTCGGGCTAAGCGTAAGAGAGTGAAAAAAGAAAAAGAAAAAGAAAAAGATACATCGGTCTTCCCCCTATACTTAGGTTGTGAACAGTTTAAGTATAGAAGAAGAGCGAAAATGAGGTGGTTGGGATATGTGAATGAAAAGAGTATATACATATGGGCATCGATTCCCCCTATACTTAGGCTTTGGTCAGCCTAAGTACGGAAGAAGGGTGGAAATGGAATGATCGTGAGATGAGGATAATGGTATGTACAAATGGCATTGGTCCCCCTTATACTTAGGCTTTGGCCTAAGTAGAGGAAGAAGATGTACAAGGAGACCGATGTGGTCAGGAGGGAGGGTCGATAGCCGATGATTAAGGTGTTTTTGGACGATCTTTTTGTGAGTTTGTGGTGGGAGATCGTAATGACGAGAAGGAGATGAAGCATATGATTCCCCAACTATTATCAGTATTATCCTCAGAAAAATCATGATGGATAGTAAATGAAGCATATGAGTCAAATGAAAGACAACCATCATCGGAATTATTCTCAGAGGAATAGTATTTGAAAGTAGACACACTCTAGATATTCTGGCCTTTTAGTTTCTTCAGTTGTTTTCTCAGAATTCGTTCCTTCTTGAGATCAAGCGATTTTTCCTCGGATGAATACTCTGAAGAACCAGTCTCATTCAGCTCATAAGAAATTATTCCAGTATATTTGATGAGAGCAGGAGCATCGACTTTAGATGAATAATAGTGAGGCACGGGAGTCGTCCAACGGGAATTGAAGTTTGGATCCTTGCAAAGGTAAGGTTTTAAGACTCTCAAACAAACCTCGCTCATGTAGATTACCTTTTCCAGACCTGATGAGGAATTGTCAGATGATTCCTCTTCCGGAAGGTCAAAGGTGACCTTCTTTTTCGATGAAGGAGTAGTCATTTTGTTTCGTGAAGGTGTTGGTCCACTTGAGTCTCCAGATGAATATCCGTTGAAATTTTTCTCCTTGGTCAGTGTTCGTCCTGCGTGTTTGTTCTTAGTCTTTCTAATGTTGGTGCACTCTTGAGTTGGAATGATTTGGTCAAGGTATTCAGAGTAGGTTGTCCCAGGGTTAGCCCATGCATATGTCTCAGGATCATATAAGAAACACTTTTCTATTGTAAGATCCGCAGGAATTGAAATGGTAGGGTGAGCCTCTGAATGTTCGTTCTCAACTGACTTGACGTTTAAGCATTCCTGTGTTGAGTTGATTTGATAAAGATAGTCAGAATAGCTTGACTCAAGGTGCGCCCATGCACAAGTCTTAAGATCTTATGAGTCATATATTTGATTTTCCAAGGTGAGAGCAGTTGGGAATGGAACAGGAGGAGAGTCTTTAAACCAATAGTCTCATCAGCAACCGCTATCTCATGTATAGCAACGGGGCAGGGCTCTTCTACCGCTTGATGGTTACAGTTGTTGAGGATTTCGTGGGTTGCCTCAGAAAATCGTGGTTCCTTAAAGACTTGTTGAGATCGAAGTGCTCCCAATGTTGTAAAATTGATTTCCCGCATCTTGCACTCAATAATTACCTTAGCAAATGTCAAGAATGGCTTTCCGAGAATAATTGGAGACTGGGTGAATTCTCCTTGATGCTCAATATCAATGATCGTGAAGTTCACTTTGAGCGGAGCGCCTTGGAATGTAAGGATGACCGAAATGATTCCTCTCAGCCGCTTTATTGATCGATCAGCCAATTGAACGTTCTCACGTGTCTTCCTGATAGGTCCGAGTTTGAGCTCGTGAAATACAGAGGTCGAGAGGATATTAATTTGTGAGTCGTCATCAATTCGAGCATGTGTAAATATTGTGTCTTTGATTCCACAGTCAAATCTGAGCAACCTCTTCACTATGTGGTCTTGGCATTTCTCCTCAACACCAAGGAGGTGACCATTGACAAAATATGTCTTTCAGTCTTTGTTCTTATCCTGCTCGACTTTTTCGTCATTACTTTGTTCATTTCAAATCCTTTCAGATCAGGGGAAGTGTTCAATGGCCTGTATAAAGGGAAGTTCAAAAATCAGTCTTTTCTCCAGTGCTTCCTGTAAAGCAGGATCCAAATTGTTCAGATCTTCTCCAGTTTCAATTTTTATGTATTTTTCGAGATTTTCAAATTTTTGGTTGCTTTTGAATATTCCAAATTTTTTGGTATTTTCTGTGTGGTGTGTGGATGTGGCGTGTTCTGTGGATGAGAAGGGGTTTTGATTAGCTGAGTAAGAATTAGAATCCAAGTTATTCTTAGGGGAATAGTATGCAGAAGTGTCAGAGTCATCCCTAGGGTTAATGTTGTCTATGGGTTTCTGAATATCCTTGGGGTTCTCAATATTAGATCCAATTATTTCATCCTCCACTTTTGTACCTGAGCTTCCATAAAATAAACTGAGTCGGTCGGTAAAGTTTTTGAATTTTTCCTCCATTAATTCATATCTCTTAGTGATCCTCGAAATGTCATCCTCCAAAGTCTTTTCGTGATCAATCGTGGGGGCAGTTGGTGTGTGTTCTTGTTTTCGAATTTGAGATTCAATCATTTCCTCTTCCATTTTCCTGTATGAGCTGAGAGGAGATTCTCTTTGATTATCCAATATATAATTGTTATTTTCTGAAAATTTCTCCTTAAAAATTATGGAAGGAGTATGATCAATGGAAGGATTCTGATGGAATCTGTAGGTCTCATACTCAGCATGTCGTGACTCAGGCATGCAATGCTGGTTCGAGTAGAGTCTACTTCCATGGTTATGATTGATTGTATCCCCGAACAACGGAGTCATACAGGGTGCATATGTATCGATATTATCCATTTCGACCTTTGTATGTATAGGCTAATCGAAGGAGTGGTATTCGGGTCAGTCAATAGGGATTTGAACGTCATGGTTAATCCAACCTCGTTGACATTAAGTGCGAGCCTCTGCATCTAGTATTATCGGGTCTGGTCTCTTGGACAGTCATGAGTCCCAAAAGTGATTTGTTCTTGAAATAGTTCTTGGGGTATAGAAAGAAATTTAGCACAAGTCGGATCTTCCCAAGATGGCAGTTGATCATACGCGGTCACAAGTGGTGAAGTGGGAGGATATGATGCTGTGGTAACATTAATCGGTTGATTTGAGTAGAAAAGTTTGGAATTTATCGAGGGGGCTGAATTCATCTGAGGGTGAAAGTCGTCCACAAATGTTAAAGGATTCTGGAAAGAAGAGAGTTTAGTCGATTTTGGTCTGACCGAGACAAATTCATTTTCATAATATAGGTCATATGGGTACTCGGACCGTTGTCCTATATTTGTCAAATGAGGTTGATGATGGTTTGTCATGGTTGATCTCGGTGCAAGTGCACAATATTCAAAAGAAATTTTTATCAAGGAGATTGATGGCACAAATGTGCAGCTTTTGATCTTCGAAATCGGTTCACGCACACCAATGCAAACACAAATAAAACCCCATGTTCACCAACTCACTCAGTGAAGCCGCAAGAGTTCAGCACTTGTCTTTTCGATTTTAGTTGGTGATAAGACACTCTTGGAAAATATTTAGCGAGCGGTTATGTACCGAAGATTTTCTTAAAGACTATCCTGAATTCCTACGACTCGTTGCACCTACTTTCAACCAGTATGGATGTAAGTACGGGCCATAAAACGGCTACCCGTGTTACTTAAGGATGGAGCCTTACGCAGTGTCCTTTAAACCACCCACTCTGTTAAAGAAATCCGGATCATTTATCGGCTACCCATAGATCCTCACTGAGAGGTAGCTAATTGTTTTTAGAATCAGTAGTTTGAATGAAAATTTCATAGCTGGGCTCTAACCTTAAGTGTCGTCTCTTGCTCAATCAGACAAATATAAGAATCCAAGGTCGGGGTTGCTCTCCCGCAAAAATTCTTGATTTTATGGGTTATTTAAAATCAGCTATATTTAACAGTCCCAATTTTAATTAGGCGATCACTGAAATTTTAAGGTGAGCACAAATGCACGTCTACTGTCCAGTCCCAATTTCCTTTAAAATTATGTGATAAAATAGGAGGGAGAAATTCATGAAAAGCCGATGCACGTGAAACAATGGTGTATGCTCAGATAGAAGACTTATAGTGATTCCTCGCAATCTCCATGTGGGATGCAATACGAGAATTGAAAGATTATTCTAAATGAATGCAAGCTGATAAATACCGCACTCAGCAAAAAGTTCTATTAGCCGGGAAGAAATGAGTTAAGTTTTTGACTAAATTGAACGATCTAATGTACGTCTCAATTAAAGTGAAGTGTGTCCCTAGGTCCTATGAGAACAATCAAAAATTAAAAGCGCTATTAGCCGTATGTGCAGGTCTACCCTAAGCGCCACTATAGTCGGGCCCCAACCTCACCGGAGAGTGAAACATGCCACGACACACCACAGAAAAAGTTTGAGGTCTTGTCACACACGCGAGAGTCCAAACGGATGTCGCTATAAATGAGCAATTAATTACAAAAAATAAAATTGCAGAAATAAATCATAGACTCTACGCTCTCTCACAATCAACTCGATCTTAATTTTAAATGCGGCTTTTTGGGCATCGGTGAAGATGCGTCGGTTCATGAAAAATGCTCCACGTACGTCGGGTACCTCACAAGAAAAATAAGAGAGAGAATGTAAGAGAGTGACTAAAAAAATAAAACAAGAAAATAAATGCTGAAAATAAAATAAAAATAAATGCAGGAAAAAATCGAATTTATAAAGTGAAGATTCGGGGGTCAGACTACACGAATATGGACAACGAAATGTTTTAGACAAAATCTAAGTCGTTTGCCTCCCCGGTAATGACGCCATCTGATGAATCCGAGATAGCCGATGTTAAATGTCGTGGATTATCGTTCACTTATTTATGAATGTTGTTTCGTTGTAGGCAGGCAATTGGAATCGTTCAAGAAATAACCACAATTATTTAGTCAATTTTTAATTGCATGGTTTTATGTTTATTTTACATGAGCAAGTCCCAAGGTCGATCTCAAGGAGGCAAAGGAACAACCTAGAATTTTTGTCTATCAAAGTTCGTACACGGTTTACAAGGTGATCTTTTTTTTGTGATTTTTAATGCAATTTTGGGATGAAAAATGCAACTTAGGCCAATTTTAAGGACTAAAAAATGATTAGAAGTCAAATAATGTACGAAAAATATGAAACTTGGCCACGATGACAAGAATGATGAAATGAGTGCACTATAATTATTTTGGAGTTTTTGGATGCAATATAAATTTTTTATAAATTTTTGAATGCAAACAAAGTGAATTTCAATAATTAATTATAATAAATATTAAACCTAATTATTTTTAAGGGATAAAATTATCCAAGATCTATAACTAGGTGATTGATCTCAAAAAAAATCCTAACCCTCGAAAATATGAGATTTAATACTTATAAAAATTAAATATTGAAATATACAAAATGATTTTTACAAGGCAAACCATGAATACAAATCCAATTCTTTTTGGGCACAATGTAAGATACAATTAATTCTACAATCTACGAATTTCTGGAAATTTTTAGAGCAACAGTTAATTACTTATGAATTTTCAAGAACAAAATGGGTAAAATATGCAATTTTCCACAAAACAATTAATCGTTAATTAACCACTGATCACAAAAATATCTGACATATGTCATAAGGGATTTTTACCTGACAGACCCTATAATATTTACCAATTACCTCTACGACCTTTGAAACATCGCAATTCCTCCCCCAACCTCATAAACTTACTAACCCTTACCCCGTAGACCTCGTGGTTAACTTCCATCTATTTAACCGTTAAAGCTAATGGATTCTGTCCCCCCTTCCCCCCACGCTCGTCCCACCTACTGCCTCCGAGCCCCCTCGGCCTCTGCTCGAACCACCAGGCCCGCCGCCTCCCTTCTCGACCCCCGGCCCCTGCTGGAACCCCCCCGCGCTCAGAGCTCCCCCGCACTCCGCGTTGCCCCCCCCGCGCTGCCCACCCGCACGCTCTGCTCAGAGCTCCCCCACCCTCCGCGTTAGAACCCCCCGCCTGCGCTCAGAGCTCCCCCGCCCTCCACGTCCACCCCCCCCCCCCCCCGCGCACAGGGCCTGCCCACCGCCTCCCCTGCTTTCCCCGGCTGCTCAGAGCTCCCCTGCCCTCCACGTTGCCCCCCCAGGTCCCTCCCACCGCCTCCCCTGCTTTCCCCGGCCACTTAGAGCTCCCCCGCCCTCCTCCCCTTGGGTGGCTGCCTCCCTCAATCACTGCCAATCCCTTCTCCAGATCCACGCTCCCCGTCCACCTCCTGATCGAAGCCCACCTCCTCCAGGAAAACCCAACACCCCCTCTCCCAATCGCTCGAAGTCCATGCCAATGTTGAGGGATGAGAGAGATAGAAGAGGACTATTTTTTCTTCTGATTAATTTTAGCCGCCTGATCACGGATTGGTTAGATTAACTCGTTTTTAACTTAAGGAAGTTAACTCTAGATGTGTCAATTTAACGGTAGGGTTCGTGGGGTAAGACGGAGAAAGTTTACAGGGTCGAGGGAGGAATTATGATGTTTCAAAGGTCATAGAGGTAATTGGCAAAGATTATAGGGTCTGCCGAGTAAATTTCCCATGTCATAATGTAGAGAATAAGTTGTAGAACAAAATGTCTATTTTTGATATATAAAATATTGCAAGGTAGGGATTCTAAAAAATGGGGAAACACAAGGGTATTTATGCAATATTACAATAAATAAATATCAAAATGCAATAGAAGAGCCAATGCATAATTACCAATGAATAAAGGGGGGGGGCTCTGCAAAATCACCAGAGGTACATAGCATGTGACCTCTGGTTGGGGGCTCCTGTGCAAATAGAAGGAATGCCTAGGGTTTATCTGAAATTTTCTCAACGGTCACATGCGGAGCACGTGACCCTGGGGTAGAGATGAAAATATCGGATGTCCCGGGGGTGCCGGTGCAATTGTTCCCTCCCATCACATGCCTTGCACGTAGGGAGGGCCTCGGGCCTCACGCCCGACGGCTGGAGCGGTGGTGTAGATGGGGCGACACCACCTCCTGTGATGGTCAACGGTACGTCTGGTGTCGATGCGGCTAAGGCAGTGAAGGTCGGTGGTGGAGCGGTCCTTCCTGGAGGGCCTGACGGTTGCGTGCGGCGAAGAGCCAGGCATGGTCCTCCGGTGGTGATGATGACTGGTGGTGGTTGTCGATGAAGGTGGCGGCTCCTGGATGAAGAAGATGCTTCTGGAGTTGTTGCAGTTACCGATGGTTGTTGATGAAGATAACGTAGCTTCTGGAGAAGAAGACGTTGGTGATGAAGGACAGCGGGGTAGGTTGCTGC